>JARDYH010000004.1:110380000-111090000 GCA_029215795.1 Anniella stebbinsi
TCTGAACCCACCCATTTCTATCTCCATAACTCAAGCAGCCTGCAAAACAGAAACTAAAGGAGAGTCAAGGTATTAACCCTGTAATACACCATTGAACACTTTGAGGACAGAGGAAGCAGTCACTATGAAACGTAAGTACTGCTCAGTGTGTCCTACCACATAATGAAACGACTTAAAAAGCCATGTTTTTAAACAGAATATAAGTTGTTTTAAGGGCAATGTGGATAGGCTCAGAGTGAGATCTCTCCTTTGTTCTGCCTTGTTTTCTAGGTACTGCCAGAACTGAAGAAAGATGGGTCTATGACTGGGTGTGTAAGGACCATCACCCTGTCCTGTACTCACAATTGCCTGACAACTCTACAAACCACCTATTTTATAGTATGCATGTGTGATGCATTTAAGAATATTGGGATTTGAGCAGAAAGGTTTGGATTGAAATCTGTTCAGCCTTGAGTCACTGCCTCTCTCTGTCCCTCTCTTTGTATAACCTTCTTCACAGCGTAATTTCAAGAGGGTAAAATCAGACAATCCTATGTGCTCCATTTTCAGATTCTTAGAAAAGAGATGAGATATAAATAAAATAATAATAAAAAGATATTGCAATTCTGAAAACTTAGAGAGAGCTAATATGCTCCAGCCAGCACTGTTGGTTATAGTGCAATCTTTCTGGTTAACTCTTTTGTCTAAAACCCCAGATGTGTGGGATTTGGCTGTGCATTCTAACAGTGAAGGAACAGCCACTTTGAATTTATTTGTAAAGAAAAGAAGGGTAGACATTTCAAAGTAAATGTAATAAACAAAAAAGCACACTATGAAGATTCAGAAAAATTATGCTCTTACTACTTCAAACATTATAAAAATAGATTTCAGGGCAATAATCCACATGGCTGGGATTAAGGGGTTCATAATCAAACAAGCCGGGGAAGGCTAAAAACCATATTTGTGTAACTATTTCTGTGTATGCCAATGGGTCAGGTGGAAATTCTATTCTGCAATATTTAGTGTTAATCCGGAACTGGGTGCTCTGGTTATTCTAGTTTGATGAAATGCCGATGACTCTTCATTACATTTTCTTTCTACCAAACTTTTTATTTTACTTTAGGCTGAGCAGATAAAATCCAGGTCAGGGCTCATGTAACTTTAACAGTTGTAGAGAAAAGGGAATTTCAGCCAGTGTCATTTGTATGCAATTAGTTCCTGGTGAAATGCCCTCTTCATCACAACAGTTAAAGTTGCAGGGGCCCTGCCTTCTTTTGTATATGGTCACTCTAGTATAGTGCCTGCACTTTTAACTGTTGTGATGAAGAGGGAATTTCACCAGGAACTAATTGCATACAAATGACACTGGCTGAAATTCCCTTTTCTCTACAACTGTTAAAGTTACATGAGCCCTGACCTGGATTTTATCTGGTCACCCTATTTTACTTTAAGCAGGAGTGGGAAACCCTAGAGCAGCCTTCTCTAACCCAATGTACTTCGGCTGTATTGAACTACACCCCCCAGTATTGCAGGCCATGGCCATGGTAGCTGCAGCTGGTGGGAGTTGTAGTCCAAAACATCTGGAGGGCACCAGGTTGGGGAAAGCTGCTGTAGAGAAAGGTTTGTCTGAGGCAGGGCATGTTTTATGCCCTAAAGTAGGAATTTTCCTTGGTGCTCAGACTTGACTAGGCTGACCATATGAAAAGGAAGACAGGGCTCATGTAACTTTAACAGTTGTAGAGAAAAGGGAATTTCAGCCAGTGTCATTTGTTTGCAATTAGTTCCTGGTGAAATTCCCTCTTCATCATAACAGTTAAAGTTGCAGGGGCCCTGCCTTCCTTTGTATATGGTCACTTTAGTATAATACCTGCAACTTTAACTGTTGTGATGAAGAGGGAATTTCACCAGGAACTAATTGCAAACAAATGACACTGGCTGAAATTCCCTTTTCTCTACAACTGTTAAAGTTACATGTGCCCTGTCCTCCTTTTCATATGGTCAGCCTAGACTTGACACATTTTGGATCACCCTAAGTATAGAGATTCACAACCATACTTACACACCCAGTCACAGACCCATCTTTCTCCAATTCTGGCAGCATCTAGAAAACAAGGAAACCTGAACTAAAATCAAGAATCCCAAGGCAGTAATATAGGGTGAGCTGATTGATCAAACTGAATGTTAAATTTCTTTATAGGCCATCAGCTTTCAACTCATCTCTACCTCCTGGAACCTTTCCCAGGTTCTTAATGTTTGTACCCTAAGCATATTATTCAGCAATTAGAAACAGCTGGTACGTGGTAGGACTGCGTATCAGCACATCTCTGACCTGAGCTAGTTTCAGAAGTCTCAGCTACTTAAAAAAATAATAATTAGGGACTCACACAGCCTATCTACACTACTGCTTGAAAATGGTTTATAACAGTTTTAAACCAATTAATAACCGTTATTGACCGGTTTAAAACGGTTATAAACCGTTTTAAAGCAGTAGTGTAGATAGGCTCACAGCTCCATGGTTACATGCCTTTTTTAAACATAAGAGAGCAAAATGGTACATTAACTTCAGTGGGGCTGATCAGTTGATTGGTTTCCATGTGTCTACACAGGATCATGTATAAAGGCACTAGAGGTCACAATCAAACCTGTCTGACCCCCACCCACCCCCACACTTCGATTCTCACGCCATTGTACAAGCTTGCCAGAAGAGGGAGCTACTGGCCTGCTCTCTGCTTCTCTTAGGCATTACAACTACAGATAGACAGAGGTGGTAGTGGCATCGTGGCTACTCAGACAGCATGGGACAAGTGACATGAGGCACCAATGGCATGCTGCCTCTCCCTATAAAGCCTTTGATATCTGACCTGGCTCCTCACTTTGAAGCCAAAGGTAAATGTTTAAACAGAGAGCAAGGAGCGAAATGGTTTGGTTGTAGGAACAAAAGGGGCACACCAATGAGGAATGCAGATTTCCTCCCCCAGGGGTTCAAGTTATGGGCAACAAGGCAGGAGGGCCCTGAATAAAAACCACAAGCCCCGTCACCTGACTCCTTCCAGTTTCAACCAAAACACACCCTCCCCTTTCAGCCTTCTAAAAATAGCACTGAAAGGTAAGATGCGGTCCGGCCGCCTTCGTAATTGGCACACTGCCTTCCCTTCCCTGCAGCTGACCTTCCTTCAGCCTTACCTTGCCCCCAAACGAGCACATTTCCATGGTTGGAGCTTGAATGAGAAGAAAAACTCCCACCTACCAATGAATCTATTATTATCCCCCCCTTACAATTTATTATCCCCCCCCCCTTACAATTTTGATTTTTGGAGTTACTCATCCACAGCTATTGCCATTAGGCATTTCCTATTTTCTAGGTCACTTCTTGAAGTCAATTTTGTGGCCATGCCAGTTTGACAGAGCAATTGCCCTCGCTCTTAAAAAGCTTTAGAAAAGGAACAGTCACATCAACCAAAGTCTTCACCAGTTCTTTGGCCTTCTGAAATGTTTAGGCCAATCTGATCTACGCTTCTGTTATGCGAAAGGACAGAAGTCTCGAAGTGTGATTCCTGGGAGTTAGAATTATATTTCTAATCTCTATAAAGTTTGGGGTTGTTTTTTTCTACCACCAAATATTTTTTTGGAAAGAAGCAAGATTTATTTTGGGATGTCTTCTCTCTCTCTCTGCTCAAAGTTATCCATCAATCCTCACTTGGTTTCAGCACTTAGGCCACCAGTGGCCTGTTCAAACGCTCTCAGCACATTCACCAGGCTTTCGATTACCGTCTACCCCAGATATCAGAACCATCCATCAACTTCCTCTTTTAAAAAAATGAGATGGGATGCAATGGTTGCCTTTGCTCAACTGGGTCCACTCTTATATTGAGAAAAAGTAAAATCCCATCTGGAAACCGCACTCTGAATGAAGTTTGGCTCATGCCCAATGTTATTATTGGAAGGATTTCAAAAGATCCCTTGCTTTTCAAGTCTTGGGAACTTAGAGAGAGATGGGCCTTCACAGTCTGTACATATCTTCTCAGCATCACATGATCCCTATGATTACTACTTAAAACAAAAGCTGTGTTACATTTTAAAATGAGCCATGGGATGACGTACACTGCAAGAAGAAACCAGTTGTTTCTAGGGTGGGCAGTGGGAAAGATGGGGCAAAAAACCATGAGATCATATTAGTTCATGAAAGTGGAATCACTAAAGTGTTCTTTAAAATTCTATACCGCTGCCTTGGGGGTGCTTTTCTGTGGCTTCACCCCCATGGCACTAGCATGGGGTTTAAGGACCCACAATCAGATGCATGGGGCAGGTCATGTGGATTTTCCCCATGGAACCAGAATCTTGCTGGAAGATAAGGTGCCAATTGCATGGGGAGAACCCACTCAGCTGGCCCCAAATTTGAATCTTGAAATAAGCCTTTCCAGTGGTAGTACAGCAGTAGTGTTGATATAACATTGAAGAGTACTTAGATATTGTACTATGCTAAAAATGCTTCCTCCTCCCCCCAGTTTCATGGGGCCATTTATCTATAGAACAGGGGGGAGCTGTTTGGGAGAAATTCTAATATTTCCAGGATGCAGGGAGCTTATCACGATAGACAAGGTGGCAGAAAGTTTCTCAGTCTGTCTTCTGCTACAAGAAAAGTTTTGCTGCCCCTTGCTTGCCACAGAGCTGCAATAAGCAGCAGCCCAGGCAGCAATCCTCATTGCCAACAGAATGGATGAGTGGCAATGATATTATGTCATGATGGGACCAGACTGGGCCAATGGGACTGAAGCTACGTCATGATGTAGTACTGTTTCATTGCTGTTTACAAAATAGCTGACCCCAATGGGATTTAACGGTAAAACGCAGCTATTCGCAAGAGCCAGTGTTGCTTAGTGGCTGGGAGATCTGAGTTCAAGATTCACCACTGCCATGATCCCCCAATGTGTGACTGGGGGGGGGGGGTTGTCTACATGACACTGCTTTGCTGCTTGGTTCCCACAAAACCTTGCATCGCAGCTGTGGGGTGGGAACGATAAACCCTAATGGCAGGAGGGAGCGCAGGCGAACTGGCTGAAAACCTGCAGTGCCGGTGGCCATCCAGCTCATCAAGCCCACCCCCTGCCCTCTGCCCTGCCTTTCCACACTTACCCAGGCCTACTCTGGGCTTTGGACCACCTCTAGGAACACACAACTGGCTCAAACTGAACCAAGGCCAACACAGACGAGGAAAAAACGTGGCGACCTTGGAGCAGCTTTTAGAAATTGTTGTAAATCTCTCCCCGAAAAAGTGCAATTTCAGGGGGAGAAACCCGATATGGCTGCGAGTTGGCAGCTGTGTCATATAAACAATGCAGCACCACTGCACAGCCAGGACGGGCTAAACAGGGAGTATAGATAAGCCTCTTAAGTAAATTGCTGACTCTCAAATGCCTTCCATCCTCATCCCAAATTTAAACATGTAGAAATGTCTTTTCTGAATCTAGCCTATTCCTCTTTCCCCACTCTCAAAATGAACATTGCCAGGCTCCCTGGGGTGAGGGCCTGGCCTTTTTGGCTTATGTTACTGTGCAAGGCAGTAGATGCAGTGACGGGGCTGTATAATCTCCTCACGTACAACCTGAATGATTGCAGTCCAGCTTCTCAGGGTGGTCTTGCCAAAGCGAACACAGCGACTGCAAAAGATGTTAGCAATTAAAGCTGCAATCCTAGGCAAACTGAAGCAAAGAGATTCATTGGACTCTTGCATTCAAGAGAACCTCTTGGATTGTGTCGTATAAACTATAAGGAGTGGCAATTTGCTCCTCTCCCCCCCCATGTGATATACAAGTACCTATTGTTCAATTGGTATTAAGTCTCATTTTCACAATGATGAGAAACTCTCATGATAAAAGTGAATGTTTGCTCTCTGAAAGCCGAGATTAAGGGATGCTGCTTTGTCTGGACAGATAACCTCTGTTAGGATCTGCTCATAAGGTCTGGGGTTCCTGGCTCTGCCATGCAAATCGCTCTTCCGCCACAGCTGGAGAAAATGCTTTCAAGAATCTGGTGTTTCTTCCTGTGTGGCGATGCAGACTGGCCCTAACGACTCTTTCCCATCAGTACCCACAGAGACCTACCTTCCTAACCACCGATTTAACGGCTTCTCACCACTTCCACCTGACTCAACAACGCTTGGTTTGAAAGGGGGTTTACAAATATTTCGTTTCTAAGCTGCTGAGACAACAGATAACATCTCAAGGGACTTTTGGTTTAGATGTACAAAACAGAACTCGAGCACGTGCAAGCAACAATGAAAGGTTCATATAATAACATGTTTTTCCTCATGAAGATGCTACAATTCAGCTGGTTATTTTTGTTTCATGTTAAAACCTAAATTAGAAATTTATTCTCCACTCCTTCCCCCGGTGTTTTTTTTTTTTTTTAAAGAAAGGGATAATATCTAAAACTTAGGACACAAGCAAAGTTCAGCTTTCTTGAGTCTATCAATTTAATAGGGGAAAATACATCAATCTCTGATTTAAAGTTAAGGGATTCATCAGCCAATCCTATATATATATATATATGGTGAAGCTAGGTCATTTCAGTGACTTGACTTAATGATCTTATGGGGGGGGGGGGTTGCAGGTGGAGAGCTTTAGACTAGGCTGACCAGATAAAATCCAAGTCAGGTCTCATGTAACTTTAACAGTTGTAGAGAAAAGGGAATTTCAGCCAGTGTCGTTTCTATGCAATTAGTACCTGGTGAAATTCCCTCTTCATCACAACAGTTAAAGTTGCAGGCACTATACTAGAGTGACCATATACAAAAGAAGGCAGGGCTCCTGCAACTTGAACTGTTGTGATGAAGAGGGAATTCCACCAGGAACTAATTGCATACAAATGACACTGGCTGAAATTCCCTTTTCTCTACAACTGTTAAAGTTACATGAGCCCTGACCTGGATTTTATCTGGTCACCCTACTTTAGACAGCCATCTGTATTACTTCAGTTGTGAAGTACACAACTAACTTTTCTCTTTTCTCCACAACCACTGCCGTTCTATGCTTTTCAACTACTTCTACACTTCTGATATGTTAGAGCAAAAACAAAACAAACCACCACAAAACCTGTTTGCTTCTGCTGCCCTGGTATGAAACACATTTACTTGGGGGTAAGCACCATTTTGTTGTAGAAGTTTTAAAGGGCAAATAATAAAATTGGGATATGTAACCACATACATGCCAGGCTGCCCATCTGCAGGCTAAAATTAAAAGAAAATAAGAAGAAAGGATGCTGTGCAAACCAGCGTCAGCCCTGGTGGGCCCTGGCATGCCCATGACAGCCCAGATGTGATACCATCCCTCTTTGCTGTTACCCCATCACACGATGTTCTCTGGGTGGTCATGAGGGGAGGCTGTGGAGCCCTGGACATCGTCCTCCCCCCTGAGGTGCATCCCTAGCTGTACCACAGTTTAGCCCACCTAGTAACAAAAGTTCTCTGGAGGATTACGTGAAGTAAATAAATGAAAAACAGAGTACATAATAAACAAGACCAACACAGGAATTCGCCTGATGCCAAAAATGTAGCAGTGGGGGCACCAAGCAAGCCTCCTTGGGAACAGCATTCCATAACCAGGGTGCCACAACAAAGAAGGCCCTCTTTCCTGTAGCTATCTAGTCAACTTCATTCGGCAGGGACAGCCAGAGAAGGGCCTCCAAAGATGACCTAAGAATCTAGGCAGGTACATTTAGATTTATTCATTTGATTTATACTCTGCCTTTCCACCCAGAGAACAGTACACAAACCCCTAAGCTATTTAGAGTTTTAAAGGTCAATGCCAGTGATTTGAACTGGGATTAAAAATGGACTGGAAACCAGTGCATGTGACAAACCACTAGCATCACATGATAATATTGACCAATCCAAGTCAGTAACATAGCAGCTCTATTATGCACTAACTCCTAGCCACCGAGGCCACTGTGCCTAAAGTGACATCTGATCCTTCAGGGAAATGCAACCCTCTCCAGAACAGGTTGAACACCACTGAACTGGGCAGACCAACCAACCACTACGGGCATCTCCATCTTATCTTCAGTTTATTAGCCATCCTTCAGTCCATCATTCTGCTCAGGCACTGATTCTGGACATCATAGGAACATAGGAAGCTGCCTTATACTGAGTCAGGCCATTGGTACATCTAGCATAGTATTATAGGCACTTGCCCTTTCTACGCCATAGTGGTGTAGAGGGCTCAGGGCGGGGGATCCCAGAAGTAGCCACTTCTGGGATCGGCCCACCCAATTTACATCACAAATGTGATGGCCCAGGTAAATTTGTTCTCTGCAGCTCCAGAGGACAGGACATGACTCAGTTACAGGCACATAGGTTTCAGTCACACATTAGGAAAAACTGCCTGATAGTGAGATCAGTTTGACAATGGGACCAATTACGTAGTAGTGTTGTGGGCTCTTCATTCCTTTCATTCATGATTGCATTTTTATACCAACCAATAGCCAAAGCTCTCTGGGCCATTCACAAAGTTTACAAAGAATAAAACCTGAAAAAATACGTTATACAAAACCATTTACATACAAACCTGTAAACAGACAACACTCACGGAGACACACATATATCTAAAACAATGATTAAACAGTCGACAATAAGAAAAATCCAAGACCTAATTCAAACTTCACCATATGCTGCCAAATGCCTGACAGAAGAGGAACTTCAAATAAAAAACAACAACTGAAAGTTTGGAATGAACCAACCTTAAGACTGGAAAAACAAGAAATGGAGAGGAAATGAAATTGACAGATTCATCCATCCCTATGAGAGAGACCTTTCATTACTTCTGATCCTAGAGGAGAATGGAGTATTTGAGTGTGAAGGAGCTCTGACCCATATGAAAAGGACAGAAGTTCCCTAAACACAATCCATTACTGTGCCATTCTTCTTAGCTCTCTGATGGTATCTCCCCTAGTTGCACAAGTGGTTCACCAGGAGAAGGGAGACAGAATCACCCACAAACTTCTAGAAGTTTTCAAAGTCATTTCAGCTCATGCGAAACACTCAAGGTACCTTGGGAATGGCAGTGAATCTGTAATTATCAGCTTTATAAGCTCCTGGACCAAACACTTCTACATGCACACACCAACTATATGGCTTGCAGAGCCTACCAGAGATGAGGGAGAGTTTTGTCTAGTCTGCAATTTTAAGTAAACCTACCTAATCCTCACTTTCTAGACTAATATGCAAATTAGTAGAGTTATTTTTTAGATTGTGCACTTTCCCGAATTTTGAAATCCAGTTCTCGGCTAGAAATGGTATACACATTTTAGGTTGCTTCCAGAAGTTCTAAATCTCCATTTCATGAGTGGTGATCACCACTTGTGCAATGGAATTGATCGGTCTGACTGCCTGTGAAGTGGAAACAGTGGTGGGCCTCCTCACAGATGGGCATCGTTGGATACTGCCCTATGTTAGCAATGGTCTTCAACTGGTGGGTCACCACCCAAAAGTAGGTCACGAGATCAGTTCAGATGGGTTGCGGCAAGGCTGTTGCCACCATGTTGGACATGGAGAAAACTGTGAACGTGGATCCCATGTTGCAGGCTGGGACTCCGAGGTGGGTCTCGGGTTTGGGCCAGTTGAAGACTGTTAATCTGGGAACTGTGTTAGGGAACACTGTGTACAAAACAATAAATGTACATTTTCATGTGTGTGGTTTTTTTAAATAAAAATCTCAGACTGATGTGGAAATTGAACAGAAGGGACTTATGACTAAATCTATGCGAAACTGACATGGAAAGGATCTAGACTGATTACTCATGTATTTATTTGTAACATTTATAAATCACTGGATATAACAGAATCTCTCATCCATCCCTATTCTTTTCTCATATTGACCTGATGGGTGTGATACTCAGGCATGCCAGTTTGCCCATTTTCCTTCATCGAGCAAATCTTAAAATTATCCAAATTATTTCTGCTTCAATCCTAGGCAAACTTAGTTAGGAGGACAGGTGTATCAGTCCATATATCCAGTCTATGTCATTTATGCCTATAAAATCCATTCTGTCCTGATTCCATATTAATCGGAGAGAGGGAGAGAGAATCCATATAAAATTCTCATTTAAATAAGCATTTTCTCTCAAAACGCTTTAAAAAAAAATTACAACTGATGTCTTTTTTAAAAAACTGAGAAACACATTGGAACATTCAGCAAGTGCAAATTTCAATGGAAAACTAATTTCTTAGTCTGAGAGGTGCAGATCTAACCAGTTTCTATCAGTATTTGCAAAGACAAAATTTCTCAAGCATCCATATCTAAAGAGTTCATTTCATTGAGCTCAATGCAACTTATGTCTGAGCAAATATGTCCAGGGTTGTACTGTACATCATGACTGTAGAGCTTTCACTCAGAATCTCTGATAGATAGCAGCAGTTTTAATGTGTTGGATTAAGGCGTTGATCTTTGACCAGAAGCAAGTAATGTGCTTATAGAAAATCCATGTGCATTTATAGCTCCAAGATGTTGGCTTGTTTAGTTGTCCAAGATCTTGTGATAACACACCGGTGACACCCGAGACCCCTGGAGCAATTTTAGAGGAGAAAAATAAAAAATCAGATTGCTAAATTTGCACTGCTATACTAGACTTTGGCTCAATTTGGACGACACAATAAACAACTGGTGTGGGGGAAACAATTGTCAGTTGTTTTGACTATCGTGTCGTCCGAATTGAGCCACTTTCTCAGTGCAGTCTGTTACTGTACAATTTGCTTTCTGGCTCTTTATTCCTTACCAGTAAGAACAACATAGAACTATAGAATCAATAAGATACTCTGACGTAAGCATTTTTTAAAAAAAAAATTAAAATGACAAACAAGCAAACAAGTACATCAAATTTAAACTTAGTTGTTGACCAAGGGTAGTACATTTACATTCACCTCTTTTACTTTACAGACAAAGGGGGCATCTACATAGCACTGTTTTCCTAGTGATACCCTCCAAAACCCTCAGCACTGCTGTTGTGAAGCGGCAATAATAGGGTTATATGGCAGATGTGAGCGTGGGCTATCCAGCCAAGAAAATATGCAGGGCTATTGTCCTATGGCAGTAATGTGCAGCAAACATTGAGTTATTGAAAACCTCCAAAAGCATTTTTTTTGTTTTGTTTTCTGGCAACTGCACAACATTTTAGCTCTGAAAGCGTGTAGCTGAGCATATGAATTGATATGTTATCCTTAAGAACTGCCCTTACTTTCTTTCAGAATGAGACTTTAATGTTGCCATGGCAGCCATTACTAACTACTCAAGAGCTCGTCCCCTGCCCTGTCTTCTTGCACCTACCTGCAATGCGATCCACCCCTAACTTCATCCAGTCTCTTAATCTGAACTGAAGCCACCATTGACATGCGCAAACAACCATGGTGACATTGGAGGAAAGTGAAAACTTGCAGGAAAATGAGACATCGAAAATGTGCCGCTTTTTCAAATAATACGATGCGACTGCGGATTGGTGGCTGCATCATATAAATAATGGAGTGCGACTGCACAGCCACAATGGAGTATATGCAGCACATGGACAAGCCCCAAAACACAGACTGTTAAAACTGTTAAAAAGCCCAAATATGACAGTGATGGGCAGACCTCAGGCATCTGGGATCCAGTTTATTTTTTATTAGAACCATAAGGCCCACCAACTGGTATCAGGAGCGAAATAGTGGCTTAGGGCAGACATACGCCTAAAGACCAGGATGCCTCTTGAGCACTTGGCTCAGAGCAAGAATTTGTTTTTAGAATCAGATCGGAGCATTCCTGGTCTTCCTTACCTCCACACCCCCGTCACTCAGCATTTCAGCAACTTCTTGTAGGGGTCAGGGCAGGAATATTTCTCCTATTGCTGCTCTTCAGCAATTGGGAGGCAGAAACTCTTGCAGATCTCCTGGAAATTACATATGCCACCCAAATCTACCTCCTGCACAGTCCTTTTCTATGGCACCTTTGCAGAGAGAATTTTCTAGCATACCATCACCTTGCAAAAGAAGCAGAGAATATCAGTTATGTGTAAAAGTGTCCCAATTTCCTTTGCATTACAAAAAAATAAGTAGTGAGTAAAGCAGCTTTCTCTGTTCAGAGAGAGAGGGAGGGAGGGAGGGAGTTAAGGCTCTAGGGGACTGCTAGTTCAAGATCTACACACTTTCTATGACATGAAATATTTGCAAAACTTGAGCTCTGTTGTGTTTATAAACTGAGGCCCAAGGCAGCTGTTTTTAACTTTATTTTTACACGTTGTTTTTGATTGACAGATTAACTGGATGCTTAAAACTATTTTCATATGTAATTAAAAAAACTTTTTCTCTGGTCACAGCTGCTGTGCTTTTAACAGGCAGAAATTCAACAGGTAAAATCTGCACATCAGAGCAATGGAAAAATCTAATTTTTTTCATATGACATGCAAACTATTAAAAAGAGAAAGAGAGTAATTTAGGACTATGGATGACAAACTTAACCAACATTTTCAAATATAACAGATATTCTTTTTAAACAGGACACTACTCCATAGGGTTGGATATAAACACACCACCTAGGGTGACCATATGGAAAGGAGGACAGGGCTCCTGTGTCTTTTAACAGTTGAATAGAAAAGGGAATTTCAGCAGGTGTTGTTTGTATATATGCAGCACCTGGTGAAATTCCCTTTTCATCACAACAGTTAAAGCTGCAGGAGCCCTGCCCTCTTTTGTAGAGTGACCAGATACAAAAGAGGGCAGGGCTGCTGCAGCTTTAACTGTTGTGATGAAGAGAGAATGCCACCAGGTGCTGTATGCATACAACTGACAGCTGCTGAAATTCCCTTTTCTATGCAACTGTTAAAGACACAGGAGCCCTGTCCTCCTTTCCATATGGTCACCACCTGTTCTTATTGCAGAGTATTTCTCTGCCCTCGGATCCAAAGCAGTTTTTGTTGTAAAGTTTGATTATTTGTAATAGGCAGTAGTCACCAGGTTGGTATGAAGAACTGACAAAAATAAGGGAGAGAGAGGCATAAGAAGTGAAATACAAACACACACACACACACACACAAACACCCCATGGCATTCTGTTCCGAAGAGCCACCCCTCCCCCCAAACCCATAGCATTCTCTAAATGGTCCATATTCTGTAGCAGTGGATGCTATCTGATGTATTTATATTTATTTATCTATTTACTTGCAGTATTTTTAAACAGCTGACCATTCCAGAACACCGAAGTGGTGTACAAAGTAAATATCACTTTAAATGCAATATAACAATGAAATCAAATGACAGTGCAATTCAGGGGCTTGTAATATGCATAACTAAAACCAGGCCTCTAGAAGGGCTTGCATGAATTTTAAAAAAGCTTTTAACATGTACTGCAAACCAATCATCATTGCGCCCCAGTTGGGAATGTCCATCACTGTGAAATCCCGCCCTTTTGGCGCTCAATGGGCTTCCGTTGAGCACCCAATTTCACTCGTATTTGCGGGCTGAGCTGCATGGCTTTCCACCAAATCAAGGAACTTTTGTGGGTTTTTTTTTTTAAAAAAAATTATTTGCGCAAAAAGAAATTTGTGTAAATTGTAGCTGGGATTTTGTGGAAATTTCTTATTACATAGATTTTTTTTTAAAAAAAATGGAAAACCTGCATTGAATTGTGCCAGCTTGCAGGAAAATGAAATGAAGTGGGGGTGGGGTGAGCTAATGAAAGCTCACCGAGCTCCAGCCCCCAGGCAGATTCCTCCAACATCCATATCCATGGGAAGAGAGTGCCATGAAGGTGTGCTACAAGATTGGAAACCCTACTTGGTTACAAGGCGAACCTCAGGAGAACCTCTTCCGACAGGCCTATCCAGATGAATTTTAAGATGTTTTTAATGTTGTATTTTTCTCTTGTTTTTAATTTTTTTTAACTGTTGTGATTTTTATGTTTTATATTGTTGTTGTTCCCCGCCTCGATCCGGAGGGAGAGGCGGGCTACAAATAAATATTATTATTATTATTATTACCAAAAGCTTCTGTAGATGACCGCAGAGACCGGACAGGACTATAAGGGTTCGAATGGTCCCTCACATCATATATAAAAAATAACACATGCAATCCTCTGAGTATCCTTATGTAGCCAAAATGGGTCCATCAACATGCAAGAGAAAGTATCGGCAGGCTTGGGAAAGCCCCCAAGGTATGCAAAGGTAGGGGGGAAATGGGGGGAGGACCCTAAAGGGAAGGACCGCAGAATATTCCAATCAGGACCGAGCATAGAATGCTGGCTGACTGCGGGGAGGGGAAATGGAGAATCCTGGAAAAGGACACAGCTGGCTGGCTAGCTGGAACCTTGAATAGGAGTACTCCATACTGCAAAATTTAATTCGAGCCCCACATCCCTCTTAAAAATAATTTCAGCATGAAAGTCTCCCTTTAGCAGTCTGTTAACTGGCTGGCTGCCAGCTAGCTGCAGAGAACCTACCCTTTTGTATTAACATTGGAGGACCCCTTGATCATGATCAATAAAGAGAGCCAGTGTGGTGTAGTGGCTAGAGTGTCAGACTTAGAGTCAGGAGAGCTGGGTTCTAGTCCCACTCAGCCATAGAAACCCACTGGGTGACGTTGGGCCAGTCACAGACCATCAGCCCAGCCCACCACATGGTGCGGTTGTTGTGAGGATAATATGGAGGGGAGAAAGAGTATGTAAACCACCTTGGATTCCTTGGAGGTAAAAAGGTGGGATATGAATGTAATAAATCAATAAAGTCTCTTTGATGTCATCACTCATAGCTGATATCTTATTACAAGGTCTTTGGGAGTGTGGAAGCAAACCAAGCCGCAAACAGATTTGACTGCAAAATGAGGACATCAAACGGGATAAAAGACTTTATGAATTTCAATCTGATACACAGTTCCCGGACTGTGCACCCTGACATGTTAGCATAACTGTCAGCAAACAACTGGTGTGCCTTAAGAAATAAACAGTTGTTGTTGTTGTTTTAAAAGAGATTCCTATGAGACCAAAGTGAACCCACAAAGGAGGATGCCTGCTGCATCTCTGCGTAATGTGCTGGTTTAGCTCAGCTTCTATCAACTCAAGCTGTTTCTACACTGGTCTTTTATCCCGGGGTTGTTCCTGGGTGCTCCCTGTGCATCCAAATGACGCACAGGGACTCCTGGGGGCAGGGGGATGGGCTCAGGCTTTCCCAGGGATAATGAAACACTGGGAAAAACCAAACCTTCCAGTGGCCCCAGGACCGCCCCAAGACCATGGGAGGTGTGGCCGGCCAGCCCACCTGGTGCCCGCTTACTCGCGGGTAAGTGTGGCACAGGAAATGGGCACAGAGCTGCGTGGTGCAGTTCCGTGCCCATCAGGTGTGTGTGTGTGGGGGTGGTGGCAGCAATTTTGCCACCCCTGGATTGTCAGGGGGGGTTGGGGGCTGATTTCAGTGGGAAAGGGTTTTTTTAACTTTTTTTTTGTTGGAGCAGGGCCTCGCTCTTGCACAACCGGCCCAGCTGCTTCCAAAAAAGAAAAAATGGCAGCTGCGCCATCACTGCTTCCTCCCCTGGACTTCGCGCGTTGCATGTATATGCTGGGGGAGGCTTTCATGATCAGGATATCACAACAGCCTCCTCCCTCCCTCCTGGAACGCCGGGAGGTGTAGAAAGGGCCTCAGCCTCCACTGGATTTGGTCATTCCATTGTTGTGTCTGTGCATCATTCAGTTAGAGCACCGATTCCCACCCTTGAGTCACCAGATGTTGCTGGACTACAGCTGCTATCATCCCCAGCCAGAATGGCCAATGCAGTGGGATTATGGAAGCTGTACTCCAGCAACATCTGGGAATCCAAGGTGGGGGGGCACTGAGCTGGAGATGAAGCGGAGTTATCCATCCCAAGAGGAGGCTGCTAGCCTGTTGCATCTCTACATATATCACAGCTCTGGGCTTGCCACTTTTCGATCAGGAAGCATTCCCAGCTCAGTGACTCATACAGGAACACATGAAATAGGGTGGCCACATACACATCGACACAAACAAACACACCATTGCATCACCTTTATATGTATAGGTGCAAATGTAGAAATAATTATGAAATTTTAAATAGAAATACAACCCACCTCACCATAATAGGGAAGATTATAACCAGGTGACTTGTGGGTTTGCTCCGTCTGCTGTCCGGGTGCTGTTGATGGGCAGCTTTGCACCTCCTGGCCCATGGACAGGATCAGGCTAGTCTTCTCCTTGCTGTCATGTTCTTCCTGGGAGGCTGGGGATGCAACCAGCCTAGGCCCCCTTGATTGCATAGCCAACGGCAGAGGCTGGTATGGGCTTTCTTTCTGCTCTGCAGTGCCAAGGCAATGGTGGCTTGCAGCCTACCAGTTGGATCAGTGCAGGAACCATAGTGATGAACGTTGGTAAATATTTTGCTGGAACTGCATAATATTTTGGGTAGGCCTCTGTCCGCTATTACAACTGATTAAAGTTCACTCTCACTTAGAGCCGATCTACCTCTAGGTTTTTAACGTTTTAGAAGGGTTATGAAAACTCTTTGGGCCACATGATGCACTCCCTATAACATTGTATATCTGAGGTTTTTAAAAACTCCCTTCAGTTATATACAACGGTTTCACTTTTAATAAATCGTTTTAAGTAAAATAATGTGTCCTTCCTTACCGTTTATGATTCATGGGAGCAGTGCTTCCTTTACTGGTGCCCAAATGCTTAGCAGTTGATTGGTGGGAAAGAAAGCGGGGCTAAGGAGGAAGTGGGTGACTGAACTACAACGCCCACAATGCCTTGCCCTAAACTCATTGTAAAAATGAAAGAGAAAGTGACAGGGCAGAAGAGTGTGTGACTGCACACACCGCTTTAAAGACTGAAGAATTTTTCTCTTGTAACGTGAGTACTCAGTAATGTGGCCTAAGACGTTTTAGAATGCACCTATTTGGAACGTTTTAAAATACTATTTAAAACATTCCAAGGGACTGTGTAGATAGGCTCTTAAGCAACAAGGGCCTTATTCTTTCGGAGAAAAGTTCTGTCTTCCTTTCACAAACAAGCACTGTTTGTAAATTATAAAAGCATCGACGAGCCTGTGCTTCTCCAAAATTGAGTTTCCAGTGTTAAGGTAACCTAATCATGGCAATGCCAGCACACTGAATCAGCCTTCTTGCCAAAGTAGATATTTATTACATCACTCCCAACTGTCAACTTCCATGAACGTGTGCTTTTCATAGTGAGATTTGCATCTACTGTATTTATTTGTTTATTTCATCTTGAGGAGGGGGGAGGGAGATGCTGCCAATGGTAACAAACCAAGTATTAGAAAACCAAGGTGTTCCTTTTAAGAAAAAAAAGGGGAAGGTAGGTTGAAAAGAGCAAGCAACACCACTTAGCAAACTATGGCTTTCCAACTATGGATCATTACAGAAACCCTGGCCATTTCCACATCAGGCAAAACACCTGGGATGGACCTTGGCTGCTCCCTGTGAGTCCGCATTATGCACAGGGAGTAGTGGGGGTGAGGGGCACGGGCACGGGATTTTTCCTGGTTCTCAGGAACCAGATAATTTCCGATTCTTCCGCAGTCCCGGGAAGTTCCTGGGACCACGGAAGAATGTGGCAGTTCAATCGCGCTTACTCATGAGTAAGTGCAGCTGCACCAATGGCCATGGAGCTGCACCACGTGTCTCCGAGGCCATCAGGAGAGGGGGGAAGTGAAAGCGCCATCCCCAGGATGGCAGGGGGAAGGGGGCGCGATTGCGCACAACATTTTTTTTAATACTTACTTTTGTGGAGGAGCGCTCATGTGCTCTCTGTGGATCCTGTAAAAAAAATGGCCGCTGCAACTTGCAACGGCCTGGGAGAAGCCCGTGCCATCGCATTTGTGGTGTAAATTGGGAGGGCTACTTCTGGGATCCCCCACCCTGAGCCCTCTACACCACTATGGTGTAGAAAGGACCCCTGTTGATAGTCCCTCATCGATTTACCTGTAAAAAACCCGCTGCAGCAATCATGAAAAATGTGAATATGAAGTACATTTCTGGAGACCTCTACTCTTTGAGATCAGATTAATAATAATAATAATAATAATAATAATAATAATAATGTAGAGAGTAATTAAAAGACAAGGGGCGGTATCCAGATTTAGGCCTCATCTACACCAAATGGGATATTACACTATGAAAGTGGTATGAAAGTGGTATATAAAAATCAGGAGCCACACCAAGCAGGATATAGTGGTATATGGTATGTATCTATGGGCCCCAACAGTTGTCAGGGCACTTCAATACCACTATACAGCAGCAGTGTGGCTCCTGCTTTTCATATACCGCTTTCATACTACTCTCCTGCCTGGTGTAGATGAGGCCTTAGGAACAAGCAACTGGGCAGGTGGAACCAGACTGTTCCTCCCAGTTTTCCTCTCTCATTCACCCACCCAGCCCTGAAAATCCAACACAGAGGCTCAGAGCTGAAAGGGGTAAGCTATAGTGAGTATGGGGGAGGGGAGATCCCTAAGAATTTAACAGAGGCACCTTCTGTGAGTGGAGCCTTTCCATCGATGGAAAGCAATTCCTGAATCCAACCCCTGATCCATTATAAGAACAACCCACAGAATTGTAGAATCCATGTGTTGCTCACGGTATGAATACATAACACTGCTTCCTCTTCTGACCATCTGTGTAAGGCTGGGAACGCCCCACAAGCTTTCATGCTCCTCCCCTCCCCTTCTCTTCCTCGTGGGCAGGCATTGCCCCTCCCTTTCCGTCTCATAACCATCTACGTTTAGCATTCACTTCTTCCAACTTTTTTTCTTACCATGGTAAATCAGTTCAGAAAGAAAAGACAGAATAACTACATGATGCCTTCTGATTGGCAGCACTGGGACTCCTCCTTCTGGAAGCACCCTGTCAACAGAGGAAGTGGGTATTTTATTTATTTATTTATTTATTTTTCTAATTTTTTTTATTGTGAATTTGTAAACAAACAAAAAACCATAAAGAAAATAAAAAACTAAAAAATAAACATATACAGCTACATATTTCAAAAGCCTCAGTTTCAAATGTCACAATTTCTTAATAAGTACGGAAGAGAAAAAAGTAGCATAAATTACACACAAACGTCCGTAAAGGCCGACCAAATGTCTGAGTAAATGTCCATTTGTAAATGATTCCTGTATGCCACTCTTGCAAATGTTGCTAATGTTGTTAAGTCTTCAATCCATCGCATTATAGAGAGTGTGGTTTTATCTTTCCGTGAAAGTGGGTATTATGATTAGCTAAGAATCTGCAAGAACTAAAAGGCCATGCTTTCTAAGATGCCAATTAAAAACTCAGTGATCAACTTACAATGCAGTGGGGGGGGGCAATATTATACTAAATAAGAAATGTGTTGCATTAAATTCTCAATTAGCATGTACATGGACCATCTCCTAAATGTTTGTCCTGCAGGCTTGTGCTTCATCACTGTTGGAGAGAAAGGATTATCATCCCAGATGAAGGGACTGCTCTCTTCTCATGCAGAACAGAGGAGGAAAGGTGGCTGAGAACAAAAGAGCAAGCAGAGATTTACCAGCAGACCACCAAAAGGAAATGAAGAAAAGGTAGAAATCGACAACAGTATCCAAATGATGAACATCCGATCTCTTGGCTTTATGCATTAAGTCTGACTGTGTATGAACCAATCAACGGAGACAAGATAATCCCCTTTCTGAACAAGTCATGTAAAGGTGAAGTGCAGTTTTGTAAGAGCAGTTGCAGTGCAGAGGGGTGGGAAAGATTTAAAAAGGAGCTAGTTCAGATCAGGAATGATTAAAAATTAGGCATTCAGCTTTGCACCAGAGGTAAAAGGAGCAAGCAACACCAGAATCTCAGTGGCGCACCTCAAACTTTTAACTTACTTCGTAAGGGGCGATAGTGCAAGTGTGTCATAGACCTGCTCTTCTTAGAGCCTATCTACACAGTCCCTTGGAACGTTTTAAATTGTATTTTAAAAAGTTCCAAATAGGTGTGTTATAAAATGTCTTAGGCCACATTACTGAGTACTCACGTTACAGGAGAAAAAATCCTTCAGTCTTTAAAGCAGTGTGTGCGGTCACACACTCTTCTGCCCTGTCTAAATCTGTTTCATTTTTACAATGAGTTTAGTACAAGGCACCCACTTCCTCCTTTGTTCCTCTGTCATTCCCTAGCAAGTATAGGGCTAAGAATTGTGGGTGTTGTAGTTCACTCGCCCACTTCCTCCTTAGCCCCGCTTTCTTCCCCACCAATCAACTGCTAAGCATTTGGGCACCAGTAAATGAAGCACTGCCCCCATGAATCACAAACGGCAAGGAAGGACACATTATTTTACTTAAAATAATTTATTAAAAGTGAAACCGTTGTATATAACTGAAGTGAGTTTTAAAAAACCTCAGAAATACCACGTTATAGGGAGTGCGTCATGTGGCCCAAAGAGTTTTCATAACCATTATAAAACGTTAAAAACCTAGCATGTAGATCGGATCTAAGTATCTATTCATGGTTGGAAAAGAAAGAATGGGATATGTTTTCCCAACACATCCTCAATTGTTCCTAGGGATGGGCAAATGAGCGATATTTGAGACCACCAGCAGTCTCCACACTTTGTTTCGTGCCTGATTCCCACGAACAGGTAACTTGCACAAATCGAGCAGTGATTGAATGGGAGGCTGGCCTAAGTTTCCCCGAATTTGTGCATTGTGATGGAATGGGAGGCTGGCCTAAGTTTTCCCAAATTTGTGCACATTTCCTGATTTGCACAACGTTTCTCAATAGACTAAAGCAGGGCTGATTCAGTCTATGGAGGATATTTGCTCAAATCGAGAAATTTGCTCAAATCAAATTGGGAAACAGGAAGGAAATTCCACGTGTTCACCAATCTATGCATATTTCCATCAGGCACATGCTTGCATTCGCATTCGGAGTTCGGACGGGACACCTTTGCATGTTTTGCAAGCAAAAATGAAATAGTCCCTATTTGTTGCTGTACATAGAACTGAAGTGACAGACTGTCGCAGTATACTCCAATGGATGTTCAGTTTGGGTTTCTTCTGTGCAGGAAGCTGTTGCAAGCTGCTTTCCTAAATAGGCAAAGTTTCGCAGATGCACAAACTGATCAAGAAGGATGAGAGAGGATTTCATTTGGTCTGTGAATTGTCCTAATCTACACTAACACATGGACCTGAATGTAGTTATCCTGTGGACTGCACCATTCTGCCAATGTTGCAATGAGGTTCTCATCTCAAGAAACAGTGTACAAAAAATGTCTTTGTTATTGGAGAATGCCATACAAAAGTGGATACTCCTGAGGGAAATGCATACAAATAATACATGTGTTTGTACTTAAACCCCTCCCCCCTCCCTGAGAATGGGACAGAACTGACTTATGATTGAACACATGAGAAACTGACACTGGCTGACAGTAAATTGATCCATCGATCCCTACGGACCAGTAATACTGAACACATATGTAGCACTTTACAAAGACCTAAGAAGTTAACGCACATCTCAGTAACCGTCACAAGTGGCAACAGCCTTCAACAGTTTGGTGCCCTCCAGATGATTGACCTGGAACTCACATCAGCTCCAGCCTGTATGGCCAATGATCACGTGCAATGGGAGTTGTAGTCCAAAACATCTGGAGGGTGCCAGGTTATGGAAGAATGCCCTACAATAACCTCATCAGTGTTATTATGATCATATTGTCCATGGAGGTGAGGCTGATGCTGAGCGATAGTGGTTGGCCTAAGGTCACAAAGTGAAATCGTGACAAAGTGAGATTTGGACCAGGGACCTGCTACCTCACATTCTTAGCTACTACACTGGGCCTCTCTCTGTATATTTCCCCCACTTAACATTGACAGTTTGAGCCTGCTACTCACTGAGGCAGTGATCCTGTGTCAGGGCTGTACCACTACAGATTGCAGGTGGGGACTCGCATGATGGCATCTTCCTCCATATATATTCCTGCTGGGCCACTTGGGCAATCCACTTGGAAAAAGGAGTGAATTCAGGTAGGGGTGTATTCACTGTAAATTCAGGGAGGAGTGTCAAACATTGCCAAGCCCCCTTCCCACCTTTACTAGTGGTAGACAAGGCAGTTCCTTCTGTGTGTGTGTGTGTGTGTGTGTGTGTGTGTGTTTAATGTTGCAATGCAGCTCCGCTCCTGGAAGCCCAACTGCCATGTTTTTAATCCCAAATGTGGGACACTTAAGGAGGAAAATATAGCAGCTGTGTAATTTGGGGCATTAAGAAAGTGGTAGCTGGGCTGTCAAGATCAGAACTGTGTTCCAATACAAACAGCAACAAAATATTCAGGGACCATTTCAGTACTAACCTTATATATAATACACAAACACAAACACACAAACACACACAGAGGAAATGAATGTGTTAGGGAGAAAGATAGCCAGGATGTTTCTTCTTGACATCTAGTTTTCTACATCAAGGATTTATTTTTATTTTTTTGCACAGAAGAGCACATCTTCATGCAAGGCCTCGGTTGGAAGAAAGCAAGCTCAGCTCAGTCATTCACGCAGAGAAGTGATGGGCAGCCTCTTCTGTCGAGGGTGGGGTGGGGTTTGAGGGCACAGGAGTCTTCAATCATTCAATTGTATTTCTGGCAGCGCTCTATTGTTCCTGGCAGAATTTAGGAATTACTGGCAATATCTCCAACCTTGAAGTTGCACTTATGCTTGCGTGATCTCCTAGTTTCAGGATAGACAGAAGATACAGATCAAGGAAAAATGACTGCCCTCAATAATCTCAATGTTTAATTAAAAGAAATGTTAAAAATTCCTCCTTGCGTTTCAGCCAATGCAAAAGCCCTGTCCAGCTGTAATGCCTGAGTAGAGAATTCCAAGTCATGTAGGGGGCATGGGCTCTCATGCGTCATCCTTGTCCCAATGTCCCTATCTCCTTCCTCTCCACCTGTTCTTGTGGGTGGTATTCAGGCAGAGATGGCAGCCATCTGTCAGGGATGTCTGAAACTGGATTCCTGTATTGAGCAGGGTGTTGAACCCATGGCCTAAATGGCCCCTTCCAACTCTATGATTCCATGTTGGGCAGGATGTTCTGAAAGGGGCTGGGCTTTCTTAGAAGCCCCATTTTATTGAATACCAGCGCTAAACATACATAGAAGCTCACTTCAGGCTTTCCTTGTCAATGGGGGAAGATTGGATGTGGAGAGGATGGGGGCAGTGTTCATGGGGACAATATGGTGTCCTGTACACATGTTCAGTCATAATGCCTGAAGAGGCATACAGATATCACAGACAAAACCCAAACCCTGTAATAAATCATTATTGAACTTTCTGCACTGCTCTGGAAGAAATGTCTTAGCAGAGAAATAACCAACTTTGCAATGCATTTTGAATCTATCATTTGTGAGGCAGTATCGTTGCCTGCATTATTATTATTTTTAATGAGGTGTCAGACATGTGTTTGGCTAAAACCCAGACTTTTCACATCATAAAAAGTAAAGGCCAAATTAGTGTGCAGGTTTTTTTTTCCCAGCCAACCATATATTTTCCTCCAACTTTAAGAGGTGTGTACGCTACAAAGGAACCAGTCAATTGACGGTTTGTCTTTCTGCTTTTAGACACATCGCTCTATATTTTTCACTGACAGCAAGACCGCACCAGCTATTTTTAAACTCTGATGACTGTAGCATTTTAATGCAGCCTTCCTTCCAGATCCTCAGACTGTCTGGGGGCTTGTGTAAACTTGCCACAATTTCTGTGTAAGTATCTCCGACCTGAGTCAACATCTGAACAATGAGCGAATGCTACTGCAACGTACATTGGTGAAAGCAGTCGGCCAGCTTCACTGTGAGGATTTTTGGTTCATTGCTCAACATACAATGTTTGTCAGCTCCACCCCACCCCCCACTAGTGTGTATCCAGCAACAGTTGTGGCAGAAAGCCATCGGGCTAATCCAGTATCACAGGGGTCCAAGGGTTATCAGGGTTTTCTAAAGGGTTTTGAAAACTTTGATCGTACATCTCTCTTCCACCTAGAAAGCATGATGTGTGCTTTGTTATTCTTTCTGCACATTTAGATACCTCAAATCCAGCGTGTCACAAAAAATGATCTTCAAAATTACTCCTGTTTTGAAAACTTCATATGTAATCAGCAACATTGTTAGGCATAGAGAGGAGTTGAAGATGCGCAACATGGAGGTTCTATGCTGGTATGAGGTGTAAATGTCCTACAAGCAAGAATCAGTGCAGCTAGTGTGAAAATAGATTATAAACAGGCAGAGCTGGAGGGGGATCAATGGAGAAACTTGCCTTTTCTCTCTTATCTATTGTGTTTGTATCCTACCTTTCTCCAAGGAGTCAGGGATGCTGTTTGTCTCAGAAAATATACCCAATCGCTGTAGTATCATGCTGCTATTTTTGTACGAAGGAGATGTAAAAATTAAAGACATGAAGAAAATGTAAGAGGTGGAGAAGAGCAACTAAAAGTCCCTGCCCAGGTCTGATGACCACCCTAGCAAGGGTGACCCATTTTTGCTGGTGGGCCCTCCTGGCTGCCGGCTTACATGGCATTAGGGGCAGGGTAGTCACCCCTCATTTCAATTTCCCCTAATGCTCCAAAGGGACGTGATGTAATGTTGGGCACTGAGAGGAATTTAAAAATTAAAGCAATAGACTTTGGCCCTTTCTACACCACAAGGGTGTAGAGAGCTCAGGGCGGCGGATCCTGGAAGTAGCTACTTCCGGGATCGGTGCGCCCAATACACACCAGGAAGTGAGATGGCCCGGGCTTCTCCTGGGCTGTCGCAAGTCCCGGAGGCCATTTTTTTCTGCTGGATCCATGGAGAGTGCATGAGCGCTCCTTCAAAAAACGTAGAGGTATTTTTACAAAAAAAAAAAAAAAAAAAGCGTGCACCCCAGGGAGGCCCTCCCTGCCCTCCCTGGGGTGATGAAATGTGTGCCACCCCCCTGCTGGGCACGGAGCTGCCCAACAGGATGGGCGGGCACATTCTTCCGCAGCCCCAGCAGCCTGCCCCACCCCTGCCCCGGGACTCCCTGTGCATCATCTGGACTCACAGGGAACAGCTGTGAGCCATCCCAAGAGTTTTGCCTGGTGTGGAAAGGGCCTTAATTAGGAATGGGGAAAGCCCCCCTGCCAAAAAGAGGAAAAGGTGCACTTCCACCAAGGACTCTAGGGTACTTGGCGGGGAGGTGACCTTTGTCCCCTTCCAGCCCATTTTCAACAGGGAAGGGCCTTTTTTTTCATCCCTTGCAAATGCATGGAGAAATTGCTCCATTCTCACGCATGGAAATTCATTTGTTCAATTGGAAGTAATTGTAAGGACATCTGGAACTATGGACTCAGGACTTTTGCTCCATATGGCCTTAACCTGAAGGGCAATTCATAAGCTTTCTACCACTCACACCTGGGGTTCCCCCCCTTCTGGAGAATTTTCATCTCCCAGCATTCCAAATTGCCACTCATTTTACATCACAGCTACTGGTGAGGGCAGAAGCCGAAACATTTAGCACTAAATCTATTTTGAAATTACTCTGCTATTGGTGTAACCTTCTTGGATGGATGGATGGATGGATAGATAACTATAAACATTAAGTCTGAAATTCTAAGCACACTTCAGAAACTAAGCTTTGTACATGGCATTGACTTCTCTATATTTGTTCATCAGATTTTCCTATGGACCTAAAAATTCTGGTTCCTTCCAATTTCTCTCTCATTTTGGCCCCATACAAAGTACTTTTTCTTCCTTCATAAATGTATTTCTTGGCCATCGACTTTATTCCTTTTTCTGATTGCCATCCTATGGACAGCCTTAGCATCTTCTCCACAAGGCCTGTTCTTTGTCAATAGCCTTCTTACAAACCTTCCCAAGATCACTCCCTTGCAAGAGCTGATTTGCAACAGCTACATCCATTACCAATCAACTGTGCTAATTCCAGACATTCCAGATGCCAGAAATGATAGTTCATTACATTTCCCCATTGGTCCATCTGCTAAAACCAGATTTGTTGGCGCAGGATCTAGACAAATGGTTACGCAGTTTTTTTCTGATCGGAGCCCCTGTAAAACAAAAAACAAAACAAACAACAAATCCAATAAGTCTGAGGTCACTAGAAACAACAGGAGTCTGAATCCAGACCACAATTTGCTTCTTTCAGATCAGAGAACTTTATATGATCAACTTCATCCCTCTCTTATTCAATGCAGTTGAACTGACAGAGTTTTCCCAAAACCACATCTTGGTACTATTTTAAAAACGCCCGGACTACATCACAGAAGAGAAGTAGATCATGGGTGTATAATAGAAACTATGGGCTACTTCCAACGGGGTGCTTGCACCTTCGCTGATTCCTTTCTGCCTCTTCTCTGCATTTCACGTTGCCCCTTGTGTAAGCGGTGGGCACCACTTGCAGAAGATCATCTCCGGGGTGCAAGAGAATTGGCAGGGGTGTAAGCGCCCCACTGGATACTGCTCTATGTTATTATATATTCCGATATGCATATGCTTCTCCAGAGAACATACGATACAGAGAATGCTAAGCCACCCCAGGGAATGTTGGTCATCCAGGTGTGCGCTAGGGTCTTTCTTCCAGGCAAGTTGGGTCTCCCAACATATTTTGGGTTAGTTTTTGTACTTCTTAAGAGGCTGATAATCTGGTGGGGGGGGAGGAAGGGAGGGAGGAAAGGAGGAAGGCAAGAACAGTGCTAGGAGTGAAAGCCCAATAAACCCTCGCGTACACACATGGGACACAGAGATAAAGAATACTGGCTTGGATCCAAAGGTGCCCTGCATGAGCAGAAAGGCACTTGCACAAGATGGCTGTCCAGTTCCTGCTGCTTATCCCCTCCTACTACAGCCTCCCATACCACATCAGGAGTAGTTCACGCTGAAGTGAGCGGAAAGGGTTGGGAAAATCCTATTGTACCAGGAAAGAGTTTCCTGGATCCAAGCTGAAGGGCATGGGGGCTATAAACAATAAAAGAGGGTGTCTGTCTGTCTGTCAGCACCATAACACCAAGACTGTGTAACCTAGACCCCTGAAACTTGGCATGCATACTAAGGAGACCCTAAGTGTTATTTTGTTTGCTAATTTCAATTAATTTAAATGTGTCCACTTGGTTGAAGCTTGCAGTAACACTTTCAACCACTAGGGTCAGACTTTCCTAATCAGCATATAGCTTCGCTGTCCAAGCCACGGGAGCTTAGAAACCAACGGACAGAGTTATACGCCTGCTCCCTCCCTGCTGCTGTGGGGCAAACCCTCCCGCAGTGAAATGGGATGGACGGACTCCTCCCCCAGTGGGCTATAGGGGTGCACTATGCCAGGAGCCATGCCTAGGGGTCCCTTCACTTAGATGGGGCAGGCACAATGTGTCCAACTCTGACAGCTGTGTAACCTTACTTGAAGGTTTTGCTGGATCAGGGGCAATTCCAACCCATGCAAAGTTCGCATATGTGTATGTGTGTATGTGTATATATATCCTAGGGATGTCAGAGAAATCCAAAGTGGATTCAATGACTTTGGATTTCAAATAATCTGATCTATGGATTCAGTAGTAGAATGGCATATTCCATGTTGCATAGATTTACAGACTGATTTTCCACTTTTTGGAATTGTATGCAAATTGAATAATGTGGAAATATGGACATTCCTGAAAATACACTGATAAATATGCTGTTAGAAAGGGAGAAAAACACAACACTTTGTGTATGCTTGATCTCTCTTCAGCCTCTGCTGTATAGCAATCATTATTATTATTATTATTATTATTATTATTTGGTACACGCTGCTCATTGATTTTATGCTGAGTGAAGAACAATATGCAAAATGTTATATACCAGCAAAAGTTTCATAAATTGTGGTGAACTTTTTTGCATTCTTTTGCATCCAAATCCATCAATGGGCACACAATAGAATGAAAGATGTCTAAAAATCCATGACACACAGACAGAACACATTTAACAAAAACTGTGCATCCCTAACACACACACACACACACCATCACTATTGCCATTTATAAGTTCTCACATATTATTTCAGTCATCTTTATACCGCCTCTGTAAAGTAGGTCACTCTTTTTAACCCCGTATTACAGATGGGGGAATAGGAGGGAACAATGGCTTTCCTAAGGCTACCAAACGGATTCCTGGCATAGGCAAGATTTGATCTGGGGTCTTCCTGGTTTGTTGGTCTTAACCAGAGAAGGCTGATGGCTCCGATTTTGGTGGGGCTGTGAATCCATTCTGGGTTTCAGTCAGAACCAGTCAGAACCCAAAATAGGTTCAGCAACTTGGATAGCTCCTTTAGAGTTCTGATTGGATCGATTCACAGCCCCCACCAAATCACAAATTCATAGCCCCCAAGTAATTGAGCCACCAGCCTCCACCGGTCTTAACCACTATGCTACACCTCCCCCTATATAATGTGAATTGCTGAAACAAAGAACCTCTTCCAGGCTGCTGGGCTGAATATGGAAACTGTATCGTATGCGTAATGGAAATGTTTTAGTAGATGTTTTTAATTGGTGGTGTGTGTTTTTAATGTAATCACTTCTGCGCTGTTTGGGGTGCCATGCGACAGAAATGTGACCTAGATACTCTAAAAAAAAAATACAAATAAATAGCCATGGATACTTATCAGATGCAATCAACCTTTGAAGTTCTCATGCACTACATTCTTTTTGATATACAGACACTGCATACCATCTGCTGATGTTTATTTTTCCCCCAGCCAGTAAAAGTCTTTGTTTAAGTCAAAATTCAAGTGACAGAATCAGAACAAAAGGAAAAAAGGGCAGCAGAACCACATCTGAATAAATTCCAAATATGACTTCTAAAGGCAGACAATATAAAAGCTATAATCTTAGTTTAACCCCCACACTTTTAAAACACTGTAATTACTCGACATCTGCTGGTAACTCTGCTTTGCTATTGGATAACCTTAATTACCCTGCAATATTTCCTGACACTCCCCGAAATATGCCCCATGGATAATAATTCATTCACCATTCGGCCCCGTTATTAGCTACTAATTCAAACAATCGAGACAAAGACAAAGAACAGATGACCTTGAGCGATTACCCACTTGGTAAATGGGATTTATTTTGTGCCTTTCTAAAGACACCACTGCTTTTTTCTGGCTGCACAAAGACGACTCTGAAATTAGTTAAAAAGGAAGGCAGACGAAAGAGGTGTTTGACAAATGCAGAAGGATTGTTCGCTCTTCAATATTCATCTTGAATTACAGTACTGAAGATGCTTTCTTTTTTCAAATACTTTCAGTTTCTACGGTTACAAAGCAAACAATCTGTCCCCCTCATCCCACCCCTCACATTAATCCAGGGGGAGCAGACCAAGGTTAAGTGTCTGATGCTGCCAGCTAATTTATCCTTAGCTATGGTGTGACTCTATGAGAGAGCTTCCATGGAAACTTGTCTTCTCCGCCCTGATGTTTTTGGAGTCCTTGCTATAAATCTTACAAGAGGTGGAGCTACCAGCAGCACCTGATCTCCACACTTTGATACTGTTGTTGGTAGACCTACCAATCAACCGGTTGGGAATGAAACATATACTGCTGATCACTATGCCCATCTCACCCACACAACAGTTCTCCTTAGGAAGGGACAGTCAAATGCTGAATATAGTTCAGGTCGAAGGAAGAGAATACAAAGGATAGGGTCTCAGGAGTTTCATCAGGGCCATTCTTCTAACATCTGGAAAGTACATGTTGTCACAGTCGCTAGTTTCTTTCATGTGAGTTCATCTCTCCCATAAGAGAGATGGATGAAACAGTCTATTTCTGGTCTATGTGAGTTTCATAAATCTGTTCCATCCTGTTTCCACATCAGCTTGCGAATATATGCATTCACGAAACTAGTTTTTGTTTTTATATGCCATTTTCCATAACGTATAATTTTTTCATGCCCTGATATATACATTATTGTATGCAACGTTCCATAATTCATTTTTTTTTGTATGCAACTTTCTGTAATATCCACATTTACCTATACACATATTGAGCCTGTTCAGACGACACATCAAGCCACAGTGGTTAAGCATCTTGAGCTAAACATTATGGGTTAGTGTGTCATGTGAACCATTCTTAATCATGGTGGCTACATAACCATGGTTTCAACATGCTCACTAACCGTTTGCTGCAAAGGGTTAGTGGCCTAACCATGGCTTAGTGTTTTGCCTGACCAGGCCCTTTAAGCCAATAATAATAATAATAATAATAATAATAATAATAATAATATAAAAATATATTTATTTCTTACTTCTTTGGATTGAGGTGGAGAACAACATTAATACAACTGTACAGTATAAATCAAATGCATAAAACTAATTAAAAGAGCATATAAAACCAATACAATATTAAAATAACAATCAGGGCATCTTAAAATTCTTAGGTTTAAAATTCATCTGTGAAGGCCTGCCAGAACTTTGCATTGCAAAATTGAGAGAAGTGCACAATATGAAAAATAACTATTCTAACCTGCATATTAGTCTTGAAAGTGTAGATTAAGTCAAATTAAAATGTGGACCAGAGGAAGTGATTTGCATGCTCTGAAAAATAACAAGTTATTAGGTATCCCCCAGTATACTTTGAATCAGGAATGTTTCACCCGCTTCAAGACTGGGAAGGGGTTAGGGGCTATGCATGCCTTCTATTCTTTTTACCTCCTACAGACTGTACTACTATTTTATCAGAACAGTTAATATAGCTATTACAATAATTAAACAATCTTATACCAGGAGGTTCAGAGCTTAACTGTTTTTGGGAAGTGAATGTGTAAGTTTTCTGTGGGCTGCTAGTTACCTTATTTTAGTGGTTGTGATGAGGATGAGGATGATAGGAGGAGGAGGAGGAGGAGGAGGAGGAGGAGATGATATGATGAGGATAATGTCCTGGAAGAAAACATACAAAATTTTTTAAAAAATACAATTAAAGTACAAGACAAATTTAAGCCAATAGTCTAAAGCAGCAGCATAAAAACCTAACAAATTTAATTTCACACATATAAAGTCTATTGCACCAGCAATGAGAGAGCTGGGTAGATCTCCAAAGGGAGGATGTTTCACTACTTTGGCACTACCGCTGACAAGGCCCTGTCTCTTATACTTGCACGTCCAACTATGTATCAATGGGAAGGTGAGCAGAGGCAATCTGGTTCATCTACTAAGAGCCAGTGGGGTGTAAGTTAGAGACCCAGTTTCTAGTCCTCATTCGGCCATAAAGCTCACTTGATGACTTTGGGCCAGTCTCTGACTGTCAGCCTAACCTTACTCACAGGAATGTTATGGGGCTAAAATAGAGAGGAGGAGGGCTATGTAAGCCTGTTTTGGGTTCCTTGCAAGAGGAAAAAGTGTGGTATAAATGTAATAATAAATAATACTAAATAAATAACCTGCAGAATGGATTTCTGGCAGAAATGAGTTTTGTGACCTGAAAATATATCAGGAAAAAGCTAGTTTTTTTTTTTTTTAAAGCTATTGATCCTACCCTGGAGCTGGAACCAGGCCTGGTGTCAATATGTGGCATTCTTGGGCAGCTGCCAGGGCCCTAGCACCCTATGAGGGCCTACTGTCAATGCCTACCTTGGGCCCACAAATTCTGGCACTCCAATCAACATTAGGCATCTGGGACTGGGAGTCACCATTTAAATTTACTACAATGCCCTGGAGGAAGACTCTGCCGGAGGCATTGTAGAAAATTTAAATGGCAGCTTCCAGGCACTGGACACTGAGCAGAATGCTGCTGATAGTGCCAGATTAGGCTGACCATCTGAAAAGGAGGCCAGGGCTCATGTAACTTTAACAGTTGTAGAGAACAGGGAATTTCAGCCGGTGTCATTTGTATGCAATTAGTTCCTGGTGAACTTCCCTCTTCATTACAACAGTTAAAGCTGTACGGTCCCTGCCTTCTTTAGTATCTGGTCACTCTAGTATAGTGCATGCAACTTTAATTGCTTTGATGAAGAGATGATTTCACCAGGTACTAATTGCATACAAATGATGCTGGCAGAAATTCCCTTTTCTCTGCAACTGTTAAAGTTACATGAGCCCTGTTCTCCTTTTCATATGGTCAGCCTATATAAGCTGCCAGGGTTCACCAGAGAGAGCAGGCCCTGGTTGGAATCGGCAGAAAAAGTAGCCACTTATACATCCCCCAAAAAGCGGACATGAATTACCAAAAAAGAGAGCATTAATTTGCATAAAAATGGACATGCTAATGGATGAGCATAGATGCAAATTTGGAAATAATTACTATAACTTCAATAGAAATACACAATGGCTGAATTCGGACAACACAATAGTCAATGGTGGGGTAATAATCAACTTTACAGTTGTTCATCTAGGGGGTACTCCCCACACAACATGGTAATAATCAACTGTGGTGTGGATTAGGATCAGCGCTGAGTTGACTATGGCAGCATTCAGACAACACGATAGTCAATACAAGTGATAATTGTCCCCCCCCCCCCCCAGTTGCTTATTGTGTTGTCCGAATTCATCCTATATTTCACAATATAGTGTATAGCAGGGCATACTGTGATTTGTGTACCTGCATTCTCCATTGGTTGTTCAGGTGCTAGTCGTTGAGGAGCAATTTCAGGGCCCCTGCTCTCCTGGCTTCTTATGGTTCTTGAACTTTAGAATGGACTTGGACTGGATGGCCCTTCAAATAGAGGGCAGGCCTCTGAGAGCTCTTGCAGGAGAGAACTATGCTCTGTAAATCAGAATATCGCATGGCCACTGTATCACCAGTTTTTGCCAAGCTAGGCCCATCACCTGGCATTTTCCATGATGGCTACCCTGAATCCATATTCTGAACTTGCCTAGAAGGCCAACATTTCTATAATCGAGAAGAGGGGAGCCTAATTACTATCAGAATATGATATTAAATCACAAAACCACATGTTCTCATGGGGTTTTGAGGGAGGATGGTGGAGAGGGGATAAAATTCTGATTCTGCTATGAATGTCCTTGTACTAGGTTTTCCTCATATTTCGTAGGGTGTTAGAATAGGGTTCACTTCATCACATGATTTCTACACAGCTAGGGTGACCATATGAAAAGGAGGACAGGGCTCATGTAACTTTAACAGTTGTATAGAAAAGGGAATTTCACCAGGTGCTGCATGCGTACAAATGACCAGAGCCAAGCAGAACTGGTAATATGCCCAGGCCAGATGGGAAGTGTGTGCCCCCCCCATTTCAAAAAAGAGGACAACATGTCCGTTCTACATAACACCTTCATATTGAACCTGTTCTACAATACCTCAAGGCACATATATCCCCATCCCACATGAGCCTTGGCCCTCTGGAGCTTGTAGTCTGACCGTGGTATTCACGATGGATGGCTTCTGCGCTGTTTCTGCAAGGCGGGCTCCTCACTTCTCGATGGGCCGCTTACGCTACAGAAGCAGTAGCGTAAGCTAGGGGGGACCTCCTCGCCAGAGTGCCCCCTCAAAATCTATACAACTGTTAAAGATACAGGAGCCCTGTCCTCCTTTCCATATGGTCACCCTAACACAGCTGTACTTCGTGTATAGAAAACTAAGGCCTACACACCACATTAACTGTATTGTATTGCAATGTATTATTTTAAAGTGATTAATATGAAAGGGGGCAGTTAGTATGGAAACCAGCAAACTTATTTACATGCTAAAGGGTCCTGGGGAAAATATGATTAGAGGCAAAATTACAGTTTTGCATCAGTGATTCCATTATTGTTGAATATTCAGCATGTTTGACCAAACTTTCAGGAGAATTTAATGCACAGTGAGGTGATTTTATGAAATATTTATTTCTGAAATGGAAGCATAGGTTTATTTATTAATTAGAATCACAAGCAACCGGATATATAGAAAAGGCACAAGATTTTCCTTTTACTGAGACCCATGTTAAGGTCTTTGAAATGGTAAGGCCCTGCTATGCCCTTGAATTTTCCTGGCATCTGACAACCCTTTCAGTCTCTTATTCAGCAAGGTTAGGACACCTACGGTCTGAAATAGATCTGAGAAGAATGACCAGGTGGGTTGACTAAGGCCTTAAGAAAGGAGTCATGCACAGGTCTTTCTCTTATTTATACAGCCAAGAGCCAATCAGATTCCAGACTGTGTCCAATCCAGAATCCACAGGGAGCTAACATACAAATCATGTATGGGATGTTTCATTTCCTGCCCAGTTAAACTCTCTGTGCTTAGCCTGAGGTCCACAGCTTAGGTAAGATACTGTGAGCTCCTTAGAGGAAGAGGAGGGATATAAGTGCAATAAACATTTTACACAGATGTTGCAGCCTGTTTACCTGAAAATAAATCCCCCTGGAATTAATGGGATTTGCTCCTAAAGAAAGTTAAGATTGAGTTGTTAGAGCACTGGTTTGAGTTATTCCAGCTTCCCTTGAATTCTTCACAGCTCAGCATTTCTACTTGTAGTTAACCATCTCTAACTTTGTCAACTGACAGAAACCAAATTATTCTTCCCAGGGAGCTATCAACAACTCTGGTGCTGAGAAATTACAGTGGAATCCTATTAAGGATGGAGAAGAAATTAGTTTCCATTCATTCTTTATCAGCATTTATACAAATTGTGCCTCCCAAAACGAAATGTGAACTCCAACAATATTTGCAGATGGAAGTCCATACATTTCTGATCTTGCGATGCGATTTGTACTGCATATGCTTTAAAAAAATCATGTATGAACATACACATACACAATGAGAGAAAAATGTGCAGTCTTGAAAAATGCACACAAATGTGCATTAAAACACGTGCAGTAGAGCATTCACAAATATCTGTGGGGGGGAGGGAAGCTTGCAGCACCATGAAGACTCAGCTCAGACTGTGGTTTGGGGCGAACCTCTGCAAGCTTGGGGTTTGCGGATTAGCTAGGCTAAAATGGGCTAAAATTCCAATATGGGCTAAAATTCAGATTTCTAAAAAATTGACTTGGAGAATCTCTTGCATGCCAGCCTCCTTGGGACGTGTGGAGTACATGGACTTTCAGATAATATTTTCTTTCTTTCTCAAAATTTATGCACATTTATTCATTGGAAAATATACACATTTACATTGACACATATGCCATTCTGGAAAATACATACAGAGAACTGTTGAGTGGAATGAGGGACAATATGCTAAATCTTACATACTAGCATAAATTACATAAATTGTGGTGAATCGTCTAACAGAATTTTTGTGTATTTTCCACCCCACCCCCAAATAAAAATGGAAGCCATCTGTGAGCAGATGCCAGAACGAACAGCCTCAGGCCATCTGCAAAATGGACAAGGGAAAGATTTTCACAAAATCTGGACATCCTCAGTTATAAATCCCATATAAGGGGATCAATTTCATTTAAAAGAGCTGTCCACAAATGCATTGGAAGCCCTGTTGCCTGAACCCACATTTTCACCATAAAATAAGGACTAATTTAAGACAAAGGGTCGTCCATCTTTAGATGACATCTATTTATAAAACATAACATTGCATATGGCTCCAAAAACTCAAACAGTCAGAAAAGGGAACTATAGTAAGTATTCCCAATGGGAGGGGAAACTTGTATGCATTGCTACAGTCTAATGGCCATATGAGTGATAGTCATATGAATCATAAGCTTATGGGCAAACTACATGTAGCCTTTTCCCAAATTGTTTAGGAAGAATTGACCAGTAATTTTTTCAGCCTATGTGCCAGGACACACTAGTGTGCCAAAAATAACATGTGTTTGCTGGGAGAAATCAATACATTCACTTAGGTTGACCATATGAAAAGGAGGACAGGGCTCCTGTAACTTTAACAGTTGTAGAGAAAAGGGAATTTCAGCCAGTGTCATTTGTATGCAATTAGTTCCTGGTGAAACAGTTAAAGGTGCAGGGGCCCTGCCTTCTTTTGTATCTGGTCACTCTAGTATAGTGCCTGCACCTTTAACTTTTGTGATGAAGAGGGAATTTCACCAGGAACTATTTGCATACAAATGACACTGGCTGAAATTCCCTTTTCTCTACAACTGTTAAAGTTACATGAGCCCTGACCTGGATTTTATCTGGTCAGCCTACATTAGTTCATCTTTACCCATCCACAAAAGAGGCAGTCCACTGCACCTCTGCGTGATTCACTGCTCTGTCCTCTTTCCAGTGAACCTCTGCTCTGGATAAATAGTTCTGCCATGTCACTCAATTGCTCTTGATCCAGAACCCCGTATCAGTAACACAGAAAAAGACCTATCCTCTGAATCCATTGTACCTCTGTGTGAGTCACTCCTCTGGACTTGTCTCCTCCAGTCAGGAGATCTCTATTTTGTGGCCCCATTCACCACTAAACGTGAAGAGCCATATGAGGAGGGAGATTTTCAAGAGGGTGAGGATGCACCAAATTTCGCACAGTCCTTCAACACGCTGTAAGCTGGAAATCATGATTCCCAGAATGTCCCATTCTGAGGGACATTATAAGAAGAAAATGGCACCCCCACTAGTGGGCACCATTTTTTGTAGTGACCACCATTTTCTCCCAAGATGCACCTCATGATGGGGCATTCTGGGAAAGTCAAAATCACTGCTTTGAATGAGGTTTGAAAAGCTCCAGTATATTTTGCTCCTTGACTGAAAATTGGCCCTCGACCTGTGAAAATACAATATAGGCGGGGTCGTTTTCTCCCCCTGTTTTAACCCCCTCCCCAGATACAGACTGAATTGTCACCCTTTTGAAAGTTCAGCCTAAAAGTCTAGCGGAAATGCAGGAGATAGGCTTGACTGAGGATGGTAATTCTTGCTCTTGTGTTATATAAAAAGAAAGAAAGAGTTCAAGAGCAAAGTGTGCTTCAGCTATCAAATGTTTCAGGAAGATTGGATTAACTATTATGTTCACTACTCTATGGTGCAACGGCAAGCCCAAATAGCCCCCATGATCTAATCGCCTCATAGCCATACACTTTGGAGAATATGTGCCCAAGTTTCTACTTGCACTTGACTACTTTAAAATCCTTCACAGTTCAGACGGCAGCGCTCTTCTCTATGCAAGTTCAAGAGAGCTATGGCTATGTTTCCTTCTGTGAGGAAATTCAAGAGGCAGAGAAAGCCATCCATATGAGAAGTGATTGACTGAGGGAAGACAGACCTTTGGTTTTACTCACCTGGTGGTATTCCCTATTTTATCTCCTTGCAATAAAATATCTCCCTCTGTCATTGAGTTATAAGTGGGGGAAGTGGGGCCCTGCAACAAAATGCTGGAGTGTGGAGTGCTACTGTTCAGGCCACCCAGCCATGCCCTTTTCCAGGGTACTCCATTCCATGTCCCCTCCCTCCCCCAGTTTTGCATTCCATCCCTCCACCCAAGTCAGTCAGCATTCCATGGCTACTGAGCATGCTGTTGGGTGACCATATGAAAAGGAGGACAGGGCTCCTCTATCTTTAACAGTTGTATAGAAAGGGGAATTTGAGCAGGTGCCATTTGTATGCATGCACCACCTGGTGAAATTCCCTCTTCATCACAACAGTTAAAGCTGCAGCAGCCCTGCCCTCTTTTGTATCTAATCACTCTACAAAAGAGGATAGGGCTGCTGCAGCTTTAACTGTTGTGCTGAAGAGAGAAGTTCACCAGGTGCTGCACACATACAAATGACACCTGTTGAAATTCCCTTTTCTATTCAACCGTTAAAGATAGTGGAGCCCTGCCCTACGTTTCATATGGTCACCCTAAGCATGCACAGTCCTCATTGGGCTGTTTTGGGTCCTCGCCCTTTGAGGATTCCCCCCCCCCGAGTTGTATTTCTGCAAATCTTGGGTTTCCCCCAAGCCTGCTGATACCTCCCTCTTGTTCATGGGTGGGGCCACTTTGGCTACATAAGGGTCCACATTTGGAGAATGACTTTTGCTCTTAGTATATGGAATGCATACAAATCCTCTCAGTTCTGCTCAGTGGATACTTCCTCTGGCAGAAAGGAGGTGTTGGCTTTTGCCTCATATACACACACTCCGGCAGCTGCTTGCACCCTCTGACAAACTGCTCTGGAGGATTGGGGAACCTCTAAAGCAGATTTTCAGAGCGTGCAAGTGGCTGGTGTGGGAGGGGCCATTGGCAGAAGTTGCTTCATCCTCCCTTCTACCAATGGGATCCATCCTCTGGATCTGATGTTTTCCAAGGATGGAAGGAACCCTTCCATTCACAAGAAGTGAAGTCGGGGTCCAACTCATTGTAAATCCACATGCCCCCAATAGGTTGCTTATTGCAACCACCAATGCAAAAAGAAAACTCTGGGATGGGGCAGGGAACATGTGGCCCTCCAGATGCTGTTGGAGTGAACTCCAATCAGTGCTAACCAGTATAGCCAAGGGGATGGGATGATGGGAGTTGCAGTGCAACCACACCAGGAGGACCCCACGTTCCCCATCTTTCCTCTAAGAGAAGATATATCAGCAAACCAGAGGAGGCCTGGCATGTTTAATGACACCCACAAAAGGCCGGACAAAGGGGCTTGGGTTGTTCACCGTCCCAGTTTTCTGACTCTTCTCCTCTGTGCAGCGAACTCAAGGATGGCAAGAAAGGGTGTCCTTTGGCAGCCAGTCAGTACTGCTCAACCGTCTCCCAACTGGATTGGATCTGACCCCTGTCCAAGCCATTTGAGTCTGAACTGTGTGATGTGGCTTGTCAGATCAAACTAGGTTAGCGTTTCTGGAAGCTTGTATGGAGGGGGGAAGGAGGGGGGAGGACTAATCCAACCAAATGCGGAAGGAAGAAGCAGAGGGGGGGAAAGCAAAATAGAGTCTAAGTTTTCCTAAAAGATATTGATAGAGGGGGAGAAAGCATATCTGTGGGGTGTCTCTTTTTCTTTTGGGACAGTTGGATGGAAGAAAACATAAGGGAAAATATTCCAATCCCCCAGGGGGATGAAAACGAGAGGTGTGGCATTTTGCAAGGAAGCAAAAGACACACAAGAGAAACATGTCAATAACAGGCCAGCGTCTGACTCAAGGAATTGCTGCTGCTTTATCGTTTACATAAATAAGACTCCAAAATAACTACCAGAAACTGGAACAATTCACCATTTCCCTTATTCGTCCAAACAATAATATTGTGTTTTCATTTTTTTAAAAAAAACGTGGTAGAATCAGAGACGTCATGGATTGTAAATTCATTTTCCAGGTTGCCTCCCTTTGTACTTCTACAGACATTCTCTGTGTCCGGCACTCATGTGCAGAGATGCACAGGAATTTCGTTTCAAGGTGAAAAACACTCAAACACTTCTTAACCCCAAACACTATCACATTTTTTGGGAAAGTTTACACCATCTCTAGCTTGTGATCATGCTTCCAAAATGTATCCTTTAAAAACCGAGCAACTAATGTATGCCTGAAAATGTGCATTTTCCAAAGGGAAATATTTTCACACTTTAATCAGTGGGGGTAAAGTGCGCATTTGCATTGTATTTATTTTTTTAAAAAAACCACACTTTTCCTGTTTGGGAAAAAAAAAAAAGATGCTTTTGTCCAGGAATGAGGCAAACTGATTTTAGATCTCACCTACATGCTCCAAAAATCACTTTGAAGCTCAGTTCAGCTCACTTGTGTTTTCAATCTGGTTTTTAACTGATTTAAACAGGGAAAGTGTTCATTTATGTGCATAGTTTTTTTTAAAAAAAAATATGCACGTTCCCCTCATTGACTAAAGCATAAAACACACATTTTTTAAAAAAAAATGCCTGTTTTTTTACCTCGATCAAAATTCAGGCATTTGCAAACTTTTATTGGAAAACAAAAGTGCTCCTGCTCAGGATTGTAAGGAGGATCCATCCGCATGATTTGTTAATAGAAACAAAGCTCTTGTACATCCCCATTTTAAGGCCTGGTTTTTCTTCTAGTTTGTTTGCCATTCAAAGTGACTGACCAGCATTGCAGTTTCGTTGTCATACCATAAATGGGCACCAAGATTCCTAGCATTTGAGCACCCTGCCAACATTATTTTTCTGCGGAGGTTCTGTATATTGTGGGGAACAGTAGTGGCTTACAAAATCAAGAGACTACTGCCCCAAGTACCCCAGGCCAGCAAGGCTGTGGGTGTAGAGACCTGGAAGCAGTGGAGGCTGGGAGCTCTAATTTCTGTGGGGCTGTGAATCCATTCTGGGTTTGAATCAGAACCAGCCAGAATTCCAAAGGAGCTATCCAAGGTGCTGAACTGGTGCTCAGCACCTTGGATAGCTGTAGCTCTTTAGAGTTCTGACAGCCCCACTGACATCAGAGCCCTCAGCCTCCACTGTCAAGAGGTGCATGCAATGCATTTTCTGGATGGGTAGCCTGATGCTGATGGAGAATGTGCCCTTCCATTCAATGGGATCTGGTAGCTCCAATTTTGGTGGGGCTGTGATTCTGCTCTGGGTTTCAGTCAGAAAAAGCCAGAACTCTAAACGAGTTATCCAAGGCGCTGAACTCATTTTTTTTTTATTCAGCAGCTTGGATAGCTCCCTTAGAGTTCTGACTGAAACCCAGAGCTCCACTGAAATCAGACCCACCAGCCTCCACTGTCTCCTGATCCACATGAGTTGCACATTCTCATCCAGAGCCTCCCAGGTGTTACTCTTTGCCAAACCCAGGTAAGGGCCAGCAAGCGAGTGCAGACTCTGCCATGCAGTGTATTTGTTAGCATTTTGCTTGTACATGGCTGGGAAGAGATCTCGGTGGCTGGTTTTCATTTTGATCTCCTTGTAGTTCATTTGGTGGAAAGCCAAGACATGAATATTTTAAATAAAACGCAAGGTTATCTTAAAATAGTTTTCTTTCTAAACATATCATCCCTAGCTAGATGGCAGCTGCTGTACTGTTCTGAAAGGATGGGCAGTTTCTTCTCTAGTGAGCTGGATGAAGCAAGATCCCTGCCTTCTTTGTGGAGGTTGCCTACTGTTTGCACTCCAGCACTTGCCTGCTTTCTTCTCCATACAAGGTGCAAGGTAGAAGGACATCAAAGACAGCAAGCAGTCATGAACACCACATACACATTTGATGGGGAGGGGGTGGTTCTCTGCGAATTCTCTGAGTATGAAGGCTCCAAGAATCCAATAAGCACAAGGCAAAGGTCCATAAGATAACCATCTCTTAATATTAGCACAGAGAAAAGACTTCTGGCAGAAATATCCCAGTGCGCTTTAAAATTTTAGCCTTTGAAATAAACACAGTCATGTTTGGCATCCAACCTGGGGGGGGGGGGGACAAGGATCAGATTATTAGCTCCAAAGTTGGTGCTGTGCCATTGTAGCAGATGGTGTGCAAAGAGAGAGTTGCCAAAAGATCATATATGTGCAATAAGTGTGAAAGTTTAGGGCACAGTTCCCAGCTTCTTTGACCATATGGCTTTAAAGCCACAATGGTTGTCACAGCATGCACCTAAAGGGATGGGGTGGCTGAACTGGGCTGGAGCATTGTTATTCTTATTGTTATTTAACAGCATCCATATTTTTTGAAAAGTAAATAAATTCCGCACTGAGGCAAGAAATTTAGAATAAGGTAAACAACCAACATCCCCCCACAGCAGAATTAGAAAAAAAATGGGAGAAGATTTTGATTTGTTTATTATTAAAATTCTTGCCCAATAGTCAAAGCTCTCTGAGCAGTTTACAATGGATTAAAGCCTGAAAAATACAATATAAAACAAGATCTATAAACCATCTATCTACAAAAACAATTTAAACCAATCAACAATAAAAAAAATCCCAGGATACTGGTTAAAACCTTATCATATGTTGTCAAATGCCTGGGGTAGAGGAAAGTCTTAACCTGGCACTGAAAAGATGACAGTGTTGATACCAGGAGGACCTTACTGGGGAGTGTATTCCATAATCAAGGGGCCACCACAGAGAAGGTCCTCTCCCTTGTAGCCATCCTCTGAACCTCCCTCAGAGGAGGTACCTGGAGGAAGGCCTCAGATAACAATAATGTGTACAGGTAGGTTTCTATGGGGAGAGGCATTCCTGTTAAAAAAAATATGTTTACTTTTCTCCTCCAAAAAAGGAGTTGTTCAAAGAGGCTTACAAAATATAAAACAATCTTCACTTCTCTCTCTCTCTCCCTCTATCTCTGGGGGGAATCTACATTGTAGCTTTGCTACGTTAAGGAAGGGTTATGAGCACTCATTGGGCCACATGATGAGTTGTTTATTATTACGATATAATTAGTTACATTCCGTTTTTTTATTTACGTAAATCGTTGTAAATAGAAGAATGTGTCGTTCCTTACTGTGTTATAGTCCATGATTTCAAACGTCTGGTATCTATTAGAAATTCCGTGCATGCTCTTTAACAGTAAAGCCTCCATTGAAAGCTAGGGAAAGGAATGGGGGCTTAGGAGGAAGCGGGCGTGGAAACTACGGTGCCTGGAAGAAACGTTACAGGAAGAGATGCAGCGAAGACTCAGTGAAACCTCACTAAACAATCTGAAGACGAGAGAAATTATCGACTGTACTTTGAGTAAAACATAATGTGGCCTAGCACATTTTAAAATGCTGTAATTCACAACAGTACAATCAACATTTTGAAACGTTTCAAACAAATGTGTAGATTGGCCCCTCTCTCTCTCTCTCTCTCTCTCTCTCTCTCTCTCTCTGTGTGTGTGTGTGTGTGTGTATGTGAAGGTTTGAGGACTACAGAGACAAAGTAATACAGGTAATAAAGTCAGGAATTAGAGACCTGGAGTTTTCTATTGGGAGGGGGCATTTCATTCCTCTAGTTAAGGTTTAGTTCCCTGGTTAAGTTTCATTCCTCCAGTTAAATTTCATTTCCTCAAAGTAGGAACTTTACTTTCTGGTTTGGGGGAAGAGAGTATAAATGAGTAAGAGAATCAGTCAGGAGATAGCCCAAAGTCAGAGAATGTCCAGAGCTTATGGAAGGAGCAGAAAGCAGCAGCTTAGGGTAAAGGAACTTGCATTTTTGCAACTTTTCTTTTCTTTTAATGTCTTTGTATCACTCAAGTTCTATTGACTAAATACCTTTAGTTGCAATTAGGGCTGTGCACAGCCCCCCCCCCCCCCCAACTCACCTCGGAGGCCATTTCAGAGCCACTGAAGTGACCCTGATTTGACTTGGAGCGTTTCGGGGCTTGGCCACATTGCTTCAGAACCAAAGTCAAACTGAGGTTCAGGCCCACCCCCAAAGTGAGTCAGCCTTTGTGGGTTTCCGAGTCCAGTTGGTAAGTGATAACCTCAGTTTTCATTATGGACAATACACTTTAACTGAACCCATGTTTTGTGATTATTTAATATTTTATAATTGGCCAGAACTCCTTGGGATTGCCCCCCCCATTCCCTCCAACAATCTACATACACAACCAGAGACATTGTAATGTACTTCTGATAACTCTATTTCACATCTAGGAACACATCTGCTGACAGGTTGTGAATTACATGGTGCTTGGCAGAGCAATCCAACAATGGTAGGGGAGGAAGGATCCATATTGGATTCACCAAATCCAGGACAGAAAGTGTAATTTGGGGGGGGGGGGGAATCTGGAAGAAAAGTTCCCCAACTCCAGGCATGGCACACTTTTCCACAGAACATTGGGGGAGGGGTTGTCAGGGAACAGGAGTGCTTTGGAACTAGTAGATCCAAAGCCTCCTCTGATCTCACCCCAGCATGCCCCCAATGTGGGTTAGGGGTGTCACGAGTGCCCGACATGGGTGTGGAGTCTCCCACCAAGATTCTTCTGCCTCCCACTCTGAGGTTGAACTCCAGGATGGGGGAGGCGGAGCTTGCAAAATGGTCACTCTGCAGCCCATGTTATGCACACTAGGAAATTAGATATTGTTATAAAGAGCTGTTTATCCATTTTAAATAAATGACATTGGTATTTTTAAAGCCATTCCCAACATTTCTGCCCAAATGTGAAAATTCAGAACAGAATACGGATGCTGATTTAACAGGGATAACTACCAGAACAGTTGGAATACGATCTTTCAGATCTGATACACATACCAAACTTTTCTCTCTCTCTCTCTTTTTTTTTTTAAAGAGAAATAACCCCAGTACAATCACTTTTAAATTAAACATCCTCAAAATTCTCTTCTGGTAATTCACTCTAGCAATATCTGTCAGTATCTGCAATTATTACGATAATCATGTGGATTTATTAAGTACCTAAAGCAAACCTGGCTTAGTATGAAAAGGGAAACACAAAAGGAAACCTTGCCTGTGGCTTTACAACCCCCCCCCCCCCCAAAGCATGACATGTAAGGAAATAAAATGATAAAAGCAATCTTGAATATCACAGATAACACACCTGGAAATCAGTAGACAGGATATAATTCATAGTACAAACAAAAAGAAGTATTTCTTTATGCAAGACGTAATTTACCTATTGATATGATGATAGCCACTGGCTTTGAAAGAGGGGAGGAGGGTGAACAAATTCATGGAGGATAGATTTTTTCTCAGATCTTCTTTTGTTCTTAAAATTATATGTATATCCTGCCTTTCCTCGAAGAAGCTCCAAGTGCCACACATATTTCCCCTCCCAGCCACCCTATCCCCACAACGACCATCTAAGGTAGATTACAGTAAGAGATGGTGAATGGCATCTGAGGCGATGCCCCACATTCTGTTCCCTAAGTATGTTTGGATGTGTGAGTCTAGACAGTGCCTAGTTGGGTGTGGCTGATGATGCTGGGGGAAAGAGGGGGAGGAGTTAAAATATATGAAAAACGGTTAGTGTGGAGAGTAAAGAGTAGTTGTTGGTTGGAGGGGAGTGTGGGGAGTAAAGGGTAGTTGTTGGTCAGGAGTTACATGAGGAGTGAAAGGAGTTAAAGGGCACTAGAATGGTTGTGATATTAAATGAAATAAGCAGGTTTGGTTTACATTGACAATAACAAAGTTCTGTTCATGTACAAGAAACTTTTCTTTGGTTTGTTGCCATAAAACCACATGTTCGCTCGGATTCCTCTCCTGCTTCAACATAGGTATCAATGAGATACACATAAACAAAACGTTAGCTCACAACATCCACAAGCAGAACCTATTTCCCAAAGTCTTCGCCTTGTTCCCTCTCAAAGAAGGGAAAGGTAGGGTTATTTTGCCCTTCCCTCAGGCTTATTCAAGTGGTGGCGCTTGTCTTGAGAAGGGGTGCTCATGACCAGGCCTAGTATATAGGTAGTGTGGTGGCACAACATCCCTTTACACTTGCTTATACTGAACTGCCATTTTAAAAGCATTTAGAGCTTTTGCTGTGCCCTTTTGTTTTAACCACCCTAAATAATTTGGTATCCTCAGCAAATATTACAACTCATTGTTTACCCATAACTCCAGATTATTCATGAAAAAGTTAAAAAAGCACCAGTCCCGATCAGATCCTTGAGGGACCCCACTGTTTATTTCCCTCTCTGCTTCCTGTTCTTAAGCAGTTTCTGATCCATAAGAGGACCTTTCCTCTTATCCCATGACTGCTAAGTTTGCTCAGGTATCTTTGGTGAGGCACTTTTTCAAACAAAGCCTTTTGAAACTCTAAGTAAACAATGGCTACTGCATCACCTCTAACTATGCTTCTTGACACTCTCAAAAGACGCTAAAAGGCTAGTGAGACAGGACTTACCTTTCCAGAAACCATGTTGAACCTTCACCAGCAAGACTTGTCCTTCTATATGTTTGATAATTTTATCTTTAACACTGCTTTCCACCAATATACCCTGAAAAGTTAAGGTAACCAGCCTGTAATTTCCTGGATCCCTACCCTGTATTTTTAATAGCATTACATTGGGCACTTTCCAATCCTCTTTTATGGAGGCCAATCTTAGGGACATGTTCGATATTTTTCTTAGAAGATCAGCAATTTCACATTTGAGTTCTTTAAGAACCCTCAGATATATATGATTTGGACCTAGATATTTGTTTATCAATTTGTCACTTAGGTCTAGAATTTCATCTTTTGTTGCTGCTATTTGCTTCTGTTTCCCAGGATTCCTTCCTGAAAATGTCAGTTCAGGGACAGGTATCTGTCCTACATCTTCTGCAGTGAAGACAGCCATAAAGAATTCATTCAGCTTCTCTGCAATCTCATTATCCTCCTTTAGTTCTCTTGTCATGCAATGGTCCAGCTACTTTTCTAGCCAGTTTCTTGCTTCTGAAATATTTTTTGTTGTTTGTTGGTTGGTTCTAATTGTTGTTGGCCTTTAGTCTTTACGTGATATGTTCTTCAATATATATTTTCATTCCTTATTGTCTATTTTCATTTCTTTTGTGTAGGTTTATGTTCCTTGCTTGTTTGGGTAAGAAGGTTGTTTTGAAAGAAACCTTCTTTTTTCTAATAGCTTCCTTGACACTGCTTGTTAACTATGCTGATGACGTCTTGGACTTGGGCGTACCTTTCCTGACCTGCAGTATACACTCAAGCTGAATGTCTATTATTATTGTGTTGAGTAACACCCAAGCAGTCTGGAGAGATTTAACCCTCTTAACCAATCCTCTCATTTAACCTTCTTGCTAGTCCCTTCATTTCCAAGAAGTTTCCTCTTTTGAAGTGAAATGTGACTATGTTGGCCTTCCTTGGCAATTCCCCCCACCCCACATCTCAAGAGAGAGAGAGAGAGAGAGAGGGAGGGAGGGAGAGAGATAGCACCATGGTCACGGTTTCCAATTGGATCAACAACACATACATAAGTGGCACACCATGCTGTGTCCTGAATAACATTTAGAATTAAGTCCAGGGTTGCCTCCCATCTAGTTGAGTCCTGGTTGGTGACCAATTGCTCTTTGGAGAACAGTCATTTAGGGTATCTAGAAATTTTACTTTTTTGCCGTCAGAACATTCATTCCTTTCATTTATTTATTACATTTCTATACTGCGCAGTAGCCAAAGGTTAAAAACCTTAAAATGAAAATATTGTAACATAATATAAACCTGTTTACATTCAAATAAATAAACATACACACAGAGAGAGACATGTATTTATATGAAATATAGAAAGACTAACAACAGAGTATTTAAGAAAAATACGTCTTTTGAGTGAAACATTTTGGCTTCCACCCTTAACAGTAGCTGCGCTATTAAATGGATACCAGGGACTCCATCACACCTATTTTTCCCCCTGGTTTGCCTTCCCATTTTTACCTCCATTTCAGAAGCGCTGCAAGCACTTCTCCCTTTCACCATTGTAGCTATACCGGTGAACTCTCTTTTTGGTCTCCCGCTGCTATTGCCCCTGCCCCACCCTGTCCCTTCTCCTTCCCCCTCCAGTTCATTGGTTATTGTCATTGATGGCAGCCTTTCCCCCCCCCCCCCCACTCATTGGAGCTCCTATTAGAATGTACAAAAATGCTTACATCTGTGTAATTTTAAAGATAAAGAGATGGAACTTGGCATGATGTTAGGTCTCCAGGAGAGCTTTCGGCATGCTAAGGTTGAATCAGATTGGTTCATCTCTTGATTTTTAAAGATTTTTTTTAATTTCCCCCCCCCTTTAAAACCTTTTCCTGATAGTTCACAAGTGCGATCTCCCACCTGTTTGCATTTGTGAAGGATTGATTTTCCTTTACTTTGATTATGCGAAGCTGTGCATCTCCAGTTCATAAAATAGAGATCTGCTGGTTCTCTTACTCGAGTAAATCCCATTGTTTTCAACTGCATTTACATCCAAGTCATACTAAAATCTGTTGCAGGCTTACCTTTGAGTAAACCCCATTGTTCAGAAAGAGACTTACTTCTGAGTAAACAGAAGTAAGACCTCAGAAGTAAGCAGATGGTTGCAGAGCATTTCTTTCCAGTTTGCTGTTTTAGTCTTAAAAAAAGAGAAGCTTCTGAATGACCACACTATTAAAAGTCCGTTCTAGACCTGTTTACTCAGAAGTAAGTACTTAAGAGCTCTCAAGATCCCAAGTTTCATCTCTTTACCTTTAAAAATGAGGGAGCTGCAGGCAAGGAGAGTGGGGTTGGAGCAGTAAAAAGTCCATTCATTCTAATGTTTGACACAGAGCAGTGCTGGAGGAGGAGAAGCACCCTGCCCTCCCCTTTCGTCAACAAGACTCCATTCAAAGCACATGCCCCTAACAAAGGAAAAAGCAAGGGAACAGCACTAGGCGGAGGCTTAAGGGTGCATTGAAGTCGCTTCGGGAAAATAATCTAGACTTTCCCCGCACCAAAATAATATGCTAAACAGAGGAAAAGATATGAAATGGGTGCAGGACAGGGTCGACGTCATGTGAGTCCTGCCCTGCAAAACCAGATACTAGGCATGGTGAGAGTGCGTTAAGCCACTGGTGTGATGGCGCTCCAGGAGTGGAAGTTTGGGGGAAAAAACAAAACTCACAATCTAATATTCACTCAAGGCAGAATAAGAGTCGAAATGGAATTTGGAGAACTTTGACAGACTCACACCATATATCAGGCTATGTGGACAATGATCTTTGAACCAGGCAAGGGGTCTTGCAGGGGGTCTATATGCCCATCACAAGCCCATCTCCCAGCTTTTCTGCCAGGTTCAGGACAGGCCTGACTCTTCCTGAGTCCCTGTTCTTGGAGTCTTCTGACATTTGGACCTACCTGTGTCTCTGTCACTCTTTTCCTTAGCTTACTATGCTTCATTCTCCATTACAAATGGAGCCTCAGCATATTAGTGATCCTGTATTCGCCTGTCACATTCAGAAGAAATAGGCTGACCATATGAAAAGGAGGACAGGGATCATGTAACTTTAACAGTTGTAGAGAAAAGGGAATTTCAGCCGGTGTCATTTGTATGCAATTAGTTCCTGGTGAAATTCCCTCTTCATCACAACAGTTAAAGTTGCAGAGGCCCTGCCTTCTTTTGTATATGGTCACTGTAGTATAGTGCCTGCAACTTTAACTATTGTGATGAAGACGGAATTTCACCAGGGACTAATTGCATACAAATGACACTGGCTGAAATTTCCTTTTCTCTACAACTGTTAAAGTTACATGAGCCCTGTCCTCCTTTTCATATGGTCAGCCTAAGAAGGAACATCTTGGTCGCCAATAGAGCTGGGCCAAAACTACTGATGTACTTCAGTACTTGTTTTCTTTTTCTTTTATGTTTTGATGGTATGATGACAGCTGCCATAAATTTAGGGACTTAGTTGTCGCTGCTTTTATATATCGTCACAAAAACTGCTGATTTTGCAAGCAAGCAAGGGGCACAGGGAGCACGGGCCTTGTTTTCAAGGATGTTCACAAACCCGGGAGGACCCCCTCTGTTTTAACTGTTCATATTGTATGACTTTCTTTTAATTATTTGTAGCATGCATTAATCTTTTAATTATTTGTAATCCACCCAGAGAACATTTGTTATTGGCCATGCCCCCAAGGATATATATATATATATATATATATGCCAGCAGCTATGTGAATCCATATCAACAAATTCATTCTAGCAGTTCTCATCTCCTCTAGGAGCAGGCTTTTAGTATAGCCAGTAGGCCTTAATTCCCCATTCAAAACCAATCCACCCCAAAATACTTTGTATCACAAGAGGGAACACAGTGCCAGATTTAGGGAATAAGCCAAGTAAGCCATAGGCTTAGGGCCTCATATTACGAGGGGCCTCTAAATGGGCTGGAGATAACTAAGATGTAAGATAATTGAGATGAAATCGCTTTGGCTTAAATATGTTGGAAGGTCTAGTGTGTCTTACAGCAGAGTTGCTTTATATAGATAAAGCATGGCAACACAGCATTTAGTATTGGAGTCATTAAGCACAAATTAGAGCCAGTTTGGAAGACGTTCAACTCAATTTACTTTATTAGTACTTTTATACCCATCTTCAGGGAAGGCTATCTAACACCGTTTAGCTACAAATACTTCCTAACGCTGGGTGGTACCCTTTCATTACCCTTCCTATTATAATGCAATGAACCTTTTTCTCATTATTTTTATGGTATAAGGCTTCTGAATGTTGATACATTGGTGTAATTATACCATTAGAAGTAAGGAATTGCACCAGAATTTTCATAAAAAGGATACATTGGTGTAATTATACCATTAGAAGTAAGAAATTATACCATTAGAAGTAAGGAATTGCACCAGAACTTTCATAAAAATTGGATTCATCTGGAACTTGTAGATGAATTTTCTTTAAGAAGCCAGCCACATAGACTTGAATAAAAGATGTAGAAGACATTGTCTTTTTTCATTATGATGATGATTATTATTATTATTATTATTTTGCAAGGCCAGTTTATATTCTTACTATACTATAATTTTGCCATTGTAACATGGATGGATTATCTGATAAGAGGAATTTCCTGTAAAATGTTGGTTAATATTACATATTGTTCTATGCTGACTGACTTTCTCCAAGTCAGAACAGTTGACTTGCACTATCTGGAAGGCTGTTGTATAAATATAAAAAGATAGAGAGGAGAGGAGTACCATAATAATCCAAAACTGAAAAAAGGAGATAAATCCAATAAAGGCGTTGAGAAAAAGTCTACTGGGTTGTCCAATGCATTTGGATAAAACCTTTGTCAGGAACAACAACAGCAAGTTCTTCTGTGGCAAAACTGCACTTTGAAACAATTCATTAACATGTGTTGCATTAACAAAAAAAACATTGCAAGGATCTTTTAGCCACAAAAAAAGACATTAGGTTACTTAATACACTTTTTTCTGATACTTGTTTGAGTTCAAACTCCTATTTTTGCTTTTTGTTCCATAACTTTACCAGACTAGCAAAGAACAATGTTTGGGTAGCATTCACCCAAAGTTCAGCACTTGATTGTACATCCCACTGAACTTAACACATGTTTCAGTTGGACTTCACAGTACTGAACATTGTTTGGATTTCTCCTTTTGTTTTCTTAAATGAGCATACGCTTCATAAAGCAAATTTGGTCTTAACTTAAGTCCTTCTGGCTTGCACCATAGCAAATTTAGTTTAATTTGCATTGACTAAGAACACAGAAATTAATCAAATACATCTGAATTTTAAGTTAATGGAATCATAACAGTATAAAGCAGGGAATTGATTGATTGATTGATTGATTGATTGATAAAAGCAAAGGATATATGACAGCAAACTCTGAGTATGGTATACAGTTAGCCAAATTAGCACTTTTTACTGTCTTCTGACAATAGAATAATTGATGTGTAAGCTGAAAGACTACAGGGGCCATGCAATTAAGGGGTGAACTACAAAATGATCTTCCTGCATTAATATGACTTCTTCATAAAAAGTTCTTCTCGCAGCCTACTCTGGTTTTCAACAGCCCAAAATTATGGCCTTGAACCAGAAAGAAAAAGTTATGCTTCCATCATCATGACTAGCTCAGGATTGTCCCCTTGATTTCAATGGGAGTTAAGTATGTATTTTTCTGGATTTGAGACCTGCATAGGGCGACCATATGAAAAGGAGGACAGGGCTCCTGTATCTTTAACAGTTGCAAAGGACAGGGAATTTCAGCAGGTGTCGTTCGTATGCATACAGAATTCCCTCTTCATCACAAAGCTGCAGGAGCCCTGTCCTCTTGACCATGTACAAAAGAGGGCAGGGCTCCTAGAGCTTTAACTTTGTGATGATAAGGAAATTTCACCAGGTTCTGCATATATACAAATGACACCTGCTGAAATTCCATTTTCTATGAAACTGTTAAAGATACAGGAACCCTGTCCTCCTTTTCATATGGTCAGCCTAGACCTGCAGGTTTAATGGATCTGAAAGAAATAGGCTACAATCCTCTTTGACCACAGGGTGGTGTGTGGCATGGCTTCACAGCTCCAATATAACTAAAGCTGGATGAATCCCACCCACCCAGAGTTTGTAGCACCATTTGCTGCCATGGGATGATATATTGGTGACTTTCAGAAGTTGGGATGATTTTTTCCAATGTGGACAAAGCTCCATCAAGTTAGCAGTAGCCATTTTAAATTTTTGAGAAGGCTTCATTGTAAGGGGCATTTATGGAGAGAAGTTGGTGGTTGCTACAAAAGAGCAGCTGCTAATGAGGACTGCCATTTTTTCTGGCAGTCTCCTTCTCCAGTCCAAATGCCTTCTTGGAAATTTAAAATCTGTCAGCCTGATGGAGCTTTGAAAAGCTTCAGTACCCCACCCCCATTCCTGGAAAAGCATGTCCCCCAACCCATGGAAATGTGAAAGAGAGGAGAGGTGTTTTTTTCTCTTTCTTTTTTTTATGTGCACAATCTAGGCCAAGTTTTTAATATTCCAAAACCACTGAAAATAGACTTTCACTAGCCCACCCAGGAAATGCATAATGAGAGCAACTAGAGACAGCTTTTATTCTCAATACCCTCAAACTACAATTCCCAGGATTCTTTGGTGGAATCCACAGCAGTTAACCAGCGTACATTCATATATATTTATTGGGTAGCCCAAAATACAGTTTCCTAAGATCCCTAGACACTGGCTTTATCACTCAATAGTTAAGGAAAGAATGACTTAAGAATAGGGTGGAGGTGAAACTACTAATCTTATTTTGTGTCAGGGGGAACCTACACAGTCCTTTGGAACATTTTAAATTGTATTTTAAAATGTTCCAAATAGGTGCGTTCTAAAACATCTTAGGCCACATTACTGAGTACTCACATTACAGGAGAACAGTCTTCTGTCTTTAAAGCAGTGTGTGCAGTCACACACTGTTCTGCCCTGTCTCTTCCTCTTTCGTTTTTCAATGAGTTTAGGGCAAGGCATTGTGGGGGTTGTAGTTCAGTTACACACTTCCTTCTTAGTTCCTCTGTCATTCCCTAGCGAGTATAGGGCTAAGAATTGTGGGTGTTGTAGTTCACTGGTCCACTTCCTCTTTCTTCCCCACCAATCAACTGCTAAGCATTTGGGCACCAGTAAAGGAAGCACTGCCCCCATGAATCACAAACGGTAAGGAAGGACACATTATTTTACTTAAAACGATTTATTAAAAGTGAAACCGTTGTATATAACTGAAGTGAGTTTTAAAAAACCTCAGATATACAATGTTATAGGGAGTGCGTCATGTGGCCCAAAGAGTTTTCATAACCCTTATAAAACGTCAAAAACCTTGTGTGTAGATCCACCCTTAGTTTTCATGAGTGTCAGAAAGCATCTCCATTTCTGGTAACTTTTTTAGGCACTTATTATGAACATGTAAATATTGTTTCAATGCTGTTATTTTCAGTATTGTTTTCCTTTTTCTTTGCCCTCTACTGTCTCTACCTCATTTGTTCGCACTGCTGTTTGTTCCTACTGGTGGTAGAAACTCATGTGATTTTGGGGACATCATGATACTACCTGATACGATGATGTCACAACTGCTCATAAACAAAATCATGTGTATTGCCCCAGACATTTAGATTCAATGGCAGTGTGAGCAAGTGACGTCAGAGTGAGTACAAAGAATTACAAAGAAAATGAGATGAAGCAACAAAAACCAGAGGAACAAAAGGCCTCCCAAAGTATCAGCACACGAAGAATGTTCTATGAGGTAAATTTTGTTGCTTTTATTTCAGTTATTTGTTCAGCTATGTCAAATGTGTTACTTTGGAAAGGAATGTTGAAATCCAGGAATATTCAGCACCATTCTAGTTTAGTGCGTTTCTGAATTACTTCAGGATACACCATTATGATATTTGGAGGCTTCAGACTTTAGAATTCAGTAATTCTTTTTTATTAGAGAATTGGCTATTGCTGTTGGTTATTTGGTTATGTCATCAAATCAGGAAGCAGTATTCCTGATTACTTGTGATATAGGGGTTACAATATCTATCAAACTGGGCAGCCTGCAATTGTGAGGTAATCCGTTTACAGCCAATATTGGTTGCAAGGGCAATGTTAAGTTGAGGCCAGCAGAAACCTCAGTAATTTTTGATGACTGAATATTTTGGGGTGGGTGGGGTTCAAACAAAACCCAAACGTATCTTTTTCTAGCATTTTCAAAGTCTTATTTTGAAGGGGAAAAAAAGATGAGGCAATACTTGTCTTTCAGTACTGTGTGCTGAGCAGAGTTTTGATTCCTGTCTATAAACACTTATGTGAAAAAGGGCTTAAAAAAAAGAAAAGATAGAAAAATCATAGTTAAACTTTTAGACATTTAAGTCCGCATATTAGCCTATGTTTGCAGCTTTGTGTCTTTTATTATAGCTTTCTTCCCTCTTGTACTCAAAGATGAAGGAAAACATAATAGGCGCCTTCTTCAGGAAACAGATATAATCTTCAAATGTTCCCTTAAAGACAGATTAATGAATGGATTCTTGTTTTAATTCCACCTACATTTCATTGAACTATATTGCTTTGTAACAAAACAAAATGGGGGGAAAAAAACTACTGTAAACAAGCAAGTCAGGCATGGGATTCAGGCATGGATCTGTATCCTTTGCAGTTAATTTAGCAATTACCACACAATATGTCTGTTTCCACTTTGCATACCTGTTTGTAGTAAGTTGGCAAGCGTTTTATGGGGTGTTCAGTTTTCATTCAGCCAGAACATTTAACTCTCAAAGTTGAAGTAAAACTTGGCTTAGCATAGACCTTGCGTCTGAGCTAGGGTCATAATCAATGTCTATTATCTCCCACATTCAGAGCCAGGTCTACAACTTGTGTGAATCATTACAACTGTGGAATAAAACACAGGAAATAATACCATGAAAGAGGTATGTGGAATGTGGATTGTGCCCCAACAATTATCAGTACACTTCAATACCTCTATAAAGCAGTAGTGTAGTTCTAACCCAGGTCTCTCCTCACAACATCAAGCCCACTTCCAGTGCAAATTTCCCTATTCATGGAAGAAAATGGAAAGAACATGCCCCGAAAAGCACATATTTTGAATTGGAAGGATCAATTATGAATTGGAAGGGCCATCATGTCTTGACAAATTTCCAGGAATTCCTGTGGAGTTCACGGCTCTCATATTTAACATCTAGCCTCCTAGTTGGCTCGTAGTATCTCCAAGTTGATCAATTGGAAAGAGCAAAACCCAGCCCAACCTCTGTAGGAACATCAGAATCTATCCACCTTCTGCACACACACACACCATGGGATGTCCAAGAGAGAGGGAAAGGGAAGCTCAGTAAGGTAAGCAGGGCTGGGAATATTGTAGCCCTCCAATATGGTCAGATTACAACTCCCATCCCCTGACCATAGGCTATGCTGGCTAGTAATAATGGGTGTTGGAGTCCAACAACACCTGGAGAGTCACAGGCTTTCCATCACTGCAGAAGAAGAAGAAGAAGAAGAAGAAGAAGAAGAAGAAGAAGAAGAAGAAGAAGAAGAAGATATGACACTAACATAGGGTGACCAGGTTTTGGAAAGCAAAATCCTGGTCCAAAATGGCCACCCCACTAAAGCAGACCCCCCCAACATAAAATAAAAAAATTCAAAGGCCGCCCGCCATGTGGCCAACAAGCAGACACCCCCACCACCTGAAACAACCACCCCACCAAGCCACCCACCCCCCAAAAAACCCAGCCTGGACCTACCAGGTCCTCCGCCGCCACCGCCGATCTCCTCCACCACCGTGTGACCCCCTGCAGCCCCCTCACCCTTCTTGCCCTGCTCCTGGGCTCCCTGGAGGTGCCTGAGCAGCAGCAGCAGCAGCAAGAGGAGGAAGAACCTGCTTTAAAATGCCCGCGCTGCTCCCCGGCCTCGGCAGGAAACAAGTGCTCAGCGTTAGGGAGCATCAACAAATTCCTTGTCTGGTGGCTAAAGCAGTTAGCCATCCGACAAGGAATTGTTGACGCTCCCTAATGCTGAGCACTTGTTTCCTGCCGAGGCCTGTAAATGGGGAGCAGCGCGGGCATTTTAGGGCGGGAGGAGAGCTGATCCTTTCCCCGGTTTGCCCCCGCCACCTCCCTGTCGGCCCAGATCGCCCCAGTTTTACCGGTTAGGACCAGGAAAACCAGGGCGATCTGGTCACCCTACTAACATATGGATTGGCTCATTCAGTTTGTGTGTGCAGTGACATTGTGAAACATTTGCAAGTGATACAGTGAAATGGTTTGGTGCTGTATGAACATGTCTTTAAAGGCTTTTTTTTTTTTTTGCTCACACACAGTTCTACTTTGCCTGCTCATCCCCTCATTACTCCCTCCCTCCCTCCCTCCCTCCCTCCTCTTTTGGTTGTTTGCTGTTTCATCCAAATTGCCAAACTATTGTTTGCTCTTGCCTTGGAAACCAGGATCAAACAAACAGTTCTGGTTGGCAGAGCAAGGGCAAGCCATTGTTTCCCAGTTCAGGCAAGCTGCATTTTTTCAAAAAACAGGAAAGGAATAAGGGGAAATTTCTGGATGTGAGGGAGGAGTGAGAGGAGGAGCCTGTAAGCCAAGGTTTCTTGAAGGCTCAGTCATACAGCACCAACCCATGGTTTGGTGTTATACCCGAATGGGTCCATTGATAACCTACATGCAGGTTTTATATTCTTTCAATTATGAAAGGCTTATCATGTAGGAAACACAAGCTTGCATCCAGTGTTAGTCTAATTTAAGTTCCATTGATTTGGATGGGTCTAATCTAAGCAGGACAAACATTGGATGCAATCCATTCACCATGTGAATTATGCGCAGGGGGCGGAGGTGGCCGCGTTAGTCCACCATAGCAAAAACAACAATGTGTCTTGTGGCACCATGAAGATGAAGAAATTTATTATGGCACAAGCTTTCATGAATGGCAGCCCACTTCAACAGTTGCATGAGTGATATGGTTCATCTGCATTCATTAGATGTGTGTGTGGGGGGGGGGGAGAGTTATCATTTTGAAAGTAAGTCATCCAGGTTCATTTGCAAATTAATAGGATCTATTTTCAATACAACCCACCTCCTCTACATTGGCTGTCATTTGTAATTAAATACATTTCCAAAACTCTTTTAAAAGAGAGTCTTAGAAGCTTAAGTGCAGACTTGGCAACAAGAGTTCGGAGGCCCTGTGATTAATTATATGGTATGGATGGATGGTGTCTCAAGCAGCAGTGGAAAGATGAGAGACCCTAAGCCACAATTTACAATCGGATGTGTGTGATCTTAGCCTTTTAAGTCTTGATTAAAGGAAAAATTAATTGCATAAATTGCATGTTTTCAAGTTGGCCCTTTGTTATCTTGAGGCTTGCAACATTCTTAGTGTAGCTGAGGTGATTTATGACCAAGGAGACATCTCTCTCTCTCTCTCCCTCCCTTGGTGAACTGAACTACCTCTGCATGCTGAAATTCTATGGCATTTATTTGACATCTCAGCGGTTTAGTAATGGTTGGATGAAAGCTTCCCTGTGGTATCGTTACAGCCACCGAATGCACACGCTCCTCAAGCTCCAGTTAAAATAAGTCATTCTGATTATTTATTTATTTATTTATTTATTTGAAAAAGAACCTAGAAACAAACAGCACCTGTACACAAAGATAAATATTCATCCTCATCTTGAAGAAAATAGATTATCAAGGCAGAAATAGCATTATAAACAGGAGGGCATTGCCCTGATCTGGCAAGAGAGATCCATGTGCAAAAATAGGCTTCTGCATGCACAAACGAGGCAGAAGCTAACGGATATGTGACGCTTGCCCAGGCTCCTTGGAAAAGACTGCAGACACATGTTTCCTCATATGGAACCACTAGCAATTGCACATGAATAGCAGTGTGCAAGCTGGGCTGGGCTGGGGGAATTACATATATCCCAGATGGTGTACATTAGGGGTGGGAGAAGGTAGACCTCTGGATGATTTGCAGTGGATTGATAAAGCTTTCTGACTTCCAGTTGTTTAACTATAGCAACAACAAAAATGCTTTTGTTTCTTTAGCTTGGTTCACACAACACACTAACCCAACATGGGTTATCGTGTTGTTAGAACGCAGCACATTTTCCACAGCGTAGGTTAAGGTGTTGTCTAATGACACATTTTCTTCAGGGCATCTTGTTCGCCATGCATTGTGGTTTATTTCTCCCAAACCAGCCACCTTGAGAACCCAGTGCTGCATTTAGACAATACGATAAGCTACTCTGCGGAAAAAGTGATGCGTTCAGACAACACAATATCCCACAGTTCAACAACAACCCACACTGTTGTGTGAACTCAGCCTTTCTTTTTCTGATTCAGGGTACTGAAATGAGGGAAGCTCAGCTAAACTAGGGTGGACACTTGCACAGTACCAGAGAGAGAGAGAGAGAGGGAGAGAGGGAGAAACACATCGCCCAAATAATAGAGGACAAAAAAAGGAGACTGCTTTACATAAAATGTTCATATGCTATCAATGAAAAATTAGAAATGGTTACTATATTTTAAATAGAAATACAGAAGTACATGTCACCATAGTGGGGAAGAAGGTGGCCTGCTCCATCTGCTGTGCAGCTGCTAACAGTTGATAGACTATGTCAAGGCCCCTGCTTTCCCATCCTGATCTTTAAGCCAGACATGGACAATTTTAGGTGGCTTGTCAACAACCCCAACAACCCACCCTCACTGGATTCACATACAATGAGGAGCTATGGCATGCTCCTGCCACACCCTGAATATTCAAAATGGCTGTTGTGACAAGAAGCCCTGTGGGGAAATAGCTTTAAAATATGTTTCTACCTTGAGACGCTTTTCTTGCAGTAATGTAAAAATAAATTCATCTAGATAAGTTAGGCCATGAAAAATGAAATTTGTTTTCTAAAAAAACCACGGATGACCTAAATGGTGAATTCTGACAACAGCCGAGAAAACAGCATAACAAGAAAAGGCTTTGCAGAATATTGATTTAATGCATCGCTTAAGCAACAGAATATCTCAAACTAGCATTATCCATGCTCTATTTCCTTGTAACTTGGACAGTTTATCTATTCACTTCTCTCAAAGGAACACACACATATTTCTACATGAATTGCTTCTATCTGAAGCATAGCTGTTCGCCATAGAGTCAAAATGGAATTTCTACTCAACTCAACTTCTGTGATAGATGTATGTCCTCAAATCTTCAAAGTAAGGTAGCTTCCACAATGGGGTCCTTTAGCACTGCTGAGGCCTTGCCTTTCCACAATAAAGTGGGAACGGATTTAAAATGGTGGTTTCACAAGGCAATACTACTATATTCCCTGTGAAAACAACAACAGCAGCAGCAGCAACAACAACAACAGTCCTCATGGGCATGATCCTATGTATGTTCACTCAGAAGTAAGTCCCATCACATTCAAAGAGACTTACTTCCTAGAGAATGTGCATAGATGTGCAGTTAGCAAATATCTCCCTGCTTCCCACAGCAATGCCAAAGGCTGATTCTTCCTCTCTATCCAGTGCTATCTACATCTCCAGCCCCATCTCAACAGATCACCCAGGCTGGCAAGGGTACAAGAAGTGAAGGGGGACCAGTATTTATTTATTTTATTACATGTTTATACTGCCCCAATAGCCGAGGCTCTCTAGGCAGCTCACAACTCAAACCATAAAATACAACACATTAAATCATAATATAAAGCTTTACAAGTTTAAAAATAACACATAAAACCCAAATAAACCCAATATCAGTTCCAGCCCAGGGATAGCCTGTGGGAAAAGATGTGTTTTCAGGAGACGTTTAAAGGATGTTACATTTTCCGCCTCCTGAACCACAAGAGAGAGGGTTTTCCAGATGGTGGGTGTCACTACAGAGAAAGCCCACCATCAAGGTTCTTCATGGCAACATTCCGTTCCTTTTGGAATGACCAGCAAGGATGAGGATGCCTCTGTCTCTCCAAGGAGACCACTCCCTCTTTTGCTGGCTCTTCTCCACTGGCTCTTCTCCAGTTCCTCTGCCTGTCCTCTCTGGCTGCTGCAGTTCCTTTGTATGGCATGCAATTTTTTTTAAAGTATTTTATTTAAGAAGCACAAGGTAATGATAATATAACAACAAAAACCTCAACACACAGGCTGAATTCAGATGACACAATAAGCAACTGGGGGGCGGGGGACAATCGTCAGTTGTATTGACTATCGTGTCATCCAAATGCTGCCATAGTCAACTCAGCGCTGATCCTAATCCACACCACAGTTGATTATTTATTACCATGTTGTGTGGGGAGTACCCCCTAGATGAACAACTGTAAAGTTGGTTATTACCCCACCATTGACTATCGTGTTGTCCGAATTCAGCCACAGTCTGTTTTACCCATCACAGATTCCATACATATTTTAGAATTGTTGCCCCTGAACGTACTCTGGTTGTATACATTTTAAACTCTGTTACAGCCACAAAATCATCACTTATGAGCCTTGCTGGTTATTACACCCTTCCTAAAATAGGACTGCACACTCAGTGGATGCTGGTCTGCAGACCTTGCATTAATGCATGAAATAAAGGGGAACCACATTTCACCTGCTTGATAAAGATAAAGAACCATCAGATAGAAGAGCTGGGCCCTGAAATTGCCCATCAACAGCATCCAGAAAGCAGATTGAGTAAAGCATACCGGTCACTGGGTCACAATCTTCTATGCTATGGGAGATAGTATATCTATCTAAATATAATATATAATTTCTAAATAATAATAATAATAATAATAATATATTATATGTAATTTCTTACCGTAAGAATTTCTACATTTGCACCTATACATGTAAATAAGAATGTGCAGATTCTATGCAAATCACGGTACTCTTCCCCCCTTTTTTGAGGGTGATGCATTTCCTCTTTCTTTGGTTATTTATAAGGTGCTACTTTAATGGCCAAGCAAGCAGATTAAGGCAAGAGTCCAGGACAGGCCGAAGACTTTTTGGTGGATAAGGAGAGATGGTACCTTTCATTCCACATACAGAAGATGACCAGATTGCCGATTGAATCTTAGTGCTACAGTGGCAATGGGACAATTCTCCACCATTACCTGAAGGCTTCAGGCTAGCTTTAAGGGCCACAGGGCTGGCTTCATGGCACACATAGCTCCAGTACCTCACTATCTTTCCCTGCCATCCCACCCCCATTTACTGCCTGGGGAGGCTCTATTAGCTGGCCTAGCAATAGGGCTAGCCCTGCTGAAGAGTCATTACATTTTAAGCTTGGCCTGGAAAGCTTTTGCTGTCATGCCACTCTGCCGCAATTTTCCACCACAAGGCCAGTAGAGCTGGGCATGTAGAAAGTTGGCCTTGTGGTGGAAAAATTGCTGCAAAAATATGCATATTAGGCAAAATTGCGACAAAAATGCATGTATTGGGGGGAATGCACACAAATGTTCATGCAAACAAAATTCAAGATTGGAAAAAGAAGAAACTGAGAGAAATTGAAATTATCATCTTGTCATGAAATTGTTATGAATAGCACCTATACGATAAGGCTGGGCAGGAAGAAACTGGTTAGAAAAACAATAGCTCAACAAGTGTTTTGCCTGTCTGTGCTCTAGAGAGGTTTATGGTAGGAATGTGTTTAATTTTTAAAAGTCACCCCACATCAGGTCTCAAGAAACACTGAACACTGAAATGCAACCGGCTATGAACGACATCACCCAATTGCTGCATGAAAAGTGAATGAAAGAAGAACAAAAACATTCTGGAGAAAAAAGCTAGTATGGAAGCACCCTAGGATTTTGATTCTAAAAAAAAAATCTGACATGAAATTTGAATAGATAGCTGTACTGAACACTGACCAATGCCAATGTGTGTATGTGTGTATCAGGCAGGACTCTGAAGCAGCTATCCAGGTGAATCTGGGAATAGGGTTCAGCACCTTGGCCAGCTCCTTTAGAGTTCTGGCTGGTTCTGACTGAAACCCGGAATGGTTTCACAGCCCTACTGATATCAGAGCCACCAGCCAGCCTTCAGCTTGGGAATCTTAAGAACCAGCTTCTACAGGGATGACTTCGGCTAATGGGCTGTATAGAAATGCAGTAAATACATACATACATACATACATATATACATACAAACAGCTTTGGCATGCTGTGCTTTCATCATGTCTGCTCTCCCCTTATGGTCCGTGAAGTGGGTATGGGCATATGTTGCTAGTATATCGCTTGAGATGCCCTCCTGCCCTTTTCTACCCCTGCAGTTCTATGATTCTGTAAATTATTAAGGATGGTCACTTCAAGCAACAAAGGACTGGCTGTCTTCTGTCAAAAATGATCTCTATTTTACAAGCAATTTGGAAAACATCTAAATTCTAGGTTGTGTTTGTTAGGAGGCAGCTATCTGAAATGGTTAAGCCTGCTGCATTTGGCACGTTCATAAGCTTCCAAAAGAATACAACTCCTTACATAAAATGTAAAATAATTTCTTGGGTGGCAAGGTGTGGGCGGGATGTTAAAGAAATGGGCCGGGCAGATGGGATTCAGATGGAAGTCTGAATGAACACCTTGTTGATTTCAGACCACCCAAAAAAGGGGAATAAGAGCCAGAAAGAGCCAACAACCCAAACTGATGAGTAAAACTAGGGTTTCTAAGAGATTAACATGTCAGAAATAAAAGGGGTGGTCTGAACTTGAAAAGTCTAACATATATGGATATCAATTATGTCCTATTGAAATATCATATTGAAAGGAAGAATGATCTGTGGAACTTTTCAAGCTAGCCTTTTAAAATAAGCAATGTCTGTCAACATTCTGTTAAGGAAGCTATCAGGGCTTCAATTATCAAAGCAATATTTAAAACTGGGGATATTAATAATTGGATAATAATATTTAAAACTGGGGATATTAATAATTGGAGATGTACAAACAACCCTCCCCAAAAACGCTCACTAAATTTATCAAAAGTCTTTTCAGGCACAATCCTATGCAGGTTTAGACAGAAAAATTACCTACAATCCCCAGCATGCCCCAGCCAGCCTTTCTTCTGTCTAAACATGCAGAGGATTGCACCTTTAAATGCTCATTAAAATCCTTTGACATTTTGCACAAGCAGCGATCACTACATTAGCCACATGTTTTGATTTTATTTATTTATTTATTTTTATATATATTTATTTACATTTGTATACTGCCCCAAAGCCGAAGCTTTCTGGGCGGTTTACAAAAAATAAAAGATTGAACATTAAAAAGTCAATATACAAAATTTAAAACCTTAAAACATAAACAGCTGATATTTAAAACATTTTAAACTTTTAAGCCTGGCCAAAAATTCAGTTAAAAACCTCAACTTAAGCTGTTAAAATGCCTGGGAGAAAATAAAAGTTTTGACCTGGCACAGAAAAGATAACAGTGTTGGTGCCCTTGTAAATTATATTGTACAATTTACTGAAAGTTTGTCCTCCCCAACCCTTTGACAACTCCACTAAAAAAATTAGGCTTTAGGCCCCTTCCACTGCATTTAAGCTTGAAAAGAGCCTCCATTACTACCAAAAGACATTTTTTAAAGCCTCATCGCAACATGTAGGAAACATATTTTGGGAGGTCACTGCTGGAAACGGAAGGGCTAACCCTCCCTTCCTCAATGTTGTGACCTCCCAAAAAGAAGTCAGCTGTCTGTAATGCAATCGAGGTTTTTAAAAGCCTCCATTGTTACTGATGGAGGTGTTTTAAAAAGATTGAATTCAGTGGGAGAGGGGAGGTGTGTGAATGACAGAGAATGAGTTTATTTCAGTGAGTGAGTATGTCAGTAAGTCTATATGTTAGAGATGTCAATAAGTTTATATGTGAGTGAGTACAGGGCCATTTCTACACCAGCCCTTTTTCCGGGGGTTCTCCAATGATGCACAGGAACTCCTGGGGGCAGGAGGGATGGGCACAGGCTTTTCCAGGGATAAAGAAACCCTGAGGAAACCCGATTCTTCCAGCGGTCCCAGGACCGTCCCGAGACTGTGGGAGGCGTGGGTGCCCATACTGCCTGGTGCCTGCTTACTCGCAAGTAAGCACAGCACCAGAAACTGGCATGGAGCTATTCCGTGCAGCTCTATGCCCATCAGGGAAGAGGGGGACATGGCAGGGTGGATTTTTTAGGGAAAAAAACCTAATGTTTTCAATGGAGCAGGGCCTCGCTCATGCGTGACCAGCCCCACTGCTTTTTTAAAAAAAGCACCTGCAACATCCCTGCTTCCTCCGGAGACGTTGCGAGCCGCATGTGCATGCTGGGGGAGGCTCTCACGATCAGGATATTATGAGACCCCCTCTCCCTTCCAAAATGCCGGGAGGTGTAGAAAAAGCCTAGGTCAATATGTTTGCATGGGAGAGATTCTGTATATGAGTGGATTCGGTGAGTTTATATGAGTGAGTGAGTGACTGTGAATGAATGTGGTCTGGGCAAGCACTTTGGGGCCACATGTCAGCAGTATTGTGACCTGCTCACTTTGGGATGTGGCTAGGGTGACCAGATAAAATGTAACTTTAATAGTTGTAGAGAAAAGGGAATTTCAGCCAGTGTCATTTGTATGCAATTAGTTCCTGGTGAAATTCCCTCTTCATCACAACAGTTAAAGTTGCAGAGGCCCTGCCTTCTTTTGTATGTGGTCACTCTAGTATAGTGCCTGCAACTTTAACTGTTGTGATGAAGAGAGAATTTCACCAGAAACTAATTGCATACAAATGACACTGGCTGAATTCCCTTTTCTCTACAACTGTTAAAGTTACATAAGCCCTGACCTGGATTTTATCTGGTCAGCCTAGATGTGGCCCCAACATGCTAGGTCCAGAACCAATTTGGACCTCATGCTGAAACTGATTCCCTAACCCTGCTCTGCAGTCTACTCAACAGCTTACACTTCCTCATTTGGGGGGGGGGGGGAAACACCACGAAAGGAGAGTTACCACAGGACATTTTCCCCTGGGTTTCAATTGGAGCACAGGGAGCAGACAACCGGAGGGATGATTGTACAATGAAAAACGAGACACTCACACACGCCTCTCAGCCGCCTCGTCACTAAGGTAAGCAAAAGAACTCTGAACCCTACCCACAAGGATTTTGCTAAAATTTTCTTCTCCTTTCAATTTTTTTTAACTCCCCTATCAAATTGAATGAGAATGATTGAAAAATGTGGAAGAAATATTCAGCTTTACACTAGTTTGGCAGGGGGGCTCAGAATTCTCTGTTAAACATCAGAGAATTATCAGCACCCTCACCAAACTATAACAAACGTGATTCTTTAAGGAGGGACAATTACAATGAAGTATGCAATAATAATAATAATAATAATAATAATAATAATAGCAGCAGCAGCAGCAGCATTTTGAAGCAGACTATTCTCTGCTGATATGTTTCTGACCAAAGACAAGCATTATATTATCAAACTATACTGTTGATTGTTGGACTGGCAAATAGCGTTAGCTGAAAAATTACCATCTCATACTAGATTGATCAGGTAACATTGTAAAGAAGCCTCAAAGCTACATCATGTTCATCTCAAGAACAAGAACCAACATAGGGGAGAAAGTCCACCTCGACACTCAAAACTAAATCACAAAACCCGTTTGAAAACAAACCATATTACATTTGATTTAAATAAATATCTCTGGATTCGGGATTCTCTGAAGCTTTTGGAAAGAATCTCTCCTGTGATCTCAGTTGGCATAGTAACCCCCATCATATTACTATCTGAAAATCCACAATAGCGAGGCTGTCCTATTGTGTAATATTGCTACGTTCTGAAGGTCAGCCGTTTCATGCTGGGCTGTCTCAGACCTGGGAAGAACTAATGTAGCTTATAAACTTCAGAATGGGAAGGTGACTGATTAAAGACCCCCTGCTATCAGAGAAACCAGATATACCGGTGTTATCTGGTGTTTGAGGGATCCAAGGCACCTGCTTGGAATTAAGAGGCCTGGTCTAGTTTTACACAGAATTGTGATAACAGAGAAAATATGGAAGATAGGGAAATATGACTTGGATGTTAATAGTCTCCAGAAGCACAAAGCAGAACTAGAAATATGTTCACACATGACAATGTAAGAATTAAATGAAGAAAACTTGGGGGTGGGGGCGTTAGGGAGGTATTTAACCAAAATTTAATTGATAATCAACACTCTGAGATTTTTAGTACTGGAGGTGCTGAACTTCTGTTGCTCTTTTAAAAAATAGTAACTAATATAACTTAGGAGTCTGTAATAGTTTGACTCTGAAGGGTTGCTCTGCAGCATTGCTGACTGAAGCTTAAATAGGATATAAGCAGGGCAGGAAAGCTCTAAATAGCCAGTCCTGGGTATTATTTCCTATAGCTGAACTTCCTCTGAGCAGGCTGCCACACTAATAGATTCTTCCTTTGCTCGAGAAAATGGCTTTAGCTGGTTTCCAGGTGATTCCAATTTCCTACCTACGGATGATGTGTAAAATCTTTTTAACAGATGCTGACTGTGTAAACCGAGGAGTAGCCAACATTTCTAAGCTACACACTGGACTCTTCATATGCACAAAGTTATTTTATTCCATCAATGCCCCTCCTGTCTGTTTCTACACAATGAATGTATGTATGTGCCTGAACTATGTGCATTCATTAGAACATGTGTGGAGATTCAGCACACATATAGCTGTATGAATGGTACTGTCTACAGCCATGGTGTTGTGGAATCAGGGCTCACAGGGATGCATCACTGGGGCTTTTTGAGTAGCAGGGATGATTATGTCACCTGCCACACCCCTCAGGCTTCACCATCCCCTTTGAGGTTAACTGCAGTCCTCACAGTTTCTGACAGAATGAATTTTCCCAGCACCAATATATTGTTCTCTCTTGCAATACATTCTCTGTTGGTATTCAATGGGCAATTAAGACCCATTACAAAAGAACTGTTCCTGATGGAAATGAAAATTTCTAGAAATTTATTACTGTTAGAGCAGTATGACAATGGAGCAATTACCTATGGAGGTAGTGGGATCTCCCACACTAGAGGCATGCAAGTTGCAGCTGAACAGCCAGCCATCTGTCAGGTATGCTTTGACGTGGATTCCTGCACTGAGCAGGGGGTTGGACACAATGGCCTTATAGGCCCCTTCCAACTCTACTATTCTATGATTCTGCGATTCTATAAATATAAAAGGAAGTGCTTGTTCGTATGTCATCGATAGACTCAAAAACCGTAACTCCAATTGCTATGAAACTTTTATGATTTGTTCTAAATCAATCTGGAATGGTTTCAGGCATAGTAAAAATTTCAACTGCCATTTTGAACCAAAAAGGCAGCCAATCAATTTTTTTTAAGATATACAGCTTCAATACCAGTTGTTTGATTTCAACCAAACTTCACATTATGATTCATCACTGTAGTGAGCAGATTTTAACAGATAAGATTCATATTTTTTTCATGTTTTTTTAGAAATGTTAAAAAGAATAGAAAAAAAAAAGCCTGACATATTAGGGGGAAAAACATGGTTAAGTATGAAAGAAAGAACAAGCATAGTTTGAAGCCAGGGAGGATTAGCAGGCCAAGGGCCAACTCCATCTAAGGGGGATGGAGTGGACAGACCCCTCCCTCAAGGGGTATAGGCAAGGACCATGGCAGGGGCCATACCTAGGGCTGCCAGCAGATGTGCCTTCACACTCAGATGAGGTGGATACAATGTGTCCAATTCTGACCATTGTGCAAGTTTGCTGGATGACTCTCTGTATCAACCTAAAGGCAATTCCAACCAGTGTTAAGCCGGGTCCATTTGCTAGTATGGATGGATAGATAGATCAACACAGCTGCCTACTTTTTCTTTCTTTTTCTTTTTTTACTGTCTCTGGGTGTGTGTTTATGGTAGGCTGACCATATGAAAAGGAGGACAGGGCTCATGTAACTTTAACAGTTGTAGAGAAAAGGGAATTTCAGCCAGGGTCATTTGTATGCAATTAGTTCCTGGTGAAATTCCCTCTTCATCACAACAGTTGAAGTTGCAGGGGACCTGCCTTCTTTTGTATATGGTCACTCTAGGATAGTGCCTGCACCTTTAACTGTTGTGATGAAGAGGGAATTTCACCAGGAACTAATTGCATACAAATGACCCTGGCTGAAATTCCCTTTTCTCTACAACTGTTAGTTACATGAGCCCTGTCCTCCTTTTCATATGGTCAGCCTAGTTTATGGAGAATGTCATAATGATGTCTGCACTTCAAAATTCACCATCTCATCCCTGGCCTAAAAATGGTCTAATAAATGGACATAGGTTGAGGCAGAATCTGTCACCACAATGCCACTCTTCTTGCATGTAACTTTAGCCATTTTTAAGTCTGAGAAGTACAGTAAATCATGAAGTAATGCCAACATGTGGAATCACCCTATCATCACTTTCTATCTAGCATATGAGGGGATGAAGACCAGTTTGATCTGCTTACAAGAAAACTGGGATATACATTCTTTAAATAAAATAGGGTGTCAAAATTAATTATTCTGTTAAAACGAGAGAGAGAGAGAGAGAGAGAGAGAGAGAGAGAGACTTCATGGCAAACAACATGTTTACACTAGCAGAAATAGATAAAACCTACAGGATCAGGATTTCTTAATTGTAACCTGAATTCTTTAGCTCTTAAAGATAAAGTGGTGCATTCTCCTTACACTTTAAAACTGACCCAGGGGTGGAAGATAATAGACTGTCTTCAGCACTTGAAAGCCATCAGAAGCTGAACCACGTCGACATTCTCATACCAGATTGCTAACATTCTCTGGGAAAGGACTGCAAGAGTTTGTGTTTTATTTCATTTCTATACTGCCCAAGAGCTGAAGCCCTCTGGGCAGTTCACAACAATTCATAAAAATTACAAACCACAACATTGTACAACGTTATACATTACATAATACAACATTATAGTAAAACAGAGTGTAAGGTTGTTGTTTTTAACGTACAGAATTTAAAACCATTTTAATAGCTAAAACAAATCAATAAACAATAAACAATTTCAATACTAGACCTGTTCAAGACAGTGTCCCATCATATACCGTTAAATTCCTGGGAGTAGAATGCAGTCTTAAACTGGCACCAATGGGATGTCAATATCGGTACCAGCCGGGCCTCAGTGGGGAGCTCCTTCCATACTCAGGAGGACACCACTGAGAAGGCCCTCTTCCTTGTTACCACCTTCCAAGCCTCCATCGGAGGAGGAACTCAAAGGAAGGTCCCAGAAGTTGATCATAGTGTCTGGATAAGTTCATACTGGGAGAGCCGTTTCAGCAGGTATTGCAGTCCTGAGGCATTTAAGGCTTTAGAGGTTAAAGCCAGCACATTGGTGGGGAAGGGACACAACCTGTCTTTTCTCCACTGCAGGATGGGGTAGCTACATACGAGTTGCCCCAAAAGAGGGAATTCATGACCAAAAAAGAAGACAAAAAGGACACAGATTTGCATGAAATGTTAAATGTGCTCTGAATTATATGCATGAAGACAAGGCAACTGAAACTGGGATTGTAGGTAATAGATTTGGGAGCACAAAGTGTATAGGCTCTAAGGGTCACATGGCTAATTTTACTTGGGTAGCAACAATTAATTTTCAGGGGGAGACCCAGAATGTCTCTTAACAGCAAGACGGTCGAACCTCTTTCAACCCAAGGACCGAATGCCATTACAGAGAAGCTGTCAGGGGCTGCATTCCAGTAGTGGGCAGGGCTAAAGGCAAAGGGGGAGGGACCATATTTTAACTAAGCTCTTACTGCCACTAACTAAGCCTCAGGGAAAGCATGGGGGAATGGGGGGGACTGCACAGATGCCAGACAACCACCAAATAATCAGCAGTTGGGAGAAAGGGTGTTGTGCCAGAGAAGGAGCCATGGACACTTGAGAAGGCCCAGAGGGCCAGACTGGGACCCTAAGTGGGCTGAATTTGTCCCATGGGCCTGAGGTTCACACCCCAACCTTTAAAGATTAAAAAGATGTGCTATAATTTCTTACCAGATCAATATTGGATCCACAGGCACCATCGATAATTTATGTAATTTCTTTCTTTATTGCATTGCATTTCTAGATCACCCAATAGCTGAAGCTCTCTGGTAGGAATGGTGTGGAAGTCCAGTTGGGTTCAAGCTCAATGGGGTTTTGCCAGCTCGGCCCCCTGAATGCCAGTCCACAGACCCCCCATGTTGCCTGACTCGGATCCCTGTTTACTTGCAAGCTACCATTTTGCAGAAAATTCTGAGTAAGCTTTTTATGTAAATGGAAACTTTACACAAATAGCAGCCATAAATAGTGCTATTTACATACAATTGCATGTATAAATGGTACTGCAATTTTGCATGAATGGCCCTATTTATGGCCACCATTTATGCAAAAATGCCATTTACGTTAATAGTTTAGCCACAATTTCCCCAAAAATGGCATCTTGTGGGTAAGCATGGCACCATGCGCCACATGCCAGATGCCAACGGACTCTCTGGCAACTTGCACAGCGAGCTGAGCACAAGTGGTGGTAAGGTATGGCAGAACAGATCTGTATTTGACATACGGCCTGCCCTTTGCCCTCTAAGGTAACCTGTTGCTCTCAGGTGCAGCGGAGGATACAGTCCCATTACCAGTGTTGAAGTAAGATTGAACCAATGGAGGCTGGTGACTCCTATTTCAGTGGGACAGTGAATCTGCTCTGGGTTTCAGACTGAACCAGACAGAACTCTAAAGGAGCTAAATCCATTTTGAAGATAGGGGTCAGCACTATGCATAGCTCCTTTAGAGATCTATCTGATTCTGACTGAAACCCAGAGCAGATTCACTGTCCCACTGAAATAGGAGTCACCAGCCTCCACTGAATTCAACTGTCAGTCTGGTTGGCTTTTGTACATGGAATGGGGAGAGGTGCTTTAGGCAGTTAAATAACTTGATCTAGTCTTGGGACTAGAATTTTTCAGCAACGATCTAGGGATTCATGTAGTAAGCCCCTTTTTGTATATTGCCACATGAAAAGCATTTTCAGTAGCCACCTTGTGGGTGTTATAGATTGGCCCATAAAATGCCTAGCAGGAGGCATCCCTGTTGTTTCATAAATGTCAATAACTTTGGCATAGAAACTACACTTCAAAAGCAAATCTCAAAAGTGCTTGATATCAGAAAATGTAAAATGTAGATCATGGCTAGACTTACATTACTGTTTTATAGCAGTATTGAAGTGTACTGATAACTGTTGGGGGCACAATCCACCTTCCATATACCACTTTCATAATGTTATTTCCTTCTTTTTCTTCCATATTTGTAATAATTTGACTCAAGGTGTAGATCTGGCCCATATGGGAGTAAAAGGCCTCGTGAAAATTCTGAGGTAGATTTTAATGTATTTGGAATATTTGCTTCCATCTGACAACAGGAAACAGCAACCCAACAAGATTTGTCAAAAGTCCAAATGAAAGCAAGAACAAGGTATTGGCTTTCCTTCAGAAAATGGGCAGTATCCTACACTGCCTGTGTGTTAGTGAGACCTATGACTAAGTGCAGCAAGAAGCTAGCAGTTCCTGAAACTACAGGAAATGAGTGGAAACACTTATTTCCAGAAAGGTTCAGGTCTGCTGAGCTCCCAGAGGGGGATTCCACTGTTCTGACCCATTCCAGAAACATGCATTTCTGCTCATTTGGGGGGAAGCTTTAGGAAGCACTAGATGCAACATGGCCTTCTCCATGCTGGGAATAGTTGGCCTGTGCAGATGGGCAAGAAATTCAGTTCAGTTCATTTTTGATGAGAATTTATGAAAATTTGCACATTTCTTCATATTCAGGACTGCAAAGGTCTTGAGATTTAAAGCACTGGAATGCTGGAGAAAGCAAAGCTTACCAATTTGTCCATCCCTAGATTTCAACCCAAACAAAAACAAACAAAACTGCACATTTTCATACAATTGATCCATACGATGGCAGTATTAGCATGGTGAAATATTTGTTTAAATATATGGAAATGTTGAAGGGTAAGCACATCAAAACAGCACGCCATACAGAGTTTAACAAGGAACAGGCATTCCAAAGAAAGAAAGCAGGTACGCTAGCCTTTTACCATTTTAAAAGGTGGGAAGGGTTGTTCTTAACATGCAGTTCCAGACCTCTTTAGGGACGCATGTGTATTTTACTCAGAAACAAAACAAGGTAGCCCCCAATTCCATAAGACTTACCATCTTTTGTCTCATAGAATTCTGATGTTTTGAGTCAAGTGGCTCTGATCATGTACAAAATATCCTAATTAATTTCTTTTCTTCTCTGGAAAAAAAAAGACGTAAGGCCTTGGATGATATTCAACATGCCTTTCCTTTGTAGAGGATTTCCGCCTCCAGAGGCAGCACCTGACAAAACATTACCAATTACTCATGCGCTGCCTCTTATTAAGGGGCAACTGACCTCATGGCAACATTGTAATAACACGTCTATGTTGTTGTTGTTATTATTATTATTATTATTATTATTTATTACATTTATATACCGCCCCATAGCCGAAGCTCTCTGGGTGGTTTACAAAAATCAAAACTTTGGACATTAAAAACCAATATACAAAATTTTAAACCATAAAAGCATAAAAACAGTCAACATATAAAAACAGTGTACATTTAAAACAGCTGTGAACTCTCAGGCAGGCCTAAATATAGTTCTGGGGTCAATTAAAAACTCAGTATATGCTGTTAAATGCCTGGGAGAAGAGGAAAGTCTTGACCTGATGCCAAAAAGATAACAATGTTGGCGCCAGGCGAGCCTTGTTGGGGAGATCATTCCACAGTTGGGGGGCCACCACTGAGAAGGCCCTCTTCCTTGTTGCCATCCTCCGAGCTTCCCTCAGAATAGGCACCCAGAGGAGGGCCTTAATGTTGAATGTAGTGTATGGGTAGGTTCATGTTGGGAGAGGCATTCTGTCAGGTATTGTGGTCTCAAACCGTGTAAGGCTTTATACGTTAAAACCAGCACCTTGAATCAGGTTTGGAAACATATAAGCAGCCAATGCAAGCGGGCCAGAGTTGGTGTTCATAGCTAGGGATGTCTGAGAATTTTTTTCAGTTTGTTTTTGATCAGGGTTTACTCAATTCATGCCTCCTGGACCAAACATGGACTGCAGTGCGATTTACAAACCAAAACAAAATATGTTTGACTGTATGTGTACATTTTAAAATGTACATACAAATGCGTACTTTTGAAAAATATGCACAATCATACTTAAATCAATGGGAGATGGATGTAAACATTTCTAAGATGTGCACAATTGATGTGAACATTTGTGGGGGAAAGGAAATATTTATGAATTTTCATGCGAAAAGAAAAAAACCAGTGATTGCAATCTGATATGGATACGAGATGGAACAAGCTTTGAAACAGAATTTGGAGAACTTTGAAGAACTTGAGTTTTGTTTGTATGCACATCCCTATTCATAGCACACAAAATGCACAATGCTACAAAGATAGCCAGTAGCACCATCCTATCACAATGTCTTAGTATGCATGCATCCATTTCAACAACAGTCCATGTATCTGCACCGACAGCAAATATTGCATAGCTGATAAACTCCCTACCCTCCTTGCCAAGCTTTAAATTATCCAAATCTGGCACGAGTTCAAGGGTGTGTGTGGAATCTGGTTGGGTCAGTAACACAACCCAAGATTCCTGCAGCTCCTTCTTCTGCAGTACTTACATTTTGAATTCTTACCTCACCTCTTTCGTCCCACCTCACTGAAATGAATGGAACTTAAGTTAGATTAACTTTAGATATAACCATCTGATTACACTTATTCTCGATGGTAATGTCCCTTGTCTTCCACTGTTGACATTTCTTCTGCTTAAAGGTCAGGTTTGGGTGGGATACCTAAGGCTATTTCGCTGTTCTCTGTTGACATTTTAAAGGCATGGATAGGGAAAGACTAGTGATGCACAATTTCATGGTGTGTTCATATATTTAGATTCCAGTGGTTGCTGTTTAAATCCCACTGCAAGGCTTAAAAACAAATGCAAAAAATCCATGGGCCAAGTGCTAATACCTGTAACCTTCCGAACTCTACTCCCTCTCCTGCTCTCCCAAGCTCTCCCAAATATAAATGTTTTGAATGCTGCCAAACAATGTTTGCTTCTGGAGGGCTTTTGAGGGCAGAGAGTTCCACGATTTTGTTGTAATTTGGGATGCGCAATGGCCACCTCCTCTTTAGTGCACTGAAAATGCAAAACTCTCCTTATTTCCCTTTACATTTTGTAGGGATGTGCGAAACAGCAAAACCCAAACTCACTAATGTTCTCCAAATTGTGAACTACCCGGAGAACTTCAGCTATTGGGTGGTATGGAAATGCAGAAAATAAATAAATAAATCTCATAGCTCATTCTGACTTGAGTCTGTATCAGATTGTGTTTTTCAAACTGTATGCATCAATTGCATGCATCTCTTGATTGTATGTATTCTTACAGTGATTAATGCATGTTTATACACATTTTTCAAAAGTACACATTTTTTCATGCACATTCTTCAAATGTACGCATGCTGTTGAATGCATGTTTTGAGTGTGAATTTCATTGAAAGCTCTGAAGTGTACAAACGTTGACCACCGTTTGTATCAGAGTCCATGTTCAGTCTAGAAAGTGCAAAATGGTTAAATTCTGATCAAAACCAAACTGGGACTAATTTCTCATACATCTCTACATTGGAGCAGGAAGGGGATTGTCTTTGATATTCCTCCTGGCCTTGTCCCTAGTCATTGGTCTTGGAAGTACCTGATAATTATGGAGCAACAGGATTCAACAAGAACCTCTCAAGCTATTTAAGAGAGTAATCCTATAGCCCCTAGACTGTGTCTGGGGCGGAGGGCATGGGATTGTTTGATTCACTGGCTCCAAGGTCCGAGACAGGGCTCCGACCCTGAGCCAGTAAACCTTGCTCCCCACACCCTCACCGTCCCCTTTGTAGCCAGTGTGGAGAGTACCGTGCCAGCTACCTTTTTGAGCTCAGAAATCTGAGTACAGTGGTAGAAAAAAGGGAAGTCCCAGGTAGGCTGACCATATGAAAAGGAGGACAGGGCTCATGTAACTTTAACAGTTGTAGAGAAAAGGGAATTTCAGCCGGTGTCATTTGTATGCAATTAGTTCCTGGTGAAATTCCCTCTTCATCACAACAGTTAAAGTTGCAGAGGCCCTGCCTTCTTTTGTATGTGGTCACTCTAGTATAGTGCCTGCAACTTTAACTGTTGTGATGAAGAGGGAATTTCACCAGGAACTAATTGTATACAAATGACACTGGCTGAAATTCCCTTTTCTCTACAACTGTTAAAGTTACATGAGTAGGGTGACCAGACGTCCAGATCCCCCCGGACATGTCCGGAATAAGGGGGCCAAATTTGAATCCGGGGGGAAATTTCAGAATATCCCCCAAAGTCCGGAAAATTGGGCCTCACCTGTGCCATCTACGTCTTGTTCTTAGCCGGCGCTACTGCGCCGGCCAAGAACAAGGCCTAGATCGGCCGGGGAAGAGGCCAGAACGACGCGCGCCTGCACTTCCGGGTACGCGTCGTTCCGGCCTCCTCCCCTGCACCATCCGGGGCTTGTAATTGGCTAGCGCGGTTGCGCTGGCCAAGAACAAGCCCCTGATGGTGCAGGGGAGGCAGCTGGAACAACGCGCACCCGCACTTCCGGGTACACGTGGTTCCAGCCTCCTCCCCTGTGCCATCCGGGGCTTGTTCTAGCTGGCGCCAGATGGCAGCGGACGTCCCTGCAAGGTAAGCAGGGGGCAGGGGGGACGGAGGGGCAGGGGGGGCAGAGGGGGCAGGGGGAAGGGGGGCGAACGGCGTGCTTACTTTGCAGGGACGTCTGCTCCCGTCCGGCGCCGGTCGGGAGCGGATGTCCCTGCAAGGTAAGCAGGGAGCGGGGGGGAGGCGGGGCACGCAGCGTGCTTACCTTGCAGGGACGTCCGCTCCCGACCAGCGCCGGCTGCTACTGCGAGCGGGCTTTGCGGCCTGCTCCAGAGTGGTGCGCCAGGTGATGACATAATCACCCGGCGCTCTACTGAGGGACAGGCCGCAAAGCCTGTCTCTCAGTAGATTTGAGCACCGGAGGGAAGCGGATGCCCCTTGCAGGTAAGGAGTGCGAGGTGAGAGGAGGACCCCCCCCCACTTACTTGCATGTGCGTCCACTTCCCTCCGGTGCTCAAATCTACTGAGAGACAGGCTTCGCGGCCTGTCCCTCAGTAGAGTGCTGGGTGATGACATCATCACCCGGCGCTCTACTGGGGGACAGGCCGCGAAGCCTGTTTCTCAGTAGATTTGAGCACCGGAGGGAAGCGGACGCCCCTGCAGGTAAGGAGTGCGAGGCGGGAGGAGGAGGGCCCCCCTCACTTACCTGCATGGGTGGCTGCGAGGCAGGCGGCTGGGCGGCGCGAGGCGGGCGGCCAGGCGTGGTCAGCCAGGCAGCACGAGGCGGGCGGGTGTGCGGGTGTGCGGGCGCGGGCGGGCGGGTGTGTGGGCGCGGGTGGCCGGGCGGTGCGAGGCGGGCGGGCGGTGCGGGCGGCTGGGCGCGGGCAGCCGGGCGGCGCGGGCAGCCGGGCGGCGCGGGGGCACGGTGGGGGGGTTGTTTTGGGTGGGTAGGGTGGCGGGGGGGGTGATTGGGATTTTGGTTCCCAAAATCTGGTCACCCTATACATGAGTCCTGTCCTCCGTTTCATATGGTCAGCCTAGTCCCAGGGCATCTCAGCCTACTTCCTTCCTGTAGCATCATGGCTAGATGGGCGAAATCACTCGTCTAGCAAAAATGCAGGGCAGCCAGATCATGGAGGTAAGGATTGTTTTGCATTAGGATACTCAAAATAGGGTTGTGGCCTAAATAAATAAACATTTGTATCCTAACAGTCCTGTGCCCTGGGTGGGACACAACTATGCATAAACTCTAAAATACCACCAAAATAGCAAGATGAAGACCACTTAAATGAAAAAACAAATGAAAGTACAAAAGCAGCAATAGCAGATGCTTGGCCGTGTGTCTTGGAGGCCTGGCAGAGGCCTGTCCTCTATTTGAATGTGTCCTCTGTTTGAAGGGCTGTGCCATCAATATCTGGTTTAAATGTAAAGAATCATTAAAAGGGAGATCAGGGTGTTTGAAGTTGCCCATCAACAGTTAGAATCTTAATAGCAAAACTGAGATGTCACACTGATCTGGTCACAGTCTTGCCCTATGTGGTGAGATGCATTGTACTTCTATTTAAATTATAGTAATTATTTCTAAATGAGCAACTATGTGCATGAATTAACATACACGATTTTTATGGAAATTTTTGTCATCTTGTGTCCTTTTTGGGGGGTTAATGTATTTTTTTCTTTTAGGCAATGCATAAGTGATAGGTAGGCTGACCATATGAAAAGGAGGACAGGGCTCCTGTAACGTTAACAGTTGTAGAGAAAAGGGAATTTCAGCCAGTGTCATTTGTATGCAATTAGTTCCTGGGGAAATTCCCTCTTCATCACAACAGTTAAAGGTGCAGGCACTATACTAGAGTGACCAGATACAAAAGAAGGCAGGGCCCCTGGTCACAGATCTGGTCACAGTCCTAGCAATTAGTACTCTGCCCAGCTTACCCACAGCCTTCCCCCTACAGAATGCGTAGGGCATCTACCCACTGTCAAACACCCCAAAGATCTCAGCAACCACCACCTATGAGCAAGCACTAAAACAAAGTATAAATAAATAAATAAATAAATCCCTACCACTGCCTCTGCCACCACTAATGGTAAACCCCCACCATCAAACCTTTACAATATTTTGTTCCCCAATTTCCCCTCCCCCCCAAATCTAAGCCAAAAGATCTCAAATGAATCATTCTGCCTTAGCTGTGCCTCAAATTTTCCAGTGCTATGGAGCTCACGCCAGGAGTCCTGTAGATCAGCATTGGTTCTCTGCTCCATGAGCAACTGGGCCTGATGGAGGATGGAAGTGCAGCTTGTAGGCTGTCCATATGAAAAGAAGGACAGAGCTCCTGCAGCTTTAACTGTTGTGATGAAGAGGGGATTTCACCAGGTGCTGCATGCATAGAAATGGCTGAAATTCCCATTTCAATACAGCTGTTAAAGATACAGGAGCCCTGTCCCCCTTTTCATAGGTCACCCTGGCAGCTTGGAAACCCAGGCCTGGGACACCAGAAGGCCAATCCCAGGTCAAAATAGGATAACATGTTCTCAGATCAGGTGCACACCTTTCAGTCTGGCTAACATTTGCTGGAGGGAAGCCTATAGGTCGGGGGTCGGCAACTTGTGGCCCTCCAGATGTTTTGGCCTACAACTTCCATCAGCACTAGTCAGCATAGCCTATGGGGAGGGATCATGAGAGTTGTAGGCGAAAACATCTAGAGGATCACAAATGGCCCTTCTGTTGGGTACTGGCCTCTGGCCTCTTTATTTTTGTTCAACTCTTCATATCTGGCACAATACATCACTTCTACCCTCCACCCCAAACCTCACTAAAAACAAAAGTAATTTATTCCACAAACAGCCTTACTAGACGGGTTCATCTGTTCTTCTCCTTGTTGTCACCAGCTTTTTAATCAGGTTGCATAGAATTGTTTGGTTCACTGCCCCCAAAAATGTTCATTTTGTCAAAACCAAAAAAATATTAACTGAAGCAATTGCCTTCTTTCTCCTCCACCAAGTTTTGAAATCAGTTTCAAATGAGGAAGGTCTTTTTCGGAGTGATGTGCTTCACATGTCCATCTCTTTCCATCTCCCAAAGGTTCAAGAAGGCATATGGTGATTGTCCAGGGCAGGATCTACACTACTGCTTTAAAACGGTTTATAACAGTTTTGACAACTGTTGGGGCCCTGGACACGGTATATATACAGTTTTCAAAACGTTTCCAACGTGTTTGATTCCGCTTGGTGTAGATTTGGCCCTTGGCTCCTCTTCTGAACTGCTTTTCTGGCAAACCAAATGGTGGGAAAACCAGTTTTGTTTTCCATACGGAGCAGTGAGGGTGCTATTGGAGTTGCGCAAAGGGCATCTGCCACAAAGATCACATGGGGAGAGAAGGAGCTCTCTAGATCTGAAGCGGTCATGTAGAGAAAGAGGTACAGGCTTGGAATCTGACAGACTTTGGAACTGTGAGCTAATACATGATGGATCAGCCCAAACCCACCATTACCCTTAAATTACCCACCACTCACTCAGTGACATTCTTAATATACTTTCTTATGAGGTTTATGGACTGATTAGAGCTCTCTTAAGACTGGTCCAGACATTCACACCAAGTGGTAACCAACTTCCAGAATGGAGGGGTACCTTTTTACCATGTACCTATGCAACGTGTGACGTTGGTGCTCTAATTCGCATGTTTCTGCCTCCTCAAAAAAAGGAGAAAGTTTGCATGTCTATAAGACTGTGGGCCCTACACCATAGGGGTGTAGAGGGAGGGAGGCGGAGGATCCTGGAAGTACCTGCTTCTGGGATGGTCGCTCTAATCCACACAGAGAAGTGCAATGACCCGGCTTCCTCCCAGGCCATCGCAAAGTCGTGTCCACCATTTTTTTTTGGGGGGGGGGTATGATCCGAGAAGAGTGCACTTGAGCTCCAATGGAAAGGTAAGTATTTTTTTTTTAAAAAAAAATTGCCCCCCTTCCACCATCCTGGGGATAGCGGACTTGCTTTCCCCCATCCCTTGATGGGCACGGAGCCTCGTGGCAGTGCTCCATACCCATTTCTGGTGCTGCTTACTTGTGAGTAAGCGGGCACCAGGCAGGGTGGGCATCCACACCTCCCACGGTCTCAGGACATTCCTGGGACCATGGGAAGAATTGGGTTTCCCCAGGGATCCCTTATTCGGAGGAAACCCGTGCCCATCCCCCCCTGCCCAGGAATCCCAGTGCATCATTTGGACTCACAGGGACCACCCAGGGGCTATCCCAGATCAAAAGGCCAATGTAGAAACGGCCTGTGTATGGAATTTCCTTCCAGGGCAATATCCAACACTGCAGTTGCACTAGGAGGAGCGCCTGCCGCTATAATGGGATGCTAGCAGTGGTGAGCATAACAAGAAACGAATCAAAACTATTACTTGTGGAATGGGACAAGCCAGCGGAGCTGTCCTGCCCTGTTCTGGAAGTGGTAGTTTTGTCTAATTTCCTTTAATGAATTGGCTTCCCATTGCACTATCAGTTTTTCCTTCTAGCGCCACACGTTTAGAGTTGAGGGATTGGCAGTGTTGGATACTGCCCATAAACTCTGGTGCACTGAGAAAATCCTGTGGTAGGTACATGAAACTTTGGTGCATGTTGCCGCCATGGACCTGGATCAGACAGTGGAGCCAATTGCTCTTGAAATATTGACATTTCATAATACAGAGAGGAGGGGTACCTTCCTGTGGAAAGCTACATGTCATGTGCTGGTGTGGCTCATTATGCAGATTCTCTTCCCCCCCCCCCCCCGCCAGCTTGTTTTCATGTGCTGCATGGAATGTTTGGTTGCAGAGTGGTGGAAAACTACTGGGTGAGGAGCCTGGTCTGCATGTTGATCCAAAAAGCACCCCACACTGAACAGCTACTTCCAAATAGTTTCAAACAGCCTCTACACAGCAGCTACATTGTGTCAAGCAGCCCATAGTTAAGGCAAAGGCAGATTGCTTTGAAACACCATGATTGCTGACAGAATGGTAGACTAGGGACCCTTTCAGTGGTTATCCCAGTGGAATGGACATCACTGGAAGGGCTCCCTCAAATGCTGCTGAAGCAACACTGGAATCCTAATTTCACAAGGGAAAGGCAAACCAGCGGCTCTAAGTGACAATGTACTAGCCAAATTCAATACATACAGCTAATCCCAGCATGGAAAGAGAACCATATTGTACCTGCCTGCCATGCAACGGTTAAAGATGACGAGCCTGTTAGAGGAGCCTGGTGTTGCTGTCTCTTTTTTTCTAACAGACTCCTTATCTTTAACAGTTACATGGCAGGCAGATTATATATATATATATATATATATATATATATATATATGTTCTTTTCATCCTGTTAATAAAGGCAGTTCCAAATTTTGGTAAGTCCTTATTAAAAAATGAAAATGGAATTCTCATCCATCATCCTTTGGATAAGTTGGTCCACTGCTGAAGGGATTTTAAAAGTGTTGGTGTTATCTTGTTTTATTGTTGTATTTTAATTGCATTTTTCATTTACTCACTTTTTATGTTATTCTTTTAATTAAAATTTTGTTTTTAATCTGGATTTTACTGTCGGCCGCCTTGACTGCCATTCTTTGGCCGAAAGGCAAGATAGAAATTAAATTGATAAATAAAACCCTGCGTACAACACTCACCAATAACTACAGTTACAGAACAATCCCTTTGCTTTAAAAATTAAAACTGTGGCAGATGGGTTCTTCCATGGTGGAAAGATGAGGATGGGGAGAGAAAGCAGTTTGAAAAACTGGAAAATATCCCAGAAATGGAAAAGCTTTACATGGGGAAGTGAACCAGAGAAATGGGCAATTCTAAGCTGATTTATGAGAAGGTATATGATGTCTGCCTCCTTTGCTGTCTAGTTCCCTCACCCAGGCCTGTCAGTCTTTCAAGGCCATTGTGGCGAAGGAGGTCTTGTACAGCTGAGCCCTCAGCAGGCGCATGAGGGTGTCTTCATTTCCGTCCCTTCCTCCCTCCCTCCATCTCCTCCTTCTCTCATCATAGGCACAGATATTTGGAAGGCCCATGTAGGCCTACTACTGGAAGGCTAAAAGGAGAGGACAGCCAAAGGAAATAAGACCTGTAATAAATGCTTTCTTTGTGTCCAAGCCTGTAATACCTGTCCAACATTATTTTATCCAGGACATAACACCTACCATGGTGTCATGAACAGGCTAGCAATATCACTCTTAATCAATCAGAAATCACATTCTCCATCTATTGCTAATAAAGGCATATTTCCAGCTAACTCCTTGAGACAAGCAGGCATTCTTAGAGAGGAAATGGCTGAAAAGTTGCAGATGAAATACAGAGCTCATTAATGTGACTTTCCCTTTATTGCTCTAAATCCTTCAAGGGTGTTTGTTGTCCATGGGAAATGGCCTTGGCTTGTGGGAGGTTGATTTTGAGTTTTGCTCCTCTTTTTAGAAACATACACATATATTAATCGAGTTTTAATATGATACATGTCAGATTAATGCAGGGGGGACAATGAACCAAATACCCAGGCAGAGGAATCTGAGTAATTAGCTGTAGAGGTATCAGGTCACACACTAAGAAGGTAACAGCCCTGCAATGTGGCTCTTTTGCAATTATACCTGGAGAACTATGTTCGGCTGAAGCAATGACAACAGTGTGGATGATAAAAGTCTATAAATAGTTTTAAGAGGTAAACATCAAGGAGAGAGAGAGGAATTGCACAAGCCAGTGCAGCCAGTCCTAGCCAGTAGCGATAAGGAAGAAATAAAAAGGTATGTTTAAAGTGAACATCACTAGCTATGCAAGACTACAGCGTACTTCATCTGTTTCTGAGACAGTGACAGGCCACTGCAAAAACCACTTCCCCGTGGTTGGGTTCCGCATCCTCCTTGGTATGGTAACCCAAGGAAATCCCCATCATGTGGGTCACCTCGATCACATCATTACTTTCCAAGCTATTGTGGCTTGGGCCGCTGGCACTGGAAATTAAGGAGTGATCACTGTAATCCAGCCACCCCCAACTTGATGTCTTCCAGATGTTTTGGCCAACCACTCCAATCATTCTTGACCATTGGCCATGCTGGCTGGGGCAAAGAGGAGTTGAAGCCCAAAACATGTGGAGGGCACCAGGCCAGGAAGTCTACTGTGCAACCAATGCGATTGGAATCTTCTATATTGGGCTGAAGAAGGCCAAGCCTGCTGGCCATCCATCCATCCATCGTCTGTCAGCTTTTCATTCTGACACTTCTGCACATTTTCTTGTAGAGTTGCCTGATGGGAAGGAGGAGGATCTGGTAATACAAACTAAGCATGGAACTACACAATAGTCTCAACATGGGACTGCTGCCAAAAAGAACATCCGTATGTTGAATGTAACCCTTCTGCCTCTTCTGTAACATGTAGTATCCCTTGCCCTATAGGCCATGACACAAAAACTGAAAAGCAGCATGCACTTCTCTGCTCCACATCACTGGCTGCCTGGCTGAAGGCGGGCAACACACATCATGATGATATTATGAAATGGGTAAATAATATGCCCAGGCATGACTGAGAAGAATTTAAATCCAAGGTCATGCTAGTGGAGGTCTGCTAGCGCAATGGGATTTTCTCCCTCGCCCCCTTCTCCTGCTGCCCTCCATGTCAGTTGAAAAACTGCTCTGGGGGGTTTCCAGTCCTCCAGAGCAGATTTTAAGCAGTGGGGAGGAATTGTATTCCTTGTTCCATTAATGGAAGCAGTTCCATCAGTGGAACGACACCATTGGATCCAACCCGTAACATGTGGATGCCATTTTTGACAGATGCCCTCTGTTTAGTACGATGTTGAGAACAAATGTGGTGTAGTGTTTAAAATGCTGGACTGGGATTCTGGAGATCTGGGTTCTAATCCACACTAAGACATAAAGCTCACTGGGTGACTTTGGGCCAGTCACACTCTCAGTTTAGAGCTCCATCACACCAGTGATTTAGTGCACTCTCGCCATGCCTGGTGTGCAGATTCGCAGCATGGTATTCACATGGCACCGTTCCTGTCCTGCTGACACCCCACCTCTTCCTCAGCCTTTCCTAGAATGCTAAAAGTCTGTATTATTTTCCCTAAGCACATTTAATGTGTCCTAAGCCTCCATGTAGTTTTAAAGGAACTGGGGGCTTGAATGGATTGCATCAGGTGCTGGCAGGGAAAAGCGATCTCTCCCAGCAGCTGGCTGCAAGCCTCAATATAAAACCCAAACCTTGCATCCCAGGAAGTTTTTTTTTTTTAATCATACAATGCCTGAATCTCTGCAGAGACAGGATTGTACTCCCTCAATGCCTCCAAAGAGCCAGACTAAAGGGTTGTTCCATTTTTGCCCAGCAGAAAGGTGGTCTGGTTGAAGTGCTCATCTGACAGGACCTGACTGGCGGGAGAAAGAGAAGGGGAGGGGTGGAGTGGAGTGGAGGAGCACAGGAGCAAAGGAGTGAAAGAGCAGCTATTCAGTTGAAAGGGATCATAAGCTTGATGCGCTGCTAAAAAAAATGCGGAGACAAACCAGGGGGAAAAGTTAGGAGTGATGGAGATCTATATCTACGTCACAGGGCTGTTGTAAAGATAAAATGGAGAGCAGGAAGGCTTTGTAAGGTGCCTTCAGTTCCATGCATGAAGAAAACAGGTGTAATAAATGAATAAATAAATTGAGCAGCTCTACTCTTAGTGTTCAAGGCAAGGGACAGTTATAATATTAAGACATTGGAGGGAGGGGTAGCGATTCAGTGCCCCAATCAGGGAACTCTGCTGCCACCAACTCAACAAAATGGAGGCTACCTACTTCAGAGACACCTGCAAATACCCACATCATTTCCATTTTTTAAAAAAAAATGTAACATCTGCCTATTGGGGTATACAATGTACATTGCCATCTTGGGCAGGTGGTATGGTATAATCTGTCCACTGGAGTACAAAATATGTTTCTATCATTATACATTTCTCAATTTAAAACACACACATCACATTTACAAAGCACTTTAAGGGTGTTCAACTTCCTTCAGTGCATTATTTCAGTAGTCCTTCCAACAACCTTGTAAAGTAGGTCAGAATTATCATCTCCGTGCTGCAGATGTGGGGGGCTGAGAGAACAGCAGATTGCCTAAGGCTACCTAATGAAGCTGTGGGGGAATCCAGTTAGAAACAAGAGCTTCCGTACACACCACCACCAACTCTCCTTCTGGCTCTGGACACCTAACTTCAGGATACTTACCTTTCCCCAAGAAAATAATAAGAACATTATGGTTTTCTGGAAAGGTTTTTGTTGTTGTTGTTGTGGGTGTGGGGATCAGTATACTTTACAGATTGAGGGCAATGAAAGACTGCTCAGGCAGATGAGCAATCAGACCAAGGCTCCACTAGTCCAGCATTCTGTTAACATAGTCACCAACAAGCTCCCTGTGGGAACCCACAAGTGGGACGTGTGTACAATAGTACACTCTGCTCGTGTTCCCCAGCTATGGGTACATATAGGCATACTGCCTCTAATAATGGAGGTAGCATATAGCCATCATGAGTAGTAGCCATTGATAGCCTTATCCTAGTACTTTTACACTACTATTATAGCCCCAAATGCTGCTGGGTCTTTCCAACTCAGTATGACCCCCTCTAGATGGATTCCGTTTGACGCCTGTTCCTCCGATTATGCGCATCTTCTCGGAAGCGCTTTATCGTAAATGCTTGTATGCAGGAGGTAATTCAGCGCACAACTGGTGGCCTTACCAGTTGTTTGAAATGCGCTTTACAAGTAGTTAATGCGGAGAATTGCTTGTTCACATAGTCAAAATGTGGTTTAACGGCCGGAGCAAAATAAAACTCGCTATTTAACGCACATTCGATAATGTGCATAATCGGAGAGATAAAGCACCTCAACTTCCGATTTACGCTCCGCTCTTGTAGAGGTAAATTTTTTAATAAGACTTCAAAGAGCTTTAAACGTCTCGTGTAGAGGCAGCCTTTGTTAGCAGTGTTCAGGTACAAAAAAGGATGCCACAGGTAAGATGATGAAGAACTATTTTCCATTGCCACAGAAATTAGAACCTGAAATAATGGGTATAAGTTACAGCTACCTAGATGTCAGTGAAATATAAGGAAAAACTTCCTGACGGTAAGATCTGTACAACAGTGGAACAGTCTACCTGTGGAGGTTGTGGGTTCTCCATTACTGGAGCTTTTTAAGAAGAGGCTGGACAGCCACCTCTCATGGATGGTTGAATTGGTTTTCTTGCACATTGCAGAAGGTTGGGCTAGATGATCTTTGTGACCCCTTCCAACTCCACAAATCTATGATTCTATGACACTTCAGAAACATCACCAGCAGATTCCTTTTTGTCTCACTCTTCGATGATTCCACTAAGAGGTATTCGGAGCTGCTCTCAACTTCACCATATTTTGATTTGTTTTGAATTTTGGTCAATGGCTGCAGAAGAAATATGAGACTTTTTGAACTAGAGCTGAATGCCATTCTTCATTCCCACTTAGCACCATCGTTTCAATATTGCAATATTGCAATCATGCCATTATTGTTTTACAAAAATGTATTCTCTTCATTAAGGGTGATAACATTGACAAGAGAGTGCCTTGTGGATTGAATTTGTTTTTTCAACTATAGGCTTTTGTGTAACACAGGGCAATGATGTCCCTGTAAAAGAGACAGTTTTTTACTTAGCATGTAATATAAAATCATTATTGGTGTGATGGATTTATCTCTCCTGGATATCATGTCAGAGTAAAACAAGAAGACTTTCTGAAAATATGATGATAAAGTGGGCCCAAGAGCTGACTCCGTTTTGAGGTGTGGGAACATCTTTGAAAAAAAAGCTAATGTATAAAGATGAGGAGAAATTGTTTCCAATTAATGATATGGATGGTATATCATACACAAGAAATAAAAAAAAATAGAAATTACAATTCAGTGTATTAGCAATGTAAAGCACAAAACCAATATCAAAAACAGTATCAATGTATTTGTCAAAATATAAAGGAATACTGGAAAAAATATTTGGAGCTTTTATCATCTAAAGATATGCAGCTCAACTAGCCTCTCCATATTTCTTGTTAACGAGTAATTTATGAACTCGGGATAACAGAATTAACGTTTGCCTGATTGTAGTAGCCATGATATGCAATATATCTATATGATGTGTGTATCTCAAAGTAAAATTCCAACCATTAAAAGTTTCTGTAATTTATCAGAGATGATAATACTGCTGAAGAAAACAATCCATGTATGCAAAAAAAAAAAGACAAATTTTGTATAAGAAATGGACCACCTTTATTACATCTTGTAAAAGACAGCAGACATCAATGCTGAAAATGGTTCCAGCTTATTCTAAAACAAACACCATAAAGCGAACCATAATTTTGTGTTGCGCTCTGATTCACATGGCACCAAACTGAAAGAAAGGCATTGCATTATTTTTGTCCAACAGACGATGAAATGTGGGAAAGATTTTCCCTGAGCAAAAAAATAAAAGATTAAGAGTACAGAAAAAAATCCCCCCTTCTACAGATCCTTGAGTGAACCCTGAACAGAAGTCGCCGATCTCTCTCGCCTTTCTTTCTTTTCCAAAGATTGAAAATATTCCCTAAAATCCGAAGGAGAGACTCGGAAGGGGGGGGGGGGGAGAGAAAAGGTGTGTGTGCGGGGTAGAAGCCCCTGATCATCTGTGTACGTGTCTGCCTACACAGATGTCTCCTTCCTCCCCGCACAACATACACGTGTGCCAGTGTGAGCGTGTGTGCGCGCGTGAGCCTGCGCGCGCGCTGGAGGGGGGCGCAGCGTCTCCGTTTCCCCTCGCTCCGCCCACCCGTCTCAGTCAAAGAATGACTTCACGCTCGCAACCTCTCCCGCTTTACTAATCCTGTCACTGTAAAATCCGAGTCAGTCTTCCACACGCAGCGGAGGAGGACCCAGACGCGCGCGCACGCACTTTCCTCCTCCTCGCCGCCGCCGCCGCCTCTCCCCTTCGCCGCCTCTCTCTCGCTCAATTCTAACTCTTATCTAATGATGAAAAGGCAAAGGATGCCCAAGTTATGCTTTCTCAGCCAATGGCGGAGCGCGTCGCGCCTCACGTGACTTTGTCCCCCCCCCTGTCTTTTCACATGGGCAGTATTTAGTTCTTCAATTTAGAAGTGCGGCGGGTTGTCCAGCTCTGCACACGCGGCGGCGATAGGATGTCTGCTGCGCGCCCGTCAGCGGCCGCGGGGACCCGACTTCTTGAAGAGGGACTTTGACGAAGACTTTTTTTCCCCTCCCTGGCCGTTCCTGCCCTCCTCTCGCCCGCCCCACGGCCCCGCCACACGCACGCACCCCCCCCCCCCCCCCGGGATTCTGCATCTTTGGTATTCTTCTCACGAGCTCGGCTGGAGACGGGCGACCGTGTTGAGCGACCTAGTTCGGCCGCAGGAAACGGTGAGTCCCCCCCTGACTTCTCTTTCGTTGGAAACCAGAGGTTTGTTGGTTGTGGGCATGTGTCAAATGATGCCTTATCCTCACCTCCCCCCCCCGTTCCGTGATACACATATTCCCCCCCTCCCCGTGCAGGTTGGGCATTCTTGCGCACACCGTTCTCAGAGGTCTCCCAAGATTTCCTGTCTGTTTTTTTAAAAAAACACGTTCTCACGTTTTTGTCTTTTCTTTTTTCTTCTTTTTTTCAAGGAAAATGTAAAGAGTTCTCCCTCGGGGTAGGTAACGTGTACAAAGCCACAGTGCTTCATATCAGAGACAGTGTACTGCTTTGTTCATAAAGAAAAAATGAGGAGGGAGGAGAGGGGCTGGTAACTCCCTGCGTTTGCGTGTGCGTGTGTGTATGTGTGTCGTACGGGTTTTCCTTTTAATTTATTTTCTGTGTCTAATCAGGTCTGATGTATAGCTCAAGAGGTGGGTGGAATAAAAAGCCAACTTCGCCAAGTCAGCTGGCAAAGACACGCCACACTTTACAGACATCTGACAGTTATTATAATTAGCTGTGGAGGGGTGGAGAGAAGTACAAGAAAGCGGGCAAAAAACACTTCGGGACAAACAGCTCCTAAATCCTGAATGATGTATTTGAAGCAAGAGGGTCCTCCTTCTCCCATCCTTTCCTTTTTCTTATCTTTTTTTTTTTTTTTTTTTAGTATTCTTGTGAGAAAGACAGTGGGATGCGAAAAGAAAAGAAATCCATATTTTCAGCTTTATTGAATAAGTGCTTTGAGGGATGGGTGGTTTTGTTTTGTTCTAGTTTTGGGATTGATTTGGTCCGAGAAGAGAGGTTAGGTTTTGTTTTGTTTTTAAAATGCCCTGGAATTCTTGCCTTTTTGATTTCGAATTTGCTCAAATTCCCCACGGCTTTGAAGGAAGGGGTGTGGAACTCTTCGTAGCATAAGATCAGAGAAGAGAAGAGAGAATAAGATATTCGTCATAAGGAGCCTTCTCCGTGCTTTACATATCTGATCACAAGCTATCTAAGTTGCTTTGCTGCATAGGATTTAAGAGTTCTCTCATGCTGAAGCAACAGACAAAGCATAGGGTGTGTTTTTTTTTTTGTTCTCTTCTCTCCGTCTTCTTTCTTCTCCTTCTTCTTCTCTCCCTTCTCCTTTTTCATCCGTTCTTGCCTGAAAAAAGAACATTGATCCAAGAGTCTCGGGGCAGAGTAACACACTTTGATTTACAGCTTATGCTCTCATAAAGAATTCTCGCCAGGAAGTGAGAGTAGAAAAATGCAGTCCTTTATGAGAAAGTTGCATTCTGAAACTAGCTGGGGGGGGGGAGGGTTTGGGATCAAGTACGGAGGGCGAGGACAATAGAAATCGGATTTGGATACAGACTAAGAGTCTGTAAGAAAGTGGAAGCTTAAAAAAAAGAAAAGAAAAGAAAAGACACAAAACTGCTTCTAGGTTTTCCAAAACCAGAACACCACCTCCCTTAAAATATGAATTTTAATAAAAGAAAATGGTTGGGAGAGACTCCAGACGTTCCTAATTACAGCTTGAAATAAATCTTTGTGGGCAGAGCCTTTGATTGCTGTGGTTGTTGGGAACTGAACCCAAGGAATGCATTTTCAGCAAGGAGGATTCGACAGCAAATTATCTCATAACCTTTTTTTGTTGTGTTTTTAAAGCAATACTCATATATTTCCGCCCCCCCCTTCTTTGTCTCCCGTACTGCTATCTACACCTCCCCCAACCACCGCCCACTGTGAGCTGAGACACCTGAAGGCCAGACATAATGATCAACAGAGCGCTTTACTCCAGCCTGTCTGGATTCCAGCCAGGTTCTCCCCCCCCCCAACCCCCATTCTCCAATCAAGGAGCCTGCACGCAACACACGCCAAGCGTATTCTTCAACTACATGCAGAAGAAGGGTGGGAGTCTTGCCCGTACTGTGGCAAGACCGAGCCAAACAATATCCCCTTTCTTTAGCTAGGCAGTGATCAGCTTTAGCACGTGTATTTTTTTTCTTCTCCCCAATACATTGGCAAGCAGCTCCACTCTATGCATCCACATGTGGTGTCTGTTCCCCATTACATTTCTACAGGCTTACAATTTAGTTTAGCTTTTATGCGCAGTATGTTACATCTCCTGTGACAGTTTAGTGACAGTGTCCACCTGTATTGTTTATAGAGGAAGTGCGCTGTATTGGAAGACGTTCTGCATATGTGCTTCGCGTGTAGTTTTAGACTGCTCTGTGTGGAATGTCATACACCAAAATGGCCAGAGAATCCTGGAATTTATTTTTCGATACAGATTTGCAATAAGTTTTGATGCCCTTTGAAGCCTGGGGATATTCCCATTGGTAGGGAGTTTGTGTGCAATTGAAGAAACGCTGCTTGGCTGCATGCCAACACTTTAGTACAGTTTGGCTTTGGGGCAAAATGTGGAGGCTCCTCCTTCTTCTAGCCATTGAGTTGCACTTATTAATTTGATGGGTGGGTTTGAGGCAGATGCCTAACTGCAATCCTAAGCATGTTTACTCATGAGTAAATCCAACAGTGTTCAGTAGGACTTACGCCCAAGTAAGCATGCATTTTATTGTAGCTATAGAGGACAAAACATATTCAGAATATAGTTGCCAGCCAATTTTGCCTAAAGCCAATTTCAAAGCAAATTTGAAGGGTCCTGCCCAGGTGAAACATCTATAGGAATTTTGCTGGAAGTTAATATTTTGATATATCTAACAAGGGTTTTTGTACATTTCTAAGTGGCCAAATTTCAAGAGAGGTTAAAATATATATTTTTATAAATACACAGAGACACACACTAAAACATTACTGAAATTTCTTAGGGAAGAGTGGAGAAATAGAGAAGGTCACACATCTCTAATTCAAAGGCAGTTTCATATCTCCTAAACAAACCAGTATAGTATGGCTGACTGTGAGGTATGAGAATGGACATGATATAACCATTAGAATGAACTTACAACAAACATTGTATATGGAGCGAGGAACTGATGCAATGAAGGAGGACAGAAAAGAATTGAAGTGATTTTAAAAAGAGTTATTATTCTGCTGAGTATTTTAGATTTACTCTAGCACATTCATTTTCTGTTTTTGTTTTGTTTCATTTTGCAAGAGTACATTCAGATAGTGAATTTCTATTTAAAAGTTCCCTTGATCCAGTTAATAAAGGCATTTTCATGAGGGGAAACAATGTTTAACGGCTTTCTCCAAATAATTCTCTGGAAACATTGTCTGCACACATGTGGCAAAGTAACATCTACTAACATGTTAACTGATATGGTGTAACAGAACATTTCCTCAAGATGTCTCTTTAAAAATGGAAAGCTATAATGTTGTCCATCTGTATTGTAATACCTACTTTCCAGAGGGGTAAGCTGGGGTAAGTCTTGTTGCTGTAAAAATAACAAAAAGTTATTTAATTGTCAAATGTACACGTGACATTAATAATGGTATTAAAGACTAATGCATTTATTATGGTATAAGCATTGCACATATATGAAAACTCTTTCCTCATTTCTAATGGGGATAAGTTTTTACGGAAGCTTGTGAAATTATGGCAGTGTAACTGTTCAGTATATAAGACTCAAGGCTGTTCATGAGACCACTCTCATTCTAGCATTATTAATCCAGAATAAATACTAGCTGCTACTTCTACTTTCACTCTTTTATCATTGATTCCATTGAATTACTTCTTAAAACGCTTTAATTGTGTTGTTAGTCAAACAACCACAGAGGCTATAGCATTCCAAGTGTCGCATTTATCCCCCAATTATATGCACAAACATATATTTATGTATCTTATATTCCGTTCTAACATAAAGTGATTTCATAATCACTGTTGTGGCTTAAACGTCTACCAGTAAATAGTTGACCAGAACTTCACCACCATGTTTGTGTGAATAAAGATCATTGAACTGTGGTAAGCGATCATGTGATTTAGTCTGAAAGTATCAATTGGCCCCTAAAGCAGGCTTCCCATATGTGAAATATGGTCTTGAAAAAAATAGTATTCATGATAAAAACCAGAAAGCAAAATAGAGAGTTTCTAGCACTGGGTGGCAAGGAGAACATGTGCCGGTCAGTAGGACATTGTAGTGTTATTCAGCAGGAAGATTGGCGCATGGAGATAGGCTTCTGCATGTGCAGTTCAACTAATGTGAATGCAGGTTCATAACTAGAGGCACATCTGTATCTGAACTACAATGCCTACCCAGACCCTGTTGAACTAGATGACCACTAAGACCACTAGCTGTATGTTAACTGTGTGCATCCAGAGTTGGGCCTAGAATACAAACAGCATGATCCTATGCATTGTTACTTAGTTGTATGTCCCCCTATACCCAATAGGGCTGTCCCAGTTAATTGTCATTAAGATTGCAGCTAAAAACAATGGTGGGAAGAAGGTAGGTCAGGATCTCCTGGTATATTAGTGGTTGATTTGCAGTAGATCAGCAAGAGCTTCTGACTCTGAACTATTTAACAAGAGAAATGAAAGGGGTTTCACTGTCTCTAAATTAGACTGTTAGAATCTCTGATCTGTAGTAACTCAGATGTTGTTTTGTACTTATATATGGAGACCATCCCAGTGTATAACTCATGAGATGCAGTAGATAACTGACATTGCCTCCTGAGCCACCATTTTGGATCTGGCTGCAGCCTTGGATCTGGCTTGAGTTAGTAGATCTTGTGGCTCTAATAAGAAAACAAAGTATGTTCTGGAAGCCTGAAGTCTGCCCATGCCTGGTATACAGTACATCAGTTTATAATTATTTTTAATTATTTTCAGTCAGATGATCCTGATGCCTGCAAACCTCAGTACACTTACTTGGGGAAAAGGTCTTGAATTCAACTGAACAGGTTGGAAGTACACCTGTAAATAATAGTAGTAACAACAACAACAAATAGGCGGCATGCAAAAATGTAAAACCCTCCAAGTTATTCATGTTCCATGTAGTTCCAAGATTCTTTTGAAATTCTTTTTGATAAAATTCAGCTGCTGATACTGCAATTTGCAGAAAAAGACTGGCACAAAGGGGAAAGGGCCTTGATCCCCTCCCAGCTATTTTTACCTCAGCAGGGAAAAATGTATCAGCAGTACTCATGTATTTTCTTCAGCAGGGATGCAGGTAGCTGGGATGGGGATGATTTTCAGTGGGTAAATTCTGCAAGGGGAAAGAGTTAAAGGAAACAACCCCAAAACTAACTCTCCCCCTTCAAACTGAAGCCTCGGTAGATTTGTAAAAACAAGTCTGTAAAAAGAATCACAGAACTACACCAAACATGTAGTTCCATCCTCTCTTCAGAGTTAATGTGCATAGGGCCAGACTGTCAATTCAGTAATACAATAGGACAAGCCTTTTCATGAAAGAACATCCTGTGTAGCCTTTCTGAATAGGATTCACCTGAATAAGTCTGTCAAGAACTGTCAACCCTGCTCTTTAGTTCACCCAGTGTAAGTGGCATTTATTACTGCACTGGTGACTTCTTCTGAAAAATAGTAGCCATATTCAAACAATAGCATATTTATTTATTTATTTATTTATTACATTTGTATACCGCCCCTTAGCTGAAGCTCTCTGGGCGGTTTACATAGGATTAAAACAATTAAAAACAATATTCAAAAATTAAAACAGCAAAAACATACAACATACACACAATATACACATACATTTAAAACCACTACAACAACCCAAAAAGCTACAAAAACAAAAACAAATCCAGGCTCCTCAGATATTGCCAAATATTTTGAACGAGTGTAAAGAACAACTGTGTACAGATTTTAAAAGCAGTAAACATTTCACAGTGGCTCACAGCAACTCTTAAAGTGCTTCCAGATAAAGCTTTTTTTTTATCATGCCGCTACTCTGCCTAATCCATGGAATTTTATTGGCTGGGGGGGACGCCAGATAAAACGATCTTCCATTCACAACCCTGCTGTGTTTTACCCTAGCTTCTTTTTTCTTACTGGATAAAAAGGCAGAATAGGAGAAAATCGGAATAGCTGCACAATGCATGTAGTATGAAATTGTGGCGTCTGGCTCAGAAATCTGGTTCCTTGGATTCCCAGCTCTATAAAAAGCAACTTTCTACCCTTCCAAATTTCAATAGCAAGCATGAAAATGTATTTCTATCCTCTGTAAAAGGATCCAGTATTCAGGATAGAGTAACTATCCCCTATCGCTATCGTGTGTGTGTGTGTGTGTGTGTGTACTGTCGGGTTTCTCCTATCTATCAATCTCTACTATCCCATAGTTAGAACCAGTTCAGACATTATGCAGCAATCTCACTTCCTGTATCATCAGATATCCATGTTTTTAGCAGTAGCATGATAAAGTATAGAGATCTACATTTATAGGAATCTGTAGTATACACGCACTGAAAACTGCAATTGGGTATGGCGCCATTCAGTGTGTCTGCTGTGTCTTTAGAACAAACTAAGGATGGAGAGAAATATGTTCAATTCGTATTTTAATGTGAACTTGCCTAATTTTGCATTTTTGAACCAAGATGCGAACCAAAACTCAGTTATCCTCTGAAATTAGCTTTTCTCTGAATTTTGCAATGGAGTTCTCCAATAATAATAAAAAATGCATACAAAAATGTGTATATTCACAGAATGCATGTATTAGTGAAAATAATGTTCAAAAGTGCATGAAATTAAGGAAGACGTTTGTATATTAGGCAAAAGTGCATACAAAAGTGCATGTATTTACATGAAAGTGCATACAAATTTTCATGCAATTTTTTTTAAAACAACAACTCAGGGTTGAGGACGAACGGGATTTAAGATTGGGAAAAGTCTCAAAGTTTAGTATGAAACCAAATTTAAGATTGGAAAAATAAGAATCTGAAATGAACGATTTGGCAGTCCCTGGTACAAGCAGACGTTTCTGCTTCAGACGTTAAAAGCGCTGACTGTTGCACCCACTGAAGTACAGTTGGCAAATGTGCTGCCTGCATAATGTCTGGACTGTCTGTTCCACACGTCTCTGCTCCAGCTTTTCAGTGGTACAAATTAGGCAATCGCTCTTGAAGCACCTCCTTCCCTTCTGCTATCGCAACTCCTTCTCTGTTCCCACTCCCAAACTGTAGCCATCAAAGCATGCCATCTCTGTTGCTACACCAAAAGAGAAAGGAAGCCCAAGACAGGAACCATCCTGGGCCTTACAAAATGGGCAAGGTTGTCCGTGCAGAGAACAATGGCTGCTGCTGTGTGCCTGCTTTAAACATCTCCTATTACCAGCGCGGCCAGCCCAGCACCCTGTGCACATTTGAGCCCAGAAATGCTCCCCTTCCCCTCTCAGTCCAGCAATTCAGGATGGTGAACAGATGCCTGCTGTAACAATCACCCCCAAATGAATTCAGCCACAACACCTTCTTGAATAGACTGGCTTCATGTAGCTGGCTGGTGTAGAAATTATGGGTATGGGAAATAATTAAGAATGTTCTCGCTTGATCCTCTGCCAGGTGATAGTAGCTGGCAAAAGGAAACATTGAAACAGGACCGCTTGTTGCAGGGCTTTAGTGTTGTAGTTGCTGTTTTGGTAGGACTGTGCGCTTGTTGCTGTATGTCTAGAGTAGTGGTGATTGGAAGGGGGTTGTCTCATCTCATCTCACCCCACCCCACCCCAATCCAAACAAGTGGTTTGCACTTGCAAACTTGTTGGTATGGAATTGTTATTTGGTGGGGATGTAGGGGAGAGAATTTGTTGAATCTTTAGGATATGACCCTGGATTCAAAATTACAGTGGGAAAATGGCTACAAGACTGTGATTGATAAACACACTCCCAAACTACATGTGATGTTCAGTTGCATGTAATTTGTCTCCAGTGGCTTTTTTCTTTTATAAAATGCAGCCAGCAAAGTTACAATCACAGTGAAAGAGCGGTAGGATGAAGAGGCTTATTAACCTTCTCCCCTCTAGCAGGTTTTTTTTTTAATAACCCCTATGGGTTATCAAGGGTGGGGGGGAGGGCGGTTTACAGAAAAGTGAGGGTAATGTGGGGGATTTTTAGTAGAAAATTCACCAAGGGAAGTCTTCCTCTTTAGATTGCAGCTTTTATGACTGCATTTTGTAACAACAATGCAAACTACACACATATTTATAAAATACACACATGGTTACACAAACAATGCACACTCTTTTAGAAAATGCACACACTGTTATACAAATGTAAAAAAAAAGGGGGGTACACGCTAAGGGAAGTGCCACATTTAATTTCAGTTCAGTTTTGTCCATGGCTCCTCTTCATTTCCGGTTTGCACTTCCTCCTTCTGAAACTGTTTCCCCACCACCTTCAGTAAATGTTGAGTTTGTGCAATTGTACCTGTGCACCCAAAGAGATACAGAAATGCATAAGACTATCGTTAGCTGTGTCCTGGGTTGAAGAATAAGCCATATTTAGATTCTTATGTACTAATAGAGATATCTGACTTATGTTTTAGGAGTTTACTTCTATAAGGGCACAATCCAGTACATGTTTAGACAGAAAAAAAAGTCCTATGACTTGGACTAGTTGGGATATGCTGGGATTTATGGGACTTTTTCCTGTCTAAACATGCATCAGATTGTGCCCTAAGTTAAGTGATGGTTTTGTATTCTATTCTCCCATGACAATTGGTTTGTAGGTTTTAGTGTGAGGTCTACAGACTGGATCAATAAACTGAATGATTGAATTGACTTCTCTTAAAAAAGAATGAGTACATGGGCACACAGGTGCAAGAGTACAAATTTCCTTTAAGCATGTTGTAAAAGTGTTGAGTAATGCAGAAGGGGGGGCAGGACAGTGGCGAGGGAGACACACAGGTTGGCACATCTCTTGAGAACAAAGAAATATTTGTAATTCTTCAATGGGGTATATAAGCTTTCCCATGACAGCAATGGAAGTATTGCTATAATGTGAACTGTGGCTTTCCAGGATGCCTACTTAAGATCAAACGTATCATGACCTATACCCAGATTTCATGCTTCCTGTGCAGAAGTCCTTTCCATGTTGAACATGCTTAGCCTGCGAACTTGTCCTTAGAGCTATTTGTAAAAAATAGAGCAATTCTCCGATCATTAAAAGGACGGCTCGGACTGCTGCTACTTTTATACTTTTACGTTTCTATAGAAAGGAAATGAACTGCACAGTGCATTTTTGAGATTTTTAAAAAAAGTTAAGGGAACCTGCATGTGAATGTATTCCTCTTTGGTTTTTTGGGCAAACTGTTCCAGAGAGAGAGAGAGAAAGAGAGAGAGAGACGTCCGAGTTTCAACGACTTTTCTGTACGTTCGAACTGAACCAGATGGCCACGTGCTCTTTTCTTATTTAGATGAGAGTTTTCCTTTCAATAACATCTTTCTTCCTGACCTGCTTAAAAATTCCAGCGAATGAAATCAGCACAGGATTTTCAATTCTAATTGACCATGTGCAGAGGAAAAGGCCAGTGGAGAAATCAGTAGAGCCATTGTGAGAAACACTACATCAATTTCGCCTTTGTCTTGTATCCTTGCTAGCCAGAGCTGAAATAATTAGGAATATTTCATTTATATGAGTTGGACAAGAATTGCTACGTTAACTGTTTTTAAAAGTGGGGAAGGGGAGTAATTGTATGGGATCCTTTTTCTAGAATGAAGTGGTGTCCTTCTAGGGGGCCACCTAGGCATAGAAAAATCGCTGTGTTTCTAGTCCATGTCACTTCCACATGTGTTCCATTCCACCCTTTTCCTACACTAATCTATGAATTGTGTTGTTGTTTTTAGTCTGCATGAAAATTCACCTATAAATATCTAAATACACATTTTAAATGTATTTTCTCCCTTAATCTGCATATCAAAATGTATTTTCTTTCAAATTCTGCTTTTCCGAATGTATTTTCTCTCAAACTCTGCATTTCTATATGTATTTTGCTTGGGAAAAATACACAATTTTTAAAAAGCAACTTGACGTGGTGTTTTTTCCTGAGCTGAGATCTGTGTCAGAATTTTCAGGAAGTGTCAAGATAGGTGGTAACTAAAGTTCGAAATGGCACATTACTCTGGGGTGTGGATCAGGTCAGTTCATATCAGAATTCACAAAGATCAAATTCCTCAAGCATGCCTAGTGCCATCCAAAACTGAGGCAAACAGATTCTCTCATTGCTTATTCTAAGTCAATAGGAGCAAAACCACAGGCTTTAAGAAGAAGGGAGAGAGTAAATTATAGCATGCTTGATTCCTTGCCATTGTTAACTGAAGGGTAAGCGTGGATTGGGAGAAGTGGCTGAGATAGGTAATTTATAACTTTAAAAGAATGTATACAGTATTTTCATGCTGTGCTGGGTAATAACCTACAGGCAAGTTCTAGGTGTGACGAAGAGCTGAAAGATACAGAGATTCGCCAACTTAACAGTTTTTCAGAATTTAAGAAAGCTATAAAGACTGATCTCTTCCGGCAGGCCTACCCAGTCGAATTTTAAGAGTTGTATTGGTATTTTTACAATGCATTCATTTTTATATGTTTTAATCAGTTTTATGTATTGTATATAATTTGTTTTTAATATTGTTCCCCGCCTTCACCCAGAGGGAGAGGCGGGTAATAAATAAATAAATAAATTATTATTATTATTATTATTATTATCTTTTAAAGTAGTTTTCAGTGCAGACTTTTCATCTAAAAATTGAGTAAATATTTATCATTATGAAAGTGCAGCATTGTTACTGATATTTAACAATAACCATGTATTCAAACAATGGACACAATACAGTTAACATTAAGCCCCATCTATTTTGATGGGAGAGATTTGACTCTATTGAACTTTCCCATTGATATCAGTGCTATTTACATATTGCTTAAATTTTGCTGGATCATGTCCTACATTTTAACAGTTCTGTTTCCTTAATTTTCAAGCCAGTTATAAAGACAGGAGGAACTGAACATGTCAAGATGTAGGTGAAAGCACCGTACAGTGGTCATACAGTTCTAGCATACTTCAAGGAAGTTAAAATATTTGGTCCTACCCTGGTCACTGCTTACAAATACCCTTCAGTTGTGCTATCTAAGAGGAGCATTCTTTGCATTAAAGAAACCCATAAAATGACTGAATTAAAAAATTGCTCTGATTCTCTGGTTATACATTCATCAAAAGTAAATCAAAGCTTCACATACATACATTTTGTTACATATACAATTGGCTGTGGTTTCCCATCACTCGGAGATGTAGTAAGCCTGTTCAAGATTCAGGGATCAGCAACATGATGCCCGCAAGCACCAATGAGCTCCTGGATAATTTTCTTTGCACCTATCCTTCCCCTTCCTTTTTTAAAAATTAACACATGTTCTTTATAATCAGCTGGGATTCCTGTGAAATAGGTTTCTGTTGGTGCTGAAAACTGGGTTTCTAAGGATTTTTTTTTAGTGTGTTGGGGCTCAGACCCCTCCTCTGCCTGGTCCTCAGTCCTTTGGGTGGATTATTTGTCCTTTGCTACACCTCTCATGGCAGCCATTTTGTGATGGTGCCCAAGGCAGTGTCTCAAATTACCAAATGTGCTTATAGCCCAAAAAGCTTGCTTAACCCTGATCTAGAGCAAGGGTTTTCAACACATGTTCTGAGAGTCCTTGGAAGGTTATCGGGCATTCCTCAATTAGAAGATTAGTAGTGGTGTATCCTGCAAAGACAGCTGACCACAATTCCCAAGCTCTCCACTATATATAGGAGCTATGGGCCTGTTTCAGGTTGTGCCTTTATTTCATGTTAGCAACTGTGAGGCTCAGTAAACTTGGCCAGGGCCCCATATGAACTGAGTCTGCATGCTAAAACATGATCCAAAATCTTCAGGAATGCAGTGATGTTCTATGGCAGATATGAAAGCCTTGTGTGATGAGAGATGAGTCAATATAGAAAGATTGAAAACCTAATCTAACACAATGTCTCCTGTAAAGTCCCAGCCCAAAGGCTTCCAAAATTTAAATCTGTAATAAAATAGTCCCAGCGTTCAGCAGGTGGTGATATTAGATATGACCCATAACGCCTAGACTTTCCCTTAATCTTTCTCTTTGTCCCTTCTGAAAAGTGGAATTCACCCTTGAAAAATGGAGTTCTGTTCATGGTTCAGTGCCACATCTGGTGGCAAGGAGTACCATAGGCTGACTGTGCACTCCTATTTATATATTTATTTTAAAAATGCATTGTTCATTCTCAAGCTTGTGGCATGAATGTCATTATTTGCCTTACTTCAACCAATAAGAGTTTGGTTTACTTTGCCAACCAGCTCATGAGTGTAACTGGGCTTGGTCGATACATTTCAGGTGGTCATGGATTATTTAGCCCACAATGAGCCATTGTGCCCATGAGTACCAGGTTGCATATCCAACCCCTGCTTTGGGGTTGTCATTTCATGCATGGGCAAGGTATTGGAACACGTGGTGGCCTGACAACTCCAGCGACTCCTGAATGAGATGGATTATCTAGATCCATTTCATTCTGACTTCAGACCTGGTTATGGGACGGAAACAGCTTTGGTTGCCTTGGTGGATGACCTATGCTGGGAACTGGACAGGGGAGTGTGTCCCTGTTGGTTCTGCTGGACCTCTTAGCAGCATTTGATACCATCAACCATGGTATCCTCCTGGGCCACCTCGCTGGGATGGGACTTGGACGCACTGTTTTACAGTGGCTCCATTCCTTCCTGGAGCGGCAGACCCAGAAGGTGGTGCAGGGGGACTTCGGTTCGGCTCCTTGGCCATTGACCTGTGGAGTCCCTCAGGGTTCTGTTTTGTCCCCCATGCTATTTAACATATACATGAAACCGTTGGGAGAGGTTGTCCAGAGTTTTGGGGTGCGGTGCCACCAGTACGCTGATGACACCCAACACTACTTCTCCTTTCCACCTGATTCCAAGGAAGCTGTTTTGGTCCTAAACCGGTGTCTGTTGACAGCAGTGGACTGGATGAGGGCAAACAAATTGAAACGTAATCCAGACAAGACAGAGGTGCTCCTGGTCAGTCGAAAGGCAGATCAGGGAATAGGGATTCAGCTTGTGTTGGATGGGGTTATATCCCTCTGAAGACACAGGTTCGCAGCTTTGGTGTACTCCTGGATTCAGCCCTGAGCCTGGATACCCAGGTCTCAGCAGTGGCCAGGAGTGCATTTGCACAGTTAAAGTTTGTATGCCAGCTGCACCCATTCCTTGAGATGTCGGATCTGGCCACAGTGACACATGCCTTAGCGACATCTTATTTGGATTACTGTAATGCACTCTGTGTGGAGCTGCCTTTGAAGAGTGTTCAGAAACTTCAGCTGGTTTAAAGATCTGCGGCTAGATTGTTGACCATGGCAGGCTACAGGGAGCATACAACTCCCCTGTTAAAACAGCTCCACTGGCTTCCAGTCTGTTTCCGGGCACAATTCAAAGTGCTGGTTATGACCTACAAAGCCCTATACGGCTTGGGTCCAGGTTATCTGAAAGACCATATTCTCCCTTATGAGTCTGCCCGTCCCCACCACCATCACAGGCACGTCTGGTGGGAACGAGGGAGAGGGCCTTCTCGGTGGCTGCCCCGGGGCTCTGGAACTCCCTTCCCAGGGAAGCTAGACTGGCTCCCTCCTTGGTGTGCTTCCAGAGGCAGGCTAAAACTTTTCTGTTTCAGCAGGCCTTTGGGGAGTAGTTCAGACCTTTGTGGATGTACTACTTATAGTTTGGATTTTTTTAATTATGTGTATTTAAAATGTTTTAAATATTTTAAAATTGTACTATGTTTAATTATATTTTTAATTTTTGTATATTGGTATTTGTTTTAACTGTACATGTTTTCATTTGTAAGCCACCTTGGGTCCCATTATTGGGGAAAAGGCAGAATAATAATAATAATAATAATAATATGTTTAACCTTCACATGACTCACACTGGCTGGGTTTGCACAACACAGTAACCCCCAACTGCATATTCAAAATGGCGACCTCACATGCCTCATACATGCTGCAGCCTCACCATGGGTGGATTGTCGAGTCGTGTGAAAAGCCCCACTGTGTTCTTCAATAATATCTTCTTTTATGTAAGCCTTTACATAAAATAAACAAGTTGGTACATTTATAATGCAATCCTAACCCCACTTGCTTAGGAAGAAGCCATACTTGAACTCAGCAAGAGTACTTCTAAGTAGATAGGTGGGGTCCACAGTATTTTGCTATACCATGAAATCTGAAGAATTTTCCTGGGACCCTGAAAGTCACGTCTGTAGATTGGTAGTGCACCTCTTGGTTTTTGCACTGCTTCTATTTGCATGCTTAAAAAAAACATTGCTTCTGTATTTTGCTCGTCTTTATGCATTTTTACTCTTTTCCTTGTCCTTGGAAACTTATTTTTCTTTCACAACTGGAAGAGACAAGCATTGCCTACTTGCATATTTATGGTTTGATAGTGACATGTGAGTAGAACCAGGAGAATGATAGCCTTTCTTTTTATTCTCTGTTTATATATGCAGTTAGGAGAGAATCTGTAGAAACAGAGAAAATGCTGAGATCCTAAGGTGAGCGCTATAATCAGCCTGCCAATGTCGGAGAGCCACAGAAACCGTAACTATCAGGTTACAAATTCCTCCATTCAATCTCAGATGAGAGTTCTCCATGAATCCGAATTCTTGTTGTGTTTATATAGGCTGACCATATGAAAAGGAGGACAGGGCTCATGTAACTTTAACAGTTGTATAGAAAAGGGAATTTTAGCCAGTGTCATTTGTATGCAGTTAGTTCCTGGTGAAATTCCCTCTTCATCACAACAGTTAAAGTTGCAGGCACTATACTAGAGTGACCAGATACAAAAGAAGGCAGGGCCTCTGCAACTTTAACTGTTGTGATGAAGAAGGAATTTCACTAGGAACTAATTGCATACAAATGACACCGGCTGAAATTCCCTTTTCTCTACAACTGTTAAAGTTACATGAGCCCTGTCCTCCTTTTCATATGGTCAGCTTAGTTTATACAATTTGTTGTGCAGGCACTGCCACAAACTGCTTCTTGGCAACTGTAGTATGGCATCATGCCTTTTGTCATGACTTCATGCATCATTGCATTATGTTCTCCCCTCTGTTTGGCTGTTTCCATGTGCCACACTGTTTACTGCACAGTCAGTATCTGCAATCTGAATAGGGAGCTGTGGCAGAGAGACTTCCATTTGCCAAGTCCCAGATCTCTTCCTCACCTGCCAGCCGCCCCAGGCTGCACCGCTCCCCTCCCAACCTCCTCCTGCTTGGATTCCCCTCACCAACACTAAATCGAAAGTGAACTTCTACTTACCAGACAACAAGAACATATATGCCCAATATTAGAGAGAACTGGCCTCGGTTCGTTAGCTGGGTATAGGAAGGAAATGAAGCCATGAGTGAAAACCCCCTGCGGCTGACCCTTTGCATGTACTGCAGAAAAATGCACACAAAATCATATGTAGTACACAGAAGTGTGCATAAGCGTGTTTTATCTTAGGGGAAATCATTTAATTTTTAAAAAATTCACAGAGATATTTACAGAACGTGTACATCTTGAGAAATGTGCCCATACGTTATCATGTTGACTTGCATTTTTCCCCCCACCCACTGATGTGGAATGAAATTAACTTTGGAAAAATAAGAAAATGAGTGAAATCAAACTTGACAGACTCGTCCATCCCTAGCGGCAAGAGCTGTGCTTGTTAGCCACTTAGAGCAGCTTTTACCTTTAAAGATTATTTTTAAAAAAGAGAGAGAGAGAGAGAAAGAAAGAGGAAAATGGATTAAAGGCTCTCAAACTGCCTCATGTTGCTAAGTACCCCCCTGAAAGTTAAATGACTTTCTCCTGTCCCCATAGATATTACTGAATTTCACTTTCATTGGAAAAGTCCAATGAAGGTGTAGGGGTCCTTTGTCCAGCTCTAGTTGGCATGCCAGCTAAAGCCTCTCCTAAACAAAGATAGCCTGGCCACAGGAACTCCTGTTCTGGTGATGTCCTGTTTAGACTACTGTAATGCAATTTATGTGGGAATGCCCTTGAAGACGCTTCCTAATGTGCCATTAGTATAGAATATGGCAGTTATTTTGCTAACTGGGACCGGGCATATGGAACGGTTCTTGCCATTCTCAAAATGGCTTCACTGGCTCCCAATCTGCTCCTGGGCTCGAACTTGGTTCAGGTTTCAAAATCCTATACACTTAGGCCCAGGATATCATGGACCATCTCATTCCACACAAACCTGCCTTGATATTAAGATCCTCATCAGTGACTTTCCTGTAGGTAAGGCTGACCAGATAAAATCCAGGTCAGGGCTCATGTAACTTTAACAGTTGTAGAGAAAAGGGAATTTCAGCCAGTGTTATTTGTATGCAATTAGTTCCTGATGATATTCCCTCTTCATCACAACAGTTAAAGTTGCAGGGGCCCTGCCTTCTTTTGTATCTGGTCACTCTAGTATAGTGCCTGCAACTTTAACTGTTGTGATGAAGAGGGAATATCACCAGGAATTAATTGCATACAAATTACACTGGCTGAAATTCCCTTTTCTCTACAACTGTTAAAGTTACATGAGCCCTGACCTGGATTTTATCTGGTCACCCTAGGTCCCTGTGCCATGTGAGGGGAGGTGTGGGGGGTGACCTTTTCTGTTGTGGTGCAGCATTGTTGGAACTCATTCCTTAGCAATACTTGCCTGGTGCCGTCTCTGTTATCTTTTTGGTGCCAGGGGAAGACACTTTTATTTGCCCAAGTTTTTGGCAATGTCTTGTCTGGTGGTGACATTTATCTGGCTTTTAAATGCACTTCTGTTGTAATGTTTATTGAGATGGAATTGTTTCAATTTTATACAAACTGCTGGGAAGATTGTATACCTCAGAAGCAGTATATAAATGCTTAAGATAAACAAAAAGTGCTGTTGAGTACATGATCAAGCCTCAAGCTAGCAGCACATGTCAACCGATATGTAAAATGTCACATATGACTCGAGTAGAATGGCATCCTGTGGATCTGCGTATGTGATGAATTGTTCAACAATTGTATGGAAAGACCCAACAAATCAAACAGGTGTTGGTTCTCTCATTTTTCATTCCAGGCCTTGAGCCTTTGGGGCTCAGTTATTTCCTCTGTAAAGTGAGGGTAAGAAATATGTCTCATTATTTTAGAAGCACAAAATTGAGACCGCAGTAAAGGGCCAAAAATGTGATGCTATTAAGCAGGGCAGAATTTATCATCAACACACACATTCCACACTCCGCACAGACTTCAGATTCAATTAGTATTTATAACCATTGCAGAATTAACCCTTGTAAACAAAGGTATAAACAGATCTTGAAAATGCTTAGGGATAATGTGGCATTGATTTGTAATAGTAAAGTGATGCAGCATATGCCTCTTCCTAAGAGTTTTGTTGCTCTCAGGTTGGTCCCAAAGGTTAGAAAATTTAAATTAGAATGGGTTGGAGTAAGATCTTTTTCAGAGTTCTTTATTAGACAGAATGGAAAGTTTTCTGTTCTGCCTAATGAATAGCTCTGTGAAACTCTAAAGTTTCTATTTTTACCCCCAAAAAACCCACCCCATCCTAAGTTAGTTCAATAAAAGATAACATTTTAGCTGTTTTGTAGCTTATCTGTAACTGGTTATTTTCTCCCTCCTCCATTTGATTATTAAAAATAAGGGATATTGGTTTGAATATGAAGATGAGGGAGTTAATGTAAACTGAGGAGGCATTAGGAAAAAAATAGCAATCGGCTGCTGCTGCTGGGCCACTATCAATATAAAATGTCATCTTGTTCCTTTAAAGCACTTATTGATTCCCAACGTGCCTTGTGCTATTTGGGGGCTTATTGGCAAAGAAGGATAATATGTCATCTGATTTGGGGGGGGGGAATAGCTCTCTAGGTTTTTGCGCATTGTAGTCTCTATGTAAGACCTGCATCAACAAGGTACTCTGTTGTAAATCTTACTGTATTGTTTAAAGTACCATGTGAGAAAGCCCATTGGCTTCAGTGACATTTGTCTCCATTTAGAAGTAAGGCACGCTCACCTAACTGGATGTCGAGTCTCTATGTTTTCCAAAGCTCCCCAGACACACTCAGTGGCATATATTTGTCTGTTGAAATGATATCACTGTAAAAATTGTGCATTGCCTAGTATGGAAGCAAAAGCTGCCCACCGCCTAATAACATTATGAAGGAAGTATATGCAATAAAGCTGCAGCCAATCTCTCCTACCTGGTATAGATGTAAGAAATATGCAGAAGGAAATACGCATTTACAATATAATTCAGTTTTATGGGCACCCATAGCATTTTGCATGTACTTGTAGAAGAATGTGAAGAGTATTCAGCAGGCAAAGAAAAAGGTCAGGCAAGCTTAAATTGGCCAAATAGAGATGTGTAAAGGAAATGGGATAGTTCTCAAAATGTCATCATAGGGCAAGTAGCAGCACCTTGACCTGAGTGGCCCAAACTTGAGTGGCTCAGGACCTACAGTCCATTGGCTAGGGATGGGGGTCCCCCCACGTGCCTGCACCTCCAGGCCCATTTTGAATATAGTGATTGGGCAGTAGAAAGCCACTCACCATTTTAAATTTCCCCCATGGCAGAGCATTGTAGGAGAGTTAAAATGGCAGGTGGCCGCTGCTGCCACTATTGCTCATGACCACTGTTGCATACTACTAGAGCCCTTTTTTTGGGTGCTGATGTTTGGAGGGGACCACTACTAAGTATATCAAGGAGCCCTTTGCCAGGATGGTCCTCAAACCGGGTGCCGAGCCTGATCGTCATTTAGGGCTGAAGAGAGCTTGTCAGTCTTGTCCCTTTCTGTTTTCCTGTTCACCCTCCACTGCCTCAGCCACTACTTTTCCATCTGTGAAAAGCTAACAAAGCATCCCACCAACAGGTGCCCGAGACAGGAGCCGGCTGTATGTTTGCTGATTCCATTGCAGGCACCCAACTTCAATACATTTAGGCTAGGGTCCTTTCCACACTGGGGACTTTCCCCAGGACCGCCCCTGGGTGCTCCCTGTGCATCCAAATGATGCACAAGGACTCCCAGGGGCAGGGGGGGATGGGTTTTCCCAGGGATAAAGAAACCCTGGGAAAACCCGATTCCTCCAGCAGTCCTGGGGCTGTCCCGAGACCGCAGGACATGTGGGCTCCCGTCCTGCCTGGTGCCCTCTTACTTGCAAGTAAGTGTGGCACCAGAAATGGGCACGGAGCCGCCCCGTGCTGCTCCGTGCCCATCAGGGGATGGGTGGCAGCAATTTCGCCACCCCTGGGATGGCAGGGAGGGGATTTGGGTTTGGTGTTTTTTTTTTTACTTACACTCCCTGTTCCGTGTTATTATTTTTTTTAAAAAAAATGGTGGGCGCGATGTCCCTGTTTCCTTCCGGGATGTCACACTTCCTGTTTGCACTGACAGCAACAATCCCGAAAGCTGGCAAGTCCAGGATCGTCCCCCCTCCCTCCCTCCACACCTGGAGGTGTAAAAAGGCCTCATATCTACATTACAGCTTTATAGCAGTACGGAAGTACGCTAATAACTTTTGGGGCACGATCCACATTCCATATACTGCTTTCATAGTGTAACATCCTGCTTTTTATTTCACGTTCGTAATGATTTGACACAAGGTGTAGATCTGGCCTTAGCTAACTTTCCCCCAGCCTGTGTTATTGCAGAACATAGTGGAACTTACTTCTGAGTAAACATGGATAGGATCTACTCCCAGTTGTCTGGCATGGGGGCAGTGAGGGGACTGGTTGCACAGTTGTAGCTGGAAGCATAATGTGGCCTCCTTTCAATTGATCATTGATCAGGTCCTGATAAACAAAAGCGTCAAGATTCACAACAGACATTTAGTGGCTGAGCAGAGTCTGAAGTCTTAACGTTTTGTGTCAGCCTGCCATTTCGTGGCAACAGAAAATTGCTTTCTGACTCACAGACGTGGGACTAGAATGGAAAAAAAAACTCAAACCAAATATTTTAGCAATGCTTTACTGTCTTTTTGTACTTCTGTGCAAACACGATGGTGCCCTGCATAAGACAAGAAAAGTCTCCTCCTGTCCATTGAGCGGCTTGAGTTCGCCACTATTTGTGCATTTTGCAGGGTTTTTTTCTTGGCTTCCAGGTTCTATAAAAATTCATTGAGAAAGTGAAACAGGAGCCCTTTGCCTAGTTGTCCCTTTCCCTTTTGCATTCTAGTATGGGTGAGGCAGGAAAAGAGGCAGCCGTTTTGATGAGCTATGTTGAAAGTCAGATGCAAGCAATGCACAAGAAAAAAGAAGGACAGGGATGTCCTTTGCTTACAAGGTAAGCATTGATGGGACTTACTTTGCCCTTTAATTTTAATGACAAGGCATTAGACTGTATTAGCATTTGAACCAGTCCCGTGAGATATGGGTAATTGGATTGCATAAAATGACATTAAAATCTGTTTGGTCCCATTAAGTCAGCTGGGCAGTAGCTTGAGCACAATCTCACAACATGGCCCAAGCCACGCTGATGGTACTGAAACTGTACCATTATCGGCAGTGTCGAGGGATGGGAAACCTCCCCATACGCTTATGAAGTTCCATCAACCTTAGCCAGCACAGAGAAGTTCTGTACAGGTATGAGGCTCGCTGATTGCAGCTATGGAGTCCAGTCCTGAAATTGTACAGTGAAATCAGAGTTGTATTTAATAGTTGCTCCTGTAAAGCGAATATTTATTTATACATTTATTTCTCTCAAATTTCAATTCAGGAGGATCCCCACGGTGGCTTACATAAAATAACACAATGCAATGATCCTAGGGCTGCATTTACCTCCCCTTGGCACATGACATTGATCTGGGGAGCATATCTGCCTCCTCCTGCTGCCTTCTCCCCAGAAATGAAAGCGCTTTTGCTGTCCAGAGGTGGAGAAAGAGGAGTCAGCAGCTGTGCATCAGAGGAGCTGCTGAGTGATGGCAGTTGGATCTTCTCTTGCCCAGATGTACTGATGGATTGATTCTGCAGTCCCTTACTCCCTTTGCCCTAAGACTACATTTCCTTTTTTTCTTTTACTGTTCAAAGGCAGAGAGGGAGGAGAAAGTTACATCCCATATGGAACAGAGTTGCCAGCTTTTTTTCTTTCAGGGCTCTTGTGCCTATAAACAACAGCAAACCATGTTCCATTACTGCCTTCCTTTGTCAGAAGAGAATCAGCCTGCTGCATTTGAACTAGTCACACAGGACATTTAGACACATGAGCCCTGTCAACAAGAAGAAGGAGGAAGAGGAGGAGGAAGTTGGCAATCCAATAAAAGCCATTTTGTTCTATTCTCCCTGGGAAAAGTTAGGTTTACCATATTAAAGGCTAAAAGCAAGCAACAGTTATTGCTCTTGAATGAAATTATTCAGTTACCTGACATCCCCCACCCCTCCAATTACGATTCCCCTTGCCAAAATGTGCTGACTAATCTAAAATCTAAACTGTATGCCAGAAAGAAAGATAGTACATAAAAATGGGAAAGAAAGTTTTTTTTAATTGATTGAATTGAAATGTTCTCACATTTATAGAGTAAGCTGTGAGGAAAATAAGGTGAGGGGGTTGGGCTTTTTTGTTTAAGGATTGCTAAATGGCAGACAATTTCAGTTGTTTTTATAGATTACTTATGCCTTGAAAAGAAAACACCCCCAGAGCTATGAGATGACGCGCCAGGGGTTGTCTGGACTTTTAACTGAGTGCAAAGTCTGTTTAGTCAGAGCCTTCATGCCTAACACTGACCTTTCCCCTCGTCACGCCTCCCTACTCCAGGTGCAACATTTCTCCTCCACCCCTCCACATTACTAATTAGTTTGTGCTTGTTTTACACATACATACTGAAAAGTAACAGGGTATTTAATACAGCACAGACCCTGTCCCCAAAACATGACCCCAAGGTGTACCTTTTAATGCATGTCCAGACTTGTTTGCTGAATGTTTCCATTAACAAATCCCAAGATAAATTCCCACCAACTCCCTGATCATTTCTTTCTTTCTTTCTTTCTTTATTATATGTTTAATGCGCCCCCATAACTAATGCTCTCTGGCACATTACTAAAAGCTAAAAGACTAAAATGCCATACAGACAGTTAAAAATATAAAATACAATACAAATATTTAAAAGAATAAAATACAGTGCGAAACAAAACAAACAACACAGGGATGGATAAAACAGCCATACAAATCGAGAACAGGGTCACTAAAATGCCTGAGAGAAATTAAAGATCTTTGCTTGGCACTGAAAACAATACAATGTGGGCACCAGGAAAGCCATTTTGGGAAGGGTATTCCATAAGCACGGTGCCACAACTGAGAAGGCCTTCTCTCATGTAGCCACCTGCCTAATTTCCTTCAAGAGGGCCTCCAAATATGAAGGCCTCCAAAGATGACCTACTTTTTTAAAAAGAGCAATACAATATAAATGTTGCCGGATTGTGGACTTCCCAGTGCAGAATATCTTTCCTTTTGTTATGCTCTACAATTCTCAGAACAGACAGACTAATACAGCAAGAAATTTTTTGCAAACATCTTCTACCAGTAAATAGCTAATGACCGAGGTTTGGAGGAATGCTCTTCACCTGATCCAGCTGTGGTGAGGGGCAACTAATCAAATGTAACAGCTGGTGGCCTTGAATGTAGTTGTGTTTCCCTGTTTGACTCAAAAGACACATCCTGGGAGCGCAATCATGCTCAGATGAGCACAGGTTGGGAAATCCAGATGCACAATGTAGGACATTGTTTACAGAGGAATACAACTTTCTTGCTGGATTGGTGAATGCATGTTCTTGTAGTTCAATGGGAAAGTATTATTGTGTGGAAATACACTCTTCATGTTTCTTAGTTAACACGACACCTTCGTAGAAATATTGCTCATGTGTTTATGATTACTTTGGCTAGCATACATCCTCCTAATGGTTTTATTTTTGTGAGTGTTGAATGTAAGGGATGCGTGAACCAGCAAAACTTCACCTCACTGAAGTTATCCGAATTCAATCTCAAAGCTTGTTCTGCCTTGGGTCTTTTTCAGATTGTGAGCTTTGCGGGTTTTTTGTGTGTTTTTTTTAACATGACAAACCATGCGTATTGTTGTGCCTACTTTTCCAAATGTAAACATCATTGTGCACATCTTTGAAATGTATGCATCTTCTCTCATGGATTAAAGCACATTTGTGCACCTTTTTTTAACAGTATGCAGTTTTTCATTTCCTTTTTTCAAATGTGCGCTTGCTGTCAAACACATTTCTTTTGGTCCATGAATCCCATCGCAAGCTTGCAGATGCATGGATTTTGACCCCAGATTGCATCCGGGTCTGTGTTTGATACAGAAGGTGTGACCTGGATAAATCCTGATCAAAAACCAACTGAAATTAATTTCCCTTACATTGCTAACTATTAGATATTAAAATGCATGGGTGCTGTATTCTGCATCATTAGTCTTCAGTGTTATGTGGATCTGTTGTTGTGAATGAGCCTTGGAACCCAGCATTTGGTTTTGATTCGTCTTCTTCATATTTGAAGTGGAAGGATATTAAAAGGATGTGTGTGAGAGTAAGGGTGCCTCTACAAGAACGATTTAAAGCTCTTTCAAGGCGCATTACAGATTTTACCTCTACAAGAGCGGAGCGCAAATCAGGGGTCCAGGCGCTTCAAATCTCCAATTATTCGCATTATCGAATTCACGTTAAATAGCAACTTAAAATTTACCACTGGAGTTCAAGCGCCTTATGGCCATGTAAACATGCGATTCTCCGCATGTCAACAACTTTAAAGCGCGTTTCATACAGACCGCAATGCACTTCACCACCTCTCGTGAATATTATTAGGAGTAAATGCGCTTATCCGTATATGCGCATAATCAGGCAACCGGGTGTCACAGCGAAATCTTGTAGAGGGGACCTAAGTGTATATAACTATGTTTCCATCAAGAAGACTTGATCATGCTGATTATAGTGATTGTGATCAAGAAGCTGAGACTATGAACGGCAAGGGCTAGGTGAGTAGTCACTTGCACAGATATCATCAGTAGTTTGAACTGAGGGCTCTGGGATAGCAGGATGGGGAAAGAGTTCTGCCATTTCACTGTCACAGAGTTGGTTACCAAAATGTCCGTTTGTTATGCAAACAAACCTGTCGTTGCTATTACCACACCACTAGAACCATCCCATTCCTTAGCACCATCGTTATTACACATGTCTCCCACCTTTCATACAAGGAATTAAATTTTATATTTTTCCCTTGATCTTTACAACAACTGCCCTGTTGTGAAATATATTGACCATCTACTCAACGAGCTTCATGGCTGTGTGAGGATTTAAAGCTAGGGGCCAATGGCCATCATGGCTGGGAATGATGGGACTTGCAGTACAACACATCAGTCAGGCATTTGGTGGAGGAAGGCTGCTGTATCACACAGGCTTGGAACAGGAGTATAGTGGAAGAAGGTCAATGTCCCACCAGACCTGGTGAACGGTGATCCAAGTGAATGGGTAAAGTATTTTGCGGCCACCATTTGTCCCATAAGCGAAAGAATATTGTTTCAGTACTGGGTGCTGGCTTTGCAGTCTTTGATATCTATGTGATATTTCTAGTTTTATACTGGAAAGAATGTCTTATGCGAATTAACCCCAGTGATTCAGTTCAGAAGATGAATATTATTTGATTTCAGTGCTCTTCGGACATCAACACTAATATTCACAGTCAATTTCCCAAAAAATCCAGGTGATAAATAATTTCTACCTACAAAATGTATAAGTTTCATAAGCAAGAAATAACAATTCATTCAACTGAGAAAAAAAGATATGAACTCACTCAATCGATTACTTGCTGATTAGCCGGTATCTTTATTATAACAACTGTTGCTTGTTATAAGTAGAAACCAGGCCACAACTATAAGCACATTTAATTGTTGTTAGTGGCTAACAATGTTCTCCTTTGTACTCTTTTTTGGGTGCTGATTTTCCTCTTTTCTGTGAGGTGTAAATAACCATCCGAATCCAAGATGTCCAACCACAGAGGAGGGTGGGGGCTACATCACTGCAATGCAGTGGTGCAATTAGATATTTTAGACTCTGCATGGACTTAATGGTCTTACATCCCCTCCCCTCTTTAGATGGAAATGTGGTTTATTTCCTGCCTTATCTTTCCCAGAAGCTTAGTCTCTTTAGATGGTAATGTGTATTAGCTCACTTACTTCAAACTGTGGTATTTGGGGCCATCCTTTTCATTCTGATGATTGGGACCCTGGACTTTTGCCCCAAACACTTCACCTCAATGCATTCCCTGCTTTGGGCCTTTCTGCCTCTTAATCAGCTTCCTTGGAGGATGGGCACTAGGGATTGATTGACTCGCCTCTGTCCATTTTTGCCGGGCGGCCAACAAGCCACCGCTGCCGTCTGTCCCTTCCTGTGGCACCGCTGATCTTTTAGCAGCCTCATCGAGTAGCCAATGAGTCCACCTGTAGGCCCATTATGAGCTGCCATTTTGCGCAAAATGGCGGCTAGGGCATTTCCTAAAAGATCATGTTGCATAAATGGCAGTCGTAAAGCAGTCATTTACGCAACATTACAGGCATGAATGCTGCAGTTGGTATTTGAACCTGGATGTGTGGAGAGGAGTAAAGTTGGTATTTGACCCTGAATGTAGTGTTGTGTCCTGAACTTGCATGCCAAGACACATTCTGATATATCACTATCCAAGGGACCTATTGCATTACAGACAAATTGAGAATTTGCAGTCCTCCAATGGCACTCCCAGATGTTTTACCAGAGATGGGCTGCTTCACCTTGCTGGATAGAAGAAAGGTGTGATGAATGAGTGGAACTGCTTAGTTCCACCCAAAGAGCTATTCCAACTGTAGATAAGAGCAAAAGTGAGGAGCTACACAGGGCAACCCAACCCTGACCATGGCCATCTCTCACCATACATTGCCCCCACATTTTCAAACCAACCTTCACTGCCATATGGGCTAGAACATTGATTTTGAAAGAAATAAAAGAAGAAAAAGGTAAGATTGTGAAATTCAGGATGCTGAATTTAGGTGCCCCACGCCAAATTCCGCAATTGGCGAATGATGGAATGCACACAGACATGAAGGAGTTAAGTATTTCAGGGTGGGGTGGGAGAAAAGGCATTATAAGATCAAACTACACATAAACACAAACACAAATGCACACATCAGGATTGACAGCACCAGGCAAGGGTACCCACTGAACTGGCTGGTTTACTAAAACGCAGCTCTTTAAGCATCAAAAAGACATACAAACAAGACTGAAGTACATTTTATTTCATGCAATGTAAGCTCTGAAGAACGTTATCCTACATTGTAAAGATAATTGAGCCTCCCCCACCCCTGCTCCATTATGTGAGTACATTTTTCAACGAAAACCTTCTCAAATGAGTTCCGTTTCTTCAAGAAAGCCTCTGACTGTACCAGCTGTCCAAACATATTTTTCAGTCACTCTGTGCTCTGTCCCAATGCTGCTGAATTGGAGCTTCACTTTAAGGTCAAAAGTTAGTCTAACTGCAGGATCTGCTGAATACAAAAAAAGAAAAAGAAAGAAAAAAGAAGAAAGAAGAAAAAGAAGAAGAAAAAGAAAAAAGAACATAACACAACACATTTTCTGACTACAGTTTTTTTTAAAGCCTGTTGTACTATTGAAATGCATTTCAGTTTGACTGAAAGGATCCAGGAGGACCCATCTGTTTCTATTTGCTATTTTAATACTTCAAAACAGTTAAATAACCACTGGAGTGGCACATATAGGCACTTAGAAAAAAATAGGTTGGGCCACCTTGCAGTAATTATGGCAAAATAATATAAACAAAGAAATACACAATATGCCATAATGCAAAAGTAGTCGTTTGTATTACATAATGTGCTGCTATCCCTTAAAAGTTTGTTGATTTTAGCAAAACAATGTGAGACTTTTGATTCACTCTGTACTAGAGTTGTGTAAGCCTCAGGCCTTGGATTCGGAAATCTGAATCACAGAGGCTATTTTATGGCAGATCAGCCATTTTATGATGGATCTGCCATTTCCTTGCACAGCCCTAGGCCCCCATACAGCCTACAACTCCCAGATTGCAGTGCCTGGGAGGGCTGCATTTACCATGGCCCAGGAACAGAGGGCATATGTGTACTCACCGTTGCCTGCTGCTCCACATGATTGCTTGCTCCTCCCCGCCATCGTCGCCTCCTCCCCGCCAACACTGGCTTCTCTTTGTGATCAGCTGCTGCCACCGCAATCCAGAATGCTCCATTAACCCTGGATGGATCCCTGCATGTTCTGCAGGTGCCTTGCAGCTGCCTGCTTCCCCTAAGAGCCACCCACTTCCATTACCAGAGTGGGCAGCTCTTGGGGGAAGCAGGCAGATGTAGGGCATCTGCAGATCACACAGGGATCCCTCCAGGGTCATTGGAGTATTCTGGAGTGCGACAGCAGTGGCAGCTGATTGCTCGGAGAAGCTGGTGATGGTGGCAGTGGTGAGTAGACATATGCCCTCTGTTCCTGGGCCCTGGTAAGTGAAGCCCTCCCAGGCACTGCATGCTGGGATTTGTAGGCTGTATGGGGACCTAGGGCTGTGGAAGGAAATGGCGGATCCACCATAAAATGGCCTCCATGATTCAGATTTCCAAATCCAATTTCCGAAGTTTGCACAGCCCTACTCTATACTCCAATAAGATGCTGGTCTGTCACCAGTTGGATTACAAATAACTGATGACAGACATGAGTCTTATTTGTGAAATCCAATTATTTGTTTAAACACATTCTTTATAAACCTTATCATATATCATTATCTTTGCTACTACAAGATCCTCTTATGCCCTGATCGTAGCCATTATCATTCAGACGTAAGCCCCAGCGCTTTCCATGGGATTACTCTTAAGCTAGGCTGACTAGATAAAATCCAGGTCAGGGCTCATGTAACTTTAACAGTTGTAGAGAAAAGGGAATTTCAGCCAGTGTCATTTGTATGCAATTAGGTCCTGGTGATATTCCCTCTTCATCACAACAGTTAAAGGTGCAGGGGCCCTGCCTTCTTTTGTATATGGTCACTCTAGTATTGTGCATGCACCTTTAACTGTAGTGATGAAGAGGGAATATCACCAGGAACTAATTGCATACAAATGACACTGGCTGAAATTCCCTTTTCTCTACAACTGTTAAAGTTACATGAGCCCTGACCTGGATTTTATCTGGTCACCCTATCTTAAGCAAGCATGCATAGGATTGAAGCAACAATACTGGAGCATGTGAATAAATAAAGGATTGGGTTTCATATCAGCAAGCTCCTTTTTTATTAAGTTGGGTGATTCAGACTGCAATCCAATACACATACTTACTCAGTGTGATGACTACTACTAACATAAAAACATAAGAAGTGCCATGCTGAATCAGACCGAGGCTCCATCTAGTCCCATTACTCTGTTCACATGGTGGTCAACCAGTTGTCGACCAGGGACTAACAAAGCAGGACGCTAGTGCAACAGCACCCTCCCACCCACGTTCCTTGGTAACTGGTGCACATGGGCTTACTGCCTCGGATACTAGAGGTAGCACATAACCATCAGGGCTAGTAGCCATTTATAGCCTTCTCCAGGAATTTATCCAATCCACTTTTAAAGCCATCCAAATTGATGGCCGTCGCTACATATTGTGGTAGTAAATTCCATAATTTAACTACTTCTACTTCTTATCATCATCATTATCATCAAAATCTCTAAGTGGTTCACATATAGATAATATTTCCATGTAGACATGCATAGGATTGTGCTGTAAGGCCGTGGCTTTGTGCATGCTTCCTCCCATATACATCCCCCTAAACCTAATGGGAGATACTGGAGTGTCAACATGGATTGGGGTTTGTATCCCCTCTGGCATATACAATAATTTCTTTGTATATTTATATGCACTAGAGATGTTTTATTATTTGGATACTTTCTTTGTACATTTATAGGCACTAGAGGTATTTTTATTATTTGGACAACACATAAATAAACTACAGTTCCTCACCAAAAATACACTTCTCCATGAATAACAGAAAAGATAGCAAAATGTCCTGAGTTGGTCTTCCTCATCTAGTGTTAAACTGTTCGGATAGTTTTCCTGCCTCTCTACCTTTCATTTTCTTTTAATACAATAATCTAATAAATACAATTCAGCTGTCCTTGGTCACTATTGACCTGTTTGTTCTGTATAGTCCAAGAAGGGGATCCACATGACTAAGAAATCTGGTACTTTCCTTATCCATGGATACTACTCCATTTTTCTTAGGAGCCTATCCCTTTCCCCAGAACCTTTAGATTTTTCTTCTGTCGGTAAATGTGTGCTCACGTCATCAGGCTTCCTTGGCAATTTTCAGCCACCATCCACAATCAAAAGAACTGAGATGAAAAAAAGAGCCCAAAGTATGGAGAAATGCTCTTGATGTTCTCTCATTTATTCCAAAAACTTCGTTACCGTTGGACATCAGCACACACCACATTCAACGCCAGCATTTGTTGTGTCCCATCCTTCCATTCTGTTGCGTGCCACAAGCATATCCATAGCATTTCCTTTGTTTCTGCTTTCGCCAAGTATGCCTGCTAGAAGAATCACTTAGACTCCAGTTTGATTTATGTTTTATGTGCCCATGCAATTAGATCATAATGACCAGAGAGGGACAGTGAACTCAGAAGGATGCACTTACTGCAATTTTGGATGATGTGTTTATGATTTATGTGCATGTTGGAACTAGGAGCCTCAATTACATTGGGCTAAACCAAATGAAGATAAGTGACTGTGGAATATGTTGCGCACGTATTGGCTACTCAAATTGGATAGCACCAAGATATTTTAGCATTTCTTAAGAAGCAAGTAAGACAATGAAAGCAAATTTTCCCGGCCTCCTCATTTCTCTAAGCAAAACATCTGGATACCACTGAATGAAATGCTTGAATAGCACATCTGTTTCCAGGAACGTTAATACAAACTATAGAAAGAGTAAGACTGTACTATTCAGTCTTGTAATATCATTCAATCTTCACTATTAAGAGGCAGCATCATAGATTTCTCAATGTGCTTCAGAGAGCAGTATTTTATGCCTTGAAATCAACTTATTGAATGCACTAGACAATTTTAACTTCTATTTATCATGATTTAAAAAGAAAAAAAAGAAGACACAAAACAACCATGGAACACATTTCAACTTAAACGTACTGGCATGCTATTTTCTCAAATTTCTGGCAAGTCTCCAGATGAAGTGTGCATTTCCAAATTATGATACCAAAAACCTGTATAAAATGGAGCCTAGTTTTTCTTTGGTTTTTTAAATCCAAAATCAGTTCAAAGGAATAGCAATGTGTTTCTACTCTGCGTGATTCTTGTAAGTTGTTATCCATAATTAGATTCTGTTTCATTTCCATATTAATCTTAAATTTTACAAAATCCTTTCTATATGTGTGTGTGTGTGTGTGTGTGTATATATATATATATATATATATATATATATTCTCTTTTAAAAAGGTACATAAATGGCTATTTTCCTTCAAAATACGAGTTTAAATGTGTATTTTGATACATTTAAACTGCCAAGAACTGTGCTGCAACATTTGGAGAAGAACAAAATCCAGTGGATAACTAAGCTCTGACCTACACGTTAGTCTGAGAAGTGTGGATTGGGTCATTTTGTTTCGGAATTCACAAAGACCGCATCTCTAAAAGAGAAGCATTCTGAGTTCTGCCACCTCTTTAGACTGGGCATCTGTCATTTGTTCCAGCTGATTCTCCTGTTCAGCTCTGCGTATTGTCCAAGTGGTCTTCTTGGCTCATTTTATGTTCTCTGCCAGAAGAAAAGAGCAGGGGTGGGCAACTTATGCTCCTCCAGAGGTTCTTTGACTGCAGCTTCTATCATCTGACACTATTGGCTGTGTTGGCTAGGGCTGATGGAAGTTGCAGTCCGACAACATCTGGAAGGCCACAAGTTCCCAAGCCCTGCTACAAAGGAACCATCTTGTACAGGTCAAATGGAAATTAAGACTGAGGGCTCATCTACACCTAAGGGTGTAGAGGGAGGGGGGAGGGTTGCGGACTTACCTGCTTCCGCAATCCTTCCCCAGAATCTAGACGGCAGCACGACGTCCTGGAAGGGAAGAGGGACATTGTGGGCACCTTTTTTTTTTAAAGAAGAGCCACATGTGGCAAAAAAGTAAGTACAACCCCCTGCCAAACTTCATGCCCACCTACCCACCCGCCATCCTGGGGATGGCGAAATTGCTGCCCCCAACCCACCCCCATGGGCACAGAGCCACTCTGTGTGGCTCTATGCCTGTTTCAGGACCTGGGAGGGTGTGCCACACCAGTCCTCGGGATTGTCCCGTGACTGCAGAAAAACCGGGATATCCCTGATTTCAGTTATCCTGGGATAATCTCTAGGTTGTCCCCTGTTGATTCCGGGATCCCCTGTGCATCATTTGGACACACGGATGATCTAGCGACAACCCCAGGATAAATGGCTGGTGTAGACATAGCCTTAGATATAGTAATTGAAGTTGAGAGGTATGGTGGTCTAATGCAGAGAAAGCTTGGCTTCAAGTAGTGAGTCAAATTACATGTTACGTTAAATACATTATTGCAGTTAACGTATCTATTGTTTTAAAAAATAGCAGCCAGAGCAGGAGGGCTAAGTACAATGGGAACCATGGCACATCGGGAGTGGGTTAACTTTTCCTCTCATACCACGTTCCTGAACGGAAAAAAAAGAAAATCCCCTCCAAAGTAGGAATGGATGAATCTGACCATTTTAGTTTCTCTCAGTTTCTTATTTTTCCTAATTTAATTTAATTTTGTCCCAAACTTAGAGAAGTTTTCCAGTGTTAAATTCACTTTGCCCTGAACTTTTAAAACATGTTTGTTTATGTTTGCATGAAAATTTGTATGCTTTTTCTCCTGATTCATGCATTTTTGTATGCACTAACATACACGTTTTACAATTTTCCTAATGCCTGTTTGAACATTATTTTCACCAATATAAACATTTTTGTATGTACTTTCCCCTAATATACACATGTTTGGATGTATCTTTTGATCGGAAAACTTCATTGCAAAAAGTAAGGCAAAGGGAGAATTTTAAAGGATAATTGAGTTTCAGTTTACGTATTGTTTTGAAAATGCAAACTTAGGTAAATTTACATTAAAATGTGAACCCAATTAATTTCTCTCCCAGCCTTTCTCCAAAGCTGCTGTTTGCCAGAAAAGCACAGCTGCTATTGCTGCCAACATGTAGTTTGGCACTCAGAGGTCTGGATCCAAGTACCACCTTTGTCCTAAACTTACTGTGTGCATTTATTCTGGTCACCATGTCTCATTTTCAGGTCTCTGTTGGTAAAATGAGTTTGCTCTACCTCACAGTGCTAAAGCCAATTCTCACATTATTTTTTTAACTTTGTTGTTATCATACCTCGGTACAATGTAAATACCGTATGCAGAATTAGGCACATTCCTTTAAAACTCCTTGTCATGGTGGCCAGGAAAGAATGATGCTATAGCTTCTGAGGTTTGTTTGTTCTTTTAAAGACGCACACCTGTCCTATGTGTGTGCGTGCATGTCCGTTGTCCTTTCGCAGCATGCATGTTATTTTGTACTCTGTACTTCGAGGGCCTGGGTTCAATTCCCACCATTCCCAGTTCAAAGGATTGCAGGTAGTAGGAGTGGGAATGACCACCAATATAGCAAGGACATGTTTATTAATTTTTTAAAAAAATCATTGATACCCTCCTATTCCTTCCTAAGGGGATCCAAGTGGCATAAACTAACAAGAGTAGAACAACATTAAGCAGGCAATAATAAAAACTCCACAATACCTATGAGGGTTCAAAAGCCTGATTCAAAATGAACGGTTTAACTGCCCTCCTAAATACAAGTAGTGAAGCAGATAGACTGTTTTCCTAGAGAGGGGGTTCCAGAGTAGGGGCCACCACAGAAAAGAGCTTTGCACACATTGCCACTGTATAAATACCTGGAGGAACAGCAAGAAGGACTTTATGGAAGACCACTGTTCTTAGACAGGCTTATATATGAAGGAAGGCGGTTATTTAGGTAACCTGGTCTCAAGACATTGTTTGTCCTATAATAATGCAACAACAATTAGAGTTTGAACAGGTGTTTTAACCTACTTTCCTATTAATGATGTCTAGAGGGGAGGGGACATTTATTTGAAAGGTTTTTTTTAAAAAAAAATTGCCAAAACATTAATTTTGCAATTTTTTGAGTGCTAAAGTTCAAATGTGAAATTCCAGTTGAAATTGTGAATGTGGCATTTTGAAAAAAAAATGGACTTCTTGGTGCATCTTGATTGTTTTGATTGTAAAAGGAATCAAATATAAATTCTCAAAGGATTTCTGATGTCAAATACTAAATACCACCGTATGTGAACAATCAAAGATGGCCAGATGTTTAAAATATATTGCATGTCACTTGCCATATATCGTCAAAAGCTAAATGCTATTGTTTGTCTACTATCAAATACTGTCAAATACTGTTTACACTACAGTAGAATATCAAATATGGTAGTCAAGTATTTTTAAAAATAAAAATATGTTAAAATTAAATGTCTCTAGATATCAGTTGCAGCTACCAAATATTCATTTTTAGCAAATATGCCAAGAATATCCAGTAGATATTGGAGATCAAAATATGCAGGCAAATGAGAAGAATTTTAGAAACAGCTTAATTTTGTATTCTAGGGATAAATGATAGCCCATGATTTCCGAGCATCAAATAATTACTAGGGAGATATAGTATCAGAAGATAATTTATTAATGTATAAATGCCTTTGTGCTCACTGTACTGGACAAGTGTGCAAGATGTTCAGCTTATAAAAGCCTCATTTTCAAGTTGTAAAAACTCATCTACGAAATCTATTAACAATAAGGATCATTTTAATATGTCCATTTATTACCATATAAATGTCACCATCCATTAAACACAATTTACACAAACACAATTTACCTTGTTTAATTACTCTATCTTTGAAATTTTATGGAGAAAGCAGCACACAATTTTTTTCCCCCAAGCTTTCTTGATGTACATTTTCCACTTCACGCCACAATATAATTTCATTTATTATTATTATTACATATATATGAACATTGTAATTAGGGGTTACCCCTATCTCTTCAGACAAACTGCTGGAGTTCAACAGAGTTTTTTCAGTTCAAGTACCAACACTTTCTTTTCTTCTGTTATTCTAGCCAGAGTTCTTCTAATCTGGTCTTCCTTAATTCCAGAAAAATGGCTTTCAACAGGTGGTTAGTATCCCTGAATGAAATCTTCTGGAAGGTATCAAGAGTTACAGTTAATACTTTTTGGTAGGCTGACCATATGAAAAAGAGGACAGGGCTCATGTAACTTTAACAGTTGTAGAGAAAAGGGAATTTCAGCCTGTGCCATTTGTATGCAGTTAGTTCCTGGTGAAATTCCCTCTTCATCACAACAGTTAAAGTTGCAGACACTATACTAGAGTGACCATATACAAAAGAAGGCAGGGCCCCTGCAACTTTAACTGTTGCGATGAAGAGGGAATTTCACAAGGAACTAATTGCATACAAATGACTCTGGCTGAAATTCCCTTCTCTCTACAACTGTTAAAGTTACATGAGCCCTGTCCTCCTTTTCATATGGTCAGCCAACTTTTTGGCATAATTTTCTCCAGCTTCAGCATTCATTTCAGAGCAAAGAACTTCCCAGTTGATTGCAGCTCAGGTTCGACCAGTCCTGTCTCCCATTATGCTTTTAACTACATGTAGCCATACCTGAAAAAAAAAGTAGCTTTCAGAGGGGAGAACTGAAGCACAGAAACTGTATTTACCTCACACCTACATTTTGACTGCAATTCATTCCATAGGATATGGGTGGGAGTTTTTTTAAAAAAAGGAAAAATTAAAGGCACAATTACAAACAATTCTAACTAGGAAAAAATATAAAAGACAACAGAAGAAACTAATGTGGCTCCACAAAAAGCTTAGACATGATCTGAAAACACAAAAAAATGACAATATATATGTGCATAGTAAAAGACAGGTGAGAAATTGTGGTTCAGCTACTCAATGAGGATGGCAAATTGATAACAGATGACATAGAAAAAAAGGCTGAAGTGCTCAATTCCTACTTTGGCTCAGTCTTCTCCCAAAAGCGGTCTATTATCTCCCTGGCAAAAGTGAAGTACAAGCTGAAGGGGCAGGTTTGCAGCTTGAGATTGAAAAACAAATGGTCAAGGAACACCTTCACCATTTCTTTGAATGAGTTCAAATCTCCAGGGCCTGTTGAACTGCATCCTAGAGTAATAAAGGAGCTGGCAGAACTCTCAGAACTTTTGCTTTCTTTGCAAAATTATGGAAGACGGGTGAAGTGCCGGATGACTGGAGAAGGGCTAATGTTGTCCCTATCTTCAAAAAGGGCAAAAAGGAGGGACCTGGGATCTATAGACCCGTTAGTCTGACATCAATCCCTGGGAAAATTTTGGAGCAGATTATAAAGAAGTCAGTCTGTTAGCACCTTGAAAACAATGCAGTGATTACTAGAAGCCAGCATGGATTTGTCAAGAACAAATCCTGCCAGACTAATCTGATCTCATTTTCAATTGGGTAATCTCCCTTATGGACTATGGGAATGCTGTGGACATAATATATCTTGACTTCAGCAAAGCTTTTGACAAAGTGCTCCATGACATTCTGATTAGCAAACTAGTTAAAAGTGGGCTAGATGGAACAGCTATGATGTGGATAAGTTAAGGTCTTATATATGGGAACAGGAATTTACCATTTTAACTGATTTCATTCTTTGCAATAGTTGCAATATACCAGTGGATACTGAAAATCTGAAGGGACCAGCAAGAACTTGTGGGACTAGCCCCACCCCTTCAGTAATACACATGCTGGCGGCCTCCTCACCCAGCACATGATCAGCTTAGTCTGAAGGGAGCCACTTTTGCATATGCAGGATTTCCTCAACAGAGATGGAAACCCTGATTGGCCAAGGTCATGCATTGGCTTGAGTATGTTGCGTGTGTGTGTGTGTGTGTGTCTTGCCAAGAACATTTGTCTATCCCCTTGCATTCCTGCTGTGCTGGCCTCTTAGCACATTCAGTAATTAATGCCTGAATAGAACTAAGGATGATCATTATTTTTTTGTGAACTTCCCAGAGAGCTTCGAATATTGGGTGGAATAGAAATGTAATAAATAAATAAATAAGTGAAAACTCCAAGACTAGGAGGAAGAAATGTTTTTTACGGATTCCCAATAATAAAAAAAAGAGCAACATAAGCCAAATGGCTGAACAATTAATTCGTCATCCTATGCATTCCCTAGTGGTCAAGATGAGTGTTCCACTCAGGAAGAATGGAGAGGAAATGTGCCGAAACAGGGAACTGTTGGGTCATAATAAAGACAACGAAAGAGGGATGTGGGTGAGTGTGTGCACATCTATATTCAGAGAAATATAAAGTTATAGATGAAGAGGTATAGGATCTCTCATATATATATATATATATACACACACACACACACACACACACACACACTTGTATATTGATTATTAGAAATGAAGGAAGGAAATCAATATACTGTATTAATCAATGTTCTTTAATTGGAAATTCTAGAACGTCAGTATGGGTGTTTTTTCCTGATGGGATTGGACAGTGGAGTTCTGAGAGCAGTCGGAGGGAAGGAGAAGATCCAATATGGGCAGTTAGAAGCTGGGGGCTGAGGGGGGGGAGGAAAAGTGTAAAGAAAGGGAGGAAAGAAGTACTCCCCCCCACACACAGTGTGTAACTATAAGGTCTGTGCCTTGTAGTTTAGGGGAGAAAGTTGCATAAAGAAGCTAAGTACCATACATTAGACGATACTGTTTTGTCTATTTTGTTTAATTACATATTTGGCTTGGTTCGCTTTGTACAGGATGATATAAAGTTGTTACTGGTTTGTTTGGGTGTTGTTGTTGTTGTTGTTGTTTTTAAACCATTACATATGTAACAAGCCCAGCCTAAGAAAAGCAGCTTTGGGAGGAGGTGATTTGGATTGGTGGAGCAGCAAAGGGAAGTTTGTCGAAAATCGAGCAGAGGCTTCCTTTGCAAGCAAAAGAGAAAATGCCTCTATCTGACTTTCTGTGATTGCACCGTTCCCTCTCAGGTACCTACTGCATAGCCCACTCCATTCAACAACATTCCCCAACTCTCAGGGGAACAATGTGGGGGCTCTGAAAAGGGGGTGGGAAATTCATCTTCATTTTGTGGACAAGTCTCTGAGTCCAACAAATAGAATAACACACAAGACTGGAAAATGCACTGCCTCATTAGAATCTCACCACCACCTTCTGTAAGTCTTTATTGTTGGGAGATTTATGGGTACATTGAATTCTCTTCCCCCATTCTTCTGTCTCTTCCCCCTCATTGAGGTCTCCCACCTTGTACCCAACACCTAGTTCATTGGTGTTTTATTTGTCTCTTTCTCATACCACGTAATCTGGCTTTTAGCTCTCTCTGGTAAGGCCATCAGAGTGCAATGACTTGTCACATGGACTGGGTGATTTTTGCTACATCTCCACTTTCAGTATTAGATAAGAATGGTATGACTGGTAGGGGTGTGCAGAGCAGGTCTTCTCTGCCCCGAAATTTGGGGTGGAGCTCCGTTGAGGTGATTCGCTGCCCTGATTTCAGGAGCGGGTCCCTCTCTCTGCTCTGCCGGATAGTTTGGTGAAAAACCACCCCGTTTTCGGGTAACCGGTACATTCTTATCAGTGGGGATTAACAGAAATGCTCACAGCTCCCTCAGTTTTAAAGATAAAGTCATGGAAATTGGCACCGTGACAGCTTTTAACGAGAGCTTAAGGCATGCCACATTTGGAGCAGATCCCTTCATGCAGTGATTTATAGGGAATTTGTAAAGTGTGAACTCAAATGTCATCTCATGCAGCTCTCTCATGCCTTGATCTGTATGGAGAGGGAGAGGGAAATGGAAAAAAAGCAGCGGGAAAACTAACAGTGTTTAGCACTATAATAAATAAATGAATATAAATTAATAAATGCCACAACAGCCAAACAAACCAAATAAACACACACTCACACACTAGCAGGCTTGGATTTTTTTTAAAAAGGTGTTTTTTTCAGTTGGGAGGGAGTAGACTACAGAAACACAGTAGGAGTTTTAACGATTTTAAGAAGGAGAAAGAGCTTAGAAAAAGAGATAGTGGCTGCCTGGCTGGTTGCAAATCTCTCTCGCGTGCGTGCGTGTGTTTGTCTCCCACTAGAATGATGACAGGTAAGGAGGACAAAACACTGATTGGAGTGAGGGACAGGAAGACAAGTGTGGCTATTAGCTATTGGTTAGCCACAGATGTCAATATACCCTCACCCCACTCAGCGTCTTCCAAATATGGAGATATGGAATTGAGACACGTACACACAGCATTGACGCCTGAAAAACAGTTGGATAATTTCAGAGGCTCTGATTGGGCACACCTCTGCTCTGAAATGATTCTCTTGGTTTAGAAGCGGCCAATCCCCACACTGGAAGATTGAATGCACCACGGATGTTTGCGGTTATTAGATAATTCCAGGGCGGAGCACATCCCCCTAATGAATGGTGCTGTGAAAATTATCCAATCCCTGCACAGTTCACACAAAAGGTTTCCTAAAGGTTTCCTGCGAGACAACAGCCTCTAGGTGGGGTGAGTTAAAGGGGCTTCCATGTGGGGACTATGATATGTAAAAAAAAGATTTTTAGGAATAAACTTGAGAATGGCTCAATTCGGACGACACGATAGTCAATGGTGGGTTGACTAACTCTAACCCTAACCCTAGGGGGTACTCCCCAAACAACATGGTAATAAATAATCAACTGTGGTGTGGATGAGGATCAGCGCTGAGTTGACTATGGCAGCATTGGAATGACACAATAGTCAAAACAACTGACAATTGTTTCCCCAACACCAGTTGTTTATTGTGTCGTCCGAATTGAGCCAATGTAATTTTATAATGTAAATGTAACTTTACATGTAACTTTAACAGTTGTAGAGCAAAGGGAATTTCAGCCAGTGTCATTTGTATGCAATTAGTTCCTGGTGATATTCCCTCTTCATCATAACAGTTAAAGTTGCAGGCACTATACTAGAGTGACCATATACAAAAGAAGGCAGGGCCCCTGCACCTTTAACAGTTGTGATGAACAGGGAATTTCACCAGGAACTCATTGCATACAAATGACACTGGCTGAAATTCCCTTTTCTCTACAACTGTTAAAGTTACATGAGCCCTGACCTGGATTTTATCTAGTCACCCTAAGTTTGGGGAGATCAGTAAGCTGAGCACACATCCCTTTGTACTTTGCAAATGCCACTGCTTCAGAGAACACACCATATAAACTTCCCCTTCATCTTGATTCTGGTGCTTGCAGACTACACACCTTTGAACTCTTCCTGATCTTCCACAAGTCCTAACTTCTTGTTTCATTATTTTGTGAATGGCTACTAAAATACAGGTCAGTCTTTTGATGGCTTTCAACATGAGTGTATTTTTGTATTTTAGTGACAAAATAACTGAAGGTTTGCTTTACTTTTTAACACAGACCTATTACTTAAATGAAGACTGGGAAATTAAGCAAAGGCTTCCCATGGCAACCGTTACTTCAAGTTGCTTCCCCCTGGTTTTATCAACAGAAAAGTGACATCCATACAAAATATCATTCCTGATATGAGATACCCTGACTTTTCTGATCAGGAAGTAATTCGTTGTTTCTGTCTATCTATGGAATTTTTGAGTTGTATTTTTTAGATTGAGCAAGAACTCATAATTTTTCAGATTGAACAAAAACTCATAAAATAATAAGTAAAAACAATTTAGAAGATTTTGAATTAGCAGAAAGCCAATTTCCAGCCATTCCAAAAGGAGCCAGATAGCAAATACAAGTTAATGCCAGAGAGAATGACATGCAATCTACTGAGTATGTCTACTCAGAAGTAAGTCTCATTGAGTTCAATGGGAGTTACTCCTAGGGAAAGGGGTATATGACTGCAGTCAGAAGAATGTTTAACTGGCAGTGAAAAGTGTAAATAAGGAGCGAATTAAACCTCCCTTTGCAGGGAGTTTCACAGGTTAGGTGTCACAACAGTAAATTGAAGGCCAGCTTTATGAAAAGGTGCAATACAAAGCAGAACATTATTAGAAATCTCAAAGCATGAGGAGTTACAGGAGGAGGTGCTATCTAAGTGTAATTTCTACTGTATTTGGATCTTCGAAATGCAAGCAATGGAACTCTGATATCCATTTTGAAAAGAAGAAGAAAAAGCAAGAGTCACGTGGCACCTGAAAGCTATACAACAATTTTCTTACGACATGAGCTTTGGTAGGCAAGGTTCTGCTTCATCAGATAGACAAGCAGCTCTTATCTAAGAAATTTCATTTCACATGAATTTATAGGGCTTTAAGGTGCCTTAGAACTCTTTGTTGAGATGAACATGGCTACCCTTCTGGAATCCTGGACAAATACACACAAACATTTCACATTGATCCAACTTTCCCTTCAACAGTATTCTTAAGAATAGAAGGGCACAATCCTATGCACATTTAGACAGGAAAAAGTCTAAAACTCCAAGCATTCCATCCAGCAATGCTGGGTGTTGTAGGACTCTTTTCTGTCTGAACGTGCATAGGATTGCGCCCAATAGTTACATCCTTAAGTAGTCTCTATGACTTGCATGACAGAAGCTGGGGATGATTCAAAATGTATGCAACTCGCCTGTTGGTGCCACTGAAAAGCTCTTGCTGTCAATCCAGGCTCAGGAAGTGATGTTTAAACAACTTACTGCTGGGGGCGAAAACACACACCCTTATTTGTGTTGATGATCTACACTTGGGGAGTGATTTCTGAACTCCACTTCCACCATACTCTTATCCCATCAGGGGCAGTGTTCATGCTCTTGGGGGTACATGCTTTCCTCTAGGTGCACCTGACATTGGGGCCGGAGCTCACAGCTGGCATTAGACCTGGCCCCTGTGACTTGGCATGGTCACTGCTGATACCTTGCCCGTCCCCTCTTAATTTTTGTTTTCTGACCTAGTTGTCTGAGCAGTGCTGAGTGGCTTGATCTAGCCACCCTTTCAGTCCCACCTGCCCAGCGCTGTGGGGAGTACTGCCATTGCAGCCAGCAAAGTCTACTAGGGCCCAGAGACAAGAGGGGTGGGGCACTGTGCTCCCTCAAGCTGGAGTTATACTGTATGTGCTTGGATAAGGACTTCAAATGCAGCACAAGCAAGGGTTTTCCAGCAGCAACCAAAGGTGGATGTCTACTTTGAACAAATTAGACACGTTAAGTGATTAATTGAAGGGACAGAAAACAATATACAAGAATTCCTTTTTTGGGAAGTTGATAGCAAGATGATCAAAAGGCAGATGAAGCTGTGTCAGTCCAGTAAGGGAGTGTGTGGAGTCGTATAAAGAAAGCCCATTAACTTTGCACATTATGTTTATTATTTGCTTAAATTAGATTATTCGTGTGTTGTTGTTGTTTTAAAAAAAGAAACAGAAAGAAAACTCTATTCAGATATATTTCTCAAATCAACAGAGTTTTTCCCAGTGCCTTACAGAGAGGTTCTTACTTGGTATCCATCCCCACGCTCATGTACATTGTAGCTGCTAATCTCCTATGTGCAAAAGAGTTTGGGGGAAATGTGTAGGAATGTAGGTGTATTTTTACCTGACTTCTTAGTGTTGACTCTACCTCTTGTATAGGAAGGTGGGCGAGGAGACATACAGTTAGGCTGACCAGATAAAATCCAGGTCAGGGCTCCTGTAACTTTAACAGTTGTATAGAAAAGGGAATTTCAACCAGTGTCATTTGTATGCAATTAGTTCCTGGTGAAATTCCCTCTTCATCACAACAGTTAAAGGTGCAGGCACTATACTAGAGTGACCATATACAAAAGAAGGCAGGGCCCCTGCAACTTTAACAGTTGTGATGAAGAGGGGATTTCACCAGGAACTAATTGCATACAAATGACACTGGCTGAAATTCCCTTTTCTCTACAACTGTTAAAGTCACAGGAGCCCTGACCTGGATTTTATCTGGTCAGCCTAATACAGTTTTAGCTAGTGCCATTAACTGTATATTAAATGTCTGGCTATGTAAAGAGCTAGGAATTTACAACTCTGTACACTTAAGTATCATCAAAAGTGTCATCCCAGGTGTTCTGTTTTCAAGGTCAGTGCCACGACAACATACCATGTGTAGCATACAGTAGAATTTGTATAGGAGACATATGGAGTAGATGGAGCCATAATTTAGTACGCCAAGCCTATGTAACCAACCTATTTTAAACAGTATATGTCCCTAGCTTGCCTTCATGAAATTGACTGCAATTTTCATAGATGTCAACCTTTCTGCAAGCAGGGAAGAAAGTTGTTTGACCCCAGTTCTGGTCTCAGTTATCCTAAAACAAGCTAACTCTATTGAGGTTATTGCAGTAAGGAAATCAATATTGTTCCTAAATATTTACATGTCTGTCAATTAGATCAGAAAAATGTAATTCAGCAAGGGTCTCTTCCCCCCCCCCCCCCCACTTCTTGAAAGTGTGCAGTGTAGACACAGTGAATTCTGAACTGGCAATAACTTGAGAAATTGTACTAACCTGTCTGGTCACTGTACTTAAAGGTAATTTTTGCAAACGTCATATTACTGGGTAAAACTGTTCCTGGGTGCATTCAGATGGATGGTGCCTAGCACCACCAATCAGAAGACAGTATGGAGCTATTCTATCTTTTCTTGTGTTTTCTGTGATAAGGAAAATGATGGAAGAAGTGGTGGGAAAACATGGGAGGGCTACAAATGGAAGAAGATGGCATTTCAACTCCCTTCCCTGTAAAACCTCGTGACCAAACTAGGGCAATTGAACAATGAAAGCCTGTTCTGGAAGCAGCCCTGGACTGTACCACTTCAGATTGCAAGTGGGGGGGGGGAATCACATAATAATCCTACTGTGTCAGTATCCAACAGTGTCATTCCGTTGGCATAAATGACGTTGCACAAGGGGAAACTAGGTTCTAAACTATGCACAAGAAGAATCCAACTAAGGTTACATTTGCGCAAGCAAGTGGTTTTGCATAACTCCTGTGCATCCTATTGTGCAACCCAGTTGTGCATACCCAGTGTAACCAGCTATGCAACTGATTGCAGCCGTTGTGAAATATACACAACAACCTGCTCACACAACCTGTTGCGCGAGCATAATGGGCGACGGAAGATTCAGCAGTTAGTGGAACGTCACCTTTGGATACTGCTCATTGAATCCCACCCCCACCCCAGTAATAAAAAAAAGCATTTCTCCAGAGAAAATGAGCATGACAGAGAAGGTGAAGGTGTTGGGTTTTTTTATTTTTGTTTTTTTAACATGAGGGAGCTTTCAAATATGTGACTCCTCCCCCCCCCCCACACCTGCGGTCTGCAACAGTTCAGTCCAGGAACAAATTTATGACTGTGTATAACATGGAACCTGAATGGTGAGATCACTAGACTATCCATGACAAGCTGACTAAAAATGACACCCAGTGCTTTGGATGGCTAGTGATCATTTTACATGGTGAAACAAGTGAAGGGCTACATTTCTGTGACTGAAAAGGGCACAGCACACTGTGTAACTTACAATGCCATGAGAAAAAGACTGCCCCCCTCCCTGGATATGTGCAAAAGTGTTTGTTTTTAATAATACAATTCTGTTCTTAAAAGAGAATGTGGGGGGAGAATTCTTTTTGAGCTGTTCCTGTTGTTTCTTATCTTCCAATATATACATTTTTGTCCCAGGAAATGTCTAGAATGCCTTCTGGCTGGTTTTAAATAAACATGAAATCTCCCTTGCAAGTCAGTGTATTTCAAATAATTACAAAGGGGGAAGTGTGCTCAGATTATTACAGCTCAGAGTTTTAAAAGGGTCAACAATCTCATGGAGTAATTAAAATGCATTGTCTTTATCGTTAGCCCCTAAGTCTTCTGCTATCACATACCTACATTAGGCCTGGGTAGACTTTTATTATGTCTGCAGAATAATCTGTTCCTGTACGCTAAGCTGCATTGCTCAACTAGGATCAAACATTACTTGACGCATGTTACTGTTGTCATTTCATTTCTCGCTAAAACCTTGTTTACTTGCTTCCTGTTATTAATTATGGGAAACAGGATCCTTTTGGGCTTGAGAAGAGGCGCTTTTAACTCCTGTCTAGACTTTTCAATGAACGTATTGATGAGGTCTTTCATGTTTCTGCTTAACCAGAGATTGAGGTAACAATTCATTGCAGCACAAACAATGTAAAGGCTCATTATTTCATGCCAAAAAAAAAATATCGCTACAGCTCCTGCCTTTCTTATCAGTTACTGGAGTAATAATTTCTTACAGTTGGATCCTTCCTCATATTGTCAGACTGATTAATTAACAGTACAGACACTGTAGGAGCTCAGATCACAACAGCCTACAGAAATTGTAAAAGTTCAGCATTACTGGTCCATAAAATACTGGGAAGTAGATGCCCTATGTAGCAGGACAGAAAAGGCCCTTCTGCAAAACCAGATTTTCAATTTCTCTTTGGTTTCATGGGAAATTCTAAAGTCACATATACTTCTGCTGAAGATTTGTGGATTGTAGAAAAAGGTAACTGCAGTGACAAGAAAAAGGCGGCTTTACAGCAATTATGTACAGTTCTTGTTGTTGAGAAGATATGAGAACTTAAGATTCCAAGTAATACTTATAAAGGGTGTTTCTTGAACTGTGTGGGGAACTTATCTTAACTTACAAAAGAAGGAGGGAAGCACTCGGCAGCAGCAGCAGCGTCCACCGAAATTTGCAGATAGAGCATGCATTTGTCAGAACGTAGTAAGGAGCTGTGTGAAGTCTTATCCTACAGTTCACAGTATATTTCATGGGTTTTCTCGTTATCCCAGCTCTGTCCCCTCCCTACTTTGACAGTTACTGTCTTGCAGTTGTTTTAAGAGCTTTTGACTCTCTCCAGCTATGAGAGTTCCCCTTTTCTAAGCCCCTCTAATAGTGCTGAGTGGACAAAAAATTACAGATGCGGGGAAAAGCTGACAAATGACTGCATAGTCCCTCCCCCCCCTCCCTGCCTCCCAGTGCCTCGACAGTCAGAGCTTCTGCCAAAACATGCCTGAAAGCTAGCGAAGGAGACAAAGGCGCAAAGTTCCCATTTGCTCGAGGAAAATAGATTTCATGTGTAAAACACTGGCAAGAAGAATAGCACGCTGGCAAGATGTCCGTAGCTTCGGAGGCAAAGAAGAATATTCTTAGGAAGATGAGCCTCGTATATGTCAGCATCAACAAAATAGCTGCAAATAGACACTTCAAGAGGCATGAAAGCTCATGCAGAGAAAACTGAATAGAAGATCTTGAGTTTCGTAGAAAACAAACTCATTTTCTACTCCAGGCTGTTCGTGCTCTTTGCCAAGAATTTCTTTTTTTTTTCAAGTACTGAAACAAGGAAACTCAAAATGTGTGCCGCCAATAAATTATGCAGATAAAGTAAATCTGCACATATTTGATGAATATGAATACTTTAATCTAAGACTGAGAACCAGGCACTCAGAGTTTGAAATGTTTTCCACAGGTCGGGCAGTGAAGGCTAGGGCCATAGCTCAACGGCAGACTGCATGCATTACATGCAGAAGGTACAGTCCTCAGCATCTCCAGGTAAGGCTAGAAAAACTCAAACCTGAAATCCCGGAGAGCTGCCGCCGGTCAGTGTTGACAGCACTGGGCTAGATGCACCAAGGGTCTGACTCAGTTTAAGGCATCTTCCTATGTTCCTGAGCTCATGTAACAACAAGGGCCTTGTCTGCATCAGCCGTTTATTCCTGAATAATATCGCAGTCCCCTACCGGGCCACGTGACATTCACCTACTCCTGCGGTGATTTCGGGTTGACCACTCAGTTATTCAGGAATATCGCTGACTGGATTTGTCATGGCTTTTCCAGCTCTCTCGCTACAATCCCAATGTCCTCAGCTGATGTGCCCCCCTTCTCAAAGATGTTGCTGGTCGGTGCGAGCTCCTGGCTTGGTGAACAGCCAAACTTGCTGTCAGGGGCATGTGTCCAATGGATTTGGGCATGTGTCCAATGGATTTGGACATGTGCAGGAGTAGCGTCCACCATTTTCGGCACATTTTAAAAAATTCATTATCGGCGTGTTTTGGTGCCAACCGTGTGTATTTTTTGTTAAAAAAACACAAACATATCAATGCGAGGAGCGCTTCTTCGACACAGTAGCTATCCCCCCCCCCCCCCGTTGTTGTGTATCTGCACTGGTGCACATCTCGGAGGAGTTATTAAAAAAGAAATTCCATGCCCCGTACCCATCTGTCCAGTCCTACACATTCGGAACCACCATCGCGGGGCAGACATCCTCCCGCAACGGATCTCCTTTACTTGTGGGAAACTTCCTTCGCATGTCCCCTGTGAGTGACAATCATGGAAGCAGGAAACCTTGCAATTATCCCTCCTCCATTTTGAAAGGGCTATAAGTGTAGATTAGGCCATAGTGCCAAGGGATGGAGATCGGAGAAAAGGGGATTAAGCCATCAGTGCCATGAGCCACTTCCTATCTGATAATACCAAACTCCAGTAATTGAATATGAAAGGACAAGGATTGGCAAATCTTATGACAAATAAATAATTCCAAAAAGTCCTTGCAGAAAAACCCACTTCTCCCCGAAACATTTCCTCCAGGATCTAGTAGCCTGGAACATAAAAGTACATGGAGCCTCCATAGAAGCAGGCTGCTTCTCAAGTCTGATTCAGCATTCTGGGAATTACACTTTTCCAAGATACACTTTTTCAAGCTCTTCCTAGAGGCATGGGTGTGCATCTGATTTCCAAGAGGTAACACTGGAGTGTTTGCACAGTGTTCATGGAATCACTTGCTTAGTTGGACATCCCTAGTGCCAAGAAGTATGATAGCATCTGTATTCAATGCGTAATCCAAAGAAGCAGGGGAAACAGTAGAATTGTTCTTCACACTTGACAGGATGTTATGGATGATCAGCCAGTAGATGATCACCTAGACTGGCTGACTACACCATAGTATGTTGAGAAGGTGCAGTAGCTTTGTGGGTGAGGGTTGCTTGTCAGTCTTATGACTACCCAATACATTGGTAAGAGAGAGACTGCTGCTAATGCAACAGTTCTGCTGCAATACTCTTGGCTGAGTACTGACTGTTCATAACCTATTTGGCTGCCTTGGCTCTTATTTTCCACTGTTAACCTTGATGTTTCTAGGACTAGCTATCATTTTGGCTCCCAGCTTCCATAACCATACCCCTTGCCTGTTGATGACCAAGTCTGATGTGCTAGCATCATGCTTCCTCATGTTCTTATGTGGCTCCATATTCATCAGTTGTTCAAAACTATTGGTGATGGATGCCTCTATCCCTTCTGGTTTATATTTAAGGTCTAGATTCTGGATTTTGTGCTAGATTCCTGAATCTGTATTCGCAAAGTGAAATCTCAAGCTCAGGTTACAGATAATCATAGTTTTAGAGTTGGAAGGAACTTGGAGTTCATTTACTCCAACAACTTCTTCAATTCAGGATGATGCTACTATAGCTTCCTCGACATGATCATCTACTTAAATAAATTCTATGAAGGAAAGCCTATGACCTCTTTTGGCATCTGCTCCACTGTCAATCATGTTACATTTACCACAGAGATGGGCAACCCATGTCAAGCTTCCCATCCCTTGGACCTATGTCCAAGCATTGTCCACTGCCATAAGTTCTCACAAAAAGCAGATGAGGAAGCAGACCTATGGCTCAAGTGGACTGCTTCGGGACTGCTTCGGGAGCAGAAACACATGTTTATAAATTTCCAGGACTAGGAGTGGGCAACCTGTGGCTCTCCAGATGCTGTTGGACTTCAACTCCCACTCCCATCATCCCTGACTAATGACCATGCTGGCTGGGGCTGATGGGAGTTGGAATTCAACAACATCTTGAGGGCCACAGGTTGCCCACCCCTAATCTAGACATATGCGCTTATGCCCTTATGTTAAAGCTTTCACATAATTAGGAGATGCCCTAGATGGCTTTGCCATGTCCACCATATCCTCATTGCCCTACCACTCTGTGTGCAGTGACGAGCCTGCTCTACTCATGCAGGCACATTCAGGGTTCTAAACCACACAGGGAGCCCACAACAGACATTCTGCTGCAGACCTTTGCCTCAAAGTGGAGAGCAGTGGGGCTGGACAATGGGTATGCAACAAGAGAGGGCAGGGCCAGTGAGCACCTCCCTTCTCTCATCAAGTGAGCCCTTTAATGCTTGAGTAAAGCTATCAAAAGCTAGATATCTGGGAGAAAGGTGAACATAATGTGTAGCCCAGGCTTTAGCTGCTCCCAAGAAATACAATCCTGCCATTGCTCTTCAGCCAGTCATTACGTGGATAGATTTTTAATAAAATCAAAACATGGTATATAGCTAATAGATTAAGTTGTGCTACAAGATGCATGCAAGTAACAAAGCAAAAATTTATGAGTTCTCCATAGTTCAAACTTTGGCAGGAAGCATTAGTCCTTTGTGAAGTTGTTTACTATTCAGAGAGTCTCTCAAAGACTGTCCTTACAAGAGCTGTAGCAAGTTTAAAATTCCTGGCACATCAGCCTTTTCAAACACGGCACGGTAGTATGTTTGCTGGCATGTGGCTTATTAAGCTTGCCTTGGCTGGTGTTCACTACTGAGCTGAGTCTAGTCTGTCTTTGAGCCAACAATCTGTAGTTATAGATGCATGGGAGAAGCTATGAAAGAGGAAGATCATAAGAGTCCTCTAAGGCAAATCAATTTGTTGAGCAGGAAGTTAGAATTAAATGGGATAAGCAAGGATGGGATCACCTGACAAAATATATTTGTTTAAACATAAGATGTTACTTTTCAGTTTCTCTGTAGTAGATGATCAACATCAATGTACGGATGGGCTTGTTGGACCACCCATATGTGGAAATTATGATGTCTGAAGATTTCTTAGCACTGCTTGGCTTCTAATCTTAGCAGGAATTGAAATATTTCAAGACTGGAACATAACTTTCCAATCACAGAAGATAGACAAGGGGATTATCTAAGAACGCTTTTGAAAATATATGGGGGCCATTTTTGGATTTTGTATTAATAAAGGGGAAAGGTTGTACACCTTTAAAAGATTCTTTACAATTTTGGAAGAATGTATAATATAAAAGAATAAAGGAAGGTCTCAGTGGGTTAGGGGAGCACTGGGGGGTTGTTAAGGTTATGTTAGTACATATTATTTTATGATTATGTTGTATTATATGTTGAAATTTTATATATATATATATATATATATATATATATATATATATGGAGATAGACAACAGAATTGAACAGGTTATATCACTAGTGAAGTTGTTGTACCTTGTTTTAAAGATCCTGTCATTTTCTGAAAAATGGAGAACCCAGATCACTAGATTTTATATTGTTTGGTACAACTAGTCAGTGATAGCAAAACCCTGTTTGTGGTAGCAGAGGAATGTATGTTTATATAAATATGGTGTTCTCGAGGATATTTCTATTTATTTGAATAAGTTCTGATTGGCTTTAGCTATTTTCAGCTGAGGCAGAGACAAGATTTGTTCTAATCTCATAGCCTCAGTAGTTCTGATTTAATTGGTTTATTTTGTTGGATAATCGGACAAATATATAAATGCAGAAAGACTATCATGATCCATCTAAGAAGAATTCCAAAATGCAATGTTAAAAGATTGGTTTCTTTGCTAACATTACTGGAAAGAGGAAACCTATTCAAACAGACATATGAATAATAGAGATCACCAGATTAGCAGACAGGGAAAGTATAGCACACAAAAGCAGTTCCATTTTAGAAAGATTTGGGAAAGCATCCTGGAAATTGACAGGTCCATGAACTAGCTATTCTATCTGTCAGACTTGTTTATCGTAGTATCTATTTGGCATTCCTCCCTGGATCTCTAAGCCTTAGGAACACTTTTTATGTTACTTCTACAACTGATATTTTTACTTATTTTTGTGCATATTGCAAGGCAATCACATATGCGAAGTTAGAAAAGTATTTTTCTGCTTATGCAAACTTGCAGGAAATTTATAACACGTTTCATGATGTTTTATAAACCTATCTTCCATTTGGGTGTTCATCCTGTTGTTTGATCCATCAGGTCTTAGTGTTGTTTAAAGGATTTCTTATTCATGTATTTGAGGTACATTAGACAGGGTGAGCTGGCCTGCTATTGGGATTTTCTGTCTCAGGAACCAAAATATCCTGAGCCATTTCTGCCAAGTAGGCTAGGACTGCAAGATGCACATGTCATAATGTTAGACATTGGGCCATTCAGATAGCAGGAGCACAAGTATCCTGTGGCACCAATATGTTGAGAGCAGAAAGGGGCCTGGGATGTTAGTCTCACCTGAGATGGGGGATGCCAGGAATCTGATAAGGCTGGAGCAGATCTTGGAGTGGGGCTGCTGGCTAGGGTTTGATAATGTAGGCTACAGTGCAATAGAGATACAGGTAGCTAATAGGAGTGACTACTTCACACCTTTTTCTCCCTGCAAAAGGAATGGGTTCTCATCCATTAAGTATAATCCAGGCTTGACATTAGAAGTGCCAGAGGGACATCATGGCAGACTCTCCATGCCAGTCTCCCTAAGCATCTCTTAGAGGTGGGTTAGAAGAACTACAACCTCCACATTTGATTTACCTGATTCTTTATTCTATGTTCCTTCCATAAAGTTCTTGTCTGGTTAATGATATCTTCATTTCTCTTCCTCCTATGGGAATACAAGCACATCCAGCATTTTTCTCCTTTTCTCCTTTACTTATATATGCAAGACTAGTGTGTCTATATAGGCATAATAAAAAATGGAGGCTAAAAGAGGAGGCAGATTTTCATTAAAATTTGCATATGCTAATATATATATGTATTGATTCATTTTTAGAAATAATTACCATAATTCCTTCTCTCACCATAATGGAGAAGACTGTGATCTGGAGACCTGTGTTGCCTGCTCAGTCTAATATCCTCATTTTAGTTTTTGCATTATATTTTATGCTGTGTTGGCATGTTAGTTGTTCACTATTCTTACTAGGATTGTATTTGTATTTTGTGTGTTATTGTTATGTTTTGAATTATACAATGCCTAGAGAACATTATTTATGAGACATTCAGTTATTATCTTCATCATCATCTGGGCTTAGTGATTAGGAATGCATATACATTCACTTTACAGCTTCATTATGTGAGACATAATGGAAGAAGAATAGTGCATGAGCCAGAAGCTGACTTCTGCACCTCACTGCATATATATCCTACAAATGTGAAAAAGGCCTTCTGTGTGGAGAAAAATGCTAGATTAAGAAGTATCCATTTATAAAAGTTATAGGGGTTATTTAGGCCATCCCATTTAAAGAAAAGGGATCATCACTACCCATCTGAACAAAAGATCTTTCATCCAGTTCGCACGATCTCTTTTTATCATGGTGTTAACTCTCTTTTGTTATTATGCAACAACTCTTTAATTTAAACATATTTATATGCTCCTTTTTTGCCATTCATAAAAAAAAAATGCCCAAAACAGCAAGACAGAAATCTTGATAAGGATGGGATGTTTGGGCTCACTGAAATTCTCCAAACTTCACCTTGAAGCTCAGTTCGCCTCACTCCCATTTTGGTGTGCAACCTGTTTTAGGCTACCTCCACAAGAGAGGTTTAATGCTCTTTGAAGGCTCATTATAAATTTTACCTCCACACCAGCGGAGCGCAAAACGGGCGTAGAGGCGCGTTATCTCCCGGATTATGCGCATTATCGAATGCGCGTTAAATAGCGACTTTTATTTTGCTCCGGCCGTTAAAGCGCATTTTTGCCGTGTGAACAAGCGATTATGCGCATTAACTTCTTGTAAAGCGCTTTTTGGACATCAGTTAATGCGCTTCGCCGCCTCTCGCCGCCTCCCGTGCAGAGGGATTAGGAGTAAATGCGCCTCCGCGATAATGCGCATAATCCCCGAACCGGGCGCAAAAGCGCATCCTTGTGGAGGGGGCCTTAGTTTGCTTGACTAGGAAAAGTGTGCATTTCTGTGCACATTTTTCGAAAGCGAACGCTTTCACTTTGTCGAAGAAAGCATAGAAATGGGTTTTTTTTGTTTTTGTTTTTTAAAAAGCACATTAAAAATATGCATTTTCCAAATATGCTCATAACTTCGAGAATATGAGGACATTTTTTTTTAAAAAAAGTCCAGGGTTACGAACAGGACAAGTTTGGATATTTTGTGAACTGAAGCAACATTCTTTTGTATATCCCTAACCCTCAAAACGCAAAAGGTCGTCATATTGAGTTTAGCCCTCCGAATTATGTGCTAGCTTGAAACATGATGAGAGGAGAGCAGCATTACACACACACACGCACACACACACACACACACACACATACATTTGGATATGTTGCAATCTCTCAAAGTTTTGTGGGAATTTCCATGTATTGTGTTAGCAAAACGCAACCACCAACTGGCATTGTATATAGGCCTGCTCATGTACACCTGTCTGCGGGTAAGGAGCAACGGATAGACAGAGTGTGGTAAGTCAGGCAAGTCTGTAGGAATTTCCAGAAAAGCTGAGACTGGCACCAAAGTTATGGGAGATGAATGGCTACTGTCAAGAACAGTATCTCTTCCTCTTTTTTCCTAGTAACATCTAGTAAAGCACATGAGATGATTATGTAACTACATTGTCAGTTTTCCATGCCCTGTTAAGTGACAGTCTGTGAAATAAAGGGGATTTGGGGAAACTCTCCACCTGGTAAATGTCACATCATGATTTTTGTAATACGTATTACTGAAGGGGAAAGGAGGAGACCTGGGGTTGCTTGGGGGGGGGGGGGAGGTAGCAGCTGTACATCTCCAAAAGCATCTAGTTCTGGCCAGTATATTTAATAAGGCTGGCAGCATTTCCTGAGAGGAGGAGGAGGTAGCATCTATGCTGCCACCAAATGTGGCCGAAAACAGCATTAAATTAAAAAATCTGGAGGATCCTATTGAAACTGTTTTGTCAGTGGGTCGGTGAATGCCAAAATGTGCTGCTAAAATATTATCATGGCAGGAGAAACAAAGAAAGCCCCAGTTTTGGGATGGTATCTCAGAATTTAAAATATTGCTATTGTGTCAAAATTGATTAATTGTAAAAGATCTTGATATGGAAGACAGTGAAATGAGTTTTCGGGAAAAAATACTGTGTTCATAATGTTCTGTAATAACATATTTCACACACACATGCACACACGCACATACACACACACACACACACTGTTGTAATGCTTCTCATTTCCCTTTCTTCATATAAATCCGTATCCATTCCTGGGGTTGACACACTTGTACCCAGTTCCAGCTACATTAAAATATTCAATTTATCCAGCTCTCATGGTTTCATCCCTGGAGACTTTTTAAGATAGCTTCTCAGTTTGAATCAGGAAATGACCTATCCAAACAATGAGAGTGGCTGAATTCGGACAACATGATAGTCAGTGGTGTGGTAATAATCAACTTTACAGTTGTTCATCTAGGGGGTACTCCACACACAACATGGTAATAAATAATCAACTGTGGTGTGGATGAGGATCAGCACTGAGTTGACTATGGCAGCATTCAGACAACACGATAGTCAATACAACTGACGATTGTTTCCCCCTCCCCAGTTGCTTATTGTGTCGTCCGAATTCAGCCAGTGAATCACATTATGTGATTATTATCAGAAACCATAGGGCAGTAGGTTCTACAGCTTGTATTCTAAATATGGTGGAATGGATTAATCTGAGACTTGGCAATGTAGAATAAGTTTGTTTTAAGATGGTCTGTGCCAATACTGAGGTAGAAAGGGTAAGAGATGGCGTATTTATAGGTGTTTAAAGTTTAAGGGAGAGAGAAATAAACAAAATGGAGAAAAAACTGGAGTGTCTGGAACAGTGAACAAATTTTGTTGCAGGATCCCACTTGTATTATAATGCACATATTACAAAATCAGTAAACACATTACATTTGTGAAAGAGCACCTTTCCCCGTATATATGTACCTTAAGCCTAAGACCATCTTCAGAGGTCCAGGGTTTTCCCAATAAATGAAGTGTGATGGGGAGCTACCAGGCAGAGGTTGCTACATAGATATTGGCCTTGTCTTCATTATGGTTTTACAGAGGTTTATTTGAGGACTTCCCTGCCCATGCATCATAATCTTAAGATCGTTTACAGCATTTATTCTGCTGTATTAGTTGTTGTTGCTGCTGATCCTGGTTTTATTTATTTTAGTTTCTAAAATTCTATGTAATATTAGATTGTTGTCTCAGAGACTAATCCTGTGACTTGTAAATGGTGTCTGGGGATCCAGGGGATGCTTCAATTCTCTTCCTCCATAGCTAGGACCATGGGGGAGGAGATCCAATCGTGGCTCTTCTCCACCCCTTCCCAGTCACCACAGAAGACTCAGCAGTGGCTCCTCTTCTTAGGTCATGTTGCAAACTTGGAACAGGACAGGGACATGCTGGTAGAGAGGGCAGAGGGGAGGAAGTGGCTCTACTGGATCCAGGAAGTTAGGAGAGGTAGACAGGTCTCTTAGCCCATTAAGCTCAAAATGCATTTTGAGAGGATGGGAGGCTAGCAGGCCTTTAGAGTTCCACCCTATTGGGCATGACTTAGGATAGATGGAAGGCTCTGAGATTGGAGCCGTCCATCTATTGAGCATCAAACCTGTTGCATTGTACTCTTCACCTTACTTACTGTTTTAAATATTTTATTTTTAATTGATGGGTGGAATCAAGAAATAAAGGCAGCATATGCTGGAAAAACTCAGTGGCGTAGGTGTGTTTAGCAGAATCCTAGTTTTGGTTTTGAAAGAAGGCATTTTTCTTACAATTAAAACACTTGCAAATTCGTCTGACCCCTGGAGTGAACTTTGATTAATGTTATTGAAGACTGAGCAATTCCATGGAATATTTTGCTATTGATGTTTTAATGCCAAGAAAGAAAAGGATAAGATGTTTGAAACTATCAGTGGCATTTAGATATGCATCATTATCCATTAAATCTGGTCCAGTGTGTAGCTCCAATGCAAATAAAGTTAGCTGTGACGAAGACCCATTCAAATTAATTTGCTGCATTGACATTTTTGAAAGTTGTATCCTAAAATAAGGGTATGCATGAAATGTTAATGTATGAAATGGTTCGAACTAATAGATTACGATGACAAAAAATATTTTTAATCAGTGATAAGACATTTGTTGCAAGGGAGTATATATATAACCTCCCTCCAGGTCTATTAATTACTGTTTTCCCATCACTCAGACTGAGATTTGAATATGTTGTTTTAATGCAAGCTTACACAGCTTGCAAGTCACCAGTAATACAAACAAAGTCTACCAGTCTTGTATAGGTTAACCCGTAGTTAAACAGAAGTAACATGGTGCTGCGATCACCAATTGCTTTGCAAATTTTCTGCACAGATATTCAACTCAGCCTCATTCAACACACCATTGCTTTTGTGGGTTCTCATAATAGTAGAAATGAATTCTCAGCCTTTAAAAAAATGTTCAAGGGCCCCAATCCATTTTAAAATAAAATTTCAAGCCATTTAATATGTAATTATTTAATAAAAAATCAGTCATACTAATCCAGAATAAAGGAGTTTGAGAAATCACATCTCAGGCGAGATGCAATTTCGAAAAACGCTGGCTTTGTGACTACAGATGCTTACTACTTCTAAAAGTGAAACTGTTCGTATTTAGAGACTGTATATGCGTTTATTAACATTTAATTTATGTTCCTAGTTTTGGGGGAAGTCCAGAATATCTTGCACAACACAATTCATAGAAGAGAAAAGTATTACCACATATTATTTATCTTTCAAATGAAGCACTAACTTTTTTTTTAATGTATTAACCAGAAAGAACAGATTGTGAGTGAAAATCCTTAGGAATTTCTCCGACATATATATGTTTAGTATGGCATGGCAAACCTTTGGACTTTCTTCCTATTATACATGTCCTCAAAAACTGCCAGTCCTTAGAAAATGACTGAATATCAATAATAAAAGCCACTCGAGAGTTGTAAAGATGGAGAAGAAACAGCTCGGAAGATGAAACTTTACATACTTGTGGTTTGACTGCTATAGGGTGATCCCCTCCTTTATTGAAGGGCAGCCCAATTTAAAATAGGGAGAGCAGTAGGGGGATTTGAAGTTGTCCATTAACATTTAGCAACTGGACAGCAGGTTGAGCCGGCAAACAGATCACCTGATCACCGTTTCCTCGCTACAATGAGATGTACTGTATTTCTATTTAAATGATAGTGGGGGGGGGGGGGTTTCCCCTAAATTTGGAACAATAAATTTTTCTTTATTTATGTAATTGCGTTTTTATACCTCCCAATAGCCGAAGCTGTCTGGGCAGTTCACAACAATTAAAACCATAAAATACGACACAATAAAACATAATATAAAACTTTAAAAGGTTTAAAACTACTGTATAAAACCAAAATAAAAACCACCAGCAGTGTAAAGATTTCAGTATATGATAACAGATGTAAAGATAACAAGAACTGGAAATTTAAAATGCCTGGGAAAACAAGAACTTCACCTGGTACTGAAAAGATTACAATGTAGGCACCAGGCAAGCCTCTCTGGGGTGGGTATTCCACAACTGAGCCTTAGTAGCTGCCCATCTTACCTCATTTGGTGGGGGCATCCAGAGCAGTGCCTCTGAAGATCTTAGGGTCCAGGCAGGTAGATATTGGAGGAGATGATCCTTCAGGTAACCCAGCCCCAAGTTGTCCAGGGCTTTGAATGTTAATACCAACGCTTTGTATTGGGCCTGGAAATTGAATGGCAGCCAGTGCAGGTCACAAAACACATAATACATTCATATTAACCAGTCCACATTCACAACCTGTTTGCCATATTTTGAACCAGCTGGAATTTCTAGATGCTTTTCAAAGGCAGGCCCACATATAATGCACTGCAGTAATCCAGACAAGAGGTTACCAGAGCATGGATAACTCTACATAGGCTCTCTCTGTCCAAATAAGAATGTAATTGGTATATCAGCCTAAAATGATAAAGGTGCTCCATGCCACTGAGTCCACCTGTGCCTCTAGTGACAATGCTGGATCCAAGAGCTAATCTTTAGCAAGAGTTCAATCCCTTCCAGAACAAGATGAACATCATTTACCCAGGCAGATGAGCCACCTACTAACAATACGGTAGCAGTTCACATCTGTTTAAAACTGCAGGCGTGCTTGTAAAAAACTGAAATCTTGAGTATATATTTATTTATTTCTTATTGCATTTTTAACCTGCCACCCATATCTATGGATCTGAGAGCAGAATGCAATCAATAAAAGCAATTCAATCCAAAATAAAAGAAAACCTAAAACAATAATCCACAATCCAACATATAAAATCAGTTCTGACAGATCAGAATGACAGTTTACCACGTGCGCTCATTCAGACCTATCAGAACGGAAACGATCTTTAAAAAAAAATATAAAATCGAGGGTTGGAGGGATCGATCTCAAATTTCATACACATACTTAGGCATACCCCATAAGCACTGTGACCAAGTTTCAAGCCTCTAACTTTTAAAATACAGAAGTTATAGGTATATTTATATGGCAGTCCGATAAAATGATAAAATCGCCCGAAAATTATCGTCTCCGATGATTAACATAGGTTTTTCTATCGTATTGTCATCGTTAAACACATGCACGATAATGACCTTATCGTATCGTTATCGTACATTTTAACGATACGATACACATCCCTAGTATATGCACACCTTTACCTAATCATGCTACAGCTTCCTTCACACTGATTTTCCTTTTACATATAGAGATATATGTTCTAATTGTGTTAAATCTCCTTTTCTTTCTTTTACCAGATGAATTGGGAGAGGCAGAAGAAGGACACAATTAGCTCGAGGCAGTTGGTCCAGCATCTTCTGTGTCTGCTCAAGAAGAGCAGATGAAGCATGTTATCAGGTCTCCAAGGTACAGTACAGAGATTAGCCTGTTCTGCCATAACATTATTAGAAATTATGCCAGTAAGCTGTTTCCTTGAACTGTATCCAAATGCCAGATATGGGGGGTGGGGGTGGGAAACAGAGCAATTTCCCCTCCTTTTTTTAAACATGTAACCAATGCTATTCATAATTAGAGGGGCCATGCCATTGCTCTTGTTTTAGTCTCTTTAGGCATTGCGCCATGGCTTTCTGGTGGATAAAGAGAGGTTTACATGAAACCTAGGGACTGTTTGTTTCTAATCAGCTTCAAACAAAAAGCTGAGGACTAAAAACTTCTATATATATATATATATATATATATTTCAAAACCAAAATATCAAATTCAGCTTCAAACAAAATAGGCATGGCCCCTCTAATTATGAATAGCATTAGCTACTTTTATTTATTTATTTATTTATATATTTATTTTAATAAATTTGTATACCGCCCCATAGCCGAAGCTCTCTGGACGGTTTACATAAGATTAAAACAATTAAAAACAATATACAAAAATTAAAACAGCAAAAACATACAATATACACATAATATACACATACATTTAAAACCACTGTAATAACTTTAAAAAGCTATAAACCTAAAAACAAAACAAACCCAGGCTCATCAGATATTGCTAAATGCCTGAGAGAAGAGGAAAGTCTTGACCTGGCGCCAAAAAGATAACAATGTTGAAATTTTTAGTCCTCAGCTTTGTGGAGATAAATTTGCTGCTTTTTGAAGTTCCAAGAGTACCTGTAACAAAGCTCACCGTATCATATAATAAAACTCAGTAAAAGCAAAGTGAATATCACAATAAAGAGCAATAAATCTCAAAGCAGTAGCATCATTAGCAAAATAGATTAGAAACAAACAGCTTAGCCATGTTCCCCAGTGGTTGGAAGTCCCTAGGTTTCATGTAAACTTCTCTTTATCCACCAGAAAGCCATGGCACAATGCATAAGAGACTAAAACAAGAGCAACAGCACACCAAAGACTCTGTGTCTCTGGTAAATTATGCCCCCTAATAAGTTTTCTGATATATTCAACTAAATGTGTTGTTATGGTATACATTCTGTGCCATTTCATATTCCCGGCAGGATATTCTTTGTGCGATCAAAGGTTTCCAAGGCTATCTACTGTTTCTGTATACACAAAGCATATTTAAGATGCTTCCTCCACATCCCATCCCCCTCCACATGGGGGAACAAAGATCCAGTAATTTAAAAGAGCCTCACCGAGTGGTCAGACAGACAGACTGGAACTCGGGAATTATAGGTGAAAGGAATGAAATGAAGGCCTGAAAGCTATAATTTCTCTATTTGTGGTTGCATCAGAGGCAGCTGTTAGAGGTAGGCAAATTAAAGATTTGGGCTCCCTTAGACAGTTAGCCTAGGAACAGAAAAGTACTGAGAAGGACAAATAATTTGCACCCATTTTAAAAAAAAAACTTCAGTAGCTTCTGAACATTTCTTGCCAGCCCTGTTGGTTTTCTTCTCATCCCAGTTATTCTTACAGCTATTCTCCTACAGATTGTAACCAATTATTTCCACCCTCAATATTGCTTGAGTTCACAGAGATTCTTGGGCCTCTGAGAGGCAGAGGTTTTGCACATGCAATAGCCATGTTAAAGTCTACTGAGTTACTTTTAAATGGTACGGGACTTTAAGTGTGCTACCAGCAAGACACCCCTAAGATGTGCAATACTATGTGTGAAGAGTAATTGTACAGACTCATAGGTTGCTCCAGAGAAGGAATGATGGAGAACAAGCACCCCCCCCCAAAAAAAAAGTCATCCCTCCCCCCATCCCATTACCCTTCCCTGATTGCTGGAGCCCTGTGCTTAGTTGAGGGAAAGGCACTTCTCGCATATAATCATAAACTAGAAATTAAAACGAGGCAGCAATCCTAAGCATGCTTACTTGAAAATAACCCCATCAAAATCAATAGAAATTACTTCAAGGAAAGATGATCAGGATGGGAGCATCATTGTGCAGTACTGTTCTTCTCTTTCAGAAAACTAACATGTAGGGCAAAGCTCACTCCCTCAAAATGTGCCTTGCCCATGGAATACCCCTCCCAATATTTTTGTTTCTGGGGCCACCACTGTTAACATTTATGTTTAAACATTTTCTAAACATTAGAGTTCTCCATATATTATTAACATTATATTCTAAACATATATTCTAAACATTAGAGTTCTCCATATATATTATTTATATATATATATATATATATATATATATATATATATTATATATACATATTAACATGGTAGCTTCCCCTTACCCACCTTTGCCATTTTGTTTGATGTGGCTTACCTCACAAGTTGGAGTTGTCATGCTCTGTATATCCCCTACCACCCCACATCATTGGTGGCTGTTAGCACACTCAATAGGTCAGCCTTCCCCAACCTGGCATGCTCCAGAAGGGTTGGACTACAACCCCCAGAATCCCCTAGCTAGTACTGTCTGGGGGATGCTGGGAGTTGTAGTCCAACACATTGGGGGGGGCACCAAGTTGGGGATGTCTGCAACAGGTGATAGGCCTGCTTCACACCATGCATTCTACTAAGGAGGATGGGGGGAGGAGCTAAGTGGGTGGGACAAACTCGGTGACCCACCCTGCGATCAACGCAGCATGTAGCTCAACTCAGGAAACCTTAACAACCACTTGTAGGGAAGGCCATTATTATTATTTCCATATTGCAAATGGTGGGTGGAGAGCTGAGACAAAGGCCAGATCTACACCAAGCACGATATAGCGGTATGAAAGTGGTATATAAAAAGCAGGAGCCACTCTACTGCTTTATAGCAGTATTGCAGTGTACTGACAACTGTTGGGGCCCATTGACACATACCATATACTGCTATATCCTGCTTGGTGTAGATCTGGCCTAAGAGATCCTGGCTCGCCTGCCTAGTAAATTCATGGCCAAGATGAGAATTGGAAAAGAGATTTTTTTCCCTGGTTCACAGATTACACCCTTACTCTTTACAACACATCCTCTCTTTCTTTCTCTCTTGCCAAAAGTTGGGAATATTCAGCATGGTGACAGCAACTGCGATATCCCCCAACCGCTCAGTGCTGGGACCTGTTAGTAGATTAGGAGGAATGTTTGACAAAGCAAGGAAAATGAAAAGAAAAGAAAAGCATATTCGATCAAGCAGAGTTGGGGTGGGGGGTGGGGGTGGAGTGGAGTTTGTGATTTGTTTGCCCCCTTCATATACCGGCTGTTTCTACATTGGGGGATAAATAGTTCCTTTTATGTTGAACAATGCTTACCACATTTGCTGACAAGCAATTGCTTTCTCTGTGTTTAGTCAACCAGGCTTCCAGATAAAAGAACTTTGGAAAGAAGAGGGGTGGGTGGGGTTTCTTTCCCCTGCAGCGAGGAGAGACAAACTGCCACCATACTGGTGCCTCGTTCTTTGCTTGAGCAACGGCTGAGCTAAATATCTCTAGCAATTTCTTTTACGCTGTTTATACCCACTGTTCTGGTCATGTCCATACTTAATCCCAGCAGTGTCCGGGGGGAGGGGGGAGTGCTAACATTGGCCTTCTTTACTTGTCTCCTTTAGTTGTCTCATATATATTCCCTGGTGGTGAATTTCTTAAAGGCTCTATGTGCCATCTTGACAAAGGAAAACTGCTGGGGGGGGGGGGGGGAAATAGGTCGGCAGATCCCTCAGCATGGTACCCTCTATGAATTCTTTCAAACTAAAAAGAGAGCCCTCCACCATGATTAGGATAGCTTTAAGGCCCCTTCACACTGCTGGGATTTAAGCTCTGGACCCATTTATTACATGTTTTTTTAAAAACCCACCATGGACTAGACTCTGATTCGAGGGCATGGATCATGAATACGCATCTTACCATCTGTCCGTTCCATTTGTCTGTGCGGTTCTGCAGTCAAAACAAATCCGTCATCCCAGATTTGCTAGTGGTGGGTTGCCTAGGAGCCAGGATTACAACATTGCTCTCAATTTTTTTTATATTTTTTTGGCTGTTGCTGTCTTTCATGATTTGCCTCCTCAGTTATGTTTTTTCTCCCCCAAGATACCTTTTGAAAACTTTTCATGAACCATGCCCAATTCCTCTAAGAGAGACTCAGAATTGTGCCCAGTTTAGAGGGGACAAATTGAGGAAGAGTGATTTTTGTGACCCGTTCCATGTTGTGCTAAAAATTAATCATTACAATAATATCAGAACAAATCCAGACAGTTCTTTTGAGGCCCTGTGAAAAGTGTTGGTTGCCGATGATTCATTTTAATATATTCTGACAACTTTGTATTGTGCGTACCCTGCCTTAAACCAACTTTAAAAAATATGGAAATCTTAGTTGGGGGGGGGGGACTTACAACTATAAGGTATTTGCATAGGCTGAAGACAACTGAAGGTTTTAAGAAGATGGATTAGCAGTAATTTGTCCAGGTACCTAATAGTTAGACAGCACACTGAAATACTTGGGTCAAAATTCAGTGCCTCTGTTCTCTCCCCAGTTTCAGCCTTCATGTAATGCCATTTTCAAAGGATGGAATGGTTGCCCTGACATTCTCAAAATGTCTCTCTCTCTTTCTGTCTCTCACACACACACACACACACACACACATACACACACACACATACACACATGTATGTGGTGCTCAACAACAGCATGCAGACAGGTAATCATATAATAGCATGATATCAAGCCAAAATTTCAGCCACATTTCAAGTTCGCACTGCCAAAAAGAAAGTGCCAAAACATTGATACTGCTTGGCACATAATTGCCTCTCTGTATGGTAGAGAGGAAGAGAACATTTAAAATGGGAGCCTGCCCATTTAATGCAAAGTTAATTTAGTGAACTGGAAACTTCCTTTACAAAATCCTGTGTATTCATTCGATATGTATACTAAAGCGATGAATTGTGCAGCTGATAATGTGCACCTTTATATAGAAGCAAGATCCATTCAGTGGCTCATATGCTCACTTAAATGTGAATGGGGTTGTAATCGCAATGTACCAAGTTCCCCAGAAACCTGCACCTACAAATTTCTTAGATTAAACACGTGGTGGGTGAAGAAATGCTTTTTATTGTTATTTCAAAAACTGCTCACTCTCCGATTCAGTGGATGACACCCCCACCTTCCCAAGTTTATCTTATTTTGGAAAAGAGGAAACATTTCTCCTTATTCACTCATGCTACACCATTTATGATTTTGTAAGCCTTTATCAAGTTCCACTGATGACTAGTTCACACATCAAAAATGACATCAACAACACTGACTAGTCATTGTAGTGGCTTACCGTGTAACTCCTGTCGACTGCTTTGTGGAACATGTTAGAATGTCATGTCAGGGACTTCTGGAGCTGACGAGAATACTGTCCGCATAGTAAGGAGGAGACATGTGATAAAGAGGGCTAAATGTTACAGCACAGAGTAGTGGAACATTAGAAGCTGTGTGAAATACTGTCCCTCTAGTACAGTATTGTCTCCTCCACATTTTTTGCATCACTGATACCTTCTCTGTTTGGGCTAGAGGGACCTCTACATACAAAGTATATATGCTGTGCCACAAAACTATGATCAATCCCTAGAGAAAAGTCACTAAAAGGATAACATCTTATATAAACCAGCCTGTGCCTAATAATTATGAAATAACCCCATACCTGTGAACATAAACACACAAATCCTATCTTGAGTGCATTTTATTAGCCATTCGTTTTCAATGTATACTAAGAATGGTTTTATTAGTACCACAAGAATGTAGCGAATCATGCCTGAATATGATTGTCACCAATCTTTTATTAACTGGCATTGTGAAAGCTCTTTCATTCAACCTCTGTAAGGGATCAAAGATTTCCAGATGTAAACAAAAGGGAAATTCACATCTTAGCACAGTAATTTTATGCAGAAAAATCAAAACATATAAACTGTTTCATACAGCGATCAGTCAACAGCTTACAAAATTTCACATCTGGGTCATGGTCCAGTCAAAGTTAAGCACTTAAAGTCCTATTGATTTCAGCTGAGGAAATTTGAGTACATGCTTCCAATTGAAATCAATGGCACCAAGAAGGCTTAATGTTGCGTAGTTTGTGCTACTGCTTGCTAGATGTAGGAGTGTGCATGTGTATATACATGCATGCATGTGTCTGCATTTATAAAATTAACAGATTTCACAAAGGGTTTAATTGACAACACAGGACTATTTTTTTGTATTCTAAAAGGTTTCTGAAAATTACATCAAACCTTAATGGGGGTAGAATGGATGCCAAACTTTACTCTTAAAACTCTGAAGTATTCCTTCAACCATTAAATGTGTATAATAATAAAAAGCAACCATTGCATTAAGCATTTCTGGTATTTCATTAAGAATTTCTAATTAACTCACTGGCTGCACATGCTCTTTCTAAGCATCATCAGATGTTATGGGATGAAATTCCTTATTGTTCTGCTGGAACTTGATCCCATTATATGCAAGTCTGTGTAGAAGCAACAATAATTTGAAGGAAGGCATGAGGACATAATCTCCAAAGAGTACTATATATCTGAAATATATACTAGGAGCTCCATAATGACCACTTCAGAGACCACTATATTATTAGTAAGGATTCATGCTACTTGGAAAACTTAAAAATAAGATTACGTAAACTACATAATTAATTTGCTTTGATCAGTGATTCACTACGATTCCTTCACCCCATGTTTATATTGCTTTCATGTCATTTTTCAATACACTATATCCATTTTAAAGCCATGTAAAATATTGTTGGATTATTATTTCTAGCTGAAATGAAGTACAGGATATATGGGAGCCATCGTAGCAGGTGGACAGGGTAGAAATCACTGAGGGAGGAAACTGCAGACAGATTGTGTTTTGATGGTAGATGTAAATAGGTTTTTTAAAAGACTTGAATCTCTCAACCAATAGCTTTCTTCTTGAAAAAAATGGAAAGAAAGATATTCAAGCTCAGATATGATTGCACTTTATAACTAATATACATAACTGCATATGATGTATGTGGCTGTTTTGATTTTCTGACTCCGGGATTATAGTTCTCATAGTCTTAAAAGATTAGGAAGAAAAATGGAGAGAGTCTGAGTAAATGTGCTGTAAGTTAGCATATGAGGCATTATTTAAATCAGGGACAGAGAATGCCTGGCTCTCAGGATGTTGTTGTTGGACTGCAGCTCCCATGAGCCCCAGCCCACATAGCCAATGGTAAGGGGTGATGGGAGTTGCAGTCTAACATCTGGAGAGCTCCATGTTGTCTGTCCTTGATTTAAAGAGTGTAGAAGTCTGCATTAGCAGCAATCATAGTGTGGAGTGGGGATGTAGACTGGAACACACGTTCTGCTGAATACATGAAGCAATGATGGGCTTTTGCAAATAGGGACCATGGAATGGAAATCTTATAGCCTTTATGGTTACAAAGAACACACACACACACTTGTGTACTGATGCTTCTCTGTTCTTAATAACTAGACAGAGTATTGTTAGTGTCCATCAACCCTTCTGTTTCTATGTGCTCTTCAGTTTTCTGAGTGTTCAGTGCTGCCTTCTAGTCTCTTCAAAAAATAAGTATTCAAATAAAATAACTGTATACTTATGTTATCTCTACTACAGGATATAGGGGATTTTTATAAAATAAAGGGGAATTTTTTGTTCAAAAATTCCAGATTACCCCTTGATTTTGTTACTAGTGAGTTCTTGCGATATTTGTCTTACTATGCCATAATTTATTGGGAATATGTTACCTATTAGTCAGACACTTGGAAACTACCTATAGCATATTTTTAAAAATCTACTGAAATTTGCAAGGAACTGTGCAATTACTGAATCACACAGGCCAATTCAAAACTTTCCATGCACCCCATCCAGTCCTGCTTCCATATTTGTCTACCCAGTTGACCTCTCCAATTTACATTTACACATCTATTCAATTAAGAGAGAGAGAGAGAGAGGAGGAGGAAGAGCAGAGGTGGGGAGAATGGCAAATAAGTGCCATTAATTTTGAATGCTGCACTAGAATTCTTGGGAGGACGTTTTAGAGGAACAAACCAAAATAGCTAAAATGTCATACATTCTAAAATGTAGTATAGCTAGAACGTAGTATATATCTCCATTTGGTGTTTCATTGAATTACTACACTTCCTTGATATGGTCATCATTGCAATTTACAACTTCACTATAAGATCAAAGAGGTTACATCTCTAAAGGTTGATGTATGCTACAGGGAATGGCAGAAATGGCCTAAGACCTTTCGGAGCCTGGGACAGAAAATCCAAATGGCACTTGATGGTGGTAAAAATATAGGAATGATGGAAAAATTGGCCATTTTCTGGATTCTAATGGTGCCCTAAAATCTACGTTGGCTGATGTTAGGCAAACCACATCACCCAACATCATGTTCTGGTGAATGTTCAAAATTTGATGAATACTGACATTCATGTGTAACTGCTTGAAAATCCATTTTCTCTCTTTTAATTCATAAAGAAATGAATGCTAGTCAACACAATCTCCAACTTTTGGTCATTCATTATAACATAGACAAATATTCTTGACATTAGCAAATAGAAACAAATGTGATAAGTGATTCAGGAGAGGGATAGAGTGGTGTGTGGGTTTGCTCAGAATAGGCCTTGCCTGATGCACAGGAGGGGAGGTTTCATCTGGTGGCAAAGTACAATCCTTGCTGGGAAGCCATCACCACATCGGTAGGGCACCATATCAATCATACTGCAGTGGCTTGAGTAGGAAAATACTGCAGGAAGTAAAAGCCATTGAGGGTGTATAGTGTCTTACGCTACAAATCTGGTTGCAGTGCTGGCTAATAAGGTGGCTTGCAAGGCAAAATTGCCAGCCACTACTGTGGCATCCCGTCACTACCTATCATCAGCGGAAGGCAGTGGTGAAGTCATGGGATGCTGCAGCCAGCGCTGTATAAGAGCATGGTTGCTGAGTGGACGGCCTCCCATGAAGTGCAACCTACCAATGTTATCGGGGCAACTATCCAGTCAGCAATGGTGTGCTCTCATGGTGATCACTCGGGCATCCCATTTATTCATCACCACTGCCCCACACGGAAAGATAACGACAGGAGGCCACCTCCCTCTCTATCACCATGCAGTGGTGGCTGGCAGTTTTGTGTAGTGAATGGCCTGATGCACTGCCACTGTCTGGAAGCCCAGGCTCAAGGGCGTTTTCTAGCTGTAACACTTTTTAATCAGTGTAAACGCAGCAACTCATACAATTTAGTCTACTTAGTAAAAGTAGCCAGTCATGTCATGTATAATCTACATTTTGCAAGGCTTTGGAGATAGGCTGACCATATGAAAAGGAGGACAGGGCTCATGTAACTTTAACAGTTGTAGAGAAAAGGGAATTTCAGCCAGTGTCATTTGTATGCAATTAGTTCCTGGTGAAATTCCCTCTTCATCACAACAGTTAAAGTTGCAGGCACTATACTAGAGTGACCCTATACAAAAGAAGGCAGGGCCCCTGCAACTTTAACTGTTATGATGAAGAGGAAATTTCACCAGGGACTAATTGCAAACAAATGACACTGGCTGAAATTCCCTTTTCTCTACAACTGTTAAAGTTACATGAGCCCTGTCCTCCTTTTCATATAGTCAACCTATTGGAGAGGATTGGCTAAAGAGGTGGAAGACATACTGTGTTATACTGAGTCAAACCATGGACTCATCTGTCCCAGTTCTGTTTACCCTGACTAGCAGCTGTCCTCCCAGCCCAGCTATTAGCATCCTTAAAAAGAAAAGAACTTGATGTGTTAGGGATTAAAGCTTGGAGCTTGTGAATGCAAAGCCTGCACTTCACCACTGACCTAGGGCCCCTCCCCTTTGCATTTAAGTACAGTGCATTCTTCGTCCATTCCTCAGAAAGACTATATATATTATACTATTCCAATGTGATTAGTTGAAATTTGCAGCTTCACCCTAAGGGAATATTCCTTTGGAGCTTTTAGCATTCTAATGGATGTTAAGGACAGTCGGAAATGTGGTTAAAATTGGCAGCAAATGACAATGTTTCACGCCAACACAAACAGCATAACAGCTCTCCCCCCCCCCCCCACAAGAGCCATGGAAAACAGCTTATAATGGGATCGTTATGGTGTCTTACATATTCCAGGAGTACTATCCCTATATGATATGGACATTCTGATTGTGGTGGTCTCTGGTCATATGTTCTGTCCATATCTTGATGAGCGCTTGATATGCAGCAATACAAATACAAATTCATGTTTAAAGCGAAATGTCTTCCCGTGCGGTTGTGATCATTGCAATACATTTTTTTTCCTGTTTAGGGAATTTGCAATGGCATCGTTTATATTTCTGTAACTGCATGGGGAACCACTTCCTATAAATGGCTGACCCAGGCAGCTGTGTTTCAGGCAGCAGTCCCACTGCAAAACAAACGTATGAATTGAGCCTCCATTTCCAAGGTTAAAAGGGGTCTGGACCTTTTATCCTCCATACAATTTAACCACATTGCAATATTACTGCCATTGATGTGCAGGACCAGGATACGATTTAATCTAATCGCTATGGGAAGGTGAGATCCAAAGATGGATCAGGTTTTTGAAAACACTTTTAGCAGTTCTTCCATTATTGTTTTACAACATTGACTTTATTTTTTTTAAAAAATTACTTTGCATTACTACTACAATCACTAGAATGATTTGGATGCATTAGACATTTAAGAAGAAACCTTCATTAAATAGCAGAGCGATGTACGTGAGGAATTTGAGTAGGAGTTAATCAAATCATCCAGCCGTGACCTATTTCTCTACTAAAATAATATAAAGTCTGACAACACTAAGGACACCCAGTGCTAGATCTGCCATTACAATCTCCATTCACTTGGTTGGATTTCAGTGCTGCCGAAATCTCTGCCCGTTGTGTAAGCTTTTCCTATATGCTCCAGTACTCTGTGGCAATTAAATGAGGCTCAGAAAGGCAGGATTTTTTTTTAACTTCAATTTGTTGGTTTTCATCAACTTAAAAAGTTTGACCTTAAGCATTTTCTTGGGGGGCGGGGGCGGGCGGCAGAGGCTGTTTCTGCTGCATTCCATACGTTGTTGCCTTATCCTATGGAAACAGCTGCTCTGTGGAAGATTAACTGCACATACTTTCAAATGTGGGACTCTGACTCTGAAACATAAAAGAAAAGGCAATCTTTGTTGTGCGGCAGTGGCGGCGGCATCCTCAGATTGCCATGCAGAGAGACGGGGAGCCTTCCTTGAGCCTCAAGGATCTGAAAGTGAAGCAAGCTTATTATGAGAATGGAAGCGCAGGAAACTAACCTGGAAATGATCCCCTGTCGGAGAGAGTCTAGGAGGCTATCAGTGGCTACTAGTTCTAATGGCTATGTGCTACTTCCAGTATCAGAGGCAGTAAGCCTATGTACATTAATTGCAGGGGAATGCAAGTAGTAGCGCACTGTTGCCCTCATGTCCTACTTGTGGGTTTCTGGTCGACAACTGCTTAGCCACTGTGTGAAGAGAGTGCTGGACCATGTGGATGCTTAAACTCATCCAGCATGGCTCTTCTTATGTTTGATACAGGACTCCTGCCAAAAAGAAGAAATTCTCTTCCCTCTCCAAATAGTGTTACGTAGGAAGCTGCCCTCAACCAGGCCAGACTATTTGCCCATCTAACCCCAGCATTGTTAAGCTGACTGGTGGTGGTTCTCCAGGCTCTCAGGTGGTTTTTTTCTTTGTTTGTTTGTTTGTTTTGCCATCCCCTTTTTCCTGATTCTTTTTTGAAAACTGGAGATGCTAGGACTCAAACTAGGAACCTTCTACATGCAAAACATGTGTTCTACCACTAAGCAATTGTCCCTTCCCCATAAGAACTTAAGCCATGCTGCATCATGGGCCCATCTAGTCCAGCGTTCTGTTCATGCAGGACAGTTATCCAAATAATGTTGCACCAGCTCAAGCTATATTCCACACTATGTGCAAGAGGCAAATCCAGCTAAAGCAATAAGTTGCCCAAGCACGGTTGCACGATATGCAATGGAAAGATTCAGTGGACCTCTGCTAGTGCTATTTAAGTTTGACATCATTGGATACTGGCCACAATGGCCAACCTGCTGCCTGTAGCAAACCCACAAGTAGATCATGAGTGGAACAACACCCTCCTGCTAATGCACCCCAAAGTTTGTTTAGGCAGATTTACCCAAATTGTGATCTAGGCATCCTTAAGGATCACTATTTGCAAATTCTTGTGCAAAATTATCCAACCTGCATCTCTTCAATTAATATGTGGCTTGGAACTTAGATATCCGTGAAGTGTTCTGCTTCTCTGCAAGCAAGTTCTTGGCAGGCTAAGTGAATCAAAATTCACATTTAAATATTTATTTATTTTTTGGACAAAATACCTGCCTAAATATGTATTTTGAAAGAAAATATGCATTGAAATATAAACTTCAAATATATATATTGTGGGTGGCAGAGTTTTAAACCACAGATCAATGCAGTAATGGAACATAATTATGGAATTAAAAGATGTGATAGTGAGATGGACTACAGACAAATAGATTTCTCCATCCCCAATCACATCACGTGTTTCTGTACATCCGCCCCACATCATTGGCAAGGGCAGAGGAACAATATGGGGGAAGTCTGCCTAAATGGGAGAGAGGAGGAAGAGTTTGACATGGGGCTGAGTCTTTGGTGGGAGCCCTATATTTAGTACCATCTAGTTCCACCCTGGAGACTCCACAACAGATTATTGTCATTCTTTACATATCTCTTTTTCAGATATGGGAGCGATTTGAGAGAGAGTGTACCCTTGCTTTTAAAAAAGATACACAATGTTAATGAAGGCAGACAGACTTTGACCTAGCATATAATGCATTATCTACAGACATGCAGTTTAGCCTACATCCATAGCGGTGTAGTGAAATGCAGAGTGTTTGACAACATCATCTGATAGCATAATTGTATCCCTTCCTTCCTGAAATTATACAACTATTCCACATAACAGACAGACATCTGGAAAACCTACCGCATAAGTAGCAGCTGTGGTTCCTGTGCTAAATCAGGAAGTCAACTGGGTTATCCCCCTGGTTTTGTTACAAACCATTTGTGTAACTTAATTGGCCATTTTCATCAATAATACCCCCCCCCCCCAAATCAGGCCATTATAGTCCTACATAGTAGATTTTGCAAGATATTCCACCATTCATTTGCTTAATTTTAAAAATTGCTCTGTGTAACAAATCTTAGCTTAGTTTGAAAAACTTTGCTTAAACCTCCAGATTTAAGATGGCAGGGGGCAAACATTCAAGTGGAATATTGTTAAGATTTTAAAATAAATAAATCCAAAACTCTGATGGCCAAAACTTGACGCTGAATTCTGAGTAAAAGGCAAAAAGGAAACAAAACCTGATTTTGTAATGAAACAGGAATCAGGGAATATATTCATTTTTCAACTCGATTCCTAATTGCTGTACAGCCAAAGGAAGAGACTTACAGTGCATTCCACTGCATTAAATGAGACCTACTCACTTGTGTGTTCAGGATTGCAGCAACAGCATTGCAATTTGTAATTGGAAACAGAGGAAGAAAGCATCACATTTGCATTTCATCATCATCAGAATTGTCATTGTCATCATCATGTTTACTGTTCAAACTATGAAGCCATAATCAGGTTTTAAATGCATGCCAAAGAGCGTAAATGAAATAATGAAATATCGTCTCAGAGTCACACTAAGCATCCGATGTTGCTCAGATTTATCAAGGAACAGGGTATCCCCCCCCCACAAATTCGAGAAGAGAGAGAGAGAGAGAGAGAGAGAGAGAGGAAGAATGAAAATTGAATTCAGATTTCAAGATGGGATAATCCTGGGTGTATTTGAGTGGGGAAATCTATCCCCCAAATGTCTCATTTCAGGATATCCAGATGTGTGCATTTCTTCAACGACAAGGTTCATTCTCTGCCTAAAGCACAGCCAAAGTCTTTCTCTTGACTGACGCACCAACCCGGCTCCCCCATGGTGATCTTTTCTTCTATGCTGAATTGTAAGGCTTAGGGCCAGAGTGCATGAAAACGGCTTCCACCTGGAGGCCACTTTAAATTGCTCCCCATGGCGGCTGTCTCCAAGCTGTTTGTGTGCGGTGGATTGCTATGCCAAAATGGGGGATTTCTCCCCACACCGCTGCAAACTTAACAACCCTTCAGAAAATGCAAAGCGTCTTCTGTGGGGCAGTTGTTGTTTCAGATCCTGGGATGTTCAGATGCTCCCCAGTGCAGGTGCTCTAACATTCTCTTTCAAACTACAAGCATCATGAAAATTTGTACCATCCCTGTGTATATGCCCCATGTAGAGACAGCGGTTCCACAGTGGGCCCAGGATGTTCTGGTTCCTGAGGAAAAGGACAAGAGAGGCAACCTATCCCCGCTCCTAATTCCACGTACAAAAAATGTCCGGATGGGCAATTGAACCCTATTTTAACACTGGTGATTGGACAGCATCCTCCACCACACCAGAAGATAGCAGGCTAGATTAGGAGGCGCATTACAGACTTTGTGGCACATTTGGCTCTCTCATAGGAAGCTGCCTCATAATGAGTCAGGCCATGGTCCATCCAGCCCAGTATTGTCTGGCAGCAGATATCCACAGTTGTAGGCATGGGTTTTTCCAGCCCTACCTAGAGATCGAACATGGGAACTTCTACATTCAAAGGACATGTTCCACCACTGAGCTATAGCCCAACATTTCCCAGCTCCTCCAACACTCCCTAGTCCCAGCATATGGCACCTGCAGCAGCTTCCTTACTCTGCCTAATAGTTGGGCCAGCCCTCTGCAGTTCATACAATTGTCATCTGGCAGTGCACATTCCTTCAGGTGATTGTATGGAAGAGCCTGTTCACTTCTATATGTGTTGAATGTCAGGCCATCAATAGAAGAATAGCCCTATGGATCAGACCAAAGGCCCATCTAATCCAGGATCCTCCTTCCTAAACTGGTCAATGAGATGCCTCTGAGAAACAATAGCCCTCCCTTGCTGTTGCTCTTTACTGCCTGGAAGGATCCTGGAAAGAAGAGGCAACAGAGCCTGCCCCAGCCAGATGATTCCTCTTCCCCACAGGCCTGTCTACCACTCTCTGCCCTGTGGGAAGGATCCCAGAAGAGAGGAGGGGCAGGCAAGCAAAGACCTCCAGCTGGACTATTACTCTCTTTCAACCATGCACATACAGAGCCAACTATCACCAGCTGCCCTATGAAAAGGATCCTCATCACTTGTTAGTTTTTTTACTGTTTACTGTGATTTTATTAATAATTGTTGCTGTTACTTGTAAGCCTCCTTGGCAGGGCCTACATCCTGGATTCAAGATTCAGTGGATACAAAAATGAATATTTTTAAGGTAAAATGAATACAAAAATGCTAACTCGTGAAACACATGTTCAAAAATAATATGTGACTTTTTTTTTAAAAAAAGAGATCACAAATAGATGCAGAAACAGGACAGGGCTTATCAGTGAACATATGCGAAGCAGACATGGATTGGAAATACATGGAACCGTCCATCCCTAATCATGGTTAATAGCCCTTGATAGTTCTATCCTCCAGGAATTTGTCTAATCCCTTTTTAAAGCCATCAAAGCCAGCAGCCATCAACACATCTAGTGGCTGAAAATTCCATAAATATGCATTTGGCACAAAAGAATTTCCTAGAAAAGGGTCATTGTATAAGAATGCAAACTGAGTTCATGTACTCTCACAGCCAATGTATATATTGAAAGAAGTACTCATGGTAGTGGTCTCCTCACATGACAAGTGTGAATCAGCTCATATATTTGCTGACTATCACAACAGCTATTTTTATGGAAAGGGATTTCCAGCACATCCTGTTCATGGAATGTTACATTGCTCACATGAGTAGATCACTTCAATGTAGCCCAGATGTTTTGCGTTTGAAAAAGACCAACATCTGAAGAACCATTATGAGAACTAAAAACAACAAGATACAGAAATACTTCACACATTATAGCAGTTGCTTAGCATGACAGCTTTAAGAAGATTAAACTGTGTTGCTGCATGATGGAGCTATTCAACTGCACAAATTGCATATTATCAGGGTTGTTGCCTGATTAAGGTTTGTTAGTTAATTAATCACCTGCATTTCAACCAAGTCACTAAGTTTAAATAATTTTTCACATCACCAAAAATTCAATATATGTTCCTTTTGGAGGTTAAAAAAGGAAGTGTGAGATAGCGTTTGAGTATTGCATGATATTTTCCACTTATTATTAAAAGAAAAGGACACCTTTCAAAATAAAAAATTCATCCTGGATTATATAGTATCATAACTGGACTAAAATAGCTTTCATAGTTAAATAAATGTGCACTTTAGTCACATCTCCAGCTTTGCAGAAGGACACATCTTTAAAAATAAATATTCCATTGATAAAAATGGCTCCCCCACAGATTAATCAACTAAAGTGCTAGTTGATTCATCTACTGTTTAAAGGTTATAGCTTAACATTCTAGTTGCAGACCAGCCTAATGTAGCTACAACTAACTCATTTTGAAAATATTGGGACATTAGTTAGCTTTATTGACTTTCCAGTTGGTTTCAGTGAGCCTCAGTTGCAACTACCTTTATCAGGATTAGACCCACTTCATACATGTTTATAATTATGAATATTTTAAATATAAGAAAAGTAATGTGCAGTCTGATTCAGAAGTTCAGCTGCTATCAGGTTTTTTAAAAAATATATGAAGAACATTCACTCATTCACAAGGATGTATATTTTAAATTATTCTCTTTTGATGATACAACAAGATTTAAGTCAAACACAGTATAAAACTATATCTATCTATACACGCACACACACACATGTAACCAAAACACGTGAACAATGAATATCAATAAATATCTCTCTCTCTCTCTCTCTCACACACACACACACACACACAACCAAAACGGAAAAATGAATTTACCTGGAATGGTAAGCAACTTTGTACATACAATGAGCCTGTGTATGGCACAGCATGAATAACTGCCTTTTTATAATGGGCTCATTCTTTTGTTTTGCTATACACAATACAAAGCAATTTCCACTAGAAATGCTGGAACTCGTTAACAAGCTTAGTATGTATAATATTGCTTCTTTTTGTTTGGAGGGGTGGAATCAACCTTTTTTTTTTTTCCCCCAAAATTCACAATATACCACAAACGGATGATCAGGGGGCTGGAAACAAAGACCTATGAGGAGAGACTGAAAGAACTGGGCATGTTTAGCCTTGAGAAGAGAAGACTGAGGGGAGACATGATAGCATTCTTCAAGTACTTGAAAGGTTGTCACACAGAGGATGGCCAGGATGTCTTCTCAATCATCCCAGAGTGTAGGACATGAAGTAATGGGCTCATGTTACAGGAAGCCAGATTCCGGCTGAACATCAGGAAAAACTTCCTGACTGTTAGAGCAGTACGATGATAGAACCAATTACCTAGAGAAGTTGTTGGCTCTCCCAATCTAGAGGCATTCAAGAGGCAGCTGGACAACCATCTGTCAGGCATGCTTTAATGTGGATTCCTGCATTTAGCACAGGGCTGAACTTGATGGCCTTATAGGACCATTCCAATTCTGCTAGTCTATGTTTCTAAGCCACTCACTAGGCTCTGAAGCAAGGAACCTGATTGCTCTCCCTGCAATCAAGGTTGTAAATCACATGGGGAACTTACATGCATACAGCAGCCTCCCCCCCCCCATTTCAGACCTTCCCCCCACAGTATATGGGGAGCAGTGGGCAGGGCCAGAAAGGACATAACAGCAGAAGTATGGCCAGCAAGCATGGCCCCGCTCTCTTCCTCAATTAATTCTCAATTGTACGAGGAGAACAATTGAATAGGCTTGCATTATGGGTGGACTTGCCCTATGATTAGATGAAATTTAAATATCCATTTCTTTACTTATTTTATATTATAAGTTATGATAGGTTTTTCAGGTTTAATTCTTTTGCGTGATGGTATAATCAAAAAAATTATTGACCAGCGAGCAATATTTTTTCATCAACAACATTCACTGACAACATTCACAACTACTATTACGGTAAAACAGCCATCTAGGAGTCAACCTACATATAACGGTAATTTCACAGGGTATAGGTGAGACCGATCATTTTCTTTACTTTAGTGTAACTGGTCATGACCCCAATTTGGATCAGGAGCAGCTTGCACCAGAAGGAGAGGATTAAACCTTCCACCCACATATCCCTCCAAAGTACACACACACACACACACGCTGGGGGGTTAAAAAAAAAGAAAAAGTTTCCACTGGAGTCAATGGAGTCTTTGTTTTCTTTCTTTTTTTCACACCTCCCCCCGGAAGGAATTTTGGAGGGGAAATGGGTGAGGTGAGGGAATGTTTAATCCTCCGATCTCCTGGTACAGACTGGTCCTAATCCGAATTGGGGCCACATGCAGTTATACTAAAGTAAAGGAAACTATCAGGTTGAGCAGCACACTATGCAATTAACATAACTTGTACTTTGACCCTAGACTACATACTTAAACCGATATAATAACCAAGATTATTCACAGGTAATTCTGGGAAGTGCAGTTCCATGAAAGGGGCTGAAGATTGATAATAGAGAATTCTCAGCACTGTCACCAAACCAGTTTCCAGTATAGTTTTTTTTTTTTTTTTTGATGAAGCAGGGTGGTAAAGTCATGACAATTGGACTAGTATAGATTTAGAACTAATATGTTTGCAGAGAGATATGCCCATAGGGGCTGGGTTCAGATGATAATGGCTTGATAAAATAAGTTGAAATATGAATGAGCCTTTTGCCTTCTCTTTCCAATTAACCGTTTTATATTTTCTCCAAATTGGGAAACTTCAAAATAATCCAAGAAGCAGCTTCAGAACCAGCTTCAAATCTTGTAACCAAATTGGACAAAATGGGAAAATGTGGTTAATAGAGAGTTCTTGTTTTGGTTGCTCACACTGAGTACGGAGGAGGGAAGTAGCTCAGTGTGTCGGCAAAAGGCTTGTTCATATTTTGGCTAGTTATTAAGCCAAGATATGATTGTCAGAACACATCCATTATGTCATACAAATAAACGGGGAGGGGGGGATTTTGGCAACTATAGTTCTTTTTTATAACTATAATGCTCCTCTGTATTTTGCATATTTTTATGAATGTGTTATGAAAAGATTGCCTTCTTAAGGCCATTCAGAAGTTAGTGCTGCTTTTTGTAGCTCCATTGGATTCCGTGTCAAAGAGCTGTGACAAAACTGAAATTTTCAGAAGCAACTATTCTTCATTTAAGACAGCTCATTAAAATTGGGGGTAAAGCCAGCTGGATTAGATCACCAGCAGGAGCAGGAATTTTGAAAATGCTGTTCTCCTGCAAAGATTGAGTATGCGTAAACTATCGGCTAGGGTTGCACTGGATGCCTGTGAACATTTTCAGGGCAAAAAGTGGGTTTTCAAGGTGACAAAAAAAAAAAAAATCCCTGATAAATCCCCAAACTTTGTTTTGATTCTATTTTTCCCCTGTGCCTGTTTGCAGTTCTTTTGGCACTATTCTTAGGGCTTCTTTAGTCTACATGTTGTGATCCCAGCGAATTAGTGATTGTGTAGTGAATGTGATATCACAAAGCCATATAGCTATCCATGATTGTTTCATTACAACAATGGACTGTCATGGGCTCAATCCTTCAGCCACACACATTCTGACACAAGGCACCCCAAATGAGTGAGACTCTTTTATTGTAGCAAATCCCATTGATAAAAGCTTAATGGTTACACTCTTCAAAAATTATATACCTGGCGACAATTAGCTATAGACTCCAACAGTAATTCCAAAACAATTTGGTTGCCCATTGCAACCTCTATGGCTCAGAATACAGGGCAAGGGGCTCAGAGGATTCCTGGCATAATCCATCCCAGGCAATCAAATATAAGAGTTTCCAAAAACAAGGCAGTCTCAAATGATTCCTGTTGTAAGCCATCCCACGCAATCCTAGTCGGGGTTCTCGGAAAAGACCTAAACCAATCTATACACAGAGATTTAATCCAACTTTGAATTCTTTGTTGGAATCTCTATGCTACATGGGTCAAGACTTATCAAGTCCAAGAATCAAGATGTAGGTTCAAAAGTAAGTCCAAAGTAAACCCACACAGTGGGCCTGTTCAGACAACATACTAAACCATGGTTTGGCCACTAACCCTTTTGCAGCAAATGGTTATTGATCATATTTAAATCATGATTATGTAGCCACCATGCTTAGGAATGGTTCACATGACACACTAAATCATGATTCACATGACATGCTAAGCCAAAATATTTAGCTCAAAAAGCTTAACCACCGAGGCCTAGCATGTCATCTGAACAGGGGCAGAGAGAGATCTCAACGACCATAGCTTCCACTTTGGTATTCCCACACTGCAGGATCCTGAACTCTCATCCTCAGAGGATTCCAACCTCTTGACCTAGGAGGAAGAGGCTCCAGAGTTAATGGTTTAGGGAGAAGACCTGGCTACAGAGAGGTATCATGAGGCTTCCACCTCCTTGGGACCTAATTTCCAGGAAGTTCCCACAGCAGCTACTCTGTGTCCAGAGGAGGACTCAGGTCAGAAGGAAATAGCATGCCACAGCCATTCCTACATCATTGTAGCCTGTGATTGCTAAAACAGGTGAAGCCGCTTTAAGAGATGAAGCCTCAGTCAGCATGGTGGTGGGGCCCAGCAGCCTAACTCCAGCAACATTTCTGTTTGAACTTCATTCTTGTCCTGATCCTTGTTGGAGCAACACGAAGGCTATGTCTACACCAGGGATATATCCTGGGGTCATCCCTAGGTCGTCCTTGTGCATCTAAATGATGCTCAAGGGATCCTGGGGGCAACTGGGGACAACCTAGGGATAACCCTGGGATAGCAGAAACCGGAGATATCCCAGTTTTCCCACCGTCCCAGGTTATAAAATGGGCATGGAGCCATGTGGGGTGGCTCCGTGCCCATGGGAGTGGGGGAGAGCAATTTTGCCATCCCCAGGATGGTGTTGGGGTACACGGGGGGTTCCCTTACCTTTTCCGCTGTGCAACAGCTCCTCTGTCTCTCCAAAAAAATGGCGGGTGCAACATCCCTTTCCTCCCAGGACATTGCACTTCCGTTTAGAAGCTGGGGGACGATCCCAGAAGCAGGTAGGTCTGGGATCACCCCCTCCCCCATTCTACACCCTTAGGTGTAGGAAGGGCCACAGACAACCCTGCCTGGCTTCCAGCCCCAACTCCACTTGGATCTTTCCATGGTGTTGATCTCTTTTTGTCTTGCTTCCTAAGAAACTTGACCCCTGTCCAGATCTGATCCATAGCAGAACCCTGCAACCCAAGCCACATCCATGGACTGAAACAGTGTAACAACCCATGAGGATTGTTTCATTGCTGCACCTAGTGCAGCCCAACAGGGAGCCCTGGCTTAGTTACCTAGATTTCTTCCCCTGATACACATTTTGAGTTAGGGCCGTCCACACACAACAAATGTACACTTTACCCATTTCACAGGGTCCCACAAGAATCACCCTCAGGGAAATGCATCCTCTATTTTTCAATCCAGCTCTACTGTCTACATATATAAGACTGTGCTGCCTAGTGACTGGCTCAGTCCACTGACTAATTCATGTATGCTATCCTTCCTTTTAGGATAGTGTGTCCCCTTACTGTTTATTTTCAGTTCGGTAAAAGGCTACCCTTTTACCAAAGGGGAGCCTTTTAATTCCTTTGAACTGTGACTGTCCACTTCATGCATCTGATAATGTATGCCCTTGGCTATAACAACTCATGTCACAATAAATGTGTTTGACTTAAAGGTGCTGCACACATTTCCCTTATGCTATGCTCCAATAAGCTATAACAAAGTAGGGCTGCTGAGCAATATCTGGTAAGGTTCTTCACAACTAAATAATTGAAAGTCAATGTATAGTTAATGGAGGCCACTCGTGTGCATTTTGATTTCCCTGTTAGCCTGGTAAAGGTCAGTTTTACGAGCCTTCAAAGCATGGCTCCGGGCCAAGAAGTGTGCTCCAGCCTTTTCTTGAGGTTAAGTGAAGGTAGAATTTCATTTGAGCTCAGATTGGTAAAGAATTCTTGTTCATTGGCAGCTACCTGCTTTCTATCATATCCGTGACTAGAAAAAGGTATGTATTTGAACTGGTTTTTGTTTTTTTTTTAAAAAAAGGAAGGTACAAAAATCCCAAAACTGCATTGGATGTGTTTCTCTGGTCCCCTCTAGAAGATTTCGCTTTGACACCCAGTTGCCCGATTATGCACATTTACGGATAAATGCATTTACTCCTAATACCTATTCACGAGAGGCGGTGATGCGCATTACGGACTGTATGAAACGTGCTTTAAAGTTGTTGACACGCAGAGAATCACATGTTTACATGGCCATAAGGCGCTTTAACTCCCGCGGTAAATTTTAAGTCGCAAGTTAACGCGCATTCGATAATGTGCATAAGCGGAGATAAAAAGCGCCTCAACCCCCGATTTGTGCTCCGCTCTTGTAGAGGTAAAATCTGTAATGCGCCTTGAAAGAGCTTTAAATCGCTCTTGTAGAGGCACCCTCTAGCAACAACCCTTGAGCCATATTGAAACCACTTTTGAAACTGAGGGAATGTTCAAAAGTATTTCATGACATGAGGGTCTTCTGATCAAATGGAAAGTCAAATTTTCCATGCTTATGCCTAAGCCCTTGGTGTACCTAAAGTAGCTATTTGGATCTGAGCCTTGATTCAGCAGTCAATACCTTATTCCAACAACACGGTGTGCTGTTGCAGTGGGAAACCTCAAACACTGTGTTGGAAATTATTAGGAAAAAGAACACAAGAAGGCATGTATTGTATAAATCTATGGTGCGTTCTGTTTAGATTACTGTGTACAGGTCTGGTTGCCTCAACTCAAAAAGAAAATGGTAGGTCTGGAAAAGGTATGCGTATATAAGTACTATTACACAAAAACAGAGGGCAGCAGTTGGCAAAATGAACAAGTATGTGATACCCAAAGCACGCAACTGCAGTACAATAAAACTATTTATCAAAGGTGGGGTAAATGAAAACTTTTTTATATCCACTGTATGTTTTTAAACACTGTATATATAATAATTTGCTTATAACAAGCTATACAACTAAATGAAAAATGATTTGAACGTTACAGTCCTTAATCAAGAGCAAACGTTTATAATCTTTAAACCAAACTATTTGCGATACTACTGTTGCGAAGAGAGTTTTCATAACAAACAACCCTTTATTTATATTGCTATTATTTGCAATGAGGAATGTAAGTTTACAAAACAAACTGATTTTTATATATATGGCTACTATTTATAACAAACAATACAGAAAATAACAGGCTTCCGGTTATCTACCCGTTTTGCGAGAAGCAAGCGTCTTCAGATATCCTTTTATATGGGGGCGTGGCTATGATCGAGTCAGGGTAAAGTCGCAGATCTTCTGAGCTAGGGGAGGATCGGACTTTGCTCTGTGGGTTGGGCCGTGTTCCCCCCCCCCTGAAGAGTTCTAAAATAATTGGGACCAGAGCCCAGATGACTGGTGAGGAGGGGGGTAAAAATGGGTGTGTGTGTGGGGGGGGGAAGGGTGGGGGGGTATGTGTTTCACTGACCGAGACCAATTTAATGACGTGGTTGAAAGTAAGAAATGGAGAATAGATTGAGATGTGCAACTCTAAATGTTAAGGGGCTAGGAACGGTGGTTAAAAGACGAAGAATTGAAACATTGTTGAAAAGAAAAAAAATAGATATAATTTTTTTGCAGGAAACTCATCAGATAAAGGAGGGGGCTAATGAGTTACGAATGAGGGAAGTAGGAGTGTATGAAAAGGCATTTGGTACTTCTAAAGCGAGAGGTGTGGCAATAATAATATCGAAGAAATGTGGTGTTAATATTCAAAATATAAAGAAAGATAAGAATGGAAGGATCCTTATAATTTACTGTACGTTGGAAGAGGAAGAATTTGTGCTGATAAACGTCTATGCTCCAAATGGGAAACAAATTGATTTTATTAAAGAAGTATTTAATATGGTGGGAGATCTAGGGAAAAAGAATATTGTGATGGCTGGAGATTTTAATATGGTACTAGATAAAGGGAAAGATAGAGATAATATAACAAGAGATAGTAGAGGAGAGGGTAAGACAGAATTAGCTAAATTAATGGAGAGGAAAGAATTAATGGATGTATGGAGAGTTGTAAAAGGGCAAGAAAGAAAATATACATTTTATTCACCTAGATTTAAGAGCTACTCAAGGATTGATTATATTTTTATATCAAAGAATATGGTACCTAAATTAACAGATTGTGATATTGGAGTAATTAAGATCACAGACCATGCTCTAATGATGATGGACATCAAGTTAAAGAAGGATTATAAACAAGCAAAGAGATGGAGAATGGACGGAAGAATTTTTAAAAATAAAAACATAGTGGATAAATTAAAAAAGGAACTGCAGGAAATATGGCAGATAAATGAAAAAGGAGTTAATTCGCAAGGATTATTATGGGATACGATGAAAGCAGTAATAAGAGGGATCTGTATTAGGGAAATGTCCACACTTAAAAAGCAACAGGAAGTACTTAATAAAAAGGTTGAAGAAGAGATAAGGACTTTAGAGGAGAGACTGAGACAGTCAAAAGATAAGCGATTATATGCCCTAATTCAGGCTAAAAAAAAGGAATTGGAGAAAGAAGAAATAGAACAGGTCCAAAAGAATTTATTATATTTAAAGAGAGATTTTTTTGAATTTAGTAATAGAAATTCCAGATTGCTGGCTAGATCCACGCAGTCAGAGAAGGCTAAGAATATGATAGGGACAATAAGAGATAAGTTAGGGAATAGATGTAATGTAATGAAAGATAAATTAAGGATTTTTCAGGAATTTTATAAAGATTTATATACTTCAGAGGCGCTTTCACAAGAAAAGATTCGGGAATATGTAGAAAGGAATTGGAAAATAAGACTGGATGATCAAGATAGGGAGTGTATGGAAGCCTTGGTTACTGACAAAGAAATTGAGGGAATTATTGGAAAACTAAAAGGAGGTAAGTCTCCGGGGATTGATGGTCTGGGGCCGGAATTTTATAAAATATTTAAAGATATTTTAATACCTAGATTAAAAAAATTATTCAATAATATAATAGAAGGAGGAATGACCCCGCCATCGTGGGACCAGTCCCTGGTTGTATTAATACAGAAGCCAGGCAAGGACTTGACAGATCCAGCGTCATATAGACCAATATCTTTAATAAATCAGGATGCAAAAATATTTTCAGCAATTATGGCTAAAAGAATGGGTACATTTATATTTAAATATATTAAAAATGATCAATGCGGATTTATTTTAGGTAGGAAAATGCCGAATTTAATTGGGAGAGTTATAAATATAATAAATATTATAAAAAAAAGAAACTTAAAAGCAGGATTATTAGCTCTGGATATTTTCAAAGCCTTTGATTGCGTGGAATGGCCAGCGTTAAAAATAATATTAAAAACATTTGGGTTTGGACATAAATTTATGAGAGTGATAAATCAGATGTATAAAAATAATAAAGCGGAAATAATGGTTAATGATGGGTTAACGCAACAAATAATACTAGCCCGAGGAACTAGGCAAGGATGTCCACTTTCACCGATTTTATTTGCAATAGTTATAGAAATTTTAGCAAATGTAATTAGGGAAGATGAAAGATTAAAGGGGATAGGAAGAAAAAACAAGATTAAAGTAAATATGTTTGCGGATGATACGTTATTGACAATAGAAGATCCCCTAGAAAGTGGGGAGATGATTCAGAAACATTTGAGAGAATTTGGGGAAATTACAGGATTACAAGTTAACTGGGGGAAGTCAGAAATGATGTTGTATAACTATAACAAGGAAGAGATGGAGAAATGTAAAGCTAAGTTAGGATTAAGACATAAAAATATAATAAGATATTTAGGAGTTAATATAGATAAAGAATTAGAAAGAATAGAGGAACTTAATTTTGTAAGCTTAAGAAAAGAGGTAGGGGAGAAATTACAGATTTATAGAAAATTAAAACATTCTTGGTTTGGTAGAATAGCGGTTATTAAAATGAAGATACTACCTAAGGTTAATTTTTTGTTTAGAATGCTACCTATTAGAATATCAGCAGCTGAGCTTAAAAATTGGCAAAATATGATTAATGCATATTGTAATGGGGATAAAAGAGCTAGGATAAATAAGGGGTTATGGTATAAGACTCAAAAGAAAGGAGGTTTAGGACTCCCTAACATTAAGAATTACTATATTGCTAATCAGTTAAGATATGTTATTCATGCTATTTTAGGGGAGCAAGATTTGGAATGGCTGGAATCGCAAACAGTAGAGATAGAATGTAAACTGCGAAATATATTTTTTACCAAAATGCAGAAGAAAGAATGGAAGGTACTGGACAACCCATTATTGGAAAATATAATGTCGATATGGGAGAAGTATAGGGGGAAGTTGATACCAGGAGATTCTCCGCTAGCCCCAGTTGTAGTAGTGGGAAACTTCCCAAGAGCATTAAAATCAGAGATGGAAGTGAGACTGAAAGAACAAGATATTCTTAAGCTAAGGAATTGGATGGGAAAGATGAAAGATAGTGAGCATATTAAAGATTTGTTTAAAGGACAGAAGATAGCGTGGTTTAAGTCTCTGCAACTGGTGAAATGGACAGAGGAATGGAGGAAAAAAAATAAGAAATGTAGAAATAATACCAGATTTGAAGATTTAATTGAACAAATAGAAAAAAAAGAGGAAGCCAGAGCTAAAAAAGGACTCACTAGCGAGATATATAAAATTTTAATAGAGGGGGAATGTCAGGACTCACTTAAGATTATAAAAGAGGTATGGGAAGAAGATATTAGGGAAAAAATTAATGAAGATAATTGGGGAAGGATGTGGAATGTAAGAATGTTGAAATTATTGTCGATTAGAATTAAGGAGAACTATTACAAGATAGTTTGGAGATGGTATCTAACACCTGTAAGATTTCACCAGATTGATAAAAAAGTGTCTAAGAATTGTTGGAGGGGATGTCAGGAGGTTGGGACCTATTTTCACATGTGGTGGAGCTGTGAACAAATACAAAAATTCTGGGAAAAGGTTTTTAAAGAAATAAGTGATATAATTGGAAGTAAATTGGAATTAAACCCGAAGCTAGCTCTACTAGCAATAAGGGATAGCAGGAATAAGCATATAATTAATAGAGAATTGGTAAACAACCTCCTGGCACCCGTTAGAATAATGATTGCTAAAAATTGGAAAGGGCAACGAAGTTATAAAATAGAAGATTGGTATAAAGAAATTTGGGATATAGCATTGAATGATATGTTGACATGTAAAATGAAAATAATGAGGAGAATGTCCAGTAAGAGTGATTTTGGAGATATATGGACTCCCTTTTTGGAATATGTTTTAAGATCGGGAAAGGGACAGTTGCCTTCAAAAGAGTCATTAAAATTCTGGAAGGAAGATGAATGAATGGGAGTAGGTCTCGGGGGGCGGGGTGCACGGGGGTAGTCGAGGGAGTTAGTTTGTTTATGTATTATGTGTATGTTTGTTTGTTTTGTTGAAAAATGAATAAAAATTATACTAAAAAAAAAAAAAAAGATATCCTTTTATATGTTGTAGCACCAAACTTAGAGGCTATTGCCGTGGAAAAAGGGATTCATTCCTCCAATTGCTTAGAGAAGTTATTCTTGAAGTCCCGGCATTGTGAAGCCTCAGATGAAAATAGTTTGGTTTAAAGATTATAAATGTTTGCTCTTGATTAAGGACTGTAATGTTCAAATCATTTTTCATTTAACTGTATAGCTTGTTATAAGCAAATTATTATATATACAGTGTTTAAAAACATACAGTAGATATAAAAAACTTTTCATTTACCCCAGCTTTGATAAATAGTTTTATTGTACTGCAGTTGTGTGTTTTGTGCATCACATACTTGTTCAGGTCTGGAAAAGGTATTGTAGAAGTCAACCAGAATAATTATGCCATTGGACGGTTTTCCTTATGAGAAAAAGTCTAAAGCATTTGAATATTTATAGTTCGGAGTGGGAAAAGTTGACTAATCCAATCAGGGAGACATCACAGAATCAAGGACGCATCACGGAGATCTTAAAGATTAAACACTGTGTGATAAAAATATATATTTTCTCCCTCTCTCATAAATATAGAACTTGTGGTTACTGTGTGAAGCTGAGAATGACAGTATATTCTGAACTAACAAAAGAAAGCACTTTCTCGCACTAGACCTAACTAACTTTTGGAATTCAGCATGAGAAGCTGTGGTGTTGCTCCAATGTGGAGGATTTAAAAACTGATTAGACAGGTTTAGGGAAGATGTATATCAACATTAAAGGTAGGCAAGTGAAACCCCAAGTAAAGAGGCAGTGTAGTCCTGTGTACCAGATGATAGAGAGCACCCACAAGCATCTGGTTGGCCTCTGGTGGAAACAAAATACTGGAATAGATGAGCTTTTGATCTGATGTAGCAAGGCAGTTCTTACATTCTCACGAAGATTCCTCTAGGAACAAAGTCTGCAGCTGCATCTCTTGAGGAACATATTTGTACATGACCATAATAAACTTTCACATCTGATCTAACGTCTGCATAACGATTCTGAGATGCCACAGATGGGTCGATCGGATTACAACTGCCTGTGGGTTTCTGTAATATGTGCTTGGTAACACAGCACCAGCATGCACAGTATCAGTAATTTGGAAGTAAATATAATTTCTCTGTTCTGTAACCAAAACCATCCTGTCCCACCTCCTTGATGAGCACTTTCCTCAAAGCCCTTTGTTTTCCATTTGTATCGGTAATTTGGGGGCCTTTATGCCCATCCTCAGCTCATTTATAACATGCAGAGTTCCATCAAAGTCAAAAGGGCTATCTATGTGTGTTCTTGGAATAATGGCTTTTGTGGGACATTGCCTGATCCCATTATTGAAAATCAAGAACATAATGTTCACAGAGATCAGTGTCAAAAGCAGGAGTGAAAGCAGCATTTGATTTGTATATATTTAAACCCACAAATTGTATTTGTAACCCCTTTTATGTATACATACAGCTCACTATTAAAGCAATCGACTATTATTTCCATATGCCCATGAAGAGACATTTTACCAATGAAAATAATCTGAGCATAGCTCAACTGTTTTTCCATGACTAACTACGATGATGCTACAGAAGATGGCTTTAAATGCCTTCTTTGTTCTGTTCTTCTCCCCCATTCCTTACCATTTTCAAATACTTACATTTCTAGGCCAAATTGAGTTGTAAACTAATCTCGAGGTTCTCATTGCAGCCAGTCTTTTTTCCTTTGGGTTTTTTAAAAATGGGCCTAATGGGATTAAATTGGGTACCCGATAACTCCTATGGAAAGGTCAACCTATATTTTACCCAAATCCTGGTATTGGTTTTAATATCAGTCATTTAAAAAATACAATGATATCAAATGTAATGCTATCTGACCTTAATTCCCGTTTCCCCCCAATGAAGAATCAGGGATACTGGCGTTAATTCAGAGCCGTTTCCCCCTTTATCAGGGTTTTGTCCATGCTCCAATTCTGCGGGACTGAAAAGCTACAAAGTGTGGTACTGACTATAGAATTCAGCTTCCTAAGAGTTACAGCTTTAATTGAGAGAAAAGGTGCTAAGATGCAGAGATATACTTGAGAGCTAGTTCGGTGTAGTGGTTACAATCTTGAGCTAAAATTGGGGAGATCCATGTTTTAATCCCACTCTGCCACAAAGCTCACTGGTGACCATGTACCCCCTCTCTTTTTCATCAGTTGACAGAGAGAGATCATTCCAAATCAACTCTGACATCAATTGCTTCTGACTGAGGCCGTTTCTACACCGGCCTTTTGACGGGGGATTGCCCCTGGCTGGTCCCTGTGCATCCAAATGATGCACAGGGACTCCCAAAGGGAGGGGTGATGGGCACAGGTTTTCCTCAGGATAAGGGATCCCTGGGGGAGCCCAATTCTTCCTGCGGTCCCAGGAATGTCTCAAGACCACAGGAGGTGTGGGCAACCATCCTGCCTGGTGCTCACTTACTCGCAAGTAAGCGGGCACCAGAAATGGGCATGGAGCCACACGGCGTGGCTCCGTGCCCATCAAGGGAGGAGGGAAGCAAGTCTGCCATCCCCAGGATGGTGGGGGAGGGGCAATTTCAGTTTTTTTTGTTTTTTTAAAAAGTACTCACTTTTCCATTGGAGCGCAAGTGCGCTCTTCTCCGCTCCTCTGGAAAAAAAATGATGGGCACGACTGCGACAGCCCGGGACGAAGCCAGGTCATTACACTTCCATGTGCCTTAGAGCGACGATCCTGGAAACAGGTACTTCCACGATGGTCCCCCCCCCTACACCCGTATGGTGTAGAAAGGCCCTGATTCTGATGTTGCTTGTGTTCTTCGTGGCCAATGGCAGCTGCCTTTGTAGATAGATTCAGGGAGCTTGAAGACAAGCAACCAAGGGGATGTGATCATCAGTCTGCATTTAGCCTGGGTCTTGGACAAATGAGAACAATAACTGAGCTGGGAGGTGGGGATTGATCTCCCGGTATAGGCCTGATAGTATGGTAGAGCATCTCCCAAGCCCTTAAAAAAAGCCTGCCCCTACCTCTGACTCACAGAAGCAGAATGTATTATGGAAAGTCATAAAACTTGCAGAATAATGTAAAACAAGGGGAATCCTGCAAATTTCCTTAATTCATATGATTTACCCCAGTTGCAGAATCCACATTTCTTGCTATTGAACTAGAAACTTGGTTGATTTTGATTTGGTATATGCAAGCATGGAGTCTGCAGAGCTTGGCCTATCATACACGGAACTTAAACTGCATCTTATTTTCCCTGTAGTGTATATAGAACACATGTAACTGGCAGTAATTACTTATGACTGAAGTTGCAACTCTGTACTTGAGTATAGCCTCATAGATTTGGGCATACTTGAGAATAAGTCCATGGACCTGGACATACTTCCAAGGAAATACCCACAGAAACAAGCTACATAGCTCATGTCCAGAGGACTGTGAGCACTGTGGATAATTGCATATTCTCTGCTGCACTTCCAGTTCCATAAAGCATTTCTTGGTCCTAGTCAAATCTCTTGTAGGGTTGTAGCCGGGGAAAAGAAAGTGATTGGGCTCAGTTTGAGTGCCTCCTTCCCTCCTCCTGCCCTTGCATTTTACTATCCAGGTGTGATTATGAACAATAAAATATTCTATTGAAAGGTAGAAACCAAAATAAGGCTCTTGTGTTTCACTCTGCTTATCATTTGATCAGTGCTGAAAAAGGTTTAATTTAGGGCTTATCTGCAGTATGAAATTGTTGGCCACCTTGACTGCCATTTTCCTGGTAGACAGGGAGAGTACAAATCAAATCAATCAATCAATAAATAACTCCTTTAGTTAATTTGCCCATTCAGCGTTTTGCTTTTAATTTTGTCTGTAATGTAGCAGCTCCTTTGAACATTGAGGTATTGGAATGAAATTGGGTATGCGTGTACAGGGCACAATTCTATGCTTCAATCCCCATACCCATTCTCAAAGGGGATATGAAATGCAGTATATAACATAATGACTAACTTGATCCCAGTTCTCTGAGCTCAAGAAGAAGCCCCTAAGACAAACTGTCAAGCTGAAAGGAAGTTTTTCCGACATTATTATTATTATTATTACTATTATTATTTGTTACATTTATATACCGCCCCATAGCCGAAGCTGTCTGGGTAGTTTACAAAAATTAAAAGATTGAACATTAAAAAGTCAATATACAAAATTTAAAACAATAAAACATAAAACTGCTGATATTTAAAACATTTTAAACTTTTAAGCCTGGCCACAAAGTCAGTTAAAACCTCAACTTAAGCTGTTAAAATGCCTGGGAGAAAAGAAAAGATTTGACCTGGTGCTGAAAAGATAACAGTGTTGGCGCCAGGCAGGCCTCATCAGGGAAATCATTCCATATTTGGGGGGGCCACCACAGAGAAGGCCCTCTCCCTTATTGCCATCCTCTGAGCTTCCCTTGGAGTAGGCACCCGGAGGAGGACCTTTGATGTTGAGCGTAGTGTACTGGTAGGTTCATGTCGGGAAAGGAGTTCCATCAGGTATTGTGGTCCCAAACTGTGTAAGGCTTTATAGGTTAAAACCAGCACCTTGAATCGGGCTCGGAAACATACAGGCAGCCAATGCAAGCGGACATGTGAGTTAGGCACCCATGCGAGTTTAGCTACAGGAAAAGGGATCTCAATATGTGGGATGGTGATGATGAAGATGATGACGACACAACTATGAAGTCAGAAAGCCAGCAGGGGTCAACAGGGCGTCGCGGACATCATGCAATACTAGTTTTAAGCCAATTTAATCATTATGGCGCCTCCCTACTTCAGCACACAGACACAGAAATATTGTTTCCAGGTTTCCCCAGGATAAATAATACTGGACTAGATGGACTAACTCAGTATAAAGCAGCTTTATACCGTGTTCCCGTATCTCAGACATTTGCTGTGAGAATTAAGATGGGGGCGAGGGATCCTGTGTTTCCTACCCTGGGTCTGGAGGAAGGTAAAAATACAATTGTGAGAGAAAGGTATATTAGGATCAGGATGGAGAATTGCACAGGCACTGTGGAATTGAACATATTACTCCTTCCCCCACCGCCGGACAATTTATTTTTTTAAAAATTTAACATATATTTTAAAGGCCTTTATTTATTTATTTATTTATTTATTACATTTGTACACCGCCCCATAGCCGAAGCTCTCTGGGCGGTTTACATAGGATTAAAAACAATTAAAAACAATATACAAAAGTTAAAACAGCAAAAACATACAACATACACACAATCTATACATTTAAAAACCACATCAACACTTCAAAAACTACAAAAACAAAACAAACCCAGGCTCCTCAGATATTGCCAAATGCCTGAGAGAAGAGGAAAGTCTTGACCTGGCGCCGAAAAGATAACAATGTTGGTGCCAGGCGGGCCTCGTCGGGGAGATCGTTCCACAATTGGGGAGCCACCACAGAGAAGGCCCTCTCTCTTGTTGCTGACCTCCGAGCCTCCCTCGGAGGAGGCACTCGGAGGAGGGCCTTAGATGTTGAACGTAGTGTTCGGGTAGGTTCATGTCGGGAAAGGCGTTCCATCAGGTATTGTGGTCCCAAGCCACGTAAGGCTTTATAGGTTAAAACCAGCACCTTGAACCGGGCTCGGAAACATACAGGCAGCCAATGCAAGCGGGCCAGAGTAGGTCTTATATGTTCGAACCTACTGGTTCCAGTTATCCATCTGGCCGCTGCATTTTGCACAAGCTGCAGCTTCCGAACCACCTTCAGAGGCAGCCCCACGTAGAGTGCATTGCAGTAATCTAACTTGGAGGTTACCAGAGCATGGACAACTGAAGCCAGGTTATCCCTGTCCAGATAGGGACGTAGCTGGGCCACCAACCGAAGTTGGTAGAAGGCACTCCGTGCCACTGAGGCCACCTGCGCCTCAAGTGACAGAGATGGTTCTAGGAGAACCCCCAAGCTACGAACCCGCTCCTTCAAGGGGAGTGCAACCCCATCCAGAACAGGTTGAACACCCTCCATCTGGTCAGCGGAACCACCCACTAACAGCGTCTCAGTCTTGTCTGGATTGAGTTTCAGTTTATTAGCCCTCATCCAGTCCATTGTCGCAGCCAGGCACTGGTTCAGCACATCCACAGCCTCACCTGATGAAGATGAAAAGGAGAAATAGAGCTGCGTGTCATCAGTGTACTGATGACAACGCACTCCAAAACTCCGGATGACTGCACTCAACAGTTTCATGTAGATATTGAACAGCATGGGGGACAAAACTGACCCCTGTGGAACCCCATACTGGAGAATCCACGGGGCCTAGCAATGTTCCCCAAGCACCACCTTCTGGAGCCGACCCACCAAGTAGGAGCGGAACCACTGCAATGCAGTGCCTCCCACTCCCAACTCAGCCAGTCGTCCCAGAAGGATACCATGGTCGATGGTATCGAAAGCTGCTGAGAGATCAAGGAGAATCAACAGAGTCACACTCCCCCTGTCTTTCTCCCGACATAGGTCATCATACAGGGCGACCAAGGCTGTTTCCGTACCAAAACCAGGCCTGAAACCCGACTGAAATGGATCCAGATAATCAGTCTCATCCAAGAGTGCCTGGAGCTGGCTCGCAACCACCCGCTCCAGGACCTTGCCCAGGAATGGAACATTTGCTACTGGCCTGTAGTTATTAAGATTTTCAGGGTCCAGGGAAGATTTCTTTAGGAGTGGTCTCACTGCCGCCTCTTTCAGGAGGCCTGGGACCACTCCCTCTTGCAAAGAGGCATTAATCACTTCCCTGGCCCAGCCAGTTGTTCCATCCCTGCTAGCTTTTATTAGCCAAGAGGGGCAAGGATCCAATATGGAAGTGGTTGCACGAACCTGTCCAAGCACCTTGTCAACATCCTCGAGCTGCACCAACTGAGACTCATCCAAGAAAACAGGACAAGCCTGTGCTCTGGATACCTCACTAGATTCATCTACTATAACACTGGAGTCTAAGTCCTGGCAGATGCCAAAGATTTTATCCTGGAAGTGCCTAGCAAATATATTACAGCGGACCTCAGATGGTTCTATCATGTCCTTGGGGCCAGCATGTAGAAGCCCCCGGACAACTCTGAAAAGCTCCGCTGGGCGGCAGGTTGATGATTGAATAGTGGCAGCAAAGTATTGTTTTTTTGCTGCCCTCACTGCCCCTGAATACAGCTTACCATAAGCACTTACCAGTGTTTGATTGCATCCATCAGGAGTTCGTCTCCATCTGCCCTCAAGCTGTCTCCTGTTTTGTTTCATCACTTTCAGCTCTGGGGTATACCACGGAGCCGTTCGAGCTCTACACAGGAGAGGGCGCTCAGGAGCAATCATGTCAACTGCCCGGGTCATTTCTGCATTCCACAGATCAACCAGGGTTTCGACAGGAGAGCCAGCCCTATCAGCCGGAAAACTCCCCAGAGCCCTCTGGAAACCATCTGGATCCATTAGCCTCCGGGGGCAGACCATCTTAATGGGTCCCCCACCCTTGCAGAGGGGAAAAGCTGCTGTAAGTCTAAACCTCAGCAGGTGGTGATCTGACCATGACAGAGGGGTTGATGTAAAGTCCCCCACTTTCAGATCCCCATCTCCATGTCCAGTTGAAAAAACCAGGTCTAGAGTGTGCCCTGCTACATGCGTTGGGCCGATGGTATGTTGGGACAGTCCCATGGTTGTCATGGAGACCATGAAATCCTGAGCTGCCCCAGATAAAGTGCCCTCGGCATGAATGTTGACATCCCCCAGAACCAAGAGTCTGGGGGACCTCAACAGTACACCAGAGACCACCTCTGTCAGCTCAGCTAGGGAATCTGTTGAGCAGCGGGGTGGGCGGTACACCAACAGAATCCCTAATCTGTCCCGTTGGCCCAACACAAGGTGCAAACACTCCAGACCAGTAGTCACATGGACAGGGAGCCTGCAGAGGGGGATGGAATTCCTATAGACCACAGCAACCCCCCCTCCCCAGCCCTCAAGTCTACCCTGATGCTGAACCAAGTACCCCGGTGGGCATAACTGGGAGAGACTAACTCTTCCCTGCTCTCCCACCCAGGTCTTGGTTATACATGCCAGATCGGCTGCCTCAGTACCTAGGAGCCTGGTCCTGCAGGGAGTGGCAGTCTGCCAGGCTGAAATCCTCTGGAGGATGGTGGTGGTGGTGGCAGCAGTGAAGACCAGGAGGCAGGCAGGCAAGCAGGCGCACTCCTCTCCTCCCCTGGCAGCAAGTCTCCCTCTCCTGCAGGTTGATGGCTATATATTTATATAGTATTTAAATCTATATATACTATCATCAGTGTAGATTATATTTTAGGAAACTTTGTAAACAAAAAACTGAAGTCCCTGCCCCGAAGGACATCATCATAATATAGAATTGAAAGCAACCTGACCACAATCAACAAAATAGAAAAAAATGCCGTAGTCATTCTGCAGAACTATACTTCTGGCAGATGTTTATGCAAACCTGTGCCTCACACATACTGGGTAATAACTGGTACTAGCTAGAGTTTTGTAGAATAGGGCCCCAAAGAAAATAGAGGAATTACCCCAGAGAGTGCTGTTAAGGGCCTAAATATACACACAGTTGAAATGTTATTTTCATTACAATATTTATGCTGGAAACTGCAACTAATGGGACCAATATGCTTGGGATTAAGCATTTTATGCAAAGGCAGACAGAATTTTCAGTACCCATAAGACGCCGTTGGAATATTTACGATAACCACGACTAGAAAACCTGTGCAGAAATTTGATTTCTAAAAATTGCCTACAGAAAGGCAGTCTTTAACTTGATTTTCATGAGTGTTACAGGGTGAATGCATACACAATGGCTGAATTCGGACAACACGATAGTCAATGGTGGGGTAATAATCAACTTTACAGTTGTTCATCTAGGGGGTACTCCCCATACAACATGGTAATAAATAATCAACTGTGGTGTGGATTAGGATCAGCGCTGAGTTGACTATGGCAGCATTCGGACGACACGATAGTCAATACAACTGACGATTGTTCCCCCCTCCCCCCAGTTGCTTATTGTGTCGTCCGAATTCAGCCAATTTATCAAGCGATAAATTACTAGAATATGCAAGTAAATGAAATTATCCAAACATGCATGCAACCGTGTGCTATCATCCAGATTTGGCTCCAGGTTTGGGACAGCTCTTGGCTAAGGTGCCCTAGGTGGTTCCCCATCTCTGTGGGGCTCTGTCCCCATTTGCAATCCATGGGAGTTTAGTCATTTCGTAGAGGGAGAGCACAAAGGGTGTGGAAGATGCTGTTTGGAGAGAGCAGGTGAAGAGGCAGGGACAACAAAGAGCAAGAGCATCAGGACCAGGAAGTCTGAGAGAGCAGCAGTGGGGCCCCTGCAGGTGCTCAACCATGTCTACCCCTGAAACCAGCCCTACCATCCACCTTTATCTTTTGCCCAGTAGTGAGAAGAGTTTTACCACTCCTGCTTCCCAGATTTCTCAACAGGGGAGGTAAGTGTGGTGAAATTCTCATCACTGCTTTACATTTTCAGAAGGCTGGCTTATCAAGTGGTTACATGCACACCACGGTAAGCAACCATTTGCTGAATGGCCATCTCTAAACTATACGCAATGGCACACTTCCCATATTGTGCATTCTAGTGTTTCTTGAATGTTCATTTTTGTTTTTGTTTTAATGTGCAAGCAGAAAGCAATTCCACATGCATGGAAGCAGTTACTGAAACATTCAAAACTGTGACCGTTTGGGGAGGAACCATAGTACAGTGGTACAGCACCTGCTTGGCATGCTGAAAGTCTCAGGTTCAATCCTGATTAGTCCAGTTAGAAGAATCAGGTAGCAAGTGATGGGAAAGGCCTCTGCCCAAGACCTTTGGAGAGCCACTGTCCATCAGAGTGGACAATCCTGGGCCTGTTGGACAAATACTCTGACCCGCTACAAAGCAGCGTCCTATGATTCTTTATGGAAGGGCTGTGGCTGAGTGAATAGACCACAGACTCTACAAAGAGACGGTCCCAGGTTCAATCCCCAGCATCTTCCAGTAGGACTGGAAAAATCCCTGCCTGAAACCCTGGAGAGTCACTGCTAGTAGACAATACTGAGCTAGATGGATGATTAATCTGACTTCAGTTCTTATGAACATGTTAAGTATTTGCTCACCATTATCAAGCATTCAAAATATATTTCAAAAGGAAACGTTGACTATTTATTTAGCTCCAGCAACAGTCCCTGCATAATTAGGGGTTGGGGGACCATGAACAAGAACTAGCTTTGTATTCTTACTTGCCCATGGGATCTTTCAGGCTCTTGAGATCTATTTCTACATCTAACTTCTCCCTTGAAATATTGGATATTAAATAATAATAATAATAATAATAATAATAATAATAATATCCTGCTTTGCCTTTGGAAATCTCAGACTAACTTTAATTGGGCTCCCAGAGGTATACCACTGAGCCATTCCCCAGGGCCACACTCTCTTAGCTTCACCAGTGCTATAGAATTAGGAGGACATGTCAGACCTAGCCCGGCCATCACATAGGGCATCCATGTGTCTTTTCCCTTTTTCCTTTTCTATATTCATACTGTGGATTTCACTGTGGTACCCAGGTTTTCTGGAAAGACTCACTGCCCTGATGACAAATGAGCAACACCTGTCTCATAGAATTCCTCCGTGTGTGTGTCACTCTTCTCTACTTGTATTCATCTGATTTGCATCTATAAACAGCACAAGTGACCTGAGATAACAGACTGTTCTTCAATGGAAACCTGCTCCCCACAAGTCTGTGAAGCTACACACCATAGCCTAGACGTACCTATGCAAGCAAGCGTCCTTGCTCCAGTTTCTCTGGATCACTGCAGACAATGATTCAACTTGGCTCTCATCCATGTCACCTGGGAGATGCACTTCAAACCAAAGAAGATATAAAATTGCCCCGCAAAGAAACAAAATGAACAAGTTCAGGAATAGAATTCTATGACAGCCATTCTCCTGTGTGCCAGAAACTGTGATGATTATTTATACAAGGAGGCAATGTTTTCTGCCAGCTAACTGGCAGCCTGCTTTTCTATTCACCACGACGAAGCAAAGAGGTTCTAAAAGACAACTCGGGGGCAAGGCATAAGGTGACCAGATAAAATCCAGGGAATTTTATTTATAGAGCAAAGGGAATTTTATTTATAGAGCAAAGGGAATTTCAGCCAGTGTCATTTGTATGCAATTAGTTCCTGGTGAAATTCCCTCTTCATCACAACAGTTAAAGTTGCAGGGGCCGTGCCTTCTTTTGTATATGGTCACTCTAGTATAGTGCATGCACCTTTAACTGTTGTGATGAAGAGGGAATTTCACCAGGAACTAATTGCATACAAATGACACTGGCTGAAATTCCCTTTGCTCTACAACTATTAAAGTTACATGAGCCCTGACCTGGATTTTATCTGGTCAGCCTAGCCAGGCACTCAAGCTAGGGTAAAAGCATCATGTTCCTGTCAAATTCCAAACAAAACTGAACCAGTTGGCCAAGCTTACAGTTGTCTTAGATCACATTTTTTGAACTTGACAAAAAAAAAAAAGTAGCATGTTAAAAAGTATGCGCTCCTACATAAACTCAAGGGCTCTTGTAGCCATTCTGAACAGTTGGTTGGTCACTGTAATTATTACTAAGAAATGTCTCTCCTCTTGAGGCTACTTCTAACATGATGTAACGTCTACATCCATATAAAAAGGCATTCAACCTTCTTGTATATCATCCGAAGTGCTACTCACTTGTGCATGTATTTCCCTGCTGTTTACATGCAGAGTGAAATACAAACATGGACAGAAGTGCCATATCTCCAAGGGGGTGCTAATGTTCCACAGGCAGTCTCTCAGTCAGCTACACTTCCTGAAATGCCAGTAGATAGGGTGACCATATGGAAAGGAGGGCAGGGCTTCTGTATCTTTAACAGTTTGCGCAGAAAACGGAATTTCAGCAGATTTTGTTTCTTTGCATGCAGCACTTGGTGAAATTCCCTCTTCATCACAACAGTTAAATCTGCAAGAGCCCTGCCCTCTTTTGTATCTAGTCAAGAGGGCAGGGCTCCTGCAGATTTAACTGTTGTGATGAAGAAGGAATTTCACCAGGTGCTTCATGCATACATATGACTTTTGCTGAAATTCCCTTTTCAGTACAACTCTTAAAGATAAAGGAGCCCTGTCCTTCTTTTCTTATGGCCCCCCTACCAGAAGAGGACCTCAACCTACAGGAGGCTGAGAAGCACTGTGGAGACTGCAGAGCTGTAAAAAAAAAAAAGTTAAAAGGAAGTACACACTCAATTCAACCACTTGATAATATAATATAAAAACCCCACACCCTCAAAGATTCTAAGCAAGGAAATAGCAGAAAACTATAACCTGCTTTCACAGGGGCGGTGAAATGTTCCATGAAATGGGGTGGCAGCACAGAACTAGTGTGGCTGCCCCACAAGATTAGAACATCTTCCCAGGTGATTTAGTACCCTCCAGCCCTTAATGGCACCAAGCTGGCCATTAGACCCTGTATTAGATCTGTGTTCTGGTTCTGCAAGGTCCCATCAATCCAATTCTTTTGGTCACTAAGATGAAACAAGCTACTCGTGCAAAAAAGTGACAGTTTATTGATAGAAAATGGATTATATATATATAGTTCACACTAGGCTGACCAGATAAAATCCAGGTCAGGCCTCATGTAACTTTAACAGTTGTAGAGAAAAGGGAATTTCAGCCAGGGTTATTTTTGTATGCAATTAGTTGCTAGGGAAATTCCCTCTTCATCACAACAGTTAAAGTTGCAGGGGCCCTGCCTTCTTTTGTATATGGTCACTCTAGTATAGTGCCTGCAGCTTTAACCGTTGTGATGAAGAGGGAATTTCGCCAGGAACTAATTGCATACAAATGACGCCGGCTGAAATTCCCTTTTCTCTACAACTGTTAAAGTTACATGAGCCCTGACCTGGATTTTATCTGGTCAGCCTAGTTCACACCTCTTTCCAGCTAATCAAGTTCTCATAGCTTGGTGTTTCTCAGGAGCCCCATAATAGACAGAAGCTCTCCCCTGAGCCACAAAAGTTCTCCAGGCTGACTGTGCACATTGCCCCCTGAAGCGAGATCGAAGCACAAAGCCTGTGGATTGGATCTCATAGGCTCCTCTGCTGGATCCCTCCCTCTAGGGTGACCAGATAAAATCCAGGTCAGGGCTCATGTAACTTTAACAGTTGCAGAGAAAAGGGAATTTCAGCCAGTGTCATTTGTATGTGATTAGTTCCTGGAGAAATTCCCTCTTCATCACAACAGTTAAAGTGGCAGGGGCCCTGCCTTCTTTTGAATATGGTCACTCTAGTAAAGTGCCTGCACCTTTAACTGTTGTGATGAAGAGAGAATATCACCAGGAACTAATTGCATACAAATGACTCTGGCTGAAATTCCCTTTACTCTACAACTGTTAAAGTTACATGAGCCCTGACCTGGATTTTATCTGGTCACCCTACCCCTCCCTCTCAGGAGCTGACAGGCTATATCCCTCCCCTGTCTTAGAAGAAGTAGGGGAGGCACTGTGTCTCGCAGGTTCCCAAAGCATCTAGCTTGAGAAGCTAATTGCCTTTCCTAGTGCCTGGTCAGGAATGAAAACCTCCCAGCTCATCTTGAGATAAGACTCTATGAGAAAAGGGTGAGATCACTATAAGAGGCCCATCTAAGAAGTGACACAGACTTTAGAAGCTGCCCTTCAGGGGCCTACCTCAGCCAAAGCCAGCTAAAATCTACTGACTACACTGGTCCACTAGCAGCATTTTGGAACTCTGTGAAGTCCATATTTCTGCTGAATAACAAACTCGCTACAGACCCTTCTGGGTAGGGTGATCAATACAAAAGCTTCCTGCCTGAGTATTCAGGGTTCACGTTTTCAATTAAATAGGCTGACCATCTGAACAGGAGGACAGGGCTCATGTAACTTTAACAGTTGTAGAGAAAAGGGAATTTCAGCCAGTGTCATTTGTATGCTATTAGTTCCTGGCGAAATTCCCTCTTCATGACAACAGTTAAAGTTGCAGGCACTATACTAGAGTGACCATATACAAAAGAAGGCAGGGCCCCTGCAACTTTAACTGTTATGATGAAGAGGGAATTTCACCAGGAACTAATTGCATACAAATGACACTGGCTGAAATTCCCTTTTCTCTACAACTGTTAAAGTTACATGAGCCCTGTCTTTCTTTTCAGATGGTCATCCTAAATTAAACATCCTCCCATCTACTGTGCTTCCTTTTCCTCACTAGCTGTCATATTAAGATGTTCTCTTCTCCATGCTGCCTGCAAACACAGTCATCGTCTCTTGGCTGCCTACACTTGTAACCATCTGTTACAATGGCAGTATGCCGAGTTCAAAGGAGTTTGCTTCATTTCTCAAAGACAAGAGATGTTTAAGAAAGGTTTGGATGGACAAGTGGCAGACAGCTTTGACATCTTTCTACAGACCGGTTTTTCACCTTGAGGCATTTTTTCCTTGTCCTCCTTTGACAAGATTACATCTGTTGGCAATCAAGGCCCACAATTTCCCTCAACAAAGTGTTACAGTATAGTGGAAGATCACCAGTATTTTCCACTGCCAAGAGAAAGATTATTTCATAGTCAGAATTCTGCCAAATAGCATATCTGACTACATATAACTTCCAGACACACTGTTCTGATAATCTCACAGAACCATAAAAGACTCAGTCTGATGCTAACATAACATGTGAAGTCCAGTTGCATCTCTGACTGCACATAGCCAATCAGGCTTCAACATTACATCTTTGGCTAATTGCGCTAAATGTGTAATGCAAAACTGCACATTTTGTTACAAGTCTAGCAAATACAGAGATGGGGAGAGAGAGAGAGGGGGGAGTTGCAAAGAGAGGACTAGGGGTGGTTTTGAGATTCAATTTAGCATGGACAGGTCAAAGCACAAATTTCAGTGTTTCACCCCTCATTAAGTCAAGTCCAGACCTCCCTAAAGTATGAGTCCAGCTCAACATGGGTTCACATTTGCCTGCCAAACACAAGAGTTCATTGCCACCGCTGTCCATTCCCTTTATTGACCCACACTTAAGAACCTTCGCCACATGGCTGGGGTGCCATTAGGCTAGGGGTGGGCCACATGTCCATCCAGATGTTTCGGCCTACAACTCCCATCAGCCCTAGCCAGCATAGTCCATGGTAAAGGATCATGGGAGTTGTAGGCCAAATTATCTGAAGGATCACAAGTTACCCAGTCCTGCATTAGGTTTTACATGCTTGACACTCTCAAGATTTTAGCTCCATATTTCACATGAATGCTGGAGGCCATAGACACTGTCTAAAGCTGTTGGGATCAATGGGCACTGCAAGTCACCAGGGTTCTGGCAGTCTTTGGTAGCATGTAGGGTCTAATTGAGGCTCTGTCCTTGAGCCCTTGCTGCTAATAGGTGCATATAAAGGAAAAGGTGGAGGGGATATAGGGGCTTGACAGGTGAGCTTCAGTAGGAAGGTCTCTGGGGCCCATCATGCTCCCAGTGACATCATTAGAGCACAGTAGAGCCAAAAGCCAAAAATGGGTTCACTTTTGTCTTTATTTTGAAAATGAATGGTGTTAATTGAGCCCATGCCAAAATGAGCAAGGAGGAAGCAGAATCAAGAAAAAGTGGGGAAAGTTGAAGGCAAACTATATAAGACAGTAATTCCCAAACTGTGTGCCATGGGGGCATTAATTCATTAAAAACTCCTGTAAGCCTGACAGATCACCCATAGACAGATGAGGCTGCTCACTGTGTCTTTGAAGAATTCACTGCCCAGGCTTCCTTCCAGTCAGACTTTAGCAAGCTCTCTGCATCGGATGTAGTTTTGAGAGCCATAGCGTAGTAATAGAGCACATGCCTTGTGCTCTGGGGAGGGGCGGCACAAAGCATGTGCTCTGTGACTGTGCTGGAGAAATTCTCAACCTGGAACCATGGAGAGCCGCTGCCAGTCACTGTAGACAATATTGATCTCGTTGAACCAATGGTTTGTCTCGGTATAAGAGAGCTTCATATGTTCCATTTCTGATGCAGAGACATAGCAGAACTGTCTATCCTGAAAGAGCATCCCTACATCAGCAGAAACTCATGCAGTGGGTGGACTTCTCCTGAGTTAGGTTATTCTTACTCTTCAGACACTCTAGCAGTGCAGTTCCATGCACACCCCTATGCTGTTTTCCCTGGCAATTGTCTCTGGCAAATCACTGCTGATTTTGCCTTTCAGGGAGCTTTATACAGCTGTGCTAAACATTCTCAGGAGATTTTTGGGCACATCCATAGGATGGGTGAGTAGGTGAAAAGGGTGGAAGGAAAAAAAGTAGGGTGGAAAACTGTTGAGAACCTTGTGGCCATTTTCAGGGGTGAGGGATTTGCATTTTGTTGTTGTTGCAGCCAGGCACAAAACCAGAGGCTCCTTTTTTAAGCTTTCCCCTTTTTTAAACACCCTCCACCACTTTCTCATGGTGGTAGTGATCAGGGCCAACTCTCCGATCTGTCAGGGGCCATCTCTCCTATCAAGACATAGGAGGAAGGGCCTCAGATGGTCCCTGACAGAGGAAGATAGATGCCACTGCAGAAAAGAGGGGGAAACTGTTTAAAATACAGAAAGGGGTTAAAAAGAAGACATCTCTGATTGTGCTTCTATCTCTGACTGCTACAAATATAAGTCCTTTGCCTGAGAAAGTCATCAGAATTTGTCCGGTTCTCAAATATGCAGGAAGGACCTCCATAACCTTCACAAGAATGGGGCTGAGAAATGGGGAAGCACTTTCTGACTAGCCCTAATTAGGGGTATACTTTTTAAGTGTGCGTGTGTGTGTTATTGGGCCTGTTCAGACAATACTTCAGGCTCTGTGGGTAGTGAAACTGTGGTTCTCTGCGGTTAGTATTAGTACCTAATACACACCTTTGGCGCACAGGGAGGGAGGGAGGGCAATCCCGGAAGTACCTAATACACACCATCAGCGCACCGGGACCAGCCGAGGGCCATCCCAGGCAAAATGCCTGGTGTGGAAAGGACCTTTAAGCCACGGTTAGAGCTGCTAACCCTGCTGCAGACGGTCCAATTGTGGCTAGTGAGTGAGGAGAGTTTAGCAAAACGCATCGCACAAGATACCTTAAACCCTGCTACTTAACCAAAAGCCTTAACCAGTGGGTTTAAGGTAGGGTGACCAGATAAAATCCAGGTCAGGGCTCATGTAACTTTAACAGTCGTAGAGAAAAGGGAATTTCAGCCAGTGTCATTTGTATGCAATTAGTTCCTGGTGAAATTCCCTCTTCAACACAACAGTTAAAGTTGCAGGGGCCCTGCCTTCTTTTGTATATGGTCACTCTAGTATAGTGCATGCACCTTTAACTGTTGTGATGAAGAGGGAATTTCCCCAGGAACTAATTGCATACAAATGACACTGGCTGAAATTCCCTTTTCTCTACAACTGTTAAAGTTACATGAGCCCTGACCTGGATTTTATCTGGTCACCCTAGGTTAAGGTGTCTTCTGAACAGGCCCACTGTCAACACATATGCACCAGGTTTCATTAATCCATTGTGACATCTAAGGGTTAAATCTTGAGTGGAAAAGGGACTGTATATGATGATTCTATGATTCTGTATGCATCTTATAGAATCATAGAATAGTAGAGTTGGGAGGGGCCTATAAGGCCATCGAGTCCAACTCCCTGCTCAGTGCAGGAATCTACCTTAAATTATGCCTGACAGATGGTTGTCCAGCTGCCTCTTGAATGCCCCTAGTGTGGGAGAGCCCACGACCTCCCTAGGTCATTGGTTCCACTGTCGTATTGTTCTAACAGTCAGGAAGTTTTTTCCTGATGTCCAGCCGGAATCTGGCTTCCTGTTACTTGAGCCCATTATTCCGTGTCCTGCATACTGAGTTGATCGAGAAGAGATCCTGGCCCTCCTCTGTGTGACAACCTTTCAAGTATTTGAAGAGTGCTATCGTGTGTCCCCTCAATCTTCTCTTCTCCAGGCTAAACGTGATTCAAAGATGCTTGCATGTACATGAACAAGTACAAACTCAAAATGGCTATGCACTGCTTCGCTTTCATTCATTCCCCTGATGATTCTCTATCCAGATAGCGCATGTTGCTGGAGTTGTTTCCATTGCAGCCATTCTGTTAATAACTGCACCAGGTCCATTGTGCGATGTGCAGCCCAATCCTGTGTATACTTACTCAGGAGGAAGCCCCACTGACTTCCGTGGAGCTTATTTCCTCGTAAGCATCTTTAGGATTTCAGGCTAAAAGAAAACTTTTGCGAGTATAAGAATGATGTGAATTATAAGCCACTGATGAATTATACATTTTTTTTTACTGTGATCCACCTATGGGAATCTTTATGAGGCCCCAAAGCCATGATATAAACTTCTTTTGCCCTTCTCTACTGCAAAGCACCCCATTCACCACTTTGGTAAACATCCATTTTGAGTCAGCCTTTCTTCTTTCCAGAGAAGGAAGAAAAGTCCTGCATTGTTACAGCAAAACAAATACTGTGGGGTGGGGGGGAGGGTGCAGAAAACCCTACCTTGCACATACAGCACACTCATGTAATGATACAATGCTGGAAGCTCCCCGATTTCAGAAGGTGCAGGTAGCATTATTCCACTGTTGGTCTGGAGAAACTGAGTCAGGACAAATATCCTCCTTTTCCGTGACAATACAGAATGCCCACCACTGGCAATTATTATCACATTTCTAAATTAAAAACAAAAAGCATACTAAAACAACAGCAGGGAAGCCATTTCTGATGCACCCCCAAGTGCCTCGGGCCATTTTCCAAAGCATAAATGGGGATGTATCTTTTGTCCAAAGCAGCAGTAAGCAACTTTGGAGGCTAATTAGTTGCCTAGGTTAAAAAAGGCAGTAATTCTCCCATGTGCTTGGAAATGCTTAGTTCAGTTTCTCACCTTACAGTGTCGTCTTAGAGAGAAGCAGTAAATCAGCAGGGTTATGGAAAGAGCTAACTTTCGGCAGAAACCCATTAGACAGCTCCATGTGACGTATCTCACCACGTTTACTGTAATACTTTCCAGACCCTCTTTTTAGTTCCTGATCCATTCAGTATTGTATATCAAGTCCCCGGGCAAGAAACATGCTATGGGAAAAGCCCAACCCGTACAGACCCCGATTCAGTTCCACACATGCGCAACAACCGGGACTGTATTCAGAGAGTTCCATCCAAATATTCAGCAGCACCACTAAGCAACTGTTTGGCAGTGAGTGGGGGAGGCTAAACCATTCACCAACCACATCTACACCAAACAGGATATAGTGTTATATGGTAGGTGTCAATAGACCCCAAGAGTTGTCAGTGCACTTCAAGACCGCTATAAAGCAGTAGTGTGGCTTCTGCCTTTTATATACCTCTTTCATGCCGCTGTATCCTGCTTGGTGTAGATCTGGCACTGTCTCCCCATCCCAAATCACCTATCAATTCTGTTGTCAACAGTCATATGGAGGTTATGAACCAAAAGGAGGAGGAGAGCATCCACTTAGGTCAAAAAAGAAGAGAGAAGCGGTTCTCGGAATGCTGAGATACTTCATTAATTAATTATTATTATTATTATTATTATTATTATTAATTATTAATTAGTAAAGTATCTCAGCATTCTGAGAACCGCTTCTCTCTTCTTTTTTGATATGGAGGTTATGCACATATAGCTCTGGCTGGCGGACTGGACTGGGGAATCATGCGTATACATCAGGCACACATATGATTCCTGTTTCTGCAGATGTATGTTCCTGCAGGCGATTGGGGCAACTGATGTCCATGCCAGGCCATCATCATGCTCCCTGGATCAGTCCCTACATATTTAGGGAAACTTAGAGGGGTGTGCCAGAAGCAAATGCTGACATATGCACACAACTGGTTCAGAACAGCTGGAAATCAGCTCAAGCTAGGTTTTTCCCTTGGGCATCAGGTCCTGAAATAGTAATGAGAAGTGTCCTGAGTCCTTTATGTTTATGAAATCCATTGAAATTAATTAAAATGGTTGAATTGCTTCTTTCTAACACTGGGCTGAAATAATGGGCCTATACATTTTTTTTGGCATTTCCAGGCAATGGGATGCAAACAGGGCAGTCAAATAACAGCTGTATTGGGATGGGGTGGGGTGGGATTGTATAAATGTTTGTGGGATGAGAGGCTTACTATTATTCCAGGAGGCAGAAAGGGGCAGCCATCTCCCCCCTCCCCCAAGAATGTCCCTGCGATGAACGCTATGTCATGATGTAGTATTCTTCCCACTGGAACATCCTAGGGGACAGCAGAGAGATGGGCTGCAGCTCTGTCACCACTTGAAGTTATTGATGTACCACTAGCATAAGCGACCTCTAGTGGTACATCAGTAGCATAAGGCTTCCAGGCGAAGCCATCCCACCAGTTTACACTATAGATGTACAGCAAAAGGCTGCTTACAATAGTGGTACATCAGTAGCATAAGTGGCCCAGCAATGTTGGATACTGCCCAGTGCAACAAAATACATAAATATTGGGGAAATCTAACATGGCTGGCTATGATGGATGCATATGGGGAGCAGCGTTCCAAAGTAGACATTACGTTCACAAAGGTTTACCTATAAATCACAAGGGTCTTCTACTTCTGATTACGACACGGGGTGTTACTTGACCTGTTTAGCTTGGCCCAGGGCCGTAATTCATATTTTATATACCCAGGTTCCCAGCTCTACACTCATGGACACGCCCACAACCAAGAACCAGCAATAGGGTAGGTGAAAAATGGCTGTGTGGGTACTGCTGCTGAAATTCAGCATTGCCACTGCCCAGGTAAACTACTCCTGCTCTGAAGTTGTTGCTCACTGTGCTTGCCCAATTCAGCACATGCAAGCAAGCATGGGGACTGGCATCCGAGGACACTGAGACAGCAAGAACTCGCCGGGCCTTGAGCCCTAGCCAGACACTCACGCCATCCCAACTTTGTACATTCCCAAGGCAATTGTCTTCTTCTTATCTCTTTTTTGCATGTTTAGGGACACTAAACAGGCCAACCAGGAGGTAGCTCGAAGTTCTGGTCAGAAAAGCAAATATTGGGAAAGTCACTGCTACAGAACCAGCTCGAGTGTGGCTGGAAGGAAACTTTTCAGCCAGAAATAAATTTTAGGAAGGGATTCAACCACGTTCAAGGAACCAGAACCAATCTCTTGAGGTTTTCGAGGACTGCAGAGAAAAAGGATGAAAGGGCAGCAAAGAACAGCAAAGAGCAAGGAACAAGTAGCGTGTTTACATGACCCAGTAGCACTCAGATGAAGCCAAAACAAAAGCTGACATCCAATATGCACTGCCCATTTGGAATCCCCCCCCCACACAAAAGAGCTGCTATTCTCAGCAGAGGCTTGTGGTCCAGTGACCACTTTCAGTTCTCATTTTCTATTGAAAGAAAAGCGGGGCGGGGACAGAGTTCTAATTAGCACATTCAATAGATGATGAGGCTTGAATGTAGTTTCTGAACCACAGAACGGGCCTGAAAGTCTATCAAAATGGGTTGGGGTGCAATGGGGCTGAAGTCCTGTCCACAATGTCAAACCCACTGACTTCAGCCCAAATATACAGGGCTAATTCTGCAGGGTTGCTGGCTAAGGAAAGGCATGAAAAGCATATGATATGACAATTAAGCCAAAAGCTTATTCCATCCAAACAAAATCAGAGGGCTTCTACATCAAGAGAACGCAAGTTGAACATAAGCACTCGCTCATGCAAGAGTTATTTGCTGAATATCTGACATGTCGGCTGATTAAACTGAAGAAGCAATCATTGTCCTCCATCCCCAAATTTGCATAATGTATATGGTGCTTTTGCATGACAGAAATCAGGAATCTGTAGTAGTCCTATTTTGAACTCTGTTGATGCTGCCATTCACTCTGCTCTGATGGGATCCCTTTGTGGGAGCAGGGGGAGAAGCAAGGGGGGTTGGAAGAGTTGCATTAGATTGCGTTCACTACCCCTTGTCATCTGTTCTGGGGGAAGAAAGAGGGGAAGGAAGGCTTCATTCAGTTCTCCCTCTCTGTCCTCTCTCTGACCAGATGTGCAGTCTTAACCGAGAGAACTATCTGCACGACACAGATTGCATATGGATTTCTCCCATTGGAAAGGGGACAAATATGTTTCAAAATTAAGCATGTGTATATAGACGCACTTCGTATTCCACAATATAATGCCCAAGTTTACCCTGGCCAAGACTGCTCACATGGAGAAAATAGACTTTGGGAATCCGTTAACTCACTTTGGGTAAACCCATGCAGCAGGAAATTTGTGGTAGAGCAGTCTTGTCTCATCTGAACTAGGTCTTTATATAGTCTCTCCCACGTTCAATAAAAAAAAAATGAGTTCCTTCCCAAGCCAAATTAGGGCAGCTGCTGTTAACAAAAAATTCCCATCAAAGGGAGATAATGTGCATGGGAAACACAGACATTTCTCTGTGTGTGTGTGTGTGTGTGTGTGTGTGTGTGTGTTTTAGTTTGTCACAAGCTGATTTTCAAGTTTTCATCAAGTTTCCTACGGTATTATTTCTGCTAGGCTGCTTTGCTTCTGGGTCTTCGCCTACTTGCTCTGTGCCAAATTCTGATTCCAGTTCCCACTGTCTAGAAAGTGAGATTGCCAAGATTCCTGCTAAATCATTAGAACCTAAATAGGAAGTCAGGATGAGAAAATTTGCTTCAAGGATAATAATGAGAAAAGCAGTTTCCATACTACTTCGGCTGATTTACAGAACAGATGCACATAAACAGGAGTGTGTCCCATTAGCAGAGCTGGAGGAGACCTTGTTGTTCAGAAGTGAGGAGAAAATATATTTCAAGTAACCCATTAAGAGTTGTTGATTTCTTTTTAGCTCAAATGCATTTCTTGTTTGCCAGCCCTTCCCAACCTGGATCCCTCCAGATATTTTAGCCCACAACTCCCATCAACTCTGGCCATTGCCCATGCTGTCAGGGGCTGATAGGACTTGTAGTCTGGAACATCTGGAGGGACCCAGGTTGAGAAAGGCCGCTCTATGCCAATAGAGAATCGTAGCAGCAATTCACATTGTAGAAATAATAGGATCATCTTTATCAAGTGCCAGAAGTATTAGTCCTTTAGTCAGTCATACAGTCTTCCTGTGGTGGAGGAGACAGTGTAGCAGCCTTCTGTTTTTTTAAAAAAAATTATCTGCAGATACAACAATAACAAGCAAACAAAAAGGACACCACAACAGAGAGAAGAAAAAAATAGCATACAACATATCCATGTGCAATAATCATTTACATCACACTTAATCCAAAAAGAAAAAGAGGAAAAAAGAAGGATTTAACATTTGCACTTCTAATATATGCCTTAATATAAGCAGTCCATATATCTAAATAAGCATCCATACAATGATTGACAATTCTAGGAGATACGTTCAAAGGTAGCAAGAACAATACCATCCTTAATCCATTGTTTGAAGGGTGCTGGATGTTTATCCTTCCAACCCTGAAATTTAAGTCTCTTTGCAACTGTAAGGGCTCTCAGCATTCAGGTTCCTGTCCATCTGTTATCCCCACATTGCAGGAATATAATAATTTAAAAGTGAGCACAAGAAGAGTCATGCTGGATCAGACCAAGAGTCCATCTAGTCCAGCACTCTGTTCGCAAAGTGCATGAGCATCCACAATTATCACAGACTTTTCAAAAGCAAAATGCATACAAGCAATAACTTCCAACCAAAAGGAAGCCACTGTAAGACATGCCCTCATCACATGTCTCAATGAGGCATTATCCTCGTTACGTTGCCAGCATCTGGCAGTCCTAGCCAGATTCTTATTAACAAGCCTCTGTAGTGTCCAATATATGTGAAACATCCATTTCTATTGAATCAGCCTTAGTTTTAGATCTACAGAAATAGTACACTGATTAAACTGTATGGAACATTCCTACTCTTGTTCCACTCCTCTCTGACGTTCTGAGCATCTACTTTACTACATTCCAAAAGACTTTTATAAACAGCTATTCTAGGCTTAGCTTTCCATGAAGAACCAATTAAGTGTAGAAAGTGTTGAAACACTCATTGCTGATGGCCCATACATAGACTCCAACAAGTGCTGGAGCTGTATATACTGCCAATTAGCGCTAGACGGTTAATGATATCTAATCTGTGATACTGAAAATGTTAAAAAAATCATCATCCAGGCCTAATAACTAATCTAAAGTATAAATTCCACTCTACGTCTCTGTGCCTCTAATGTTTTGGAAATGGCTCTGTACAACTGCCAATTTACGCAAGGTTAAATATATGAAGATGAGGGAGCCTCTATCTTGAGTAAAAATGGAAGCTCACATCGAGGAGCATGCAGCTGCAGGGCACTCCAGGACTGCTTGCTGAGCCTTCCAGTAGCTCACGCGAACAAGTGGCAGCAGTGATCCTGCGAACATCCCCCAAGTATGGTGATGAATGAGTCCATACACCTTAGAAGTCTATTAACCATAATTTCCATTGATATATTAGCATCCACTTTAATTGAGAAAATTGGTCTAGACGTTGCACAGTTGGTATGGTCTTTGCCAGGTTTAGGGATAACGGATATATAAACATATATAAGCAGGGCCCTTCTATGATGCACATGTAGAGGTGTGATTTACATGCAAATTTGGGGAAGTCATGCAAATTCGTATACATTTCCACGAGTGCAAACCTGATGTGTTGTGTTAGGTTTGTGGGAGCGGGAGCCTTACATACCCATTCCTCCAATACAGAAAGAATACCATGAAGCAAAATACATTTGTGACCTACCAACAAGTGCCAAGATGTGCTTATTATATATTTGTCAAACTAGCTTCACCATTGGAACTAATTAATACAGAGCATATGCCAATGATTACATGTGCCGTTATCAAAATCTAGGGATGTATGCGAGCTCAGATGTGCACACCATTTCTTGTGTGTTTTCTTTGCATAGAGAACAATCTACACATTAGATTATTACCCTCTGTTGAAATGAATGGTGATGGTGTTACAGCCAGAAAGATCTCTGGGCATCCTTTGGAGATTGTGGCCTGGAAGAGATTGTGGAATCACCATTGTTTAAATGTTGCACATTGAGAGTTCCCCATTGTATAAAATTCCTCCAGGTAACAATGTCTGATAATCAGACAGTGGAATCTCTGTCTGGTTATCTGACCTTGTTACCTGGAGGAATTTTATACCCCAAACATAGGTGCTTTTTCCATAATTAGTGTGACTCATCAGCATCCCATCTCGGTATGATTCTGTTGCACCAGTGTACTATTAGTTGAAGGGTTTAGTTTTAACAGTGCAGTCCATTTTCAGAGATCAAGTACACTCCAAACGTATTTCAGCTGCCATCAGAATAATCTTTTGGGTCAATAATAGGCTCCCATACTGCAGGAAATTATGAACATGCATACCGATTTGCTGATCTTTCTTGATCACTGTGTATTCATGTCAAGCAATTTCACATCTGGTGCACAACTGCTGTCTTTCATCAGAATCAGATTGAGGTTTTTTTGTTAAAGGCAGTAACAGCATAACAATTTCATATGCCTAGGCTGCACTGCTATTCTACACATTTTCTTTAGTGCGTCCTGTTGAGGACCATAGAATTTACCCAACATAAAGCAGCAATGTTTCATATTGAATGCAACATCTTCTTGCCTTGTACTACAGTCTTCCCTGCAGAGCAATATATTTTATAGTATTGGATAACATGATAACCTACAAAGGGTTTTATTTACAAAATCCTACATTGATATTTTAAATTTAGGAATCAGCAACTGGATGCTTCTGGACCATATGGCAGCTACTGTCCCAATCCAAAGGCAAGAGAACTGTGTAGATAGAGTGGCATCTATAGCAATAGGATGCCATCCCATCGCTTTAGAATACTGGGAATTTAGGCGTTGTCCCTCCATCCCAACTCCATTCAAAAAGTAACCTTCTAATTCATGGATGGGCAACTTTTGCCATCCAGAATTTTGTTCTACAAATCCCATCCTCATAATTGGCCATGATGGCTAGGGCTGCTGGGAACTGTAGGCCAAAACATCTAGAGGACCACAAGTTGTCCACCCTTGCTCCCATTGTTGACTAGGCTGGTCTAGAATTGTTAAGGAATCACAATCACAAAACTTGGATCGCAAAACAGCTTTTCAATGTCATCACAGTGCTGATCACCTGAACCTCAGTCTCATCTGAGTAACATAGTACCTGTTTGGTAGCCCTGATCTTCTAGGCTACATCATGTTGGACTACGACCGGAATGCATCTTATACCACTCACAAACTAGGGTGCACTAGCACTGCAAGGTGAAAACAAATAAAACAAAAATGACCAGATTAGCATGCAAAAGGAAGAAGGTCAGGGGGAAAACTGGCTTATGGCTCCATGTGTATTTGAATCAAAAGCTGCTTTGGACAGATATAGTCAAGCAATAAGATGATTATCTGGCAGCAAAAGGTTTAATGATCTAGTCCTTTGATTTCTCATGTAGTAATATAGATCCAACTGACAAGCTGTTTTTATGTTCACAGATTGCAGGCCAAGCTGTAACATGGTGAAGGTGTGGTACAAGACCATTTTCAAGGCAGTATGAAGTAGAAACCAGGAAAAATGGTAAATATTACTTAATGCTGCAAGGAGGGTAGTGGAGGTATGTCTCTACTCATCCCCAAAATGAGTCTAGTGCAAGCTGATGTCAGCTCAGTGATTTATAATACACTAGCTGAAAAAAAATGTCTTTCAAACTAACTTACATTCTTTTTTACTTCTGTGTCTATTCTCTTTATCGAAACCTCATACAGATCTGAAACATACAACTATAAATGCATAGATTCCTCATATTTTCAAACTGGCCATGGCAACCAATGGTGACCCAATTTTATATGTAGAGCAGAATGGACACTTAAAAGGGGACAAATAACTCATAGCAAGACATTTTGAAACCAGTTCTAATAACTGTAGATGCTTAGAGCATTTTTTGACAAGGCTCTCACATGTTGTAGTAGAAACATGGGCATTTTTAAATGCATCCTTTTTTTTTTTCAAACTGATCAAAATAGTATTTAGGGCTAGCTTAAATTCAGCTTTGTTTGGCAGATGAAAATTGCCCAAATAAATCAAGTGGAAAATGAAGCCAGCAATTCTAATATTAGCCTTAACAAACATAATAAGATATAGAAAATAACACATGTATTTTTGATAGGGGTTGGGTAGAGGGGTTGCATGAGTGCACGGCACACCATAATTTCATCAATGACATTGACATGTACATGAACACAGATGTGTGTGATGCAAAATTCATTCTTATTGCAGACATTTTCCCAAAAGGTCTGTTTTTATATCCACGGTAATCAGCTTGTAGCAAAAATCCTAAATTGGCGAAAGAGTCACTCAATGTAATTTCCATCCCTTGTGATTCTTCTTACCCTATGCTGATGAAAGTGTGAATAAGGTCACATGATGGGATGCATCATCTGCCATAGGACGAATGTGTTTGATTCAGCTACCTTGCAAAACACAGTATTTCCCCGTCTTCGTTCGCTGATATCTATTCGCTGTTGCATCCGTACATCAGTGCAATGTGCCATTCCGTGCTGCCTAAAAGATTTCTTCAGCTTGCTGCCTTTTGAGACTAAAAGTAAGTTGAGTGTGTCTGGAATCTTGGAAGCTGGCTCCAAGTCCCATGCTGTGATTTCCTGTTTCCTGCAAATGATGACATAGAGTCAAAGCCATGAATTCATGAAAGAGAAGCAAAGCCTTGGTCTCCTCACAGAGTTTCATAGCAACATCACAAACAGCTATGTGTTTAAAGTTCTTTGCCATACCAAATCCACAGCTGTTCAATGGAAATCTGCAGAAAAGAATAAAATGGGGAGGAATCCAACATCAGAATCAGAAGCCCCAACCAATTTTCTCAAGCAACCATCAGTAGCAGCAGCATTTGGTGTAGGGCGCATTCTCTTTGATTTTACTTCTTCATGATTGCCTGGCACAACATTACTTGTGTCAAAATGACTGATACAGGGAGGGAGTCTACACCAACCCTTTATTCCAGGATTGTGTGGTAGTCGTCACTTATGGGCCATGTGATGTTCACCTGCTCCCGCGGTGATCTCGGGTCCACCTCTCAGTTATTCAGGAATATCGCTGACTGCTTTTGTCACTTTCTTTTTTGCTCTTTTGCTACAATCCCGAAGTCCACAGCTGGTGTGCCCCTCTTTGCAAAGCTGTTGCTGTTCCACATAAGTTTCCAGTTCAGCTAACACCCAACCAGTTGCCAGGGGCGAGTCCAGCTGCCAGGGGCGTGCGCAACATCGCATATGTCATGAGCTAGCTGTTCCCCATGACATTCTCACAAACTAGCAAACTAACAAGACACTCACATCGGTGAGACTTCTTTTTTATTGATGAAATCACACGGTCAAAAGCATAACGGTTACATTTTCGACACCCACTTAACGTTGAACGATAGTAAGAACGCTTTAAGCACCTTTCTTGATATGAACGTTTCAGGCAAGCACTGGGGGGGAAGTAGGGTTAGGCATAGCTATTATCTTATCTGAACTTCTCCAGATGCCGCATATGCTGGCTCGTCAGAAAGACTTGGCCGGAGCCCAAACAAATTCCCGGGGAGGGGAAGTGCTCAAGGCACAGGCCACCTTTGAACCTTGCAGAGAGAGAGAGATCATGCACCAGCCAATCCCAGCCTGCCGAAACGCTAAGCTGACCCTGGTCAGCAAGATCACAGGGAAAGAACTTCTCAGGCCCAGGAGCTCCCCTGCACATACTTTAGGTCCGGGGAAGCTTTCTTGAGGCCACACACACAATCCAGAGGAAACACAAGTCTAAGTCTATTTCTATGAAAAGCCTCAGAGCACCTTCCATGGCACAATCTTTAGAAATTCAGAGTCTAAATAGCAAATGAGCAAGCATGTGCAGAGTGCTTCCAAAATCTCCAAATAGGTAGAGTCCAAACACGAGGGGTTTCAGGCCAAGCCTCGAAAGATGATCTCTAGCAAGGTTTTTTCAGCCTTGCCCCCCCCACACTTCTTATAGGCCGGAGGCCTGGCCTATACAAAGCTACTTGACAGACAGGTCCTCTGACTTGTAAACCATGCCCAAGTGCCAACAGGATTGTTCCACCCACTATGGTGATGCTACAACCTGAGTGACAGCCTCTTAAGAGTGGCCGCCTTCTTATCCAAAAATTCTTCTAAGTTCACAGGGAAACTAGCAACTTCCAAAGCTACTGCCAGCAACTCCCGTGAGAAACAGAGGCAGACGATAAGCTTACAGAGAAACAGACTTTCTTAAAACAATCTCAAATTCTTCAACTTTCAATCTACAAGGCCTCTGGCCTTGTGGTACACCTGATAGCATATTTGATGGACTTCCTGTCCACCCTGTGTGTTGCTGTACATTTGCGTTCGTGCAGAAGCGCCATCATGGGGTGCATGTCCTCCTGCAAAGGCACTCCTGAAATTGTGGAAAACTTTCCCCACATGTGCCCCATGAGTGCCGATCCCAGAAGTGGGAAAAGTTGCAATCACCCCCTATTCCCTTGCAAAGGGCTGTAGGTGTAGAAAGGGCCTGGAAATGACTAGCTATTCACTTCCTGCCATTCTGCTTTGAGATCATCTTGGCAAGAAAGTTGGATGATTCTGTCATGCTTTCAAACACTTAAGAATTCAAGATTTTCAGTGGTTTCTGGGGACCTTTTTTCCTCAAGCCCTTTCCTAAACTATAAGTAAGGGGCCTGGTCTAGGCTATGGCATTATTGACTTAAGAATCTGTGGCAGCTGATGGGCAGCTGTACTCAAGGTGTCACTTTAATGTCATGTAGTTGCACCTCTCTTCTCCTGAGCACATCTCCTCAGGATCTCTTTGTGACACACATCCTTCACAGCATCAGTTCATTTGCCTATTGGAGCCTGGTTCAGTATACATAGCTAGGAAGCCAATTCAGCATATCCCAATACATGAGCGCAATACCATTGCAAACCATATTTACCAAAGCCGTACTGTCAAAAGCTACTGCTTCGACATTATTAGTTGATAATATGTTATTAGTTTTGAACAAAATCCAAAGGCACTTCACTTCCAGCCTAAACTAGGGATGGGTGAATCTGTCAGTTTTTCTATTCTGAATATGAAGAACTTTGCAAATTCTGGTAAACCCTTATCAGAACCGAAGTGAAATACAATTCTCACCCATCCATAGCCTAAACTAAGTTCAGCCAAATGCTGAACTAGATGTTAGCATGGCTGGTCTTTTGTACTAAGTTGCTGTCAGTTACATCATCTTTCTGTGATTTGGAACGATTGAACATATCATCCTGAGCTGAAAAATTCAACTGGTAGCTGAAATGTTCTGTCCCCTAGCAGTTGTGGTGGTGGTGGTGCAGTCAATACCATCCACAACCATCATTGAGGAGACATTTCTTCAAAATCATGCAGAGCAAGCTTTACCTTGTTTACAAATAGCATTAGCCAGATCCGTTGATACTGCAAGCAAACAGGCACATAGGCTGAGATCTTGCATCATACAAACCAGTTCATGATTTCTACTTTTGGCATGAGTTTTCATGGCTAGATGAACTGCCACTAAATACCTCTCGAGGCTCTGCCACAATGATCAACTTTGGGTGCAGCCTCACTTTGCTCTCTCTTCTTCGCACAGTTGAATAAAAGACAACATGAAAATGTGAGCACTGAGCTCACCTTCCCTTCTTGTATGACGTTTGTGCCTTGCCAAATCACATTTCCAAGGGCTATAGGATAATGCAGCATTTCCACAATTTGGTATAAACTGAAGAATCCTAGACAGCACTATATCACTATTTTAGCACTCTGCAAAAGATACAGGGGCTGTTGTTCACCAATGTCATTTTTAGACATCAGGAACACATCCCATACTTGAGATTGGGCAGCAAAAGCATTGCATTTAGTTTACTCTTGCAACACATTTATATGTTTTTGCTCATTAGGTCTGCACCTAGTTGTTTGAAATGCACTTTACCAAGATTCAACACATATATGTATAGTTGCTATAGTTTCTTTTCTGAAAGCTTGGCCTTGGTGCTAGCATGTTTGTAGAGTTTCGCAAGACAAATGGGGTAAGAAATGGTATTATTTGCCACTAATTGCTACCTGATGAGAACTTTGGCATCCCTCAATTCTGTCACTACTTTCCTTACTTGATAGCTAAGGTTGAACCTAGACAGCTTTATCAGCTTAACTTCCTCCACTTACGACAGAAAAGAATCCCTAATTAAAACCACTAATTTAATTGCAAACCTGAAAATTAACAATTGTAAAGAAACCAAGCTCTTCAGAATGAATGGTGCAATAAATGCAAGAATATTTCCAACCTGTGTGATAAATATTAGCATAGTTGTTCAAAATTAGAATTGATCCTATGCCAATTGTTATCAGTAGGCAACACTGAAAATTTGAGCCAAAATCCAATGCTTCCACTGGTTGCAAATTGACTTCCACTCTTGACTTGCCTGAGACAGTTATTTGAACTATTGTTTTATCAACAATTTGAAGCACAGCATGCTCAGTTGCATTGGTGAAATTATACTTCACTTGTTTAAATTTTTTTTTAGTCAGCTCTGAAAATATTATGTTTAACATAATATTTGCATTATTTATTTTTAAAAGCCATTAGCCAACTCCCAAATTTGAAAGTAGGGATGAGAGAGAATTTCATTCTGTTAATTTTTTTTTTTTTTAAGAACTTACCAAAATTTCTTCATAAAGGGGATGGAAAGAACTTGAGATTTAAAAAAATTCAAATGTGAGAGAAAGCTAAACTGACACATTTGTTCATCCCTACCTGAAAGCACTTCATTCCCAACAGTCAACATGCATAGGTTTTTGAAACAGTATCTCATGCTGATTAAAGATGAGGAGGTTAATTGCCAACCTGTGTTGCAACCTTTCCTTTTCATGAGGAAAATGTAAATGAGGTACGCTCAAGGACACCACTCATCCTACTTCCTCCACCTGATGACCTCAACTTTCAAAAATTGTTTGCTTTTCTAGCTGCATAGGCATGTCTCTTCATCAACATAGTTCCAGCCTGAGATCTAGTTTCTGATCATTTTAGAGAATGTCAGAGCTTTGCAAAATTGTTAGAAGTCCAGTGGAGTTCTCCCACTCCAACACTGGAAGCTAGCATGACCCAATGAAATGGATTGATAGTAAGTTCAGTATAGACAAAAGGAAGTAATTCTTCACACAACACGTAATTAACATCTGGAATTCATTAAAACAGATGATGGCCACTATCTGAGATGGCATTTATAAAAGAGTAGGCAAATTTGTGAAAGATGGATCCACCATTAGCTAAATTGAATGCCTATATTACATGGTGCTGAAGACCAAATGCTGAAGATGAAAGTCATCACCTTCGTTCCCTGCTTTAGGTTAGCCACTATTTGAAACAAAGTTCCAGGAAAGAAGGATTATGGTGTTATGGTAAAGCAGTTCTTCAGAATAACATCCCATTAACTTTTCTATACCTGTGTATGTTTACTACGTGCGCAGCCTTCATGTAGAGTATTTCCCCATCCTTCTCGCAGACAACAGGAAGGTGGTGCTGAGATTCAACATGAAGTGTAACCATCATAGTGAGTAAAAAATGATAAACAGCAGAGTGGGGATGTGGAATAGTTGTCAAAGCTGTCTGGTTTGTGGTCACATTCCCATGGCAATGTGTAGTCCAACTCTCAGTTAACATCAATAATCTTTCCACACGTGAATGCCCAGAGGTGAGAAAGGAAAAAAAGGAGGTGAAGAGGAATATTTCACAACCTAAACTTACAACAAGTAATAAAGAAATAGTTTTGCTTTCTAGGGAATCCATCAAGTTTGGTTAACAAACAGAACCTGCTTGTGGAAACCCTAGAAGAGTGTTGGATACACCAGCAGTAATCAATGCAGTCTCCTGGGAAAGAGCTTCACTGCTAATGGCATTAATGTCAACAATCAATGCAACTCTCTGGCTCAATTTGGACGACACGATAGTCAATGGTGGGTTGACTAACCCTAACCCTAGGGGGTACTCCCCACACAACATGGTAATAAATAATCAACTGTGGTGTGGATGAGGATCAGCGCTGAGTTGACTATGGCAGCATTCGGATGACACAATAGTCAAAACAACTGACGATTGTTTCCCCCACACCAGTTGTTTATTGTGTCGTCCAAATTGAGCCTCTCTTTACTGAGCAAATCCTTTGTGATTATTTTTCACAGCTAGAAAAAAATATGGCCTGTGTTTTAATTGAACTATCAGATATCTTCAAAACATGGGTTCAATCCATCCCTGGGAAAACCCGACTCTTTGAGCAGTCAGCCATCCCGAGGAGGGGGGTACATTTTCGCCAACTTTACCTTTGTGATGGAGTGGGGCCTCAATCTTGCACGACCAGCCCTGTTGCTTCAAAATAAAAAAAACAATGGCGGCCACAACGTCCCTGCTTCCTCCCAGGACATCATGCGCCATGTGTGCACACTGGGGGAGGCTCTCACAATCAGGATATCGCAAGAGCATTAGCACAGAATCTACGTAGTGGAGGAAAGTAAACTCAAATATATAGTTAAGTAAATTGACTTCCTTCATCTTGACCTCCAGCCTCGTTGTATATAAAAGAAAAGCCTTGCTTCTTTCCAATTAGCAGGCTGAAAGATGCCGCCTGGCCTAGCAGTTAAACAAATGTTCCGTGCAACGGAGCACCCATATCTTCAATTTAGGTCAAGCCATCAAGACGATGCCAAGGATTGAAGACAGAAGATGAGATGCTCTATTTCACATATATGCCCTCTGGAAGGGTTGGCAAAGGCAGCCTCTTAAATTAAGTACAGGTCATCAGACAAGATATTTAATCTATTCCTAAAACAGACAACTTCCACAGCTGAAATCCCTATGGCCTTTACAGCAACACAATGAACGACTTCCTCATGTACTCCTGTCAAGTCATGTTAGGTTCCTTGTTTTTTAGAAGTGATATTTCATGTACGCTTGTGACCATATTGCTCAGAGCAAGGAAAAGTGTTTTGGTTTATTTATGACCTACTAACCTTAAATAAAGAACACCACTCAAACACACACAAAAGTTACAGCCAATCTGAATGTTCTCAGAAGCCCGGAGATATGAAATGAACATAAAATAAATCTGGCATCTGTAGCACAGGCCAGCAAAGGCACACATGGCCAATCCGCATGGTTTCTTTAAAAAAGAAGATGGAAACCAGATGATGGAAGAAAGGGGGGGGGGGAGTCATTGTTACCTGATGTGTAATGTAAAAGGCAGGCTACAAAGATGAAAGTATAGGAGAGAGAAGGGATTTTCAGATTGCACTCAAGGTGAGCAATAAACAGAAGGATGAATTATAGTGCTGAGCTTTCGAACACTGTATTGGGGAGAAAAAAGGAAGTAAGAAGCAGTCAGTTCTATTGTTTGCAGACTGAATCTAAGGGAGCCGACGCAGCTAATGGGCTCATTTGCCTGATAGATACCAAGGAAGTAAGATAGTGAACTGGGGTGGGGAATCAAGTCGCAGGAACGAGACAGTGACTGAAAAATAAATACAGAAAGGAAGAATATAATAGGGAGATGTTAAACATGACTGGCTCTAAACCATGAAGTCTGCTCTCTTTATTGGGACAAGGATGAACACACGCAGATAAATTCAAGAGGCTATAGAACCCAAAGGCTGAGTTATTTCTTGTGCTTGCAGTGATGTGAATACAGAATATGTGGGGCTGAGCTGAAACTACTCAGTAGTCTTGAGCAAACCAAAAAAAAAAAAAAGGGGGGGGGGAGCTACCAGAAGCTCCAAGAACTCTTGTAGAAGGAGAGTGCTGTTTTATTTTATTTTACTTTGCCCAAGGTACCAGATGTTACATGAAGTATCTCTTGAGTTTGTCACCACAGGAAAGAATGATCTGTGATACCATGGCTTGCAATGGGAGAGTTGTGATCATCATCTAGAGAGCTAGCCATGTGGTTCTGCCTTAATAACTTGGCTATAAGCTATCTCCAGCAAAGGAATGCTGCTGAAAATGCACACTTGTCCATAGGAAGCTGTCCTTTCCCTGCCATCTGGTTTTCAGCATGTGACTGTCTGGCCAAACTAAATGCAATTTCTGCTTGCATATGTTGATATTACTTTCGAGCCTTGCATTCAGACGAATCGAACAGCTGCAAGCACAAACGAACAATAACTCAAAGCAAACATTCAGCATTGGCAGTTAATACAAACTAGTTTCATAGTCACTAAGTCTTCTCCACCACAAAGACTACCTGATTACAAGGCAAGGCCCCCCCTCTGGCTGCAGAGGGTGGGGCCTTGCCACTAGACTCTACATGGTCAAGTCACCACTCCATGGGAAGTGTGCATCTCAAGGGCACATTTGGGCCAGAGGTATCACACTTCAGGAGTGTGTGTGGGCATGTGCAAGGCATTAGCTGGTTATAGATGTTTGCAAAATCATAGGAGCATTGGATTACTTGTAGCTAGTCAACGAATCTGGAAATTTGGGGTTCTCTCAGGTTCTGAATTTTCCAGTCATAAATTTGATTCATCCCAAACCTTTATTTTTTAAAATTCACATGAACATTCATAATTGTGCTAATTTCTCCTAGTACATACATTTTTGTATTCATTTTTGCCTAATATAGACATAATTTTGTAAGCAATTTCCCTAACATGATGCACTGTTTACATAATTTTCCCAATATATGCATTTTGTACACATTTTCAGATAGGAGGACTTCACTGCAAAATTCATAGAAGTGTGAATTTGAAGGTTAACTGAGTTTCGGTTCATGTAGTGGTTTGAAAGTGCAGAATTAAGTAAGTTCGCATTAAAATGAAAACTGAACGAATATCTCCCCCACCCCTAGATGTAGCAGAGCCTTTTGGGTTTAGTTAATATTGTCATTCCAACATTACCTTCTGGAGTTGATCACAGTGGTCCTAAGCAGAAAACCGAATACTAAAGACTCAGAAATAGACTCGCCCACAATTTTAAAGCAAACAAAAATGTAATTATGTAGAGTTTTGACCATAATTGAAAAATTGTCAAAATAATCCCCGCAAAAATGCTATTAGAAAGTGATTGGGTCCAGAGATATGAGTGAGCTGGGAGGGTTTGAATCAGCCCAGGAACAAAGTTTGGGTGTGGATATTTGAAATATAGGAAATCAGCTAGATTCAAGGTTCTGCTGTCTTAAAAAGTCCTCAAAGATAAAGATACTCCAGTTGATCATGGAGACAGTTTTTTCACCGTTCCATGATATTCTACCTAGCACATGTTGCACCTTACTGTTAAGGCCCAGCTGGGGCTATTAGTGGCTATTTGGTCAAGGAGTGGAGCAGTAGGAATCTGGCACTTGAACTTTAAACAGGTATTGCTTTGTTGACCAGGCTATGGCTTAGGTCCAGTCTCCTAGATTTATACCAGTCCTACCCAATCCAGAAGCTTCATACTACCTTCCAATTGCAGTGGCTGATGTTGCACACTCCTGAAGCGAGTTCCAGGAGTTGAGTACCCACAGGCCAAAATAACTTGCCAAGCTAAGTAACATTCTCAGATCATGAAATTCTTACTTTCACGACCTGGGCTTCCTGACACAGGCCCTTCTACACCTAAGGGTGTAGAGGCAGGGAGGGGGGGACAATCCAGGACTTATCTTCTTCTGGGATTGTCCTCCAGCATCCAAACGCCAACACAATGTCCCAGAAACAAACAGGGACGTAGCGGACACCATTTTTTTTAAAGCATCAGGAGAGTAACTGCACTCCACTGAAAAGTACATTTTAAAAAAAAAAGCCCCAACCCCACCCCCCCGATGTCCCTGGACTCCCCCCAGACCAGCTCCTTCTCTCTTCCTGACTCCTGCTACTTGCAAGGAGGAGGGAAGAAGCCAAGACAGGCACCCACACTGCCCACAATCCTCGAGATGGTCCTGGGACCATGGGGAAAACCGGGCTAACTGGGGAACCAGTTATCCCAGGACAATGGAGGGATCATCCCTGCTTGCTCGTGGGATCCTCTGTGTGTCATTTGGATGCACAGGGATGACCCAGGGATGAACCCGGGACAAATCCATCATGTAAACATGGCCACATATTAATGTTTTATTCCCCTTGAACAATCATATGGAGATTAGCATCTCTGACCCCACATTTACAAAAGAAAGCACTCAGATTATCCCAGATTCTTTATTAATTTTACTCTCTCCCTGTGCTACTTGCAATGAATTAAAAACAGCCAAGTTTTGTGGCATTTAGCATATAACAAAGTTGACAGGTACTAACGGTTGGAGCACACATCACTTGCAATGGGGATGAAACTGAAAATGACCTCACTATGGCAAATCATCCCCATCTTAGTCATATCATGTAGAAGAACCTCACCATGTAGATTACAACCCTCTCATTTCAAGTCTCCCTGTCCCTGGCTGCTATGGAGCTAGACACTTCTACACAGCTAGACTGGACATAGTTCCAACGAGGAGGCCATTTTCAGCAGCAGTTTCACGACAACCGTACTAGACTCCCCTTGCACACACTGCAGTCAGGCTGGTGTGCTTTTGTTTTGACATTGACTCAATTCGGACAACAGAATAAACAACTGGTGCGGGGGAAACAATCGTCAGTTGTTTTGACTATTGTGTCATCCGAATGCTGCTATAGTCAACTCAGCGCTGATCCTCATCCACACCACAGTTGATTATTTATTACCATGTTGTGTGGGGAGTGCTTTCTAGGGTTAGGGTTAGTCAACCCACCATTGACTATCGTGTCATCCGAATTGAGCCATTGTGTAATGTTATCCTGTGTAGCAGGCTACAGGACACACCAGCACACTCCTAGTGAATCAAGCAAACACACACACACACCCACACACACACACACAGGGAGAATATAATTTTTTTGGTATTTTTTTTATAACACTTAAACAGGGAAGGGAACAACAACACACTCACTCAGTAACACTACTCCCACTCACGCTAACCTAGCCCTTCAATCAAACCAACAAGCAATCGTAACACACACAAGGAACAAACCTGAGACACAGAGGGGAACAACAAGAAGGAAGAAAATAGAAGGAATCTCCAAGTATCACCACCAAAATCAATCCAGTAACTTTCACAGAGCTCCAACAAAATCCATCCAGCTTCTTCAGCTCCTAACTCCCAACAGAGCTGCAAAACCCAAGGGTGGGGGGTTTGTGCGGGGATATCCTCAGTCCTCCTCCAACATTGAGATTGGACCCTGCTAGAATCCTTGCAACACGATTGGTCACTGAATCTGTCAGTCTCAAGCAAACACACCCAACCTTCTAGCTCCGTTTGGCGCCAAAAGAAGAAAGGCCATCTGATAACATCCAATAAAATTCGATAATTATCGGACTGAAATTATCAGATCCGATAATTATCGGAGGGATCTGTATCATATCATTATCGTTAATCGGATGTCTGATAAAGCCAATATCGCATTGTTGTCAGACATCGGAACAATACAATACACATCCCTAGTTAGTAATAATATAGCACTATCCATATACATAGTTTCTTAGAAAAGAATGAGAGGATAGGTCTCTGCCCTGAGGAGCTTAAAATCTAGCTATCAACACAAGGGTGGCTGCAGAAGAAAATTAGGGAAGTGGAGACAGGGGTAAAAAGGGGAAGAACAATGTGAAATCATTGTTCAATGAGTTCCCAATGGCTACCATAGAATTAGGGAATTTCCTCTCTTGGAAACTCACTGAAACTCAAGCCTGAAGATTTTATAGAAGCTGTAATTATATATATATATATATATATATATATATATATATATATATATATAGTGTTTTTTTGTGATTGGTGGTGAATTTGTATTGGAGCAGATGAGGTCTTTTGGCTGTTACTGTGTTTAATATTCACATTTTCCCATCTATTTTCCATGATATATTTTAAAGAGTTATTGATATATGTGGGTGTTTAAGTGGTTCTACAAGCCAGTCTTCCCCAACCTGGCACACTCCAGAATGTGTTGTATTACAAATCATATCATCCTGGGCCAACATGGCTTATATAAACTGTTGGCTGATACCCCAGGAAAAGAAAAAAAGATTATAGCTCAGAACTAGTGTAGTGCAGAGCCTAAGGGTGCAATCCTGTGCATGTTTAGACAGTCCTACAATGTCCAGCATCCCCCAGCCAGCTAAGCTGGCTGGAGAATGCTGGGGGTTGTGGGACTTTTTTCTGTCTAAACATGCACAGGATTGCACCTTAAGACAATAACCAAGATGTCCCCATCGCAAATACCTGTCTCTGTGATGACTTCATTCAGTAGCCTGAGAGAAGCCACCTGTCACTGAGTTTCAACTTTACAACTGCATATGGGAATAATAGGACTACCCTTCCTTACTGAGCCGTTGTAAGAATTTCTAAAACGGTGTGTGAAGTACTTGGAACACTTTAGAATGTTATATAAATGCTAGCTATTGTTACTGTTAGGGCTGAACAATGGACCAAAGCCATCACTAATCTAATTTGCACATCTTTTTTAAATCTCAGTTGTTGTTCAGGGGTGGGGTGGGGAAGGTTATTTGCTTCTGTTTCTTTTTAAGAGAGAGAGAGATGCATTTGGTGTTGATGTAATACTTTCCTCCAGGGCTTCATGGGCAATCCTAGTCTTTATCCTTGTACTGACATTACCCAAGAAAGACAAGTTTAGATTTTTCTTTACATCAAATGGGTCACGGCAATTCTTTGTTGAGAATTCTTTAATGGGATGGGTCAACAGTCAAGTGCTATGGAATCAACGACTTAAAACTGTATAATCTATGAAGTTGAAACCAATGTCTTTTTTTAAAATCTCCCCCACCCATCCACTTTCAGATATTTCAGGATGGATTCCGTGCAGTCTGTGGAGTTCTGTTCCTTGTGGTTGCTTCAGTGAACATTCAACGCTGTCGGTGAGTTTGGGATTAAAGTGAAAACCATCGACCGTTGATTGTACCCTCCAGCTAACCCTCCTCCTCCTCGCTTCATGCTTTCAGACCTTTCACTGAAGACCATTGGAAAACAAGACTGGGTTATTGTTGTTGTTTTTTTGTCTTCCCTTGAAGAGCCCCACGCACACACAAAAAAGGTCACAATCAACATTCATTGCTGTCGGTGGGTTTAACTATGTGGACAAGCTCACTGAACAATGAATGCAACTGTGGCCCCACTTTTTACAATCACAAGTCAAGAGGAATATTGGCTTTGAAAGCAGCACCTGAAGTGGATTCCTTTTGACTGAAAGCCTACATGACTTAGATCAAGAGGCTGAAATCTTTTCAAACTGTCTGTTTAAAACATGTTTGGGGGTGGATGGGTGAAGAACGAACCCAAAGATGCTAGTTCATTGTATTTCGTGGTTATGTAAAGCAAGTGTCTTTTCTTTATCCCTAGATCAGAGGTTCTCAAACTTTTTAAAAAAACATAAATATGAGGAAAAACTGAATTTACTGACCTTCAGTGTAATTAAGATTAGTATGTGTCATAGCAGAGCTCATGACTGTCCTTGGCTAGGAAGGCAAAGGTCAAAGAAAGAGAAAGAGAACAAAACCTCAAGGGTACATACCATCTTTTCAGATCTCCAGTGGAGGGTTGTAGGGAACAGAAATTACATTTCTTCTTTAATATTGATAATCCTATTGTTGAGAAGAACACAGGCTTCTCTTATTGTGCTGATTGGGCCAAACAGAGATCTTTGGAGGCCAATCAAAGCATACACTGGGAAGAATTAGGGAGGTGCTTACACCATTCAAATTTTATAGAGACCTGCCTCACATCTGACAACTGTTGATCCAACGAAAATCACAAACAAAGGAAAGACTTTGCCTTATCCACCTAGCTCGGTATTGTCTAAGTTGACTGGCACTGGCTATCCAGGGTTTTGGAGAGGTGTTTTACCCAACCCTACCTAGAGATGTCAGTCAGTGAATCTGGGACCTTTGGCATGAAAAATATGCGCACTAAGCTATGGCCCTTCTGCTGACACACATTCACACACAGGTTGTAGCAAAACAAAGGAAAGATTATTAAAGTGTGATCCTATACACATCTACTCAAAAGTAAGCTCAGTTGAATTCAATGGGACTGACTCTCAAGTATTGGATTGCAAACTTACTTTTCTTCCAGGAAATGCTCTTACTCATGAAAGAACATGGTGGTATTTATTCATCCCATATGTGCTACTGTGACAAACAGATTATTTTAATTTTGTTCTGTAACAATACTCTTGCTGCAGTTTTGTGATTAATTTACACATGTTGTGCTTTAGACATTTGTGTCTGTGTGTTTTATTGTCGAATCTGTTGAATTCCTCCATCCCTGTACCTGCTTATTTTAATGATACCTGCTCCTAGGGGCCCTTAAATTTCCCAACAGCAAGATTCCCTGTACAATTGACAGGAGCGTTCACTTGCCAGAAGTATTTTACAAGCACACCAAATCATCATCATCGTCATCATCATGAGACCTTTTTGTTCAAAAGGAATTCAAAGACATACTTTTCAGATGAAAAGAGTGCTTTATTGCAGAAGGTGCTGCTCCAGATAGTAGGAACATAATACACAAGCTTATAACTGCCTTTGCAAATTGCTCAGCTATCATGCATTTGCAAGTACAGTGAGTTATTTTCCCTATATGTTGCATACTTTTATCAGCATGAATAAACTGGATGCAGAAACTGATGAGTCTCAAGAAAATTAATATTCTGCTGGTTAAGTGGAATTTTAAATTAGAATTATTGGTATTTAGCAATAATTAAGCATCAGAATGACAGTTCCAGGTGAAACAACCTTGGATGGAAAGTGGCATATTTGTTCCATGTTATTTCGTAACGTTTGGTTGACTAAATATTTAAATTGCCAGTATTTCAAAGTATTCATTTTTTGTGCCGTGCTGCATTTCCCACAATATATGAAGAGTTTGCAATAAATATGCTTTATTATGCAAGCACAAGATAGAGTGGGATAAAATACGTAATTGAAAAACTGTATACAAATTGTTTTGATTAGAGCATAACATAGGAATTCCAAGCAACAGGGGAGGGGGACCTAGGAGCATGGTAGTAGTGGAAAATCAGTTTAAACCCATGAAGGCAGCATCCTTGCCCCATTGTTTATCCCCAGCCTCTGGTGTTCAACAATATGCCCTCTCTGAATATGGAGATTCCATTTAGCTACCATGACTTACAGCCACTGACAGACCAATCATACTCTTCCAATTTGAATAATTCTTCTTAAAGCCATTTCAGCCAGTATGTTATCACTACATCTTTGGGTTTCTGTGACTTCATTATGCACTGTGTGAAGCGCTTTCTTTCCTGCTGCAAATTAACTTCTGTGGATGCCCCCAAGTTCATGTATTATGAATTGGGGGGGGGGGTTCTCTCATAAAGATCAGATGTTAAGGTCGCCTTCCAATACCATTTCTCTGCTTCATATCACCGTGTATTCCTTGCTATTCACCACTTGCAGCCAGTCTTGACAAATTACTCCGAATCTGAAGAAGCCACAGCGTATAAATATGTGCCTAATGCTTCCCCCCCCCCCCCGATTGCAATAGATGGGCATACCCATTTACAGAATGGGTATCTGAATCAAGTGTCTTCCTAATTGGCATTATTCTTGTACTTGAGTAATGTTCTCTCCAAAGCTTCTTGTTTTGTGCAGCAGTTTCTGGTGAGGCACAGGAATTTACACTCCAAAAAGAAATAGGCTGCCACATGCAAATATCACAGATCACATAATGTCAAACCTGCAGTCACATTCTAGATAGGAATGAGTTAAGCTTCTTTTCTAGATTGAGTACTTTAATGGATCCTAGAAGTATTTTTCATTGAAGCCGCTGACTATACACCATGTTCGCGTACTTAAATGGTGAATGCAAAATTGCATCTCTATCTTTTTTTAAAAAAAGAAATAGGAATAAGTAATGATAAACATTTTTCAGCAATGAAGCCATTTCAAAAAATAATCCATACCAGATTTGGGTGCAAGATAGTAATGAACTGGCCTTGGTATTTTCCCCTCTTTTCAAAGCAGTCTGTTCAAAGAAAAGAAGAAAGAAAGAAAAACCCAAACCACAACCATCTTTATGGGATGGGGTGGGGGGGGGGGGGATGAAGACAGTCTTAGGACAAGGAAATCAGATACTGCTTCCTGCAGTATTAGTGAACCCAGAGCAGAAGCCTTTAAAATCGTCATTTAGCAATCCACCATGGTTCAGTTTACAAGTGTTACTCATTCTACAATTATTCCTGGACCCATCTGTACAAATAACAATGTTACAACCCAGAGACATTCAATCCCCACCCTCTGAAAAAGTTTGGTAATTAATGGAAATAAAAGATTTCCCAGAGTAAACAGCTTGTTACATTTAACACAAACTCCACCAGCCACATAGCATCAAGGTGAATGGCCTCTGATGTCCTTCAGACCTGGCAAAAGGTAAGTAAAACAGAAGCTGCTACCGCATACTACTCTCTTTCTTGCACTTCAGAAAGCATATATGTGTTGAAAAAAATCACATCCAGTAATATGTAGTGAAAAGCTTTCTGCACTGTAGTATGTAAGAACCCTTGCAGGAGATGGATGGGAAACAGTTCATGCAAACCTGCCTTGAGCCTATGGCTAGTTTCGCACAAGACATTAGGCAACGGAGGGGGAAATAGCGTACTGACCGTGCGTTAGGCGGTGCTCCACCGTCCGTTGAGCGGCGGAAAGTTCCAGCGTCCATTTTGACTGCAGCGTCCCCTCCATCCCTCAGTCCTCCAGCTGTATCCCAGCATGCACCGCAAGTTCTGCTGGCTGTATCAGAGCAGCCGGGGGTGTTCGGCTGCTCCGGCCAGCAGAACTCTATGCCGAAATGGAATAGTGCACAGAGAGATGGGGGTTGGTCTCGGATGACACTTTAAACAATGGGTTAAACAACGTGCAAGCCTGTTGTTTCTCTCTGTTTCTTAATTGGGCGGGATAGCATACCATCAGTTGTGTGTGTGTGGTGTATAACCCTCTACACGACACAATAAGCAACACAACTGACAGTTGCTCCCCCCCACATTGCCTAATGTGTCGTGCGAAACCAGCCTATGTTTACAAACAGAAATGCATATCCCCCACACCCAGCATGCTTGGGCGGGGGAGACACGTTGTGGGTGGAGGGGATGGGGATGAGATGTGGAGGCTTGCCATTGGTGGCCTCTGTATGGTGCCACTGGGCGGGGCAGGGACTAGGTGGCTATATATTGCCAATGCCAGTCCCTCCCTGCACCTTCTTTGTTGCGTGGCTCCAAGCAGGCCTGCATCAGAAGGGTGCACGTGGAAAAGAAAGGTGTGGACAAGGACCAAGGAAGCGACTTGGAAGCGGCAGTGGGCCTACCTGATGCAATGAAGAAGTCTTCTTCGGGCCTCTCAGCCACAAGTTTGTAGGGAGGACAGGCTGGTCCTCCCATAGAGCATCGACGGAGCTGGGCTTGCCGCACAGGAAGGGCACCCTTGCTCACATCAGGCGAAGCCACTGCCTCCTTTACAGGACACCTCCTTCAGCTGCAGGTCTGCTGTGGGACCAGTTTATCCTACCGGGAGTGTTGACGGCTCGTGGAGAACCTCGTGGGGCACGCGCCTAAGTTTGCGCCGCCTAGCGAAGCCTCCTTGTGTGTAAGGTGCCCGCTGTGTGCCAGGGGTGGTGGTTCAGGCAGGCAGTAAATATTGTTATGAAATCTGGCTTGCTGTTGTGTTTGAGCCGGACCCCACAAACAAACCATGGTTTGTTAAGCAACTACAAACCACAAATTGAAATCATGGTTTGTTGTTGACTTACTAAGGCCGTTTCTACACTGGCCTTTTGTCCCGGGATTGTCCCTGGGTGCTCCCTGTGCATCCAAAAGATAGGCACGGGTGGGGGGCGGGAGCAGGCGGGCACGGGTTTTCCCAGGGATAATGAAACCCTGGGAAAAGCCGATTCCTCCAGCGGTCCCGGGGCCATCCCAAGACCATGGGAGGTGTGGCCGCCTGTCCCGCCTGGTGCACAGCATGAGAAATGGGCATGGAGCCACACAGCACAGCTCTGTGTCCGTCAGGGGAGAGGGGGGCTGCATTTTCACCAGCCATGGGATGGTGGGGGTGGGGAAGGGACGCGATTTCAGGGGGGAATTTCTTTTTTTAAAAAACCTACCTTTTGCCATGGAGCAGGGCCTTGCTCTTGCGCGACCTCTGCCCCCCCCCCCCCCGCTTAAAAAAATGGTGGCCGCAATGTCTCAGCTTCCTCCCAGGATATCACGTGCCATGTCTGCATGCTGGGGGAAGCTCTCCCGATCAGGATATCGCAAAAGCCTCCCCCCTCTCTCCCGGAATGCAGGGAGGTGTAGAAAGCCCCTAAATCTGGTTTGTTTAAAACATGGCTTATCGTTATGTCTGAACTTAGGGTGACCAGATAAAATCCAGGTCAGGGCTCATGTAACTTTAACAGTTGTAGAAAAAAGGGACCTTCAGCCAGTGTCATTTGTATGCAATTAGTTCCTGGTGAAATTCCCTCTTTATCACAACAGTTAAAGGTGCAGGCACTATACTAGAGTGACCATATACAAAAGAAGGCAGTGCCCCTGCAACTTTGACTGTTGTAATGAAGAGGGGATTTCACTAGGAACTAATTGCATGCAAATGACACTGGCTGAAATTCCCTTTTCTCTACAACTGTTAAAGTTACATGAGCCCTGACCTGGATTTTATCTGGTCACCCTATCTGAACTGAAAAACATGACTTACTCCTGGCTTCTTTGTGTTGCTGTACCCTGAAACAAAAGCACCCAGTAAGAGCAGCCTTAAAATGAAACCTGGAAAAATGGGTGGGAGAGAAACAAACCAAAAATTGAGAAACCAAGCTGTAATTTGTTTGCTTTCTGCAAGATAATTCATGACTAACCAACAAAACATGGTTAACCTAAACCATACCTTAGTGCTGCATGTGAATACAGTATGTACCATTTCATCTGTGTAACCCAGTCTGTCACACATAGAAAGAGTATGGGCTCATCTACACCTAAGGTCAAAAGGGAGGAAGGGGGAGGATCACGGACTTACCAGCTTCTGCACTCCTCCCCCAGCATCTATACGGCTGCACAATGTCCCGGAAGGAAAGAGGGACGTCGTGGGCACCATTTTTTTAGAAAAAGAGGAACTGTGCGTGGCAAAAAAGGTAAGAACCCCCCCCCCACCAAACCCCATGCTCACCCACTATCCCAGGGATGGTGAAATTGCTGCCCCCACCTCACCCCCATGGGCACAGGGCCACCCCATCCAGCTCTGTGCCCGTTTGAGAACTCGGGAGGCCGTGCCACACCAGCCACATCCTCAGGATTGTCCCAGGACTGTGGAAAAACTGGGATATCCCCGGTTTCAGTTATTCTGGGGTCATCTCTAGGTCATCCCCGGTTAATGCCTGGATTCCCTGTGCATCATATGGACACGCAGGGACAACCTAGAGACGATCCCAGGATATCTGGCAGGTGTAGACATGGCCTAAGTTCTGTATTTCTGGATTTGTGCAAATCCCTCCAGGGAGGTCCACCTTAGAAATTTTATATCAACCATCCCTAGCATGACAAATGGTGCATGTGAGGATATGGCTATCCTGAAGTTCTTTTTCCCAATAAAGAGCAGTGCTGTGTAAAGCAAATATGGTGTGGGAAGAGCTGCTCTAAATCAAGGATGTACTAGGTGTTGTGCAGTCAACCATACTGGACTTTGTGAAAATGCCCTGAGCAAAAGGGCTTTCAAAAAGTTGACTGATCGATGCATTTCAACATTAGTACCCTACCTATATCCAAACTCAAGGTAAGTGAAGAAAAACATCTGCCTAATTAATTCTTATTTTACTACTTTTTGTGCTATTTGCATCAGCTCCTTGATAATAAACTGCTTTTGTTTTCATGGTGTGTGTTTTTCTAAAAGAATTGCAGTATTGCGCCCACTTTCATGAAAGAGGTTGCCAAAATTGCTGGACTACACAATTCTTTGACAAATACTTTTTGTCCAGAGGAGCAGGAGGAACATCGAACCTTGGCCAGAGGCATGTCTATTCACCCTGTTTAGTCCATTGTGGCTGTGTTGTTTATATGACACAACCACCAACTCGCAGCCACCACGGGCTTTCCCCTCAAAGCTGCACTTTTAAAAAATCACTGATCTACCGTAACTTTTTCCTTCGCGCAGAGGTCACCACCTTCTTTCCTCTGTCTGTCAGTGGTAACCTCACTTCAGGTTCAGGCTAGGGGTGGATCGAGGCCCAGGGTAAGTTGTGCGAAGGTCAGGCAGAGGGCAGGGGATGGGCTCAACCAGCCAAATGGCTGCCGGCGCTGCTACTTTTGCGGTCAGAATGCCTGCGCTCCCTCCTGCCATCAAGGTTTGCCGTTCCCACCCTGCAGCTGCGATGCTGTGGGGTTTTGAGGGAACAAGCGGCCAAAGCAGTATCATTTAGACACACCCAAGACACATTGTAGAAGACCTTTAAAAAAGTTTAATTGTGGGCATTCAGGTGTCCCTTATTAACAACTTGGTAGTGGTAGTTCTGGAGAAATAGTCCTTGCTAAACATTAAATTGCTGAATGGGCTTGTTAGACTGAGTATTTGTACCCCCATGCAAATGCATCAAGGAATTTAAAGCCAGTAAAATTTGAGAGAAAGAGAGAGACATGCAAAACCCTTACATTGACAATAACAGCTTTGTCAAAATTACAAGCTTGCAGCCATTGATTCCTCCTTTTCTTTATAACGAAACCTGAACATTTCTCAGTAGGAGCCCATGACCGAGAAGAAAGCTGACACTGAACCAGTACTCTCTGCTCCTCAGATGCCAGCGTTCAGAATTTTTTGGGCATACGAGCCAATAATGCTGAAAAAGAAATATTCACATCAGTGTTGCCTTTTCCTTCCAAACTGGAAACATGCCACGAATGAAATGCCTAAACCGACAGAGAGCCTCGTTAAGAGAGGGGGACGGAATGACCTTGAAGTAATATACCACTTAGAACAAAAAGGCAGGTATCTCAAGGCAAAATAATTTGTTTTAAATTATTCCTCTCCATCTTGTAAAAGTAAAGTGGGGGAAGCCATCACCAATCTCATCATTTCTGGCTACAATAAGATGGCACAGGTGGTTGCCCCAAATGTCAATAACACCATCTGATGTGTAAATGATTTTAATTATCAAGTACAATCAGTGCTAATGGGTGCATTTATGATGAAATACGGAACCGTAGCAAGCCTACTGCTCCCATGGAATCTGCTTTTTAATATCTTAAATACCTCTAGCTATGCTGTCAACAATATTACAGATCAGATACAGATCAAGGTGGACTTGTCAGGGACTCCAGTGACATTGCAAATCAGTCTGTGTTCAGCATGGAGCAGCCATAGCAAAGTCTCATACTTGCTTAGGCCTATGGGCACCCTTTCCTGAAAGCCTTACAGAAGTGGAGAAGTGGATCTCTTTAGTCTCTTGGTGTCAAGAACCTTCTTTGCTTATGCAATTGCTCTCCTTGCAGTTTTCTCATTGGGCCACAGCTAGACGGACCAAATCCCTGTCCGAAATGTCTCAGATTGGCAGTTTAAGAGCCACAGCAAACTCAAGTCCTTACATTAGGGGTGGACAGAAGGTAGATCTGGATCTACTAAAAGATCCTGATTCATAGTTGAACAGCAAGTGTTTCTGACTCCTGAATTAGGCTGCTAAAATCAAGAATGCTTGGATGAAAAGAAGAGTACATTTGTGAATTAGTTCCACTCCTGGCTGAGCATGTGCTTGGAGGCACTAACCCTTACCCTATCCTCAATCCGATATCTGCTTCTCCAAGCCACTATTTTGCTCATCTGATAGAGAGAAAAGTTCTCCCAGGCAGGTTAGTTTTCTAATGTGTAGGTATTTTAAAATATATATTTATGGGAGGGGGGAAATTCAGACACATTATGATACCCCCACTTGTACTCTGAAGTGGTATTGTCTAGCAAGAGTTATATCACATGATTTTCCTTTGATTAAAAAAAAAAACAAGTTTACAAGAGCTAGTTACTTACCCTGCATCATTGGAAGAAATATTCATTGGTATCTTCTGAAGACCAATGTTTTTTTCCCTTGGCAGTAATGAATAGATATAGCTGTCAGAACCTGGTTTTAACTACCAGTATGTCCCAGTGTTTGCATCAAGGACTCTAGAGATTGAACTGGAATCTCCATAGCCTTGAGGGTCAAACTACCCATTATTTTAAAAATCTAGCTAGAAGCTATGTGTTTTATTTTATTTTTTCCTTATTCAAAAGTAAGTGAAGGTGACCCAATTTGGATCAAGACCGTATCAGTGCTCATTTTGCTGGACTGGGCATTCTCTGGGCAAAACTACAGGTTACACTCACAATGACTGGATGACATGATAACCCACAATGGGTTAAATAAACCATGATGGTTCATTTAACCCATCATGGGTTATCGTGTCATGTGTTAGGAATTTTTAAATCCATGATGGTTTATTTGGCCCAAATAACCCACTCTGATAACCCACGGTCTACAGTAAGGGACCCTTAACCCACCGTGGGTTATCGTGTCGTCTGTGGGTTATTATGCTCGACTACAGAGTGGCATGACAACAGCAGTTCAGATCATTGCTGTTGCTCTATTCTTCTCAAGAGGCACCCAATGCAGCATCAGAACCCTGCGCAAGTACTCACAAATGAGTGAAAATCTTGGATGCTGGCCATAAAACTTTGGAGATTTGCAGGATTGGGCCACATTTCATACAGAGCAGTAGGGCTCTTTTGCAGATTTAATATAGTACTATAGGGTTCATTTACTAAAGTGCGATTGCGCATTTCTCCCCCATAAACATTTCTGACAGAGATGGTCTAATGTGTTCTGAATCCCACAGTTGCAAAGTAGAACTATCCACACAATAGAGCAGGTGAATGTATACTTCTTTTGAGGTCCACAGCTTCACTTCTATCCAGTTTTTCAACCTGAACAGGAACTCTAAGCAGATATTTCTTAGTGCAAAAGGTTTAATTTGGCTTCCTCTTATTGGATGGCTTTGCCTTCTCATTAACAAAAAATAGGGTGACCATATGGAGAGGAGGACTGGGCTCCTGTATCTTTAACAGTTGTATAGAAAAAGGAATTTCAGCCGGTGTCATTTGTATGCCTGCAGCACCTGATGAAATTCTCTCTTCATCACAACAGTTAAAGCTGCAGGAGCTATATTAGAGTGACCAAATACAAAAGAGAGCAGGATCTTCTTTACGAAAGAACTACTCCCAACTCTAGAAAGCTGTTCGGTAAGCAAACGAATGGAAGGAGGATACAAAACCTAGGCCAGTTCTACACCAAGCAGGATATATCACCTTGAAAGCAGTTTGAAAACGGTATATGGAATGCGTCATGGATAGTTGTCAATACTGTTATAGACTATTATAAAGCAGTAGTGTAGATCCTGCCCTAGTCAAACTCAGGCTTTAACTAACTGACCAGACATTTCGGCTCTACTTGTACAAGTATACTGAGTAATATTAAGAGAAGGCATTTGGACCTGACAACTGACCCTCAATGGCTTAAGGCAAAGTCAGATTAATATGACTTATGGAATTCATTACTATAGATGTAATGATGCCCACTAACTTATATAGCTTTTATTAAAGATCAGCCAAATTCATGGAGAAAGTGTATCAGTGACTGTAAGCCAAGTTAGCGGTTGGAGCATCCATCTCAAGAGGCAGTATAGCTCCGAATACCAGATGCTGAGGGCAAAAAACAGAAACATGACATCACTGTCATGTCCTGTTTCTGATCACCCAGTCCTTGCCAACATGGATGCAGAAAGGGTGAAGCAAACTGCCCCAGAGGCACAGAAGATTGAGGGCCTCCAGCATAAGATTGCACCCATCTAACTAGGGTATCCAGATCGCCAGGGTTTCCCGGTCCTAACCGGGAAACCTAGGCTGATCCGGGCAAACCGGGGGGCGGCGGGGGAAAACCGGGGTGGTGGTGGGTCGCACGGCGGTGGCAGCGAGCGGCGATGAGTGGCAGTAGACCCGGCGGCGGTGGCGGTGGAGGAGCCCGGGAAGTGGCCGCCCCAGCAGGTAAGTGCCCCCCCTCGCGCCTCACACTCCTTTCCTGCAGGGGCGTCCGCTTCCCTCCGGAGCACAAGGCGCGAGGGGGGGCACTTACCTGCTGGGGTGGCCGCTTCCCAGGCTCCTCCGCCGCCACCGCCGCCGGGTCCTCCACCACCGCCAGGTCCTTTGCCGCCGCTGCCGGGCTCGTGAGGCCAGAGGCCGCGCGGAAGAGGCGAGAGAGGGCCGAATCCGGAAGTGATTTAATCGGCCCTCTCCCGCTTCTTCCGCGCAGCCTCTGGCCTTACGAGCCCAGCAGCGGCGGCGAAGGACTTGGCGGTGGTGGAGGAAAACCAGGCGGCAGCGGAGGACCTGGCGCGGGCGGCGGAGGAGGAGAACCCGGTAGGTCCAGGCTGGTGTTTTGGGGGGGGTGGCAGGGGGGGACCGGGATTTTGGTTTCCAAAATCTGGTCACCCTACATCTAACCTTTGATCTGGGCTAAGTCAAATAGGGAGCCATTTCCCAGAGTGGCCTACAGGTGAGCTGGAGTGCTGCAATGTTTTCCTGGCTGAAAACTATGCCCTGAGTGGGAGGGATGAGGATTAGGCCCAAACACGGACTGCAGTGCTACATACTAACCTTCAGGAGGCCTGGGGGGCATTTTTACACACACACACACACACACACACACACACAGACCCTGCCCCCACAAACTACAGTCTGCCATGCAGCCCAAAGATTCATTAAAAAAAAATAATTTCTTTATTTTAAAAAATGGTGCCCAGAACACTGCAGAGCATTGAAATGGTCACATTTATCTTGCAAACAAGCTAAATTTGACCTTTTGGGTGCTCCATAAAAACTTTTAGGCAGAGACTGCAGTGGGGGAGGGGGAGGACCTTGGATTTTTTTTAAAAAAAATAGTTGTTTATGTTGTTTTATTTTTGTATTAAAAATTAGACTGTTTTTATCATGTTGTATTTTTCTATGCATTTTTTATGAATTGTTGTAAACTGACCAGAGAGCTCCGGCTATGGGGCAACTACTACTACAACAGCAACAATGTGGCCTAACCCTGTACTAAACTTTGTAATTAATTTGCGATGTAGCTGTTCTGTGCTGTACTGGCAGCAATGAGGGTATATACAACAGGAGGACTCCAGTATTATATTTTGCCACAGGTTATTGGGGGAAGGAGAATGATGGAGTAGATGGGCCCTGCTCTACTAAGGCACTAGTATGAACCATGTATTAGCCATTGAAAAGCTTACTGCATGGAGAGGCGCCTTCCTGCAATTTTTGTCTCTCCACAGCTGCCTAAAAATCCATTGACTCTGATAGGGTGGCCACTTATGCATCAACCAAAAAAGAAGAAATGCATCACCAAAAACTGAATGGCCCTTCAAAAAGAGAACACTTCAAATAGAGGACTGTCCTCTGACAGCCCTTCAAATGGAGAACTGTCCTCTGTAAAGTAGGACACATGGCCACCCTAAAACCAGGCTCAGTAACATAGGGGGTGTCTACACCAGCCGTTTATTGCAGGACTGTATCACAATCATCACTAATGGGCCACATGACGTTCACCTGCTCCCACAGTGATCTCAGGTCCACCCCTCAGTTATTCAGGAATATCGCTGACTGCTTTTGTCACAGTTTTTTCGGCTCTCTCGCTACAATCCCAAAGTCTGCAGCTGTTGCGTCCCCCTTCGTGAAGCTGTTCCAGTTCGACACAAGTTCCCAGCTCAGCGAACACCAAACCAGCTGCCAGGGGCATGTCCAGTGGTTTCGGAGGTGTATGGGAGTGGACCCGGCTGCCATTTTCACCACATGTTTTTAATGTGTATCAGTGTGTTTTGTGCTGAGAGTGTGGGGTTTTTTTTAATAGGGGTGTGCACTGGATCGGGTCCGATCCACAATCCGGATTCGATCCAGGGGAAATCAGATACAATTATCTGATTTCTGATCACCCTGCTGGATCGTTCGATCCAATCTGATCTTTTTTTTTTTTTTTTTTTTTGTAAATAATTTTATTATTTTCAACATAATGATAACATAAAATACATACATAACCCTTGACAATCCCCCCCCCGTGTACCCCCCCACCATGAGACCTTCTCTTAACCTCTTATTCTATCCAGAAGTTTATCGACTCTTTTGAAGGTGTTTGTCCCTTCCCCGATCTTAATACATATTCCAAAAGGGGTCTCCATATTTCCCCAAAATCATTTTTACCGGACATTCCCCTTTTCAATTTCATTTTACAAGTTAGCATATCATTCAAAGCCATATCCCATATTTCTTTATACCATTCTTCTATTGTATAGCTTCCTTGTCCTTTCCAATTTTTTGCAATCATTAGTCTAACAGGAGTCAGGAGGTTGTTTATCAATTCCCTCTTGTTTTTGTCCTCTTCCCCTCTATCCCATATTGCTAGTAGAGCGAGCTTCGGGTCTAATTCCACTTTACTTCCAATTATTTCACTTATTTCTTTAAATACCCTTTTCCAAAATTTTTGTACATATTCACAGCTCCACCACATATGGTAATAAGTTCCAACCTCCTGGCATCCTCTCCAGCACTTTTTAGATATTTTTTTATCAATCTGGTGAAATCTAACCGGAGTTAGATACCATCTCCACAATACCTTATAAAAATTCTCCTTAATTCTGATCGATAACAATTTTAACATTCTTGCGTTCCACAACCTCTCCCAGTTATAATCCTTAATTTCTCCATTTACGTCTTCTTCCCAAGCCTTTTTTATTACTTTAAGTGAATTTTGAAATTCTTCCTCTATCAATAATTTATATATCTCACTAGTCAACCCTTTCTTAATTTCCTTTCCTTCTTTCCTGCCTTTTGACTCTACTAATTCTTCAAATCTTGTATTGTTTCTACACTTTTTATTTTTCAATTTCCATTCCTGAGTCCATTTCCCTAGTTGTATACATTTAAACCATGCAAATTTATGACCTAACAATAGCTCTTTAATTTGTTCATTATCCTTCATATTTTCCATCCACTTCCTTAACTTGATTATTTCCTTATCTTTCAATCTCGCTTCAATCTCCACTTTTAACACTCTTGGGAAATTCTCCACTACTACCACTGGGGCAAGTGGTGAATCTCCTGGTATCAACTTCCCCCTAAATTTCTCCCAGATCTCCACTATATTTACCAACAAAGGGTTGTCCAGTCCCTTTAATTCTTTCTTTTGAATTTTCTTAAAGAAAATATTTTTCAATTTATAATCTATTTCCCCAGTTTGCGTCTCCAACCACTCCAGATCTTCCTCCCCTAGAATACAGCTTATAACATACCTTAACTGATTAGCTATATAATAGTACTTAATATTTGGAAGCCCTAAACCTCCCTTCTTTTGAGCCTTATACCATAACCCTTTATTAATCCTGGCTTTCTTATCCCCATTACAATATGCATTGATTATATTTTGCCAACTTTTCAGCTCTACATCTGATATTTTAATTGGTAACATTCTAAACAAAAAATTAATCTTAGGTAAAATCTTCATTTTAATAATTGCTATTCTACCAAACCAAGAATGTTTTAATTTCTTATATACTTCTAATTTCTCCCCTACTTGTTTTTTTAAAGCTACCAAATTAAGTTCCTCAAGCCTATCTAAATCTCTATCAATGTTAATACCTAAATAACGTACTATGTTTTTAAGTCTAAGACCCAACTTATCCTTACCTTCTTCCAACTCTTCCTTATTATAATTAAATAACATCATTTCTGACTTCCCCCAATTTACTTTTAATCCCGTGATTTCTCCAAATTCTCTTAAATGTTTCTTAATCACCTCAGCACTCCCTAGGGGATCTTCTACCGTCAATAAGGTATCGTCCGCAAACATATTCATTTTATTCTTCTCCTTTCTTCCTATCCCCTTCACTCTTTCATCTTCCCTTATTACATTTGCCAAAATTTCTATTACTATTGCAAATAGGATCGGTGAAAGAGGACATCCCTGTCTAGTTCCTCGGGCTAGTGTAATCTGTTGTGTTAACCCATCATTAACCAATATTTCCGCTTTATTATTTTTATACAACTTATCCATCACTCCCATAAAACAATCTCCAAACCCAAATGTTTTTAATATTGTTTTAAGTGCTGGCCATTCCACACAATCAAAGGCTTTGAATATATCCAATGCTAGCAGACCTGCTTTTAAATTCCTTTTTTTTATGATACTAATTATATTTAATACTCTTCCCATTAAATTAGGCATTTGCCTACCCGGGATAAATCCACACTGATCTTTTTTAATATATTTACTAATAAATGTGGCCATTCTTTTTGCCAATATTGCTGTAAAAATCTTTGAATCTTGATTTATTAAGGAAATTGGTCTATATGATGCGGGATCCGTCAAATCCTTACCTGGTTTCGGAATTAATATAATCAGGGAATGTTCCCATGATGGCGGAGTCTTCCCCCCTTCTATTATAGTATTAAATAATTTCTTTAATCTTGGTACTAAAATTCCTTTAAAAAGCTTATAATACTCCGACCCCAAACCATCCAACCCCGGTGATTTTCCTCCTTTTAATTTATCAATAACTCCCTCTATCTCTTTTTCCGTAACTAAACCTTCCATATAATCCCTGTCCTGTTCCTGCAATTTTATTTTCCAATTCCTCTCTACATATTCCAATATCTTATCTTGCGGTCCCGATCCTGATGTATATAATTCACTATAAAAGTCCTCAAATATACTTAATTTATCTTTCATTAAATTACAACTATTCCCTGCCTTATCCTTTATTGTCCCTATCATATTCTTAGCCTTTTCCAACTGTGTGGATCTAGCCAGCATCTTTGAGTTTCTATTACTATATTCAAAAAAGTCTCTTTTTAAATACAACAAATTCTTTTGAACTTGTTCTAATTCTTCTTTCTCTAATTCCTTTTTCTTAGCTTGAATTTGGGCTAATAGGCGTTTATCTTTTGTCTCCTTTAACTTTTCTTCCAAACTTCTTATCTCCTCTTCAATCTTTTTATTTTGAGCTTCCTGTTGTTTTTTTAATGTGCATCTTTCCCTGATACAAATCCCTCTTACTACAGCTTTCATTGTGTCCCATAATATGTCCTGCCGGTTGTTCTCTTTTTCATCAATCTCCCAAATTTCCTGCAGTTCTTTCTTTATTTTCTCCATTATATCCTTTTTATTCAACAACCTTACATCCAATCTCCATCTCTTCGCTTGTCTATAGTCTTTCTTGGTTTCCATGTCCATTGACATCAACGCGTGGTCAGTGACCTTGATAACTCCAATATCACAATCTATAATTTTGGGTAACATATTTTTTGATACAAAAATGTGGTCTATCCTAGAATAACTCTTAAATCTCTGTGAATAAAAAGTATATTTCCTTTCTTCCCCTCTTAAGGCTCTCCACACATCCATTAATTCTTTCCCTTCCATTAATTTGCTTAACTCTGTCTTCCCCACCCTCTTAGTATCTTTTAGTATGTTATCCCGGTCTTTCCCTATATCTAGTACCATATTAAAGTCACCAGCCATCACAATGTGCTTTTTACCCACTTCTCCCAACCCGTTAAATACTTCATTGATAAAATCCATTTGTTTCCCATTTGGAGCATATATATTCACTAATACATATTCCTCTTCTCCCAACTTGCAGAACATAATAAGAAACCTTCCATTGCTATCTCTCTTTACACTTTGAATAGTTATACCACATGTCTTTGAAATTATTATTGCCACTCCTCTCGATTTTGAAGTTCCATATGCCTTCTCATAAACGCCCACCTCCCTCATTCGAAGCTCATTAACTCCATCTTTGGCCTGATGGGTTTCCTGCAAAAAAATTACATCTATTTTTTTTTTCTTTAATAACATTTCAATCCTCTTTCTTTTAATTACCGTTCCTAGCCCTTTAACATTCAGTGTTGCCAATCTAAGTTTATTTTCCATCTCTCTCTTTCACACAAGTCTTTAAGTCAGTCTCCCTGTGTGTAACACATACCCCCCCCTAACCCTCCCCCCCACATTCACCCCCAATTCACCCCCCTCCTCACCAGCTTGCTGGGCTTTGGTCCCAATCTTCTTAGAACTCTTAGGGGGGGGGAACTCGGCCCAACATTCCGGAATGACGTCCACCCTCCCCTCCAAGTCTCCTCTTCTCCCTATCTCTCTTACAATATATTAAAGTCTATTCATTGCTCCCTCCTGCCGCGCCTTCATCTTGCTTCTCCTCTCCAACCGATGTGGCATCCATTATGCCCAGCTCCTCCAACAACTCGATTCCTTGCTCACAAGATGTTATTCTTTGCTGCTTCCCGTTCCACTTGAACCTCAAGAAAACTGGGTATCCCCAATTGTAGGAGATCGATTTCATTTTCAATGCCCCTGTGCATATTCTAACGCTCTTCCTCCACTGGATGGTCTGAGGGCATAAATCCTGGAAAACCTCGACTGGTGTTGCTTGAAGCATCGGTTGACCTTGACTTCTAATTGCTTGCATTAATTTTTCTTTTTTGTAGTAGTTAGCGAATTTCACAATAATATCTCTTGGGAGCTCTCTTGACTTTCCAAATCCAACCCTGTGGGCCCGCTCAATATCTTCCATTCTCCACTCTTCCTGTGGCATCAACTGTTTGGCCCATGCCAAAATTAATTCTCTTATACTGTTAGGGGTCTCCTCTTGCCTCTCCCCAAAAGATCTTATGCGTAGATTAGCTCTCCTGTCCCGGTCTTCCATCGCTATAAGCCGTAAATCCTGTTGCGTTAGCTGTTCCTGTTGCTTCTTGTATAAAACCTTTAGTTCTCCAGTTTCTTCCTGTAAAGCTCCAACCTCTTTCTCCACCTTTTGGAGTCCTGCTAAAAGCTGCTGCTGTGAATCAGCAATCCTCTTTGCCAATCGATCTTCTTGTTTGAGTAAAGCCTGCTCAAAATTTCCATCTTGCTTTAAGATTGCAAGATCCAACATTTTTTGAAAATTCTGAAGCAATTCATCTGTTGGGTCAGCTTGCCTCCCTGTGGTTGTTTTAGGAATTGCTCCTGGCTTAATTCCAGTCTTAGAGCTAGCATTTCCGGCATGACTCGGGGATTGCTTTTTTGGCTTTTCAGAATCCTTATCCGCCATTTTCCGGACAAGTCTAAAACTTCTGTCGGACGGCTTATCTCCCTTGATTCGGCTCCAAGAAGTTATTTTCTTCTTGCTCATCCACCTTCCAAGCCTATCCAATAAGCACAAACACAAGCACAAACCACTTCTAGCCAGAAATCAAAGTCTCTTTCTCTCCCTCCGGCTTTTTTTTTTTTTTTTTTAGTTTCGTTTCTCCTCGGGCTTTCAGCCGGCTGGTATGCCGCTAGCAATCTTTCAGAGCCTAAAGCTTAAAAGTCTTAAAAGCCTCTTTTCTGAATGCTAGCAATCATTCTGTTCTCCTCAGCCTTCAGCCCGCAACCATAAATACGTCTGTTTAATTACCTTCGCAGCGCTGCTACAAAGCTGTCGGTCGATCTCCTCCCTTCTGCCGATCCGGTTATAAAGCCATAAATCTCGTTCCAGCTGCAATCTCTTTGGTAAGCTTCCCCCTCTCCTTAGCAGACTTAAATGCAACAGAGGACGCTTTTAAGATAGGGAATTTACAATTAATTCATTGCTTCTTTCGGAGGATGAAGGATTTGCGACTCAAACCATGACCTGCTTGGCCACGCCCCCCCGATCCAATCCGATCTGATCTGTTAAGGACCCGATCCAGATCAGATGGATCGGAGGATCGGCGGGCGCCTGCTGGCGCCCGCTGCAGCTTCCATTGGTAGGCGCCAGCGGGCGTCCGCTGATGGAAGGGGACAGCGGGTGGGGGGCTTCCCTGACGGGGCTGGCCACTTCCATTGGGGGCAGGGGGCTTACCTTCTGGCGACATCCACTCCAGTCCGTCGCTGGCTGCTACTGCGAGCAGGCTTTGCAGCCTGCCCTTAGGTAGCGCACCAGGTGATGTCATCACCTGGTGCACTACTCAGGAGCAGACCACGAAGCCTGCTCGCAGTAGCGGCCAGCGGCAGACGGGAGCAGATGGCCCCTGAAGGTAAGCAGGGGGAGGTGGTTTACCCCCCCGGGGCCATCCGCTTCCATCCGCTGGCACCCATGGGCACCAGCGGATGGAAGCGGATGGCCCCTGGGGGTTAAGGAGCATGGGGAGGGGGCTTACCCCCCTGGGCTGTCCATAGCAGACAGCCCCGGGTGGTAAGAACCTCAAGGGGGGAGGAGGGAGTTAGCCCCCCCACCCGCCGCCATTTTTTCCTCATAGACTTGCATTGGGGGAAAGCTTTCTTTCCCCCAATGCAAGTCTATGAGGAAAACAAAAATGGTGGCAGATCCAAAAATCGGATGTCTGATTTTTGGATTGGGATCGGACCCGATCCGGTCCGGGGGGCCTCCAATTTTGTCCGATCCAATCCGGGACAAAATTGGAGGTCCCGATCCGGGTCCTGATCTGATCCAGGGGGTCACACCCCTATTTTTTAATATTAAATATCTTTGCGCAGCATCGCATATTCAATGGACTTCCTATCCACCCCACGTGTACTTGTGATTGTGCATTCATGTGCATCCCTCATGTGTCATAAAAAACCAGCCCTGTAGCAGCGTCATCTGCATAGCCCCGCACACTTCTGCCTATTCACATGCAGAAGTGCCATAACAGGGTACACCTCCTCCCACCACGGCACTCTTGTCATTACAGGAAAGTTCACTCGCGTGTACCCCGTGAGTACTAATCGCAGAAGCAGGAAATCTTGCAATCACGGCACAGAAACTACAGACAGCTATTTCCCCATGAAATTATAGGTATCTGGCAAGTTCTTAAGTAGCTACTTCATGACTACCAATCATCTGAACTCATCCATTTGATCCCAAAAGTAGAAGGTTGATCAGTGCCCCTTTAGTGCACATTTTACAAAGGCTGTACAGCAAGATGTCAAACTGCATTATAGACCTTGAAAAATATGCTGCTTTCCTCACCCAAAGCAAGACAAATGGTTTTAAATAAAACAAGTTCTTCTCCTGGAGAACTGTTGCAGTCATATTTTGTACCTTTAAAGCCCTACATGGTTTGGGTCCAGGTTACCTGCAAGATCGCCTTCTCCCATATAATCCACCCCGTACGCTCAGGTCCTCTGGGAAGAATTAACTCCAATCAGCCAGAACTAGGCTGATGAGTGTTACCCAGAGGACCTTCTCTTCTGCCGCTCCCAGACTGTGGAATGGCCTGCCGAAGGAGATTCGACAAATTAGCAGTCTCCTTGAATTTAAGAGAGCCGTGAAGACTGATCTCTTCCGGCAGGCCTACCCAGTTGAATTTTAAGATTTTTTAATAATATATTAGTTTTTATTTGTTTTTAATGTTTTATCTATTTTATGGTCCATGTATTTATATTTCTTGTTGTTCCCTGCGTCTATCCAGAGGGAGAGGCGGGTAAGAAATAGATATATTATTATTATCGTTATTATTATTTCTTCTTTTTTAAATCTTGCAGCCCACCAACGTGTTTGAAATGTACAAAGCAGAGATGTGCACACAAGATCTCAATAGCCAAGGGAAATGATTCTGAGTATGCACCCTTGTTTAAGAACATAGAATTCCCTTCCTGTATCAGACCAAGACTTTTGTAGAAACCCAACAACTAAAAGAAGTTGACCACTGATCCTATGGTAGACCACGGTGCTTCTGCTGACTGATGTGATAGTGGATATAAATTTATAAGCAAATATTTGTTCTATGTGTACAGCATGGACATGAGCCCATAAATGGAATAGTAAATGGCTCCACCCACCCCTGGAATGAAGCCCCTGAGAGCTTCTCTCAAGTGGAAGTTGGCCCTCAGTCTGAAAGAGGTTCTGCACTCTTGTTCTATCAGAAAAGCCAACTAAAATTATAAAGGGTCTGGAACATCTCCCCTATGAGGGAAGGTTACAACAGCTGGGACTGTTTAGCTTGGAAAAAAAAGGAGGGTAATGGGAGATATGATAGAGGTGCACATTATGCATAGTGTGGAGAATGTGGATAGGGAGACTTTTTCTTCATCTCCCATAATACTAGAACCCAGGGTCATCCCATGAAGCTGATTGGTGGGAGATTCAAGACAGATTAAAGGAAGCACTTCTTCACACAGCACATAGTTAAACTATAGAATTTGCTACCCAAGATGTAGTGATGGCCACCAATTTGAATGGTTTTAAAAGGGGGTGTGATAAATTCCTGGAGGAGAAGGCTATCAATGACTACTAGTGCTACGTCCAATAGCAGAGGTGGTGAGCCTATGTACACCAGTTGCTGGGGGACATGGGTGGGAGTGTTCTATTGCACCCATATCCTGCTTGTGCATTCCTGGTCAACAGCTGGTTGGCCACTGTGTGAACAGAATGCTGGACTAGATGGATCTTGGTCTGATCTCACAGCTGCTCTCCCAAAGAGCTGGAAGACTGGAGAATGTCAGCTGTGGATGCTGCACCAATTCTGGCCTCCCCCTCAGCACTTCACCTTCTTACATTCTGGTGGGAGCCTATAATAAGTAGATATTTTGCAAATTGACTGATACCAAATCTAGCAAGTGGTGGGGAAAATGTGCGCACACGCACACACACACACACACATATATATATATATATATATATATGCTTCTAAACACATTAAATGTTGTGAATATTTTTCTTGAGAAGACACATCTTCTCCAAAAAATATGGTGGCATTTGGTTTGGTTGGCTCACTTGGCTGATAGAACTCTGCCAGCTGGCAAATTTATTTAGCCTCATTTACCTATAACTTTTGCCTTTTCAGCATAAGGTGAGGTTAATACCCAATTCTGCATCCTCTATTTGGTACAACAGTGTTTTTTCTTTTTGGCTGTGTGCTGATTGGCTTCCCTACTTACAGTCCATTTCACGGAAAGGGCTAACTTTCTGAAATCTCTAAATTAGCTCTTGGGTAGAAGCCACTTCTAAACGTTGGTCTGCAAGGACATTAAATAAATCCCTAGGAATTTAATTCAGATTTATCTCCAGCAGGAGGGGGAAATGTAGGCTGTGCGTTCTTTTGCTAAAGGGAAAATATGCCGAAAATAAACAACCTATTTTTCATCTTGTAGAGTTGTATTAGAGAGGAAAACAGAGACTCACGATGAGCAATTATGTCATTGGCTTTCATGTCATTTTACATCCTTCGATGATCAACCATGCTCAGAAGCTGGAAGGCAACCTTCTAGGTCAGTAGCTTTTGCCTCTAGTGTATTTGCTATTTTGATAATTAAATTAAATACATTTAAATAACTTTACAATTCTGAAACGGAGACACAGTCACCTAAGATGCATAGCCCACTGCAGCTTTTATCCTGGATTGAGAATCTTACTGATCAGGGTCAATCCAGGATTTTTCTGGGCTAGATTTAGGCCAGATCTATACCAGCAGGATATAACACTTTGAAAGCGGTTTGGAAATGGTATATGGACTGTATCATGGGCCCCAACAGTTGTCAGTGGACTTCAGTACCATTATAAAGCAATAGTGTAGATCCTGTCCTACACTAATGGCTTATAGCGGTATTGAAGCGCACTGATAACTGTTGGGGCACATGACACATTCCATATACTGCTTTCATAGTGTCATTTGCTGTTGGTATAGATCTAGCTTTCACATTATCCAAAATACTGCAACAAATGTCGTTGTGTGTCCTATGAGATATAAATGCTAGGGGTGTGCGCTGCGCCCTGAAATTACCTGAAAACCATGAACATCCGTGGTGCATTCGATCTTCCAGAGTGGGGATTGGCTGCTTGTAAACCAATAGAATCATTTCAGAGCAGAGACATGCACAGTCAGAGCTTCTAAAATCTCTGAAATTATCTGACTGTTTTTCAGGCGTTAGTGTGTGTGTATGTGTGTCAAGTTCTATCTCCATATTTGGAAGATGCTGAGTGGGGTGAGAATATATTGACATCTGTGTCTAACCAATAGCCATTAGCCACACTGTCTTCCTGCACCTTTTAGCCTGTCAATCATTCTAGTGAGAAACGTAAGAGAAAGGGAGAGAGAGAGAGAGAGAGAGAGAGAGATTTTCAGCCAGAGCAGCCAGCTCTCTCCTTCTTAAAATCGTTAATACTCCCAGTGTGCTGTGTGTAATCCACCAAAAAATCTTTTTTAAAAATTCAAGCCTGCCAGTGTGTTTGGCTGGCTGCTGGCTGGCTCCCTCCTCCTCCCTCCTCCTCCTCCTCCCTCCTCCAAACCTCATCATAGCCTCCTCGCATGTAGGGGAAGGCTGGCTATTGTTGCTTTGATGCACCCTGCCCTCGCTGCCTTCTCCTCCTCTTCCTCATCCTCCTGCAAACCTCTGCTGCTGTCCAGTGTCCCCTCTGAAGATGGGCAAGCTGTGTGCTGCTGTTGTGGCATTTATTAATTTATATTTATTTATTATAGCACTAAGCACTTTTACTTTCCCCACTCCTTCGTTTCCCTCTGTGGGGTGGGTTGAGAGAAAGTGGAAGAGAAATCTGCTTCTAGAGATGCCCAGGACAGGAGGAATAATAAATGCCTCCATTTTGGATTATAGGACTGGAGGAGGGCTCTTCCCTTGCAAACACCCACGCTCACTCCTTAGCAAGGGATTTGAGGGCTCGAGGTGCCAAAGCACTCAACATACGACCTCTCTCCCTCAGATCAAGGGACGTGACATGCTTGAGATGACATTTTGAGTTTGAACTTTAAAAAATTCCCTATAAATCACTGCCTACAGGGATCTGCTCAAAACTTGGCTTAACTACAGCATACTTTAAAATCTGTCAAGGTGCCAATTTTAATTTGTTTATCTTTAAACTGAGGGAGCTGTGAGCATTTTCATTCCCATTGAACAGAAGGTAGTGGTTCCCCAAACATGGGGCAGTTTTCCAACGGGTAAACCGACAGTGCGGGGAAACAGACACCCCCCCAAAAAAATTAGAGGAGAATCGCCTCATTGGAGCTGCTCCCCCCCCCACCTAAATTTCAGCATGGAGAAGACTCCCTCTGCACAACCCTAATAAATGTGTAAGAGGGATATAGTGTTCCCATGACAAGATCGTAATGATGTGACGCAAGATGTAGATCCAGCAGTGGTCTAGTTCCAAGATTCAAATTCAGTTCCTCTCCTACTTAGGGTTACTATATAACAGTTCCCAAAATCTGAGCCATCTTGCTAACTATGAAAATGAGATGTATTAATTTGGCCATTTTCTACCAAGGGTGCTTCCAAACAGATACTTCCTTGCACTACCAGTCAAAAAAGATTCTGCAACTATTCCATCTTTCTGTCCTAACAGGTTTAGCGTGGTAATAAAAAAAAAGATGGAAGGAGTAGTAGCAAAATATGGAAGGGAAGGGAAGGGAAGATGTTGACTGGACTCTTGTAAATAGGGCTGTGACTGGATCCAGATCCGGATCCTGAATCCGAGTCAGATTGGGGTGATCTGGACCTCCGGATCCCAGATATGAATCGGATCGGGCTGGATCAGATCTGTGATCCAGATCCAATCTGGATCCAGTCACAACACTCCCTCCCGCTCTCCCCAGAAAGACCTCCCTCTCCCCACTCTCCCCACTTCCCTGCTGCCTCCTCCTCATTGCCGCCACTGCTGCTTCCGCTGCTGCTTCTGTCCCCTGCCGCCATCTCAATGCATCTGCTGAGAACCAGGCCTTGCAGCCTAATTCTTATTGGGGCGCCACATTTCCTGGTCGTGATGAGTGCTGTGACCAGATTGAGTCGGATTGGATCAGGCCTGATCTGGATATGACAGATCCGGATCCGGATCGGATCAGGGGGTCCGTTCACAGCCCTGCTTGTAAAATCCCATGAATGAGACGCAGCAATTGCACAGGAAAACTGGAACCCAGTGCGCTTTGCATTTGCTGCTGGCACATACACAGTGAAAATAGATTTCAATATGTGCTCATGTCATGAAAGAGGAGCATTTTGCATGAATTCTGCTGGTTCTTCCTTTTCCGAGTCTGAGGGCAGAAAAAAACATGTTCGGGAGAGATTTGTCAAGTTGGCGTTGATTACTGTGGTGGCTGCTTCTGCTGCTCCAACCATATACCTCTGTGCAAGTGCAACTAGAAATTCCAACGATGAGCGGGAGGTTATCATGGAGGGGCCTTATGAACTAGACATGCTGGTGTGAAAAAGGAGACGGATAACAGTGCAACACCACTCTGCTGCAGGATCCCATGCACTAGAGCAAACCAAAGAATTGGTACCATGCTTATCCAGCAGAGGAACCTTAACATCTATGCTGAAGGGATGCATGTGCCTGGTTTAAAGTTGCCACAATCTTACTGGCCTGGTCCTTTCGGACAGTGGCCAGAATTTTAGGATGGAAAGCACACACACACACTGTGCGTTGTTGTAAATGCAAAAGAATGAACACTGTGCTACCATGTGGAATTCAGGCCGTTCCTAAGGGAATAATGGATATAGCTGGCACCATTATGAAGATATGAAGCTGCCTTGTACTGAATCAGGCAGTTGGCTTATCCACCCCGGAGTTGTTTATTACCAGCAGCAGCAATTAAGGGTTCCAGGTCTGGTACTCAATATCGTTTTCATTGGAGTTGAGGGGAATTCGGACCATTCATATACTAAAGCAAATGTGTGATCACAAAATTATGATTGTTGCTGAATGGAGAATGTGTTACTGATCCAGGTTTTGTGTGAGTGTGCGCACACACACACACTTTCCATCTTAAAATTCTGGCCACAATACCCACACACAAGATAACACACACACAGCACATGTTGTACTTGAATGGAATCCATTACTTTCCCCCCATATATGTGGATGTCTTCCATTTACTCCTAGTAGGAAAAGTAAAGTGCTGCCGTGCCAACAGTGTTGTGCAGACGGGAAAACTTGCTCACTACCCTTAACACGGTGGCACAAGTCTCACTGACTGCAGAGTGTATTTGGTGAGTCTGCAAGCCTGTGTATTGGTCTCTCAGCTGACGCGCAGGCAAGCCAGCCAATCCACCCTAGAAACTAAGCCTCCTCCCAGCTGCCTGTCATCTCACCCCATGACACTTCTCAGGGATCTTTCCACATGTGGGCCAAGCCCTGTGCCAAGATGGGTTCTAGCAATGGCATTCCAGCATCACTTTAAAAACAACATTGTCAGAGAAATAGTGGACCCTTTACTACTAACTGCTGGGAGGAGGAGGAGGAAATTCACCAGGTCCAGCTTCTCCATTCTCATCCTTTCCTGTCAAGCTGCACCTGTCAAAATCCTCTCTTGTATAGTGCTATCGAGGTGCAATGGCCTTGTCCTAGCGCTTAAAAACGGGGAAAAGGAAAGGCACGTATGGTACAAAACTGAAATGGGGTGCCATGTCGAGGGTTAGGGTTATGGGTGAGCCTAGCATCCAAATTATGAGAAGACTAACAATGTTCTCAGTTCACAAGGAGCAACAGCATGGCCCAATGCTCCATGTGAACAAACTCAGCTGCACTACAGGACATTGCTCAGAGGGGGAAATCAACGTCTTACTTAGAGTAAACCCATTGAAATGAATGGGATTAATAAATTAGTCATGACCAACTTAAGTCCTATTCATTTCAATGGATCTAGGTTGGATTTTACCTGATAGCCTCTGGATTTTACAGGGGTTCAGGTTTCCTCAGGAGTCAATGTTGCAAGGGTTTCTTGAAAATTCAAAGTCTGAAAAACTATAGCGTAGGACAGGCAGCAACTATTTGAAGATGCAAAGGGTACCCATCAAAAAATCGGTATGAAATATAGGACAGGCCCATTTGCTGCCCTAATAAAAGCGATCCTGAACAAAGACACATTATTGTTTCTGTACCACAGGAAGGGAAAGTTTTCTGCACTGACATTCCCAGCTTCCAACAGGTGCTGTTGTGGGTATCAATGTAAAGGTTCCATTCACTGCACTTTCCCACTCCCATTACATAACCTTATGAGAAGGAAAACAGAAGAAAACAGAGAGGTTGTTATACCAACCTTAAAAGGCTTCACACTCTGACCTCAGCTATGTGTCTCAAGCTGTGCAGATCACAGAAAAGAGGCAAAAGTTGTCAGGAGAAGGATATTTTCTGCTCCAATAACCTTGTCTTTGTTAATACCCAGTCCAGGGGTGGGTGGGTGGAGAAAGAAATGTCAAGCCATTTTTAAAGGCGACACACAGGTGCAGTCTCTCAGCTATCAACAAATAGTGGAGGGTGGTGTTTTTTTTTAACCTGTCAGCCATTGGGATCACCAACAGAGAGAGACAAAAAAAACCTGGAAGTTAAAATTCATAGGTTGGCAAAGTTTTTCTTATTTGATGTCATTCTTTCAATTCTTTTGGTCTTATCAGCTGAATCTTAGGGTGCTCTCTGTTGTTTTTAGACTGCAAACTGCTTTTTTTCTGTTTTTCTTTACGTAAGCTACTTCAAGAAGCCACATTTGGGCTGAATGGTGGAAAGTAATTTTTAAAAGAAATATATAAATACAAGTTGTTCAGCATGTGAAGAGTATTTTATGAGAGTAGTTTATACCACCCTGCTACCTTAAGGGGTTATATCACTCTCTGGGGAGGATTCATTTACTTTTCTCCAGAAGAAAACACTTTTGAGATCCCACATGCCCATGTAGAACGTTTACTCTGTTAGCCTAATTAAAGTCATTTCCATGTATATGTGATTAATGGAGCTTTCCACACTGGCATCAGTAGGAGATGTGAAGTACAGCCCTACTGGGACAAATCTTGGTGCTAAGACCTATACATTATCGCTTCAAGCGCTGATACACAATGAATCAAATGTGTAGCCCTTTCTGAATCATAGATCAGCAAAGGCAGCTGTGTTTTGCTTTTTATTACTTTTTTTTATTGGAAGGACCAAAGCGGGCAGGGCCGGGGGTGTGTGTGTGAGGGGAGAACCCGCCCTTTAGTTCTACTTAGGTATGTGTTTATATGTGTGGTACTTGCCCAGCAAATCTTTCCTCCAGAATAGTCTTGTTTAGTCACTTAGCAGCTGGCTTTAAGCGGCCTCAGAAAGGGAACCAGGGCCAGCCCAAAACATTTTGATGCCTGAGGTGAAGGACAAGATGCCCCCCACCCACCCAATTCCACATTAAAAAAAAAAACCCAGCTGTACTGGAAGATGAATCTTAGCTAGGGTGACCATATTTTGGAAACCAAAAAGGAGGACAATATGGCCGCCCCAAGGGGGCGTGCCCACCAACATGTCCAACCCCCAAGGGGGCGTGCCCACCAACATGTCCATCCCCCAAGGGGGCGTGCCCATCAACATGTCCAGCCCCTAAGGGGGTGTGCCCACCCAAACATGGCCTTGGTCACATGTCTGATTTCACAGCATACAATTAAGACAAACTTGTTCTACACAACATCTTAATGTTAAAATCACTGAAATAAAGAACAAGTGAGACATTGAATGTATCTGAAATTAACTTCACTCACTTCTACGTTTGTAGCTTTTCCTGTTCTTTGAAGCTTTTACTATACTCTGTGTGATAGAGTCTCCCCTTCCCTCAAATATCTTTTCTGACTGCAAATCTTTCACTGGATTACAATAGTCTCAACTTTCCTAACGTTTAACACTCTTTCATCATCATTTTTCTCATATCCATACTCACAGATTCAGCATACTGTTACCATTGAACAAATGAAGCAGTGGACAAGTGCAGAGAAATCTAGTACAACAAACTAGCAACCTAGCATGAAGGAAGAGTATAAAATATTATTACCCTGCAAACATTAGCCATGGAACAAAATGGACTAAAGGCTTGTTGTAGTCACTTCTCGCCTCTTAGCTTGTTTCAACTTCTGGTTGATCAGTGAGAAACTAATCTAACAATGTGTGATTATATCTCTGATTCATTAGCCATGTGAACAAGACCATGGTCAGTACAATACAAAGATAGGCCAGAACAGATGCCCATTATTACAATGCTAGATAAGGATCTTTCCCTCCTTTTATCCAAGTATATCCTGAATTTACATTGCCTCAGTGTGCAGAGAACAAGCAACCAGCAGGTGCTCTCCAGAAAGATGCTTTCAGAGCCTAGGAGATTCAGACACACTCAAGCCAAGCCACGCTACACACTCAAATATTACCTTACTTGGACAGAACAATTCTGGGACAAATCAATACTTTGCAATCAACCAGACATGACAGTCAAAAACAACAAAGAAAAAACACACCTACCTCAATGACATAACAATACCTATGACAAAACTGTTGCAGAAAAGGAAGAGTTAAAGACAGAAAAATATACACCACTGGCTATGGAAGTTAAAGAACTATGGTAACAGGAAAAATTACAATCATTCAATTAGTTAGAGTGATCATATGGAAAGGAGGACAGGGCTCCTGTATCTTTAAGAGCTGTATTGAAAAGGGAATTTCAGCAAGTGTCATTTGTATGCATGTAGCATCCTAACCCTAACCAGTACCTCACACGATTTGGAAGCTATACTTCTATGAATGCAGTCCAAAATAGTGCTTGCTTATTTTGCAGTCCCGTCACACTGTTGGCTCATATTAAGCTTGGGATCTACAACAATTCCAAGATCCTTCTCATCTGTAGTGTTGCTGAGCCCAGTATCCCCCATCTTGTAACTGTGCATTTGGTTTCTTTTTCCTACTTGTATAACTTGGCATTTATCCCTATTAAATTTCATTCTGCTGTTTTCAGCCCAGCGCTCCACTCTATCAAGATCACTTTGAAGTTTGTTTCTGTCTTCCAGGGTATTAGTCATCCCACCCAATGTTGTGTCAGCATCATCACCATCATCCACACACACCTCATACTCAGGCAATAAAAATTAAAATCTACACACCCCTACACACTCACTCAAGTGTGTGTGTGTGTGTGTGTGTGTGTGTGTGTGTAACACAACAACACAACCTCCTCCCATACACGTAACAGGGGAGGGGGAATAAAAATCCACCCCTCCACACACCAAAGGCATCATCATCATAATCAGCCACCCACACAAGGCAAAATAACAGTAGACATAATAAATCTACACACAAACATGCACATACCAAAGGCAATAAAATAACATTAAAAATACAACACTCATCCACATACTCACCAAAGGAAAAAATAATAAAAATCCACACATGCACCAAGGCAAAAACCAACCAACCAACCACACACACTTAACCAAGACTAAAAATAAAATAAATATCCACATACCCCAACATACTCACCCATGGCAAATCTAATAATAGTTTTAAAAAACATCCACATGTACCCCCCCAAATTAATTAATCAAAATCAGTACTCAAGGAATATATGGAAAATAAGTGAAAACTAATTTCATCAATGCTGCCAATAATGAAATCTAATCTACCCCCCACCCCACTGAATTTAAATTGCAGCTAAAGCCAGTTCATTTGGTCTTCTATTAATTTAATGCCCCCCACGCAAATTGCTTTTTAAAAGTTTATAAACAGTAGCAGCAGCACTCAACAATAATAGTAGTAACAACAAGAAAAATAACATAACATCCAGCCCCAGCTCTGCTCACCAGGCTGGGCTAAGATGCCCATGCTCCAGGCTGGGACAGACCACTCTGCATGCCATGAAACTCCGCATGCCAGGCCGGGATGCTCCACGGCCAGCCAGGCCGCCCCATGCTCCATAATGCCCCACTCACCAGGCCATGCCATGCTGCACGCCAGGATAGACCGCGATGCTCATGCTGGCCGCCGGACCAGGTGCCTCCGAACATCCTGCCAGGCTGCCCACAAATTGAGCCAGGGTAGGCAGCAACACCCATGCTGCCCGCCGGACCAGGTGCCTCCAAGCAACCCCCCAGGTCGGGCTGCGCCGCGCGCCGGGCCGGGCTGGGCAGCGCCGCGCGCCGGGCCGGGCTGGGCAGTGCCGCGCGCCGGGCCGGGCTGCGCCACGCGCCGGACCAGGCTGCGCCATGTGCCAAGCTGGGCTGGGCTGCGCGCCGGGCCACGCTAGCCAAGAACAAGGCCCGGATGGGGGGGGGGAGGCTGGAACGACGCGCACCCGGAAGTGTGGGTGTGCGTCGTTCCAGCCTCTTCCCCGGCCGATCTGGGCCTTGTTCTTGGCCAGCGCAATCGCGCTAGCCAAGAACAAGGCCCGGATGGGGGGGGGGGGAGGCTGGAACGACGCGCACCCGGAAGTGTGGGTGTGCGTCGTTCCAGCCTCTTCCCCAGCCGATCTGGGCCTTGTTCTTGGCCAGCGCAATTGCGCTAGCCAAGAACAAGGCCCGGATTGGGGGGGGGGAGGCTGGAACGACGCGCACCCGGAAGTGTGGGTGTGCGTCGTTCCAGCCTCTTCCCCGGCCGATCTGGGCCTTGTTCTTGGCCAGCGCAATCGCGCTAGCCAAGATCAAGGCCCGGATGGCACAGGAGAGGCCCAATTTTCCGGACTTTGGGGGATATTTTGAAATCCCCCCCCCCGGACTCAAATTTGGCCCCCTTTTCCGGGCATGTCCGGGGGGATCCGGACGTCTGGTCACCCTATCTTAGCTCAACACTGACAATAGGACCGTATCCACCATGCATAAAGGCAGCTCCGGGCAAAATATTTCCACCATTGCCCCCCTCACCCCTGACGCTGTTGCAGGGCCATTCTGCCTAATGGGGGCAGCTCTGCTAGTTACAATACTGGAATCTCCCTCTCAGCTTGACTTAGGAGAAAATGGAGATCGTTGCCACTGCTGCCATCATAGGCAAGGGTGAGAAGGAGAGTTTTAAAAAAGCAAAGAAAGTAATTGCTGCTGCCATAGAGAAGGGTGGGCCTATAACATTAGGAGAATTTTTGCTAGAGTCCTTAAATTTGCATAAAATGCCCTCCCAGTTTTGCCACTTGTGGATGGAGTGCTTAATGGAAGGGCGGGGAATTTTACCTCAGTGTTAGCCCCATGCACAATGCATGTCAATATTCTTACAGTGGAGGTTATCAGAGCATATTTCATTGTAGTTGCATCATCTGAATCTAGGAGAGGGTTCAGCTGGTGAGAGATGCTCTATGTCACACTGGTGCCACCTGGCCTTCAGGACAGAGCTGGAGAAGCCTAAAGTAGAATGGCCATGTATCTTCTTTTATGAAGAACAGTCCTCTATTTGAATGGCTGCCAGAGGAGTGTCCTCTATTTTTTTCCCTATTTTTTCCCTTTTTCCTTTATTGTGAATATAAAAAAAGAACAATAAAAAACAAATCATGAAAAAAGAGGGGAGGAAACACATTACATATACAGTGATGACATCATTTTTTCATCAAATTTTTTTTTTAAAAAAGGAGAGAATTATGCATAATTTTTTTTAAAAAAAATCAGTCCATATAGCAATGTATTTATTAGGGATGTGCACGGCTGAAATTATTGTATTGTATCGTTATCAGAAATTCTGACATAAAAAAATTCCTGGTCCGATCATATCGGGGGTACCCGGATTTGATTGGATCCGAAATCTGATAAATATCAGAAGTTCTGATACGATAACAGTCTTTTCCCCATACTTTTGCATTGGAGAAAAGAAAGCTTTCCCTCAATGCATGCCTATGGGGAAAAACACTGGGCTGGTACTCCCTCCCTCCCCTGTCGCCGCCTCCACCTCCACTGCTGCCACCACCGCTGCCCCGTACTACTTCTAAACAGGTTTTCTGGCTTGTTTGTCAGCACAGAGAACCACCGAGTGATGTTGTCATCACTCGGTGCGGCTCTGTACTGACGAACAGGCCGGAAAGCCTGTTTAGCAGTACTACGGGGTGGCGGCAGTGGCAGCGGGGAAGGCCCAGGTAAGGAGCACGAGGGGGGAGGGGTCCCCCTTACCTGGGCCTTCCCCGCTGCTGTCCACTGCCATCCGCTGCTCCAAACTACTGAGAACTAGGCTTTGTGGCCTAGTTCTCAGTAGAGCTACGACACGCCAGGTGACGTCAGCACCCAGCACGTCATTGCTCTACAGAGAATTAGGCCATAAAGCCTAGTTCTCAGTAGTCCAGAGCAGCGGGCAGCAGCGGGGAAGGCCCAGGCAAGGAGCGTGAGTGGGAAAGGGAGGAAGGGAGGGCCAAACCTAAAATGGCAGTCCGAATATCCGATATGTCCGATTGTTATCAGACATATGGATTTCGGATCCGATCAGATAGGGCCTCCAGGAATGTGTATCATTATCGTTAATTGGATGTCCAATAACAACCTTATCGGTTCAATACGATACACATCCCTAGGATTTATCCATCTGCAAGTTGCGCCTGTATATCACCCATTCAATTGTCGATAAGGTTATTAAGTCCTCAATCCATTGCATTATGCGAGGTAAGCATTCATCCTTCCATTATGATAGTATAAGTCTTTTAGCTGTCATAAGGGCTCTGAAAATTCATTTGCGCTGACCCTGTGTTAGTTTCCAAAAGACTGGCAGGTAGTTTAGAAGGACATGCATGTTTTTCCATATTAAAGATTGATTCAGAACAAGATCTATCCTTATTTTAACCTCCTCCCAAAAGGAGGAGACTACTGAGCATTGCCAAAACATATGAATGAAAGAAGCATTAGGTGTGTTACATCTCCAACAATTATGTAAGTTAGATAGCCCTTTGTTGAAAAGGCGTTGTGGGGTCCAGTAGACCCAGAACAGGATTTTTTGCTGAATAAGACGTAGCCTATAAGATCCATAGAAACTTCAGATACAGTCTCTACAGCAACAGTCCATTGATTGGGCAAAATAGGCCACTCCAATTCTCGATTCCAATCCTGTCTTAAACTATGAGTATCGTAAATATTTATATATATGGGTTGTGGGTTGACATGTCTGCTCAGCTGCTATAAGTGTTTCTAACAGTAATGGAGGCTCTGAGGCAGGTCCAAACCTAGATTTCAGCAGGTGTTGCAATTGTAAGTATTGCCATTCAGCCATAGCAGGTAAATTATATTTAACATGCTAATCAGAAAATGGCAAAAACTCATTATCTAAACCTATTAATTGATCCAAAGTAAAAATTGCCTTATCTGTCTATGTCCTCTACAAAAACATTTTTAAATCTGGATTTCCCCATAAAGTCAATTTTGCGTGAGAAAATGGGTTAAACTGCAATTGATGCGATACTATACACCATACCTCTCTATTAGCCAAGATTATAGGAGGAGGATTATTTAATCTAACATGTCGAGAACCATTTAGGAAGCGGTTCTAATCATAAGGATTCAAAAACTGACCAGGGTGACATATCTAAGCAAACTGGAGAAGACCAAAACTTAGTACAAGGCAATAGATAGGCCCGATGATACAAAGTGAGGTCTGGAAATCCAATCCCGTCTTCTTTAATCGGAAGTTGCATGTGTTTCAAAGATATTTGAGGTGGGGAGGAACCCCAGAAAACATTATGAAACAAAGCATGAAGTTGTTGAAAATATTTGTCAGGTATAAGTAAAGGAATCCCACATATAACATGGAGAATTCAAGGTACAATATTCATCTTCAGTGTGTTGACTTTACCCCACAAACTCAATTTTAATTTTGCCTATCTGTCTATATCACATACAATCTCCTCAAGTAACTCATTCAAATTCATTTTAATCAATTGGGATATATCTCTGAGAATAAGCATTCCCAGATAAGTAATAAAATCAGGACACCATCAAAATTGTCCATAAGCCAACAAACTAGAAGATATACTATCTCCAATTGGTATCAATTCAGACTTTGACCAGTTAATTGAATGACCGGACAGATTACCAAAGGTATTTATCAGAGCCATCAAAGCAGCAATAGATGCCTGGAGTTTAGAAATAAACAATAAAAGATCATCAGCATAAAGAATAATTTGAAATTCTAAGTCAGCATGCACAAAACTGTGAATACTACAACTCTGTCTAATTGCACAAGCCAGGAGTTCCAAGCATAAATCAAATATCAGTGGGGAGAGAGGACATCCTTGCCTAGTACCTCGCCCAAGCAAGAAAAAATCTGACAACCAGCCATTGGTCATGACTCTTGCTCTTGAGGTCGAATATAAAATTCTAACCCACTTTAAAAATTCCAATGGAAAACCAAAATTACTCAATGTGGCAAGCATAAACTTCCAATGAATTTTATCGAAGGTCTTCTCAGCATCCAAAGAGACAATGGCCACCTGGTCAATTCTTTCTCTATTTAAAGTTATCAAATCGACAACTAATGTCAAGTTATGAACCCCCTGTCTGTTTTTAATAAATCCCACCTATTCTGGTCCAACCAATGTTGTAATAACTTGTTGTAATCTATCAGCTAAAATTGCCATTAATATTTTGATATCAACATTTATTAGTGAAATCGGGTGGTAGTTAGCACAGTTGGTATGGTCTTTGCCAGCTTTAAGAATGACTGTAATGTAAGCATTTAATGCTGAGGAAAGTGAACCCTGTTCAAATATATATTTGTAAAGTTGATGAAGCTTTGGAGCTAGAAAAGTAGAAAAGGCTTTGTACCACTCAATTGGAAACCCATCAGGACCTGGGGATTTCCTATTGTTCATATTCAAAATTACTTTTGTGATCTCTTCAAGTCTTATAGGAGCCATAAGATGTTGTCGTTGCAAAGAATCTAAGCAAGGGAGCATAATCTGAGCTAAAAAAGTATTAATATCCTGCTCTGATATCTCGGTACCCTTACTATATAGCTCCATGTAAAATCTTAAACATTATATGTTTATATCTGTAGGAGAAGTATGTTTCATTTTATTCTCATCTTTAATAGCAGAAATAACATTTCAATGTTTTTGGTGTTTAAGACGATGTGCCAAAATTTTACCGGGTTGTTCCCCACTTTCCCTATATGTCTGATGCATACAAGTTAAAGCAAATTCTGCCTGCTGAGAAAAAATATTTAACTAGCATTTAACTTTTTGCATATCCTGATACAACTGTGTTGATGGGGAACTAGCAAATTGGATTAGAAGAGATTTCAGTTTCTTATTTAAAAGCACCTGTTGTGTTGTTCTAAGCTTTTTATTAAATGAAGTGTAAGCGATAATTCAACCCCTAATAAAGGCCTTGCAGGCCTCCCATTCCATAGCACAAGAATTCGCAGTACCCTTGTTGATATCAAAATATTCCAAAAGTTCAGCCAAATTCTGAGATTTAAACAGCTCATCATTTAAGAGAGAAACATTAAAACGCCAAAGTCCCAGAGGCTTAAGTAAGCCTGAAAACTGTAGCACCAAGCATACAGGGGCATGGTCTGAAATTACCAGTGTATCAATTTTGCAAGTCTTTATTTGCTGCAGTAAAGAAGTAGAAACTAAGAAATAATCTAATCGAAAACAGTTATGATATACAGGTGAAATAAAGGTGTACTCCCTATCATCAGGATGCAATATTCTCCAAACATCAGTCAAACCAAGTTCAACCATATATGCCTGAAGTGTATTTCTCACCACTGTTTGTGTCTTCAGGGTGGGTGCATTCCTACCTAATGAAAGCTCTAAAATTTCATTAAAGTCCCCACCAACAATCAAATAGTCATAACTCGTATTAACCAATTTGCTGAGACATTCATGAAACATAGCAGGAGAGCCCATATTTGGCCCATATAGATTGATCATAGCAATAATTTTATCTATGTGTTTCCCAACCAAAATTAAATTGCAACCATCAGGATCAATAATCAGCTGTTGCAGGGAAAAGAAAGCCGTTTGTGAATTAAAATCTCCACCCCTTTGGAGTGTGTTGAAGTATCTGTTACAAAAACCTCTCCAACCCAATACTTACTTAACAAATGGACATCTTCAGTAGTCAAGTGGGTTTCTTGCAGAAAAACCATGTCAACGTTAAGCTCTTTCAGCTTAGAAAGCACCCTTTTCCACTTGTTAACATTTCGGAGCCCCTTGACATTCCATGAAGTCACATTGAACATAAAACAGTAAGAAATATATGAATAGCCCCTCACATAAGCCAATCATACCAATGTTACAATCGTGTTTACATACAAGTCACATGTCACGTTAAACCATAGTGTAATACATATTGGCCTGTAGAAATTGAAAGATTGTGAACTAATATTTCTCTCTCCCAAATAATAATAATAATTTTTTAAAAAAAAACTTCTAAAAAAACAATAACAACAAATAACATAAAAGAAAGCCCAAAAAAATCCTGGCTTCCATTAGAGACCATGGTGTACTCCCTCATCCTGCTCTTGCCCTATAATAAATCAATATTCAATCAAACCAATAATGAATATATATGAGTATTAAGTGACTGCCTCAAGAAAGTGAAACAATAGAGAAAGGAGGGGGGATAGGAGAAGAAAAAACAGTTCAGAAAAAAGAAAAGGGGGGAAGCAAAGGCAAACTAATAATTATTAAACCAGCATACAGTAGTAGTAATATATCCATTGATATTAAAACATTATATACAATCTATTGTTAGTCATTAGGAAAAAATAGCAATAATAAATGTATACATAAGCCATATAATAAATAACAACAGTGAAAAAATACTACAATTTATGGATATATGAATGTATGAAGAAAGCAAGAGAGAGAGAGAGAGAGAGAGAGAGAGAGAGAGAGAGAAGAACATGTAAATATTAACAGCTAGGCAAAATGCCCAGAAAGTCTTATTGCTGCTTGGCCCAATGCCCGAGAGGTGTTATCTCGGCATGGCCCGATGCCCATAAACTCTAAAGGAAAACATGAATCAGGAAAAAGAGACTGCAAAATAACTCGGCTCAATTGCAGAAATATTGTCATGGCATTGATTTTCTGTCATTCAACCCAGTTAGGAATGATTCAGCTGATTCGGGAATAAGAAACTGCTTGATTTGGCCTTCATAATCAATACAGAATATGGCAGGAAAGCGTAGGTGCTATGATAAACCAGCCTCTTTGCAAAGCGACCTTGCTTTGGTGAATTTCCTTCTCTGATCAAACACTGCTTTTGAATAGTCAGGGTAAAGCATTATTTTTGTCTTGTTTGGTCCCCACTGCGGATCCTCTTTTTGCTATGCCGTGAGCAGAAGAAATTCTTCAGTTGAAGCACGTAGAAACTGAATAATAATAGGGCCATCTCTAACCCCACACATAGGACCTCCCAGCACTCGGTAAGCCCATTCTATATCCAATTGAAGATCTTCAGGCAATGCTAACAGCTCACAGAGAAGCTTTTCCATAAAATCTGCAAGCTTATCTGTGTATGTTGTTATGGAACACCAATAACACGAAGGTTACACCTGCGAGCGTTATTCTCAAGCTGAACAATTCTGGAAGACAACACATCGTGCGATGTCATGGTTGCCGTTTCATGAGCAGCCACACGGTCTTCCAGCTTGTTAACTTTAGATTCCATCTGCAAAAGACGAGTGTCAATAGAATCCACAGTCCCCTGTAGTGTTTTTAAGGAGTCCAAAATTGGCTGGAGCTGGTCCAGATGATCCAAGTGTTTCAGTTGTTGATCCATTCGGTCCAAACGTGCCAGTTGTTTTGACTGTTGAGACAGTTGTAGTGATATGTTTTTCATTAAAGCACTCACATCTTCCCCTTCTGCTGCTGCCTGAGGAGTCTTGGAAGATTTAGCCACAGGGGTTTCCGGGGATGTAGACGGCATTTCTACGCCTTTCTTAATTTTCGGTGACATCTCCAAAGTCTCACAATCTCAGTCGAAATGTTTATACAAAACTAAAGACGGATACAGTCTGCGTAAAAAAAAGCTAAATGGTTAGATAACAAGGCAGTCTAAAGGCTTTTATGAGCAGATATCCAGGAGCGAAGCAGGAACAAAACTCACTATGCCGCCATCTCCAACCAGAAGTCGAGTGTCCTCTATTTTGATGACAGTCCTCTATTTGAAGGGTTGTCCAGTCCAAGCCTAATATACAGATAGAGAACCATTAAAAGGAAGACCTGGGCCTTGAAGATGTTCCTCAATAGCACCTGGATAACAGACTGAACTAGGCACACAGGTCAACTTGTCACAGATTACCACACTATGGTGAGATGTACTATGATTCTATTTACATTAAAATTATTTCTAAATTTGTTTCTATACATTTTAAATATGCAAATTTTGTACAAACCGGTGTCTTCTTTTGTACTCCTTTCAGGTGATATATTCCCTCTTTTTTGATGATTCACCAGTGGCCACTCTAGCCTGAAGTCTGTTTTTCCTAAAGAAAAATGGCATTGGGGTAGGGAGGAAACTGGAATGAGGCAGCTTCAGGAGAAGAGGGGATACTTAACCCCTTCTCTGCATGCTGCTTCTCTGCTCTAAACTGCCACCTCAGCAGGCTTTTGTTACACATACAGGCCCTTTCCACACCAGGCAAAACATCTGGGATGGACCCCGGCTGCTCTCTGTGAGTCCCCAGAACCAGAAAAATCCTGAATTTTCCCACAGTCCCAGGAAGTTCCTGGGACCACGGAATAATGTGGATGGATGGCCGAGTGCTGGCGCGCTTACGTGCACGTAAGCACGGCAGCACAGATGGCCATGCAGCCTCACCGCATGGCTCCATGGCCATTAGGAGAGGGGGGATAGCAAAATCACCATCCCCAGGATGGAGGGGGGAGGGGGGCCAGATCGGGCGCGGTTTTTTTTAAAAAACTCACAGTTCTTCGCTACAGCGCTCGTGCACTCTTCCCTTGTTACAAAACTTATGGCGAGTAGGACTGCAGGACAGTGGGATGGCCCAGGAGCAGCCCAGGTCATCGTGCTGGTGATGTGAATTCAGCACGACGAACCCGGAAGTGGCTACCTCTGGGTTCGCCACCCCTCTGGCCTGCCACACCCTGTAGTGTGGAGAGGGCCACAGGTAAGCCCTCATACGGGGAAAGTGTTCCATGAGATAGTCTGGGCTATGACCATTATTACTTGACTCTTTAGGCCTACAATACCCACATTATCAACCCTTTGCCCTGTTCAGAATGGGTTGGCAGCTAGATAGCTAAATTGCGGGGCCTACCATCATGTCTGCAAAAGTGCAAATTCTGGGGGGGAGCATACCAAATAGGAAAATGGCCGGAGGCAAGGGAATGGTTGACAGCAATAAGAAATAGAAGCAATAAGAAACAGAACGTCTGGAGACCTCACTTTGAGAAATGGAAAGGAGTGACATTTCAGCTTAACAAGTGTTGCATGTTGGTGACCTACACGTTCACCTGCTGCCTCCGATGCAGAAGTTTCTGCTCAGGCAAATTTTGAGGAAAGTCAAAAGGACTTCAGTTGGATTCCAAAAATTTTGCAGGATTTGGGTTTTTGTTGGGTGTTTTGTTTTACACATTCCTATGGTAGTTGAATTCATATAGGGATCTGGTTACATTGAAAAGACATACATGAGTTCCTGGATCTCTTTCTCCTGAAGCTTAACCAAACTGGAAAAAAATATCCCACATGAGAACTGCAGCACTGTGATAAAACAGTGGCTGCCATGTCCAAAGCAGCTCTCGCAATAACTCAGTAACAGTTCCGCTGTTGTTAGACTTCACGAAACCTGAGACCTCAGCCCTTGCAGCAGTCTTTCACACATTCCTACCAGAGTTCTCCCACCAAAACAAAACAAAACAAAAAATAGCAAGCAGCCAGCTCCCAAGAATGGTGCCTGGGTGTCTCAAAAGCAGCTCATACGATGCACATTTGTAGACAGCATGACTGCTCAAAAGCAATGTGGGGGGAACTTGCTTTATTTCATCACTTTCATCTCTAAATATCTAAGTTGCTCGCCAACCCGTGTATCTTTATGAATTACTTGAACACAGCAGGAAATACTATTAAAGGCATACATTCCAAGTCATAAATCAGAAATTGCCTGCTTGTTAGTAATAACTGTACAAAGTATATATTTTATAAGGAATGCAATTAAAGATACAAACATATGTCTAAGATTACCAGAGGTTTTACTACAAAACCTATCAACAGAGCCTTGAGTCTGCATCAGGATACATTTACTTAAGGAGTCAGCATGTTTGGTTTGCTTTGGGATTTTTAAAAAAGAAGTGCCATATTGCCAGAATTAGATATATTCTTGAAATAAAAAGGGACGTTGCTATCGCTCTTTTCCTAATTGACATCTAGGAAAAGATTCTGTATTCCGCACGTCACGTAACTACCCCTCGTTTCCAGTATGTCTTTCCCATATTGTGACTTTCAGATTCATCTGAAATGTGTCTGGAGGAGCTTCAAAAGTGGATGGAGCAGTTTTGTCTGGACAGTGGTGCAAGGACATTTCATTTTGCAAAATAATCTGCCACGGTTGCAATGCTACCGAGCTATAGGCATGCACAGGGGAAACTGCTCAGGCAACCAATAGTGACTTTGACATTTCTACTGCAGTCACTCAGATAAATTGGCAAGATGCTTTTCGGTTTGTTTGTTTGTTTATTTATTTATTAAACAGGACTTAGGACCAACTTCATGTTCTGCATGAATTGTTTTAATTTAAGGAAAGCAGCTTTCGGAGGGGGCAGGTTGTAGCTACCTGCCCACTATCATGCTTCAAAAAAAGATCATTTGGTGTCCCCCAGATGGGTTGGAATGCAACTCCCATCATTTTCAACCAGCATGGCCATGGCTGTGGATGATGGGAGCTCTATCCAAACATTTCTGGAAGAAACCAAGTTGGGGAAGACTATGTATTGTAATGTTTAGGGTACAATACATTTAATTCTCATTTCACTCATTTTGCTCCATCGCTCACCACCTATCCGTACATGATGAAGTAGCTTTTCTATTTATCAAAGCTCATCCCACAACAGCCCCCTTACCATATAATGTGCACAGTGCTCCTTAGCCTTGTTCAGATATCCAAATCATTCCAGTATGAACATCAGGTTGATAAATTATTCCCCTTTCCCTTTGTTCCTATTTTACCCACAAAGGGAAGAAACATAACATTCCTGGTCATTGTATAGTTTTGTTCAAACTGCCATTTGCCATTGCATCTGGATATGGGGGAACTGTGGTATGTCTGAACCACAGTTAGTTCACAAACCAGGATAATAAACCAGGATCAAACTGTAGTTTAATATTCATTATTTGTGGACTGTAGATGAAACTGATTAGCTCAAATCACATGATAGTCGGAGTCAACTACCAACCACCCAATCAAGGAGAAGATGAGGATGAAACTTTTGATTAGCAATTTGCCAGTGTTTCAAGGAAGTGGGATGTAGTAGTGATGGGGGACTTCAATTACCCCGATATCTGTTGGGAGACAAATTCTGCCAAAAATGCCCCCTCCAAGAAATTCCTGACATGTGTGGCTGATAATTTTCTCCTACAGAAAGTGGAAGAAGGAACTAGAGGATCAGCTATCCTTGACTTGATACTAACCAATAGGGGTGATTTAGTAGATAAAGTGGCAGTTATGGGAACTCTGGGGACAAGTGACTACATCACACTTGAGTTCTTGATTTTAAAGGAAGCAAAAGATGAGTGTAGCCATACGCGTGCTCTGGATTTTAGGAAACCTGATTTTAATAAACTCAGAACTATAATAAGTGAGGTCCCATGGCAAGTGACCCTAATGAGTAAAGGAGTCCAAGATGGGTTGGAGTTTTTAAAAAGGTAATTTTTAAAGGCACAATTACAAACAATTCCAACAAGGAAAAAAGATAGAAGACTACAGAAGAAACCAATGTGGCTCCACAAAATGCTTAGAGATGACCTGAAGACAAAAAAAGACACATATAGGAAGCGGAAGGTAGGCCAAGCTACAAAAGAAGAGTACAGACAGGTAGCACAGATATGCAGCAAAACCATCAGGAAAGCTAAAGCTGAGAATGAGCTGAGGCTAGCAACAACAAAAGCAACAAAAAAGCTTTATTCAGGTATGTGCATAGTAAAAGACAGATGAAAGAAATGGTGGTTCAGCTACTCAATGAGGATGGCAAATTGATAACAGATAACATAGAAAGACAGAAGTGCTCAGTTCCTACTTTGGCTCAGTCTTCTCTCAAAAGCAGGTCTATGCCCCCCCCCCCCCGGCAAAAATGAAGTACAAGCTGAGGAGGCAGGATTGCAGTTTGAGGTTGATTAACAAATGGTCAAGGAACACTTAATTTCTTTGAACAAGTTCAAATCTGCAGGACCTGATGAACTGCATCCAAGAGTAATAAAGGAACTAGCTGAAGAGCTCTCAGAACCACTGTCTATTATCTTTGCAAAATCACGGAAGACAGGTGAAGTGCCGGACAACTGGAGGAGGGCCTATCTTCAAAAAGGGCAAAAAGGAGGGACCTGGGAATTACAGACCAGTCAATCTGACATCAATCCCTGAACGAGCAGGGTACTGTAGGGCTCAGTTCTGGAACCAGTGCTCTTCAACATTTCTATTAATGAAATAGAGGAGGAGGTGCAGGGAATGCTTATCAAATTTGCAGATGACATAAAATTGGGTAGGATAGCTAATACTCTGGAAGACAGACACAAACTTCAAAGTGATCTTGAAAGGCTGGAGCATTGGTCTGAACACAACAGAATGAAATTCAATAGGGATAAATGCCAAGTTCTACACCTAGGAAAAAGAAACCAAATGCACAGTTACAAGATGGGGGATGCTTGGCTCAGCAACACTACAAGTGAGAAGGATCTTGGGGTTGTTGTAGATCACAGGTGGAATATGTGATGTGATGTGACTGCAGAAAAAGCAAATGCTATTTTGGACTGCATTAATGGAAGTATAGCTTCCAAATTGCATGAGGTACTGCTGCCCCTCTATTTGGCACCGCTTAGGCCTCATCTTGAGTACTGTGTCCAGTTCTGGGCACCACACTGCAAGAAAGATGCAGCCAAGCTCGAGGGGGTTCAGAGGATGGCAACGAAGAGGTGCTGAGGTCTGGAAACAAAGTCCTATGAGGAGAGCCTGAAAGAACTGGGCAGGTTTAGCCTGGAGAAGAGAAGACTGAGGGGGGACATGATAGCACTGTTCAAGTATTTAAAAGGTTGCCACACAGAGGAGGACCAGGATCTCTTCTTGGTCATCCCAGAGTGCAAGACATGAAATAATGGGCTCAGGTTTTAGGAAGCCAGATTCTGGCTGGACATCAAGAAAAACTTCCTGTCTGTTAGAGCAGTACAACAATGCTGGGCTCTCCCACACTAGAGACCTTCAAGATGCAGCTGGACAGCCATCTGCCAGGTATGCTTTAAGGTGGATTCCTGCATTGAGCAGGAGGTTAGACTTGACGGCTTTATAGGCCCATTCAACTCCACTATTGTATGATTCTATGATATGCAGAAGCTTTAACTTTCCTCCCCTCGTACGAGAAGGAGGTGGGTAGTTCAAAGCTCATGCTAGCATATTCACACCATCAATAGACCCCCTCCCTCAGTGAGCCTACTTTCTCTCAGCCATTGTCCTTATCCACTATTGTTCCTCCTCCTCTTTCTTATCATTTCTACCACTTACTTGCTTGATGGGCTGAGAGCCAGCAAACCAGTAGGCAGTGGCATCTACTGTTCCTCCTTCTCACCACCAGGTGAACAAGCAGATTGCAATGGTGAAGAGAAGGAACATGTCCAAGGTGCTCTTGTCAATGGTCCCCTGGTAGGTTGAGGGCCCTTGGCAGGGCCAACCCTGTCTGTCCTTGACACAAATCCTTTTATATAGTTACTCTAGCCCTGTTTATACATTCTCCTCCATTCATAAGGTGCTTCCAGACAAGGCTTTTATTGTTCACCCACGCTGTCTCATTCATGTAATTTTATGGGGCATCCGGACGATGGCATGCTGGCTTTATACCAGATGTTAATGGACATCTTGAAAACAAACGAATACTCTGCATCTCCAATTTATTCTTATGGCAGATTAACTGCACAGTTATAGCAAAGTACATCAATTTTATCAAACAAGCATGCGCACACATGCATACACAAACAAAAATAGGAAATAGGAACTATAGTCCAAAATGTACCCATTTACATTGCAGAAAACAAAGTGTAGATTGCAAAAGTCAATGCAGTTTGTGACCATAATCGTCTTTAATTGTTGTAGAGAGAGGATTAAGTCCACGTGTGGAGAACAATTGGTTTCTTTTTATTACCTTTTATACAGGCGTTCTAGAGAAGAGAAGGCAGAGGAAAGTGTAACAAGGGATGAGTATGAGCAAGTGCAATTGTTCATACTTGGGCTTTGTTTCATTTGGGACTAAGGTGTGGAGGGCAGAAAGTCAATTGTGATCCATCCACCGGTGGGCTTCTGGACCACCGAGTACTTACAGATTGTTGCAGCTCTTGAAAGAGTTGGACTAGATGGATCTCTTGGTCCTTGATATCTCTGTGAATAGTGTCATTCTATACATCAGTCACTAGTTTTAGCTGTATCAGGGTGGAGTTAGGATTTCCTGCTGTTGTTTTGTTCATTTTGGGGAGACAATAATGGTTTTGTTTAGCTTCTTCACTGGTGTATCCTCTAAGTCTTCCATGACAGTATGTTCCACTTTTTATGTTCTTAAGAATGCATACTTCAGATCATAAGTGAGGAGGAGGAGGAGGAGGAGGAGGAGGAAGAAGAAGAAGAAGAAGAAGAAGAAGAAGAAGAAGAAGAAGAAGAAGAAACCACACAAGAGAGAATTCAACCTATCTAGGAATTTAAGCCAAAGGCTTCTCAAAAGTCCATTCGCTAAAGCTTTTTCTTCTGACTTAATAAGACAATGAGACCATCAAACACAGATTTAACAGCCTTGCTCACTTAACTTGAAATGACATTGATGGGAATGAAGAGCCACTCTTGAAACTCACTTTGGCTTCCAATTGATTTTGTGGCCATGTAAACCAGCCGAAGGTTGAAGCATGTATGGGTGTTATTCATCTCAGAATAACTGATTTCTATACACGAGCACAAAGTCGAGGAAAGATATAAATATTCTTTCTCAACTTTGTGCTGCTGCTTGCTGTTTTTGAGGGTACTGTTCCTTAACAGTACCCTCAAAAACAGCAAAAAAATAATATTAGTTTCAATTAATTAGATCTGCTGGGTGAGCAAAAGCAAAAAGGATTTTTTTAAAAAATAAATAAATCATATGATAAACTAGTTTCAACAAATAATGCAAAGGCATCTGTTAAAGATAATTTTAATATTCCCATTTGTCTTCTCCCTTCTTTTCTCACCCATTTCTTTAGAAATGTGTAAGCCTGTATGCAGGATCTGCCCATTTTTTTTAATCTGGAGAGGGAGTAGGTGGGTTCACCATGCTGAGATATAGACACTATTTTAAATGATCACCATAATTGTCTACACTGAATGAACAATTTATTACTTACAATGAATGCAATGTATAACCTACATGAAATATGATGAGACTATAGCTGTAGGATTAAAAGCAATACTGAAGGAACACTTTCAGCAATCATTAGTGATATTATTACTTCTCCAGAAAAGTCTCCCCCCCCCCCCAATCTTTGTTGATGTTCTCATTTTTCTGTGTTTCTAGCAGCCGTCTGTGTTTTATTCCTCCCTTGCTTTCGGTTGTTGTTGTTGCTTTTATCTGTACTTCTGCTCACACCTTCCGCCTTGAAAAGTCTAGGCTTCCTTAAAAGAACCATGAAATTATGCAAAGCTGTCCCCCCCCCCAGGTCCTCCCATATTTCCCTCCTGCAGACAAACCCTCACACACCTAATGAGGGTAGCCAGTGAAGCTCAGCAGCTGCCTTCACTCACCCCAGATAAGCTCATAATGAGAGGCGCTGAATCCTTGGAACATTAGTCTTCCATTGTGTGTGCGTGTATGAAGGGCAAGGAGGGTTTGCTACGGGCAAATTCCCTTGTGAGTACCAAGATTACTGGCAAACCTCACCAAAGTAACACTCCACACTAGGAAATTTGTGAGAGGGAAAGAGAAGTGAACACTTTTGTAAAAGTCAAGGACACGTGTGCTTGGCCAGGGCTGCTTTTAGTGCGTTTTTGCTTCCCCAAATATTCCCCATCGTGAAACCCTGTAAAGATGTATGGCAGTGCACAATGATATGTTAGGCTGACCATCTGAAAAGGAGGACAGGGCTCATGTAACTTTAACAGTTATAGAGAAAAGGGAATTTCAGCCAGTGTCATTTGTATGCAATTAGTTCCTGGTGATATTCCCTCTTCATCACAACAGTTAAAGTTGCAGGGGCCCTGCCTTCTTTTGTATATGGTCACTCTAGTATAGTGCCTGCAACTTTAACTGTTGTGATGAACAGGGAATTTCCCCAGGAACTAATTGCATACAAATGACACTGGCTGAAATTCCCTTTTCTCTACAACTGTTAAAGTTACATGAGCCCTGTCCTCCTTTTCATATGGTCAGCCTAGATATGTGCTGTCAAGGATCCCAGTGGGATTCCTCGTGTGTGATGCTGTTCCGTCTAGGCATAAACCTTTGCTCTTATGGAACTACAAGGAGGCCTGATTGAATTCATTATCTACCACGTCAGAGTCAAATGTTTTGGTGTAAACTAGGGATGGGTGATAATTTTGCTTCAGTTTGGTTTTGGGAAGAATTTCCCCATTTTACAACATTCTCCATATTCAAGACAAAAATAACTTGAGATTTTTTAAAAAAACAAATGTATGTGAGAGAAAACAAAACTGACAGATTTGTCCATTTGAATGCTATTTATTTATTCATTGCATTGATGTCCCACCTTTTTTCCTCCAAGGAACCCCAAGCAACGTACATAAGCCTCCTTATTTTCATTTTATCCTCACAACAACAATCCTGTAAGGTAGGTTGGGCTGAGAGTCTGTGACTAGCTCAAAGTCACCCAGTGGGCTTCCAGGGCCAAATGGGGACTAGAATTTGGATTTCCCGACTCCCAGTCCAATACTTTAGCTAGTGTACACTGCTTAGATCTTAAAAGTTTGAATCCCTGTGTATTCAATTGTGTAACTTCTGAATTACCGTTGCCACCTCTTTTTTTCTGACAAGCTCCTCATCTTTAGCAACCATATGGAAGGCAGATACATCATGGTCCTCTCCGTGCTGGGAATAGGTGTCCCTATTAAATTTGGCTGGTGAAAAGGACGAGAATTTCGTTTCAGCTTGTTATTTATAAGAATTTACCAAAATTCACGAAGTTCACATCTGAGAGAGAAATAACGTGAGATTTATTGTCACAAGAGTTTGGGGGAGTGGTGGCTTGAATTTGAATGTGGATTCTGAATGCTTTAAATGGTAAGCTTCTTTGTATTTAAACTGGTAAACTGTTTAAACTGTTTTATGTGTTTTTATTGCAAAGCACCACAATGCTGGAAATGGTGAGGTGGCGCTATAAAAATGTTTTAATAAATAAATGAAATTTAAAAAAGTTTAAAAACTGAATGGGAGAAAGAAAAACCAAGAAATTTGCCTCTCTCTACTTGGAAAATATTGGCCAAGTGACTGTAACTGAGGTGAAGACAAATTAGAATGCACCTTCTCTCCCTGTTCATTCATAGCTGATATTCCTGATAATTCAGAGGTTTTTAGTCTCTGACTGGCTCTGACCTCAGAATCCTCTTCTCAAGCTGTGCCACTCTTTCATTGCCTGTAGGAGGAATGTAGCTCCTTCCTGTTTTCCATGATGGCGTTTGGCTATGCAGTTAGTCCTTTGATTTCTGGGGAGCCCACAGCTCTCTACCTGCACTGATGAGGAGCAGTTGATCTGGCATGGGGTGCAGCTGTGTCTGAGAGGACCTCAGATGCCTCCTTCCCAATAATAATAATGACCAAAAAAAAGCTTGAGAGATCCACAAGGATGCTTGCCTCTGAGCTTCTTATGTTCCTGCATCTGCGGGGGAAACCATAACAGTCACATGATCACTAACAGCTGCTGCATTCGACTCTTAATGAGTCACACTATTCAAAGTGGGAGGAGGGGAGGATGTTGGGACAGATGATGGAAAGTCACTGTACAGGATACCCCAAACAGGCAACAGCAAACAAATTCCAGGAAGGGAAAACTTTACTAAGTCTTGTAAAAATGGCTCATGTGTAAAAGGCTTTGTTATGAATGCCGTTCCTCCACCTGGTGCCTCCAGATGTGTTGGATGACAAGTCCCATCATCCCTAGTTATCACAGCCCACAGCTATTCTGGCTGGGGATAATAAAAGCTGCAGACTAATACATCTGGTGGGCACCATACCAAATGTACCAGAGGTCTGAATGCAAAGCCCCTGCCCTGAACTTAAACAAATTCTTTTCTAGTATGCTGCATAGACATATAGACTGGGTTAACACAACATGCTAACCCACACTCAGCGGTTGAGTGTGGGTTGTTGTTTCACTGTGGGTTAGTGTATTGTCTGAATGCAGCACATTTTCTGCATGATGCTTTTTAACCATGCAGTATGGCTTATTTTTCTTGAACAAGCCACCTTGAGAACCCATGGTTTGTTGTTGGGTCATTTAGGGTGGTTAATAAGCCACACTGCATGGTTAACAAGCCACTCTATGGAAAACATGCTGCATTCAGACAACATGAAAACCCAGTGTTCAACAACAAGCCACACTCAACCACTGAATGTGGGCTAGCAGGTTGTGTGAACCTAGCCTTAGTGATCTGTCTAGATAGATAGACAGAGGCTCAATTCGGACGACACGATAGTCAATGGTGGGGTAATAATCAACTTTACAGTTGTTCAACTAGGGGGTACTCCCCACACAACATGGTAATAAATAATCAACTGTGGTGTGTATTAGGATCAGCGCTGAGTTGACTATGGCAGCATTCGGATGAAGCAATAGTCAAAACAACTGACGATTGTTTCCCCCACCCCAGTTGTTTATTGTGTCATCCGAATTGAGCCAGATAAACACTTCCCATGGTTGTTGTGAATATAAAATGTGGAGGGGGGCAGGTGTGGTGGTAGTTAGAGCACAGTTATGAGCTCATAAAACGGCAGGCTGTAAATGTATAATTAAACAAACAAACAAACAAACAAAAGCTGTGTGTCACATTACATGCATGGTGAAGGAGAAGGTACAGTTGAAAAGCAATTCCACATCCGAACTGGGTCCTTTATGAACCCTATGTCTCCTATCATGAAACATACGTAGCCGTAGATAAAGCATTATTTAAACTACATTTGTGAGACAGAAGCAGAGTTTTCTACAAAGAATTGTGACTCATAAAGCCAAAACGCTGTAACCAAGGGTCTGTCTTGATGCAGCAGCCATTGTGGAACCATCCCAGGGTATTCCCCTGAAGCTCCAGTTTTAAAAAGTTGGGGATTTACCACAACTTTTTCAGCTTGTGGTGAGGTGATGAGAGCATCTGCCATCTTTCGCTTTGCTCCAGAACTGCTTCGGAGGCATGTCTGGACAGATGGTGACCCCTGATTGCCGCTGGCCCATCTTCACGCTTCTCCAGCATGGGAAGAAGCCCCCCAAAAAAAGGTTTTTAAAAATGGCAATAGAAGGAGGTATGGGCATGGCGTCTCCTCCAAAGAAAACAAAAACAAAAAAGGGGTACGAGGAGGTGCGGGCGCCCCATGCATGGGCACTCCTCCATTGCAACCCCCCACTCGATCTTTCATGTGGGGATAACACGAAGGAGCACAAACACAGGGGGTTGGGGGCTCGTCATCAAGATGCAGCCCAAGAGTGAATTTTAGCCAAAATCCAGGGCATCTTGGGTCTAGTGAAGTGAAAGTAAACTCCCACCCACATCTTTGTCAAGGTTCTTCAGTCATGGAAGATGAAGTGTTCAATTCTATACTCACTTACCTGGTACTAAGACCCCATGGAACTCAGTAAGATCTACTTTTCAGTAGACATGCATAGGATTGCAATGTAAGCTGTACAGGGAAAAGAGTAGGACTTGAAGTTGCAAGATTCTCCTTCTCTCAGAGGAGAGTTTATTTTCTACAGGAGCTGGGTCTTTTAGACCCCATGATAAAGTTTCAAACACCGCCTTTTCTTTAATATATGAATCCAGCCTTAATGTCTTAAGGACATTAGGACATTAATGACAGAAGGACTGAATGTGGGAATAAATATAACTTGCAAATGTATGAAGAAAAGAGCAAGGATCTTGCACTGGAGCTCAATTGGAAGGATATAAGAATAGAAGAAGAGCCCTGCTGGATGAGACCAAGGGGCCCATCTAGTCTAGCCCATAAGCAGAGCACGAGGGCAATAGCCCCCTCCCGCTGTTGATTCCCAGCAACTAGTACTCAGAGGCCTCTGAACCAGGACTAGATGTATTTAAGAGCCATCAGGACTAGTAGACATGTCCACCATGAATTGGTCTAATCTCCTTTTAAAATCATTTATGGTTGTGGCCATCATCACATCCTGTGGCCGTCAATCCCATAAATCAATTATGCCTCATGTGAAGGAGAGCTGTGAGATCCCAAAAGTGAACAACTCATAAATGAATCGAGAGCTCCACTCCATACCGCACCCCTTAAGATCCAGGCTCCTTGCTCCCTCCCCCAATTTTCAAGGGTCTGAGATGCTATCTAGTTACCATCCCCCCATCTCCTCTTCATGCCTGTCACAAGCTTAATAACAATAATTTAATATTTAAATCCTGCTCTTGTACAATCATAAACCAGAGTGACATAGTAAAATGCACACAAAATAATTCATTTTCAGGCCAATTGACTCCCTCCTACGCTGAGGAAATGAACAGCAATCTACTACCATGGTATGGTAGAATCACCCCCCCCCCCCCACAAAGCATGAAACACCGGCCTGCTTTGCATAGGCATATAGAGACACCATCAGAGCATAACTTTGGGGTACAGGCCCAAGGCCCCACTTAGCAGAATGAGGAGAAGCACCTACAAATGCAGCAGGACTGGATCACCACAGGTTGAAGTACATGAAGTGTTCCCACCCTCTGTAAGAACAGCCGGTGGCTCCAATTTCAGTGAGGCTGTGAATCCTTTCTGGGTTTCAGCCAGAACTAGCCAGAACTCTAAAGGAGCTCTCTAGAATGCTGAACCCCATTCCCTATCAGCACCTTAGATAGCTCCTTTAGAGTTCTGGCTAGTCCTCTCTAAAATCCAGAATGGATACACAGCCCCACCAAAATTGGAGTCACCAGCCTCCACTGGTAAGATCCTAGGCCCAGAAGCTACAATAACCTGACTGCACCAGTGCATACATGTAAAATAACCTGTTCCCCCCCCCCATCTGTGGATGAATCAACAGTTGATGACTCCTGGCCAAACTGATTCTATGGGGGTGGGGGTATCTGTGTGCACATAGTCATGTGAAGTGACATGGAAGACTCTGTTTGAACTGAGATGTGTCATTGACACATGCAAGTCAGCCTTACTAGGTTCCACAGTCATCCAATGATGAGTACTTATGTCAGAGGCCTAGGTTATTGGTACAGTGGCCTTGGTTAGCAAATTTCCCATTCCCCTCTCAGTGGTATTGCTTAGAAATACTCCCTGCACTCAGATTAATTCCTCACATGTGAGTGGGGAGAGAGCACATCTGCATCCCACATCAAAGATACCTGCCTGCCACACCATCTGGCAGTAACATTTTTGGGTTCAGTTCTTGATCAACCCAGAATGCAGGACACTGAATAATGGGCTCTAGTTACAGGAAGCCAGATTCCGGCTGGACATCAGGAAAAAACTTCCTGACTGTTAGAGCAACACGACAATGGAACCAATTACCTAGGGAGGCAGTGGGCTCTCCCACATTAGAGGCATTCAAGAGGCAGCTGGACAACCATCTGTCAGGGATGCTCTAAGGTAGATTCCTGCATTGAGCAGGGGGTTGGACTTGATGGCCTTATAGGCCCCTTCCAACTCTACTATTCTATGATTCTATGAAAGAGGGCTATCCTGATGCCAAGCATGAAGCCTCTGGGGTCAGGACATGGCCAACAGGCCGTTGTAGCAGTCAACTGTGGTAACTGACTCCCTTGTAGAAAAGCACTACATTTGCATTGGCAGAAAGTTCTATCTGCAGTGTGAAGACTCATACACAAGTACAGGTTAGCAGCCGATGCCAAAATCATCAAGTCAGGAAGATGCATACCTGAACCAGCCCCAAATCTGTTACTCTTCTCAAGAAGGTAAGCATTGTGGAGGGGGTGGGGAATGTGTGTGTGAACTGGCCCAAACAAGCGTTTGAGCATAAGTTCATTACTATAACGATCAATTTTGCACTTGTGATGGCAAATGAGCCCTTGCCTTATGTAAGGTTTGGCTGAAATCAGGCTACACAAACATACAGTTGGCAGCAGAATCTGTTGTTTAATCTGGCATGCCCATTTCCTCCAAAGTAGTCCAGCAGGCTAACAGCTGAACACCTGCATAGACAGAGATTTTTTTCATTTTGTTTTTTGGCCCAGCTCAAACTATATCCTGTTCTTAGGCTGGCGTTTTATTTAATCCAGGTTCCTTTTCTTAAAAAAAGTTTTCCCCTGGGTGGTCTTTATCCTGAAACACTTGCAAAAGGCCTGAGACACATGGCTCTACCTATGCAAATCATTTGGAAGCCTGAAATCATCATTCCTTTCTCTTCGTAACGTCTCTCCCACTCAAGAAGTATCACACTGCAATAAGAGATTTATCGGTGTGGTTCATGGCTACATCTCAAAATGTTCCCAATAGGAACAAAAACCTTCCCAAAAAATAATGTTTAAAAGGAAAATCCACTTTCCTGTTCATTTTACCTTTTGAAGTTTTTCTTTCATTTCAATTTTGACGTATTACAGCTACCTTGAATTCCTTGGCATTTGAATGTCTATTTGATCAAAGAAGTGTCTTTTTTAGCAGTAGAATTCCCTTTTCATTACTTAGGGAGCAATCCTAAATTGCCCAGGAAGGTGGCTGAAGGATTCTTGGAAGTGCTGCTCCACCAGTTTAAAAGGAAGGTCTGCTGAGATCGGTGGGGGAAGACACATGTCACAGGAGGTCCATATACTGGCTGAATGTTCTGCCAGCATTTTTGTTCGGCTGAGGGTGTCCCACTGGCAGATGTGTTGGGACAGCTATGGATCTACAGGATCCAAAGCCCACATGTTCCCCCAATGAGCCAGATAATCCTCAAAGTATTGAGCTGGAAGCAGGTACAAAAGACTTTTCAGCAAAAACACTGTAAATTTTTAGAGGTACAACCAAGGCAGTCTTTTAATCCCACTGTCGGTTGTACCAATGACTGGGTTGTGAGCCACGTTTTATCCTGTTTTTCAGTGTAACTTACATTTGAAAAGTTTTAGCACAACCTGGTGGACAAACAGTGTAGTTTTATGGGAACCACTACATCTTCAGTCACCTGGAACAGACAGGCAGCTGTCTCTTTTAATACCTTCCTTTCCTTGATACAATTCCATACCTTTCCTTCCTCCACTGCTATGGCTGGCAGGTCTATTGAGACCCTGACCAGTTTCTGGAATGAAGGAACAGCTTGGACCAAACACAAGTTAGAGCGCATTTTAGTGCCTAGTCCATACTGGAGATGGCGGTAAAGAAATCATACTCTGCTGCAATCATTGCATCCTTGCAGAGATGGCCAGATGAGGTGTTCTGATGGGAGGCTTTTTATAGCCTGGTCCTCCAGATGAATTGGAGGAACGCTTGGTGGCCCACTGTTACCCATTGGCAAGACATTTTGCAGATAAAGCCGCTAGAGTCGTATCCGTTCAAACCCTGACTGCACCATGATTACTGGGTTTTCTGGATCCATTTCAAGCTGGCTTTTGATCTGGTTTTGGAACTGAAATGGCCTTGGTCTTCTCCAGGAGCTAGACAGAGAAAGGCATCCCTATTGGTTCAGCTGGACCTCAACAGTTTTAAAAAACAAAACAAAAAAACAACCATTGAGTATTTCCTTCACCAAGTGCAACAGCCCCAAACAAATGGCCCTGACATATTTTGTGTTATAAAAACCATCTATTTATGCTAGCCAATAAAAAAAACATAAGATGGGGCGGAGAACCTATTTCCAGTTGGCCTCACACTTCCTATGTACGGAAGAATGTGTTTGGGTTTTAAGCTGATACATTATTTTTATTCCAAAGTAGAAGTAATGAAAATATAATATATAAAACTGTTTTTCATATAAAATATCTGAATCCTGCAGCAAACCTTCAGAAAGCATAGCATATACAAGAATCAAAAGAAAAGACATCTTGTAAAAAACAAAAATACCATGCAAGCCAGGGTATTATTTAAAAAAACTGCAACAACCCAGCTGTGCTAACATGTAGAATCAACATGTCAATGTTTCTCCAGCATTTTGCAAAACATTCAATGTTCATAACTTATCAAGCTTTTTGGAGATTCAGAGAGGAACAGTCAGATGAATTTCTGGGAAAACAGTGACATCCTGAGGCCATTTTTTAGAAATGCAAGCCTAAAGTTGATGAGTATTTTGCTCTTCGTTAACGTCCATTCCTCACTTTCAGTCCCTTGGGTTGTGCCAATCTAGTTCATACAATGGATCTGTCACATGGATCTGTCATACGCATCTTTCCTTAATAAACTTTTGCCCATAATATTTAGGTCTTTTATCAGAATGGCCATGGGATCATAGACCATGATATTATGGTCTATTGTCCTACGATCCATCTGGGCTTCAATATACTTATGACACTCTGTAATTTATTCAGTTCAATATCAAGGAATGCCCCATTATCTGCAATGGGCATCTACACCACAGCTACCATTTGCTCATGGAGCGAACGCGGAGGGCTTATTACACAACTCCTCATGGGAGGGGGGGATAGAATGAACCAGTTATCACTATTACTGTGATCCAGACAACAAGAGCTTGAGCATGGCCAATGTGCTTCTTCTTCTTTTCATTTTGCCTCTTTGTTTAGCAGAGTTTCTTGCTATATCAGGAACTCATTTTAAACCTTGTGCTTAGATTAAAAGTGTGACCTGGTGGAACGTTGCTTGAGAAATATGTCCTCCCCACCCATCCTATGCAGAACTAGTTGTACTCAGTGGTAGAGTGGTAAATTTTGAAGTGCAGCCACTCTTCATGACAGTCCCATATCCATCCCAGCGAAGATGGGCCAAAAATTCAGACTGCCGTGTTGCTTCAGATTAACAAAACCAGTTCTAGTAGTTTTCGTCTCCACCAGTCACAGGGCTTTTGGAAAGCAAATGGTCTTAACTGCCCATTCAAAAATACTTTGCATTATGAAAGGAACACTGTATAGTTGCTGGGAAAATTCATTTCCCCCCAGCTAGAATTACAACTAAATTCACAGGAAAATCTGAAGAGGTGGCAGTTGATGCCAGTGTCCCTGCTAATGAAAAAGTGCAGGCACTGCAGCCCTGTGAGCCCTGATTCCACTACACCACTGGTTGTGTTATGCTTGGATACCTGTCTGGGTATTTACACTGATGTCTGAATATAATTGGTGATGGGTATATCTGATCTGTGTACTAGTTATTTTCTTTCTTGTTAACAGAAATGCAAATAGTAGATTTCCTTTCCTCCTTTGCTGCTATGTAAAAGCCCAGTTTTTTTAAAAAAAAATACATTGAAAAATATTAAGGAGTACAACTTATACCAAATGATTAAAAATTTCAAACCTACACACACACACACACACACACACACACAAAACACACACACACAAAATTCACAGTGCCTTGGGAGAAAACAATAATTTCAGGATTTTACAGAAACGTTTCTCTAAAGCAGTAAGAGGTTGGGATTCTGAAGGAAATGCCCATTACTCCTTTTGGTTTAAATTTGCTGCACATGTACAGAGACCATTAACTGGTAGGGTTCAAAAGGATTCTAGACTATTTCAGTTAAAACTGGATTTATGGGTCCATTAGTAGAACTTTCTGCTTGCCAAGAGCCATCCTTGGCTTTGGAATCATCACACATTTCCAGTTCATTCCCACTTTCTTGACCTGGAAGGCAGAGATCGATTGTAACTGAGTTTGCTTCCTCTTCTTTCTTTACATCATTCTGAATATCAACTTTGTGTTCTGGGCATTGGGTCTTTTGCAGTTGTCCATTCTGGGCAGGATACATGCTAGCAATAGCATCGTACAGAAACTGATAATCTTCCTAAACAGGATCAAAACAAAACAAACAAACAAACAAACAAGAGTTAGTATATACATCAAAGTGTCATCTGCTCTCTTTCCTTCTCTAGGTGATTTTTACTGAGGGGAAGGAAGATGAAGCACACAGAGAGACAGAAGACAGGCAAGGTGTAATGTCTGGGCTTACTAGCCCACCACCATCCATCATTCGTAAAGCAGTCGTTTTCAAACTGGGTTAAAGGGAACCCAAGTTTACTGAGAAGCTTATTATGGATCCCTCAAATACAAGATCAGTGATAGCAAGCAAATCACCCTGAAAGACAGCTTGCCCATCACTACTCATCTTCCCCTTGTAGGACATAGCAATAGCACGGTGTAGGTGTGTCCAAGAAGCAGGGCAACAGTGAGGAGTTTGGCATCTTCTCAACACATCAGGCCAAGAAAGTGCTCACTACAGGCTTAGGCATGTACCCTGGAACATGTCCGAGAATCCTCTGCGAAGGGAAGGGGTTCCTTGGCCAAAGCAACAAAGACAGCCATGGGAGCCAAACCACCACGGGAGCAAACCTAACTGCCGGACAGACTCAGCAACCTCTTAGGTACAGAACTGAATGCAAACATTAAGGCAGATCTACACTTGTGTCAAATCATTACGGTCTCATCAGGGTAACGCTATATCCCTCTTGCCCATTTATACCCCTTAAGACACACAATGACATTTGTTGAATTATTTTGGATAATGTGGAATAAAAAGCAGGATATAACTTTATAAAAGCAGTATAAGAAATATGTAATGTGTCCCATCAGTTATCAGTGCACTTCAATACCGCTATAAAGGAGTAGTGTTTTTAGGATGTTTTTAGGATGCTTTAGGATTTTTATGCAGTTTTAATAATATGTGTCATGTTTTAATCAGTTTTATGTATTTTATCATGTTGTTGTTCCCCGCCTCGATCCAGATGGAGAGGCGGGTAAGAAATAAATTATTATTATTATTATATTATTATTATTATTAATTATTATCTACCTTAAGTTACCATTTAGTAAATAGGTGGGTTTTTTCCCCTAGTTTTAGAAAACATAATTACATCAAATCCCAGCCATTGACCTTGTTCAGACATAATGATGAATGACAGTTTAGTTAGGATGACCATATGAAAACGAGGACAGGGCTCCTGCATCTTTAACAGTTGTGACGAAGAAGGCATTTCAACAGGTGTCATTTGGATGCATGCAGCACCTGCTGAAATTTCCTCTTCGTCACAACAGTGTAAGCTGCAGGAGCCCTGCTCTCTTGACCAAATACAAAAGAGGGCAGGGCACTTTTATGATGAAAAGGAAATTTCACCAGGTGCTGCATGCATACAAATGACACCTGCAGAAATTGCCTTTTCTAATCAACTCTTAAAGATACAGGAGCTCAGTCCTCCTTTCCATATGGTCACCCTCATGCTCTTTTTAGCAGACAGTTTTAAAAAAAATTTATATAGGAGCATTTGGAGGTGAAAGGAGTATAACATCTTTGGTTACTGCTTTCCTGTTGTTTTATTGTAACTATTTTATTTGTTACTTTAGTTACTTGATTGTATTTTTATTGTATTACGCTGTTTTTGCTGGCCACCTTAGATACTGTGGGAGAAAAGAAGGGTAGTATTTTAACAGTGCAATCATATGCATGTTTACTCAGAAGTAAGGCCTATTAAGCACAATAGAACTTACTCCTGGGTAAATGTGTAAAGAATTGCAGCATTAATTAATTAATTAAAGAAGAAGCAAAGGAAGAAAGCATGAAAGAAAAGTTCAATCTACCTACTGAACCGTAATGTCACATCATCATCATCATCATCATCATCATCAGAAGCCCATACAACTAACTTGTATAACAAATTACTTACAAAGGAGGAAAACATTCCTGGCCTGGCTTTGCGAAGAGATTTCACAAGTTGGAAAACATCTATTATGCCTTCAGTCTCAGCACTTTCCAAGAGGTTCATCAAGGCACAAAATACTCCTGTTTGCTGGGACCCATCACTACAAAATGACATTCCAGGAAATCAACAGTGTTAGTCCATAGCAGAAACAGGACAAAATGTGCAGCAATGCCTTGGAATAGGATGGTAGGATGCTTCGTAGGTTCAGCATCCTGTACTGCAGGAGGAGTGGGTACACAGCACAATCCCAAGGCTTGCACTTGCACCTCACTAGAAGCCAGAGTGCAATGTCAGTAGTGCAACTCAGATGGGTCTAGCATGGGTTGACGTGGGGCACCTACCTTTGTGCATGGCCTGGACTGGATCACAAAACAGCCTTGATAGAATCAAAGGGTACACACTATTTTGACACATATTGAAATAATATAAAATTATGTAATTTATGTATGCAACAGTACCACTCGGCCCTGATTAAGGCCGCTATCATAGTTGATATGTGGATATTCATATATCATCTTGAAAATTTGCTTGAATAATTAAGCGAGTATTCAAGATGATACATGGAAATCCAAGTATCAACTGTCTCAGAGGCTTAATGAGAGCAGAAGGCCAGGCAGAGTTGTGCAGTGGCATTTTCTCGCTGACTGGATCTCCATCCTAACATAGTACAGCACATTGAGCTACTGGATACATCTTGGATGTAAAGAAAAATCTGAGACATTACCAAGTACCTAACCAAAGTCTTTTGAGTAAGCTTAGCAGTAATGTGATAAAAGAACAGCTCCCTTCATCAATTATCAACTGGCTGAAAAATAGGAAGCAGAGGGCTGGAGCAAACAGACACATCTCACAATAAAGGAAAGTAAGTATTGGGGTCCCCCAAGAAACTTTGCTGGAACTGGCACTATTTTATTTGTTCATAAATGATTTGGAGTCAAGGGTGACTAGTGAACTAAAAAACCAACAAGGGAGAAAGGTACTAATAATACCTCAAAACAGAAGAGAAAATGTTCCCAAGTGCCATAAAAATGAGCCTGTTGCATTGAAGGAGCCCAATGCATTTCAGAAAGAAGTTACCTTCCTCAGGGGCCACTCACATATCTTAAAAAGTCTTGCTAACTCTTCCTCTGTATCGAATTGCTCTGAAAGACTTCTTAAGATATTCAAGTGGCCCCTGAGAAAGAAAACCTCTTTCTGAAGTATGTTGGGCTCATTAAAGCTTTTTGAGTAGAGAACTAGTGCTGTTTGTCGAGGACACCAGATTATTCAGGATGGTAAAAATCCAAGAAGACTGTGAAGTGCTCTAAAAGGTTTTCTCCAAATTGGGGGAAGGTGCAACGGAATAGCAAATGAGGGTCAGTGTAAGAAACCGTACATTGATGCACTTCATGGAAAAGCATCCTGACTTCAGGACCCATTGTTTTATATCTGAACTGGTGGTGAATAATCTTGAAAGAGGTCTTGGGGTTGTGGTGGACAGCTCAGTGAAAATATCAAATCAGTGCATGTCGGTGATGAATATGGTAAATTCTATGCTAAGGATTATGTGGAAATGGATAGATAACATGACAGCCAACATCATAAAGCCTTTATATATAACAATGGTGTAGAGTACTGTGCACAGTTCTACACCTGGAAAAAGAGCAGAAAAGGACAACCAAACGATAAGGAGTTGGATCACCTTCCTTACAAGGAAAGGCTAATGTTTTTATTTGAGAAAAAAGATGGGGATGGCATGATGGAGGTCTATAAAAATATGCCTGGAGTGGAGAAATGGATAGAGAGAACTTTCCTCCCTGTGTCCCGTAACACCAGATTACTCAGGGTAGTCAATGAAATTGACTAGCAAAAGTTAGACAAAAGAAAGAACATCTTCACATGTCACATAATTGTGTTATAAGATGTGGTGACAGCCACCAACTTAGAAGGCTTTAAAGAGGGATTAGACAAATGAATGGGTGATAGGTTTACCAATAGCTATTAATCATGATGGTGGAACCTCCACTTTCAGAGGTAATAAACACCAGTTGCTTTGGAGACAACAGGGGCCTTAGCATGGACATCGTGGAGAAACAGGACATTGGATTAGATCAGATTTCCCCAAGCTGGTGCCTTCCATCACTTTTGGACCAGAACTCCCGTCTGCCCTAGCCAACATAGCTGATGGCTAGGGATGATGGGAACTGTAGTCCAAAACATCCAGAGGGCACCATGTGGGGGAAGGATGGCCTACACGCAGAAGGTAAATTGAGAGATGTTTTGGATTTCAACTTCTATAAGTCCCTGCCAGTATGGCCAATGGTCAGGAATGTTGAGAGCTGAAGTCCACAACATCTAGAGATCTACTTTCTGCCCACCTCTGGCCTAGAGGGACCCTTGATCTGATTGAGAAAAAAAGAGCAGTATTCTCAGGTGTTCTTCACAGCAGTCTCTGAACAGGATCTGTTTATCTGACCAGGGATAATTTCATTAGCAGATATAAAGATCCACAATCATTCTTTCCAGACCATGGATGCACGTTTAGGGGGATGGGCAGATGTAACAATAACGAGGTATGAAAACTGATAATGTGACAAAGCCCAAAGCAAAGCCAAAGGAATGTGTGACCAAAAGAAAAATCAAACCACAACTAGCCTCAAACATTGTTACAATATCTCCAAAGTCTGGACTCACCGGCAGTGAACAACAATTGAAACATTCTTGCTGGACATATCAGCTGTAGCATCTGGTGATGGAAGCTTTTGTTTGAGATTCTGGATCATGGTGATTATTTCTTTGGGACTTTCTGGGAGAGAAAAGCCTTTCCATTTATGGTATTGATACTGAAAGACTTTTTGAGTTTCTTTCCTCTGCAACAAGCAGATACATAGAGAGGATCTTCAAAAGACGACCAAGCAGACCAGAGAAAATACAAGTCGTATAGCTGAGAACCATTAAGAGAATGAAATTAATTGCACCTACACAGAACAAAATATGGATTGGGGGGATCCGTTATGAAGAAGTTGAGCTAATCCATTACTCATCCTCGAAAAAGACAGAGCGTCATGAAATGGGGGGGATCGCATTTCCCTACCATTGCTTTGCCTCCTGCTTCTGTCCCTTAATAGGGATGAACAGCTTCCTCTTTCTTCACATGGGGAAGAAAGAGGAAGCAAGCAATGGCCACGTGCCCCATTCAGCAGGAAATGGCAGCAGGTACTGCTATAGTAAAAAAAAAAAACCAGATTTTCTGGGTCTTATTTTTTTATGGGAAAAAGAGCAGAAGACGTGGGAGACACGTGGGAGGCAGATGGCATCAACAAAAGGACCCACGAACATCCATGAGTGGCCAGTAACGAGCGTGCTCTGAAACGCTCATCTGGTGACGCTCCGTGTCTCATTAAAAGGTCTCAAAGGTTAGCTAAACCCAATTCCTGGAAGCTGCTTCTAAAAGGATAGCTTTTAGTAACGTAGCCGCACACTCTACCTTACTGCATAAAAATATAAGCTGCCATTTCTTATTTTAAAGTAGTTATTAGGGTGACCGGAGGCAACAGTGGCAACAAAATAAACACATTTCCACCCTCAGTCTTCAAAAGTTGGGTTAGACCACTGGCACCATCACTATTTTTTAAAATTGAGATCTTTATTTTTAGAAGGAGATAGATGGAGAGGCGAGGAGAAGGGAGGAGAGAAAACAGTGACAGAAAAGCAGAAAGATAGACTCAGGGGGAGTCTACAACTGCCATTTATTGCAGGATTGTATCACAGTCATCACTGACGGGGCACATGACGTTCACCTGTTCCCACAGTGATCTTGGCTCCACCTCTCAATTTTCCTGAAATATCCCTGACTGCTTTTGTCGGGGGGGGGGGGTTCTGTCTCTCTCGCTTCCGTTCCGAAGAATGTTTGCGGTGTCCCTCCCTCTTTTGCGAGGCCGTTGCTGTTCATAGCGAGTTCCAGGCTCAGTGAACAGCCAATCAGCTGTGAGGGGCGTGTGCATGGATATCGGAGGTGTGCGGGAGTGGAACTGTCCGCCATTTCCGCCACATGTTTTGGATGGGTATCGGCGCGTTTTTCTGCTGAGTGTTTTTTGTTTTAATACAACCATATCTCTGCGCAGGAGCGCATATTCAATAGAGTTCCTATCCCCTCGTGTGTTGCTGTCTACCTGTGTTCGTGCATATCCGTCATGAGTCAATAAAAAAGACCCTCTGCCCTGTAGCCATCTGCTTAGCCCCGCCCATTTCTACTGATACACATTGGAAAGCACTGTAATGGGGTGTACATGCTCCCGCAGTGGCACTCCTGGTGAACATCAGTCACGTGTGCCCCGTGAATGCCGATCACGGAAGCAGGGAATATTCGGAAGCATCCCTCTTCCATAGCAAAAAGGCTGCAGGTGTAGAATAGCCCATAAGCAACATAGTTAAGAGTGGTCCTATTTTGCAGACTGCTATTAAGAGAGGAACATGGTGAGCAATGCCTCTTTCATACCACTTCCAAATCTCTAATAAAACTATTCTTTGCCTTCGAACTCAGGTGGGACATGTCTTTTGTGCATGCCCCATGGGTTCCGGATATGAAAATTACCATTGTGGTGTGATAGCTCTATGTCACAAGAATAATGCCCAGGTTCTGTTTTATCATTCACAAATTTAAAATGAAGCTCAGATTTGTCTAACGTATTATGAAATCATAGCAACAACTAAACACACATAAGAAATCAAAGACTTCTGTTTAGGTTGTAACCCTATGCTCACCTGGGAGTAAGTCCCATTGAACTCAATGGGGTTTTTTTTCAGAGTAGAAATGTATCAGAATGCACTGTAAGTCTATCTCAGCTTTGGAAAATGCTACAGAAATGCAGGGGAGGGGGTGGGTTGGAGACCAGTCTTATTTTACCTTCATATGAGTAAGATCAAAGGCACGAACGGTGTAACTGGAATAACGGTTGACATCTGTCAGTTCAACTGTGAGGCCATCATATGTCTTTTGTCCGTCTCCCCAGTACTGTGCACAGTGTTCCTAGAAGTGAAGAAAAGCTAAATCAGTCACTACAATATGGGTAAATTTGAGCTATAAGATGCAAGTAGGAAGGTACAGGCAAAGAAAAGACTAGCTGGCCTGGAGCTAGCTCTTCAAGAGTGTCAACTTAGTATCCTATTGTTGTTTGGGTCAAGTAAGACAAGGAAAAGCCTTTCAGTGTAAAATGGGGACCACGTAGCTGGGACTGCGTAGTATTGTTATTATTATTAATTGAATGTCTTTGTTAGGGATGTCGGAGGAAGCCAGTTTGGGGGTGGAGCTTGGCAGGGTTTTGCCAGCTTGTGGATCCCTGAGATGGCTCAACTCAGCATGCAACAATCAGGCAAACTCATGATTTCCCGCTTTTTTGTGTGTGCAAATTGCGATTTGCACAAATTTCCAGTTGGGAGTATTTACAGAAATTGCAAATTGCACAAAATTGTGGCCATAAATAGCACAATTGGTGCAAAATTGCGGGCATAAGTGGTCCTTTACGCCTGCATTTTTACACAAATTCTGCTATTTATGGCTGCAATTTTGCACATATCGTGATTTTTATCAATATTCCCAACCCACCCTACATGCATGCAAGAATTGGGTAAATGTTGGGAGTCAGGCAAGAAGAGCGCAAACAGGACTCAGGGGTGTTCACTCGTCCCTAGCTTAGTCGCCTTTCTCTTTAAAAAGACAAAAATCAACATACAACAAAATTATTAGAACATACAAAATATAAACAACTAAGAGCAATTTCCAATAAAATACTATAATAACAAATAAGTACAGAATAAAAAGTTCATCATATGCCTTCAAATACCTGGGAGTAAAGGGAAATCCTGACCTAGTATTGAAAAGATGACAATGTTGCCGCCAGGCAGGTCTCACTGGGGAAAGAGTTACACTGTCAGGGGGCCATTACTGAAACGGCCCTCTCCCTTGCTGCCATCCTCTGAGCCTCCTTCATACTGGGAGTATATGTACTGATGATTGTACGTGCGTCATATGCATGGGAATGCACAATATAATGGTGCATGTGAAGGGCCAGATACCTCCAGGTCATTCAGGCCTAATAGTGGTTGATAATTCTCTTCTGTTAGATAGCACTTCACTGTGCATACAAAACAAACTTGAGCCGACGATACAGCAGATTTGGCAGTAGTACCAGGCACATTAGGAACATCATAGTGTTGACACTTAGGAGTCATGTTCCAAGCAAAACAGCAGCCATTGAGCATTTATATCATAAGCCATATACATTTTTTTCCAATGACATATATCTTGATTGAGCACTCTAAGGCTACAATCCCATGCATGCTTACCCAGGAGTGCATTGAGTAAGCCCTACTGAACTCAGCGGGACTCAACTCTAAACATGCATCGAATCAGGCTAAACATTTTTTTTTAACTTGATGTGATTTTCAGGTTTGGAAATCAGGATTTTAATTTGGACCCTCTGAATTGCAGGATTTCTCTGTAGGAAAAGCTTTGTCATCTTATAGATGTATGGAAATTAACTCACTTGGGTGTCATCTTTCAACTCAGTCAGCATAACAATGACTTTTACTTTTCTCTGATAAACCATATTCCAGAAGTCACTGATGGTTTCTGGGAGAGGCCCTTGTGTGGCTATTATTGTATTTTGAAGCCAATAACCCTGTTTAAAAAAACAAGTTTGGGGTGTGGGTGAGGGGAGAGACACAGGTCAATAAACATGTATTATTTTCATAGTAAGTTAAGGGAGGAGGAACAACTGCCTGAATTTTCCTCTGAGTAATAAAGACCAAATTCAAGACAATGGCTTGGGTTGAATTCAAGACAATGGCTTGACATAATTCATCTATTGCTCAGTTGGGAGTGATCAGAGGGAAACAGAGAAGGTAAATCGATATAGGCTTACTTGGCTCCTAAGAGATGGAATTCAAGCAAGCAAAAATCTCATCAAGAAATGTGGGTTGACCCATCAATGCCATTGGTCAATGGACCCATCAATGCCATTGCTTTAAGGAGGATTCCTGCATTGAACAGGGGGTTGGACTCGATGGCCTTATAGGCCCCTTCCAACTCTACTATTCTATGATTCTAACAAAATGGGTAGGCCCTGGGTCTACACAAGGGGTGTTGAGCCTCTTTCATCCCATGGACTGTATTCCATTTCGAAGAATCTCTCAGAGGTTGCATTCCAATGGAAGACAGGTCCAAATGAAAAAGAGGTGTGGGGCCAACATACCAAAATCCCAGCATATTTTAGCTTAAAGTTCTTTACTAACAGTAACTAAGCCTTAGAAGAGGCATTTCAGCCATTTAGAATGGGTGAAAAAGTGCACAAATGCCAGAAAACCACCAAATGATTGTTGGGTTGGGGCAAGTGCCTGGGTCTGGGTAGGGCTGTTTGGAACCCTAGGAGGGCAGGATTTGGCCGCCAGGCCTCAGGTTCTGCTCCTCTGGTCTGCACAATACTTCTTAGTGCACTGGACAAATTTGTTACATTGTCCATATCAAATTCATATATATATATATATATATATATATATATATTGCAATACTCAATGCAAATGATTCAACCACAGTTAAGCACTTTCAATTACCACTGATTTCAATGGGAAGTTAAACATGTGCATAAATCTCTCTCTCTCTCTCTCTCTCTCTCTCTCTCTCTCTCTGAAATCAATTTGATGTAATAGTGTTTAACTGTGGTTGGATCCAACACCCCTTGTATGTGAAATAGATCCATTCCTATGCCTATAAAAAGTCTGAAAATTATACATGGTAAAAGTATTAATGAATTAATAAACAGATGGAAAGGATCAGTGACTGGAGAGATGCTGAGTCACAGACACTTCCCATCTGGCTTTTTTTTAATATGATGGCTTTATGTCCTAGCTCCAGGATCAGAGTAGATAACTAGATAGATGACTATGGCAAACCCTCAAACAGGACGTGATATGAGGGCAATAGCTCTCTCCTGCCAGAGAATAACAGCGTGGGGTGGGAGAAAAGCTACTGCACTCATATCACATCCTGCTTGTGGGCTTCCCATTGGCATCTGGTTGACCACTATGGAAAACAGGTTGTTGGACTAGATCGCCATTTGGTCTATGGTGGCCAGCTGCAAAAGTGGGCAGGGCTCCTGAACCTTTAATCATTGCTTAGAAAAGAGAATAGCAGATGCAGCTTGTCATGGAAGCAGAAATTCCCTCTCCTGCACAACTATTACAGATGCAGGAGTCCTGTCCTCTTTTAAGAATATAAGAAGAGCCATGCTGGATCAGACCAAAGGCCTCTCTAGCCCAGCATTCTATTCCCACAATGGCCAACCAGATACCCCAATAGGAAGCTCACAAGCAGTACATGAACACGACTGCACCCTCCCACTCATGTTTCCTAGCAACTGGCATACAGAGGTATAGTGCCTCTGATCCTGCAGGTGGCATATAGCCATCATCAAGAGCAGTAGTCATTAATAGCCTCCATGGATTAGTCTAACCCCTGTTTAAAGTCATCCACGTTAGTGGCAATCTTTTAACTCTGGCCACACTAGTTTGGTCTGATCTAACAGGTTTCTTACCTAACTGCAAGGGGGCGGAATAGAATCCAAGTTTTCACCTTCCTGATTGTTAATATAATAAGCTCATTTTAGGGTTCTATGGCATATAAAACAATCCTGTATTAGATGGTTTTGAATGTGACCTAAACACATAAATGTGACTTAAACACCTGTGAAAGGTAGATAAGTTATCCAAAACACACATACAGTTATGAAGGAAGCATTGATATATTTGTTGGGTTCCATATCGCAGTCACTTTCTTCATCCGAGGAGTCACTGGGATCATGTTCACTCTCTCTGCTCCCCTCTTCTTCATGTTTAAATAACACTCTGTTATAGTCATCTGCACAGCAAGGAGGTCAGAACAGTTAGATACTTTCACAGGGGTTGACCCCCCATCACCACTGTATCATAGATCACAAGTGTGCAAAAAGTGCCGCTATTTAGCAGTCCTAGTATGGCCAAGAGCTACATCTGCTCATGAGGATACTACACAAATGAATTTTAATAATAAAAGTAGGACCTGCATTAAAATGTTGCAGAAGGGAATGCTCCTTTTCACTGTTCTAGTCAACCAACCATGTCCTTCCCTATGATACTCCATTCCATTTCTCCTCCAATCCAGTTTTCTGTCCCCTGCCTCCCACCCCAACATTTATTCAGTATTCCTTTGCCACTTAACATGCTGAGTCCTCATTAGGCTGTTTTGGAGGGTTCCTCCTTAGGGTTTTCTGTTTTTTGTGATTTTTTTTTTGTAATTCTGAAAACCTAAGCTAGATCTACACTACTGTTTTACAGCAGTGTTGAAGGGCACTGATAACTGTTGGGACACTTGACGCGTTCCATATACTATTATTTATTTATTTATTTAGCACCATCGATGTACTTTCATAGTGTCGCTCCCTGCTTTTTATACCATATTATCCCAAATACCGCAACAAATGTCATTGTGTGCTCCATGAGGTATAAATGCGCAGGAGGGATATAGCGTTACCATGATGAGATCGTAATGATTTGATACAAGATGTAGATCTGGCCTTGGCGGTTTTCTTAAGCCTGTTGATGCCTCCCTTTTGTGCATGGGTAGTGCTCTTTTGGCTACCTAAGCAAATACCGGATACTGAAACTAAAGGGCCTGGTTTTCTATTCAAGCATGAGCTAAATTACTTTAGTTTGTCCATTCTGCTCATATTTCCCAAGATGTCCCTCCCTTAACAGCCACTTCTCCAGTGCCAGCACCCTCTTAAAAACTCTGCTGTCCCTAATGCCTGACTTGTCTTCCCAGAATATCTACAGGTTGACACATATCTTTCTTTCCCTTCAAGTCCCACCTTTCTCCCTCCCCTTTTAGACTCCTCAGTCCTCATCCCACCCACAACGAAGGCTATGCCACTGCAGTTGCTCACAATTCAACCTTGCTTCAGCTCTCCCTCTCTTGCCCTACAGTCAAATTCTGAGCTCAGTCTCCTTCACCTTCTGTGCCAGGTTCCCAATAAAAATCAGTCCGCAAAAGCTACCATTTGTTCTGATCTGAAAACAAAAACAACACGTATATATTCCAATCAGGATAAAATTGTAGATTCAGGAGCAATTTTCATTGGGAACATGGCACAAAAAAGGAAGGGTTAAATACATATGCCCATCTATAGGCTACACTCCTGGTCCAGATTTTGGGGTGTGGGGTGTGTGACTTTTATTTGTACAATTTTGATGACAATAGAAATGCATTCAGTCATCATATCTAGCTCAGCCCTAAGGAACGGACACATTATGTTAACGTGAGAGAGTGAAAACTGATGTTTTTCAAAGAAGATCAACTTTGTTGATGATGGCTTGAAAATTGCATGGACCAACACCTGGCTTTGATCAGCAGAAGATGCTGAAGGAGTGTTTTCTGGAAAGATCTAAGTGGGATTTGAAGTGTATTTTTCTCTTCAGTTTATACTTTTTTTAAAAAAACTTTCTGTTTGGAAGTTAATTCCTGAAATACTCACATGGAATAACTGTTGAGCTCCGGTTTTTACTTTTATTTTCATCTTTCTTGCCAGTTCTCTGTGACTGCCAGTTCTTATATGCAGGCATCCTCTAACAAAAGAGATGTTAAGACTTACAGAGCACACTCCAAATAAAAGCCCTTTGTTAAGAGATACTTAAGTAGAAATACAAAATCATCCCACAGTATTATGCTCCCTTTACTTTTACTCTGCTATCAGCTTCATGTCTTGCCAATTCACTCTTCGGAAGAATGTAAAAGCGGAGAACATATACCCAGCTTTAAACTAAATCATGAAAAGTAGTGATCTTTTCCATTAAGGCTGGAGAGCCAAGAGAGACGCAATTTACCTGGAATTCAGCTTCCAACAGAGATGGATCACTGGGAGGATCTCTTTTCTTCAGGTGATTAAGGTAGTTGTGCAGTTCTGAGATACTGACCTCTGTTTCACCAAACTGCATGTATTCAACCAAAGCTTGATGGATCAAGATGTACTGTGCCTAAGATTGGGTAGATTGCAAAAAGCAAACATGACAATTAAAAGGAATACATGGAACATTTCATAAACATAAAATTGTACAGAGTCAAATTATTCTGACAGAATACTTGCTCTCCAACAGCTCAAGGGAGGGCTTACTTCTAAGTAAACATACAATTTTTTCAGAGTTGTCAGAGAGTAAGAGCCTATCTACACTACTGCTTTAAAACGGTTTAAAACGGTTTATTACAGTTTTGAGAACTGTTGTGGCCCAGGACAAACTCCATATACAATTTTCAAAACGTTTTCAAAGTATTTTATCCTGCATGTATAGATAGTCTCTAAGTTCCCTTGAATTGAGTGGGGTTTATTTATGAGTAAACATGTAAAGAATTGTGCAGCGCATCAAGTAAAACCTCATGTGAACTTCTCCAAATATAACCAAGGTAAGAAACATTTCACACGTTATGCAGTGGTAAACCAAAACACCCGAGTGTTGTTGTTGTTGTTATTGTTGTTGTTGTTATATTTCTATACCACCCCATAACCAAAGCTCACTGGATGATTTACAAAAGATATGCTCAAAAGGGAGCTGTAATCAGTCACAGCTCCCTGATACTTATATGATACATGCTTGCTGGGACCTCATGCTTTATATTTTTAGGTGAACATTTCAAACATCTTCAGGCATACATCTAAATTACAGGGCTGGGCAACCTCGGCCCTCAGCTTAATTTGGTATGTTGTTTTTAATTGTTTTCATCTTATATAAACCGCTCAGAGAGCTTTGGCCATGGGGCGGTATACAAATGTAATAAAATAAATAAATAAATAAATAAATTCAAAAGCCCTCTGCATGCATTTAGTTCAGACCTCTGGCAACAGTGAACTGTCCCTTTCTTGGTAGCCTGCTGTGTGGGAAAGAAGAGGAAAAGGGGGAAAAGGAGGTGTCAGAAATACAGAGAAAAGTGACTGGGGCAGGATCTGCGCTACTGCTTTGAAGTGGTTTAAAGCGGTTTATAATAGTAGTGACACCTGTTGGGGCCCAGGACACACTCCAACAACAATTGTCACTACGGTTATAAATTGCTTTAAACCGCTTTAAAGCAGTAGTGTAGATCGAGCTGATCCACCCGGATTCGACTCTGCTCCTACCCGCTACTGATATGCAGCTCTCAAAAGATTATCCATGAGGGAAGAGAGACAGAAGAGAGGTTGCTCATTCTGATATAAAATAATATAATCTATGAACTGTCTCCAACATTCAGGTTGGGTTCGCATGATCAGCAGGAGAAACCACGCCCTATGGGTTGATTCCTCTGCTCCCACACATGCCCACCATTTGCTTAATTACTGGTGCTGTGACACAGGTTGCTGTGCCATCCAAACTTAGTGCATGGTGGGGGTAGCTTCTAACCCACCTCAAAACCCATGGCTCGTAGTAGGAGTTGGAAGAAACAACCCATACTGCATAGTTTCCCCCACTGATCGTGTGAACCTGGCCAATATGATCAGAGAAATTGTGGGTAGAGAAATTGAGGGGACAATTTCACTTAATTTCTCCAGGGGGAGGTGAAATTCTCCAACAATTTCTCACAGGTAGGCATCCCCATTGATAAGGGTTGTAGAATAGCTTCTTCTTTTTTTTCCTGAGGGTTTTGGGTGACAATAGTATCAACTGTGTTGGCAGCCTGGCCCCCATTTTGCATCCTCCGCAATGCTCCATATACCTAGCATCACTCCAAGGGCATTGAGGGGAGGGAATGCAACCACCACAAAAAATAATGGTGAAGAAAATATGGAGAAAATAGAAATGTCCTTTTATTTCTAGAAGGTAAGAAAAGAAAAAATCACAGGAATTTCCTGGAAGTTTTCTTTCCCCATGAAAGGGGCTTCCCTTTTTCTGCCTCATTTTCAGGACCGTTTATAATTTATTTTTAATGTGTACTGGTGGTGTCTTTGACCTGAACTAATCACTGTGATGTAGCTGGGGGTACTGTCTATATTTTTCTTTCTATTACACATCTCCCCATTGCTCTGCAGTCTCCCAGCTGCCTGCACTTCCTGATCTGATAAAGCCCTATGGGATGAGTACAATTCCATGATGTCTTCCCCTCGTGCGGGAAGTTAAGGAGGTTGCAGGCTGTCAGAGAGATGATTGTACAATGAAAGACAGGACGCTGATGCACACTCCTCAGCCATCTCATAAGTAAGTAAGCATAAGAAGCCTGAACCAAATCCATGAGAATTTCTCCAAAACAAAATTTCCTTTGAGTTTCTTTTTAAAGTAATTTATTTTTTTATTATTATTTTTTTTTATTTTTTTATTTACTTCATACAGGACGTCTGCTCATAAGCATCTGACAGTGTGATAATTTAGATGAACGTCCACGATCAAGGAAAACTCACAAGACAGATATCCCTCTGCACCGAAATTGATACGCAACATTATTTATTGACGTATTTATTTCATTGAGGTATTTCCATAACGCCTTTCAGAAACCAGCCAAGAAACCCATTTGAACAATAAAAGAATCAGATAAAAACACATAATCAAACAGTAAAATGACATTTAAAAAAAACCTAGAAAAACAATTTTTAAAGACATTTTTAAAAAATGCCTCTTGACTCCCTTCTTGAACACACAGAGAGTGTGTGGACACAATGCCACAGGGAGTACAGTTCAGGGTTTAGGACCAACACAGGAGAAAGTCCTTTCCCAAGTGCCTGAGAAGTGGACTTCTACAAGCGAAGTTGTCTTCAAAAGGCCCTTTTCCTGTTGATCTTAATAACTGATCTTCATACCAAGACAGTAGCCTCCTCCTAGGTCGTACCACCCAAATGAATAGACCACTCACACAGTACACATCGGTGGCCACGGATAATGTATGAATTATCCACACCAGTGAAAATAGGAGTGCTACTCTAAGCACAAGACAGGGAGCAATCAGATGATCCAGCTGCAAAGAATGAGAAGATCCCTTCTGCTGCACTTGCTCACATGGCCCCATCAAGACACACACAATACGTGGGATGGGAGGCAGCCTGGAGGTGCCATCACCTGTCCCAGTGACTGGCTGTACCTGTGCAAGAAGAGGTACTTCTGACTTTACCAACTGAATCACCTGATTTGCTTACTTTCCTGGCTGTGCAATCCCCCTACCTGATGGAGCACTGGCAAGGTTCTAGCAATTCTACCTGAAGAAAAGTGGATCCTCTGCCTTGTCATCCACCACGATGCATTCCACGATATCAGTAATCTGACTGTAATTTCTTTTTGTTCAATACTTAAAGCTCTGGAAACATACCTCCACTTGCACCATGAGGCATCGCTGACGCCGCAACTTTACAATATAGCCATAGACATCCACTCTCCCCTCACTGTCCAGTCCCTCCAGCATTGCATCGATTCCAACGTAGGTTCCAGTGCGCCCGACACCAGCGCTGACAAGGTGGCAAGGAAGAGAAGAAGAAAATATCAGTCAAGTTGCTGATGATTAAGAGATGCAACTTAGGGTGCCTCTACAAGAGCGATTTAAAGCTCTTTCAAGGCGCATTAAAAAATTTACCTCTACAACAGCGGAGCGCAAATCGGGCGTCGAAGCGCTTTTTCTGTCCGATTATGCGTATTATCAAATGCGCGTTAAATAGCGAGTTTTAATTTCCTGCGGCAGTTAATGCACCTTATGACCATGTAAACAAGCGATTCTCTGCATTTCAATAACTTTACAGTGCGTTTCATACCGCCAGTTATACGCTGCACCGCCTGCCATTTATAGGAATTAGGCGTAAAAGCGATGGTGAGAAGATGCGCATAATCAGGCAACCAGGCGTCAAGCCAAATTCTTGTAGAGGGGGCCTTAAATGAAAGACCTTGACATTAACTTTGAAGCCTGTTCAAGGAGCTCAAGCAGACACTCAAGTCTGATTCTCCTTTCAGGGATATATTCCTTCATAATATTCTTGGCACATTTGAAAAAAAAGCACCAGCCTCTTTGTGGATGTGTGTGTTAATTCAGGCTGCAGGACGTGCAAATTTTTTTGCATAGATTGTGACATCCTCTGGTTTAGGCTTCTTTGTAGATTCTCACCTGGTCTACCCAGGCAAGAGAATGAGATGAGAATGAGGTGACAGAAATTATTGTAGAGCTTTGGAGGTGTGGAATCATATTTTGGAATGCTCCCTAATATTAGAAAAATCGCTGCATATAGTAAACTAGCACAGAAGGGAGAATATTTTAATGTACTGTTATAGAGTTAAAGAGTTGGGCTGAATTCTTCTCTAGACCCTGTAATTTAGAATGCTAAATAGTGATGCACTAAATCAAAATTATTATATATTCCAGATGTGCCCCCCACATGCAAATCAGGACCCCAAAAAGGGGGGAGAGTTAATGTACTCATGCTAAGGTCCCAATCCTGATCAGTACCCTGAGTTTACTCTAGAGTAATTTTAAAAAGATGTAGCTGTGTGCTACATCTTTGAAATAATATGTGCTTTGGCCCTAAGCCTTGCTTAGCAGAAATTATGAGGAAAGCTGGTTTACATTTAAATCTTACCTGCAATGGACGACGATGGGGCCACTAAAGAAATTGCTTAAAGCATTGACTCTGCGGCGTAACTTGAGAAGGAGATGGGGATCATCGGGTACTCCGTGGTCTGGCCAGCTTGTAAATTGAATGTGGGTCACATCTCTTCCCGTTGTCTTTTCCCTTCTCTGGAAAAAAGAGGGTATGTATGTGTAAATATTTATTGTTGCCATTTCAATATGAAGATAAAAAGCCAAGAAATTGTGGGAAAGGCCACATACATAGCAAGAGGGGATCAGCGTTGTCTGAGTTGATAATACTTAGCCAGAAAGAAGAATGTCAAAGGCTTTCCACACCTGCCCACCCTAACAACTAGTTTTATGATGCTACTTCATTAGAAGATTTGCTCAATGTAATCTTAATACTACACCACCCACCTTGTTCCCTCACAGCAAATATCTACTTAGTGGAAGAGCAGGCATAGTGCAGTGGCAAAGAGAGTGAGATGTGAGCCAAGAAAACTCATCTCAGCCATGAACTCACTAGATGGCCTTAGGCAAGTCTACCCTACTGCAATCTGGAGATAATAATAATTGAATATCTTACAGACTTGTAAATCTTACTGAGCTAATGTGTGTAAACCTCTCCAAGCATTATTATTCTTACTTACATTTGTGATATGCAATTTCTGAATGATGTAGTCAGGGCACACTTTGCATTCATTTATCTTCACGATGGTGTCTCCGTAAGATGCGGTTTCCTCCTCCATGGATGGCCAGTATTTGGCACATTTGATCTGTAGGAATGCAAGAGTCACCGGCTGAGAAGAGCCTCAATAGGAATATAACCTTCACATCCTTTATTTCTTTTTGTTGAAATATTCATTCATCCATTCATTCATTTAGTGATTTATTACAGTTCTATACCACCCAATAACCAAAGTTCTCTGGATGCTCACAAACACTTCAATTACATTTTCAAAAACAAACAAACCTGGGTACAATTTTTGATTGAAATCATGTTTGTTCAATTGAATAGGACAGAACTGGTTTTATTTTCCTTTCAGTGTGAGAACAGTTTATTAAAGGGTGACTAAAGATGCACACACACACACACATTGTGTTGGTTTCGTTTAAGAGACCTGCAGGATGCAACCACATCTGCTTCTGTCTCTCAGTAATCTGTTGCCCACTCTTTTCTTCTGCCTGCTGTGAGGCAATTTAAAAATTATTTTTGCTCCAGCAGATGGGAGGGGAGGGCGAATGATGAAACCAAACAAGGGAAATGCTTTGAAGTTGCAGGTCAATTCAAGTGTAATTTAGACAGAAAAAGTCCTTCCAGAATTCCCCAGCCAGCATAGCTGGCTGGCTGAGAATGCTGGCAATTGTAGGGCTTCTTTCAGTCTAAACATACATAAGGCTGCACCTTTCGTAATAAGGATCATAGAACTTAGGGAATAAAGGAATGAAGCTTACGGAGAAATGGAGCATAAGGCAGACACTGGGGGCTTCTTCTAGAGAGCTCCAATATGAAAGGACTACCTCTTTTATTTCACAAATTAATGCTCCTACCTCTAGGTCTTCATCTTCATATCCCCCCTAGTGTTTCTTCTCTGCCTTTTCTAGAAGAATTTGGGTTGTCTGATGAGTCTAAACTGGCTGAAAAGATATACTGCAAAATCGTTCAGACCCTGTTCAGATGACACGCTAAGCCATGGTGGTTAAGCATTTTCATTATGGCTTAGCATGTCGTATGAACCATTCCTAACCACAGCGGCTACATAACCACGGTTTAAGTATGCTCACTAACCGTTTGCTGCAAAAGGGTTAGCAGCCTAACCATGGCTGAGCATGTTGTCTGAACAGGCCCAATGCCTTTGTACCTCACCTCAAGTACTTCGTGACAAAGACGTTTCCCCATAAGTAAATGTATGAATTAATACCAATACACATTTCATATTTCAGACAACCATGTAGTGTGTATGTTTCTCTCACCCTGTTTCCCTCCTCGCAGCGAGTCACCATGACAACAATTGTTGCCTTTTGCTCCCAGATCATTCTCCAGAAATCATCAGTTGTCTCATCCTTGGGACCTGGCAGAAAGATTACTTTAATCACTTGAAACATTTTAATGTGACGATTCGAATGGACATGGGTCATCCAAGGATAAGCACTTTTAACTGCCATCAATTTCTTAACTTTCCCCATAGAAATTAATAGTGATTAATTTGGGTTAGATCTGGTCCTTATTGTTTAATATAGTAATTTGGAGGGAACAGAAAAATAAACAAACAGAAGAAGATCCTGTGTTCTTGTTGTTGTACATAAGAAACGTATTGCCAAATACATCTGTATTATTCTACCAGTTTGATATCATCACCATTCATTTGTTTCCCCATACAGTCAAAACCATATAAGGTGCAGACAAATATATTTATTTTACTTTCCTCCTGTGAGATTTAAGGTAGAAAAGAAACAAAAAAGGAGAAAAGGTAATACAAACCTTGGGCAGCAATGTATTTTCTTGGTTCTTTGAAACCCTATGACAGAAAGTCATATAATATTATCAAACAATTAAATTTTCAGGAATATTTGCATATCTATAGGAATTACAAGATTGAGAAGAATGTTTTCATTTTGGTATTAGGAATGTTGCTAACGAAATTCACTCACGTCAATGTGACTTGCATTGATGTAGTCCGATCCTGGGTCACCGGGTATTGCAGAAAGCTCCACACGGTTGTAGTCATCTTTTCATACAGGGTATTAGACACAGAATGTCAGGACAAAGAATATTGCATCTGACTCTTTTGTATAATTTCAGGGATTCGGGAGGGAGGGCTTAAGGATTGACATGAAAACCTCAATTCACAATATATACTTACATGGGAGGATATCAACGTAACGGTTTTTGTTCTGGTTGTAAGATTTGCGTGCATCTTTTATAGTGAATTTACTAAAAACTCTGGGAATGCTCTGCAAAAGACAAAATCCACCTGATCAAAAAGTGTTATGTCAAGGAATTATAATTATAGACAGTGGTGTATAAGATATTTAGCTCTTTCATTATTATTAATTTGCATAATAATAACAATTTCAACTGCCATCCTGAATCCTATTTTCTACATAGAAGGCCACAAGCCTATTCAGACTTGCTTCAGAGTAAGACCCAAAGAATTCTAAATAAGCATGCACAGGATTGGACTGTAAATTCCACAGGAATGATTATGAGCAATGATCATATCCAAGTCCTTGAATCTGTTGCTGAAATGGTTTTACCGGCATGCATGGCGCTACAGAGTAAATGGCCCCAGCCTCAGGGGGTTTACAGTGTATAATTCAACACAGGGGAGACAACACAGGAAAGGAAGATACACAGAGGCAGGTGTAATCTTGCCTCCAAGTTTCTGTCATACAGCTGAGATTATTATGAAGGGGATTCTAAATTCAGGCATTCTAAATCCCCCATGCAAAGAGGGAAAGTGGAAACAAAGATGATAGCTCTGCCCCTCTGTCACCTTCCACAAGTTAAAGGGTGACTGTCTCCAATCACACAGGGAGCCTACAAAAGCCGAACAGTCGTCCTTCAACTCACGGAGAGAAATGAAAGGAGCAGAGATACAATGGCCATTTCCCACACACAATTCTAATCACGTGAGAGAAATTAACTTCCAAATACGGCTTTTGTGTGAGGGCTCTTATGATTGTTTATTTCTCCTTGTAGGGAACACTACCAATAGTACAATAACAACGAAGCTTAAAACCAACTGCTCAGTTACTCACTAAAGGATATTAAGGGATGGGACCAGGTGCAAACTTTCAGGACATATCATATAATAATTGAAGCAGATCCAAATCAAGGACAGAACTACTACGTTAGAAGCAAATATGAAGTACCACACATGGAGGAATGGCCATCCACATAAATAAAGAGCAATATACTCTGATATTGAGTTGGAACCAGACTTAGTCATGCTTAAAGTAGACCCACTGAAATCAAAATCTGGATGGCTTTAAAAAGGGATTAGACAATTCATGGAGGATAAGGTTATCAACAGCTTCTACTCATGATAGCTATACACTAGTACCTCCAGTATCATAGGCAGTGTATATACCAGTTGCTGGGGAATACAATCAGGAGGGTCATGTTCTACTTGTGGCATCTGGTCGGCCACTGTGTGAACAGAATGCTTGGTTTAATCCTGCACGGCTGTTCTCATGTTCTTAACAGAACTTATGTAAGTCAGTACTAGGTTCCCTATTGATTTCAGTATGTATATTCTAAGCATAACTAACAGTGCTTTCAGACATGGGGAAATTGCATTTCCTTACCATCACTCTGCTTCCTGCTTCTCTTCCAAATTTGAAACAAGTTGAATTACACAGGAAGATAGCACCCTCTAGTGAGCATTTAATAGCGCAACTTTGCACATGGCAGGAAATCCCGACATATTTCATAAGAATTGGGCTTTCTGAGGTTTATTTTTAAACGGATTAGCTGGGAAAAGGAGCAGGAGACGTGCAGGAGGCTCACGACATCGTCAAAATGACCTAAGACTGATCCAATTCATTGTTAGGGGCATGTTTTACTTTTCTTCCAGTGTGTCATTGAAACCCAGGAATGATTCTTGTCTGAATGGGTCGTTGACCTCTTTCAATTGACATGTTAATTTAGCTAATATAATAATCTCATGCCTTCCTCATTACTTCCACTTACAGGCCCAGGCAATCTTTGCACCTAGCAAAAAGCTACGAAAATCCCTGTGAGGATACAATGAGCGGTCTCTTTTCTATGTACTAACAAAGCACAAGTATAGGAACCTTTCTAACAGGGCATCTTAAAATTCCCCTACATTTAGATAATGTTTTATATCTTTCGGTTAACTGAGAATGTCACTCTCCTAATAAAACACTTACCCTTCTGGCCAGGCACCTGTGCTTCTTGCCTGGCATCTCTCTGCCCACTCCCATTTCCCTGAAATCTGAGCCCTCACAGGGCTGGGTTGAGAGCATCCTTCTCCACACCCCGAAGGAAAACCAGCCACCAATGCTCATGTTTCTCTGACATACACTTGGGCTTTCTTTTGAATAGGGCACCAACCTGAAATTCATCCAGGAAAAGTCTTCCTTCATCAGCTATCTTTCTTCTATAGGTTTCTAACAGCAACTCTGCAGGAATTGGTTCTATACTCCTCAGCTGCCTTTCATCATCTTTAAAATAAGAAGGGGGGAATCCATGTACATATACGTGTTGCCTTGAATGTGCATAATGTCAATGTAATACACATTTAAAAACATGCTTAAGTGCATATTGCATAGTTATATAACATGTTTGCACTAAGCTTACTGCCCTGTGTGTGAGAACATCCAGGGACAGGCAAACTCAATTGGGTCCGTTTCGTAGGACGCTCGCCCCACCACTTGCTCTGCTCATCCCCATTCACAGCACCCCTCTGTTGCACATAATGGGAGTTCTGGAAATTGTGCATTTCCTGTTGTGTAAATGGCAGCCATGAAGGCCCCATTTACGCAAGAGCAAAGGTGTGAATGCTCCATTTGTACCTTTATTCTTGTGTAAACGGGGCCTTTACAGCTGCCATTAATACAGTGGGGGAAATAATGTAATTTCCAGAGCCTCCATTGTTGAGCATAATGGAGGATCCAGATGAGGAAGGATGGATGTCAGGTGTTCATCGGGCTGCACAGGCACTCGACCCTCGGATCTGTGAATATGCTGTGGGCGCCCAACTGGGTCCAGTGGGGGGTGGATGCAGTGGAGTCCATTGGATTCCCAGATAAAGTCAGGCACCCGCAACATCCCTATGGATCATTACTAAATTCATATAAATGGTGCAATGTTGAACTAAAGTACAAAAGCACTGGAAAGATTATGCTTAATTCTTCCCCTGACTGCTTTTTTTTTTTTTTTACTCACAAACCCATCTGCAACCACTTTTCTCCAGGTGGGGTTCTGAGAGCAAAATTAAGACTCGCTGGCTTAAAATTGCTCACTTCATGCTGACTTGAACACCACTATAGATACAGTATCTGTTGAGGTGTCCAGTGCATCATCTTATCCTGTTTTATGGAATCAATTTCAGGTTTTGGACAATGAGAATGTGTATCTGTTTGACCTACCAAATACTCTCTTGATCCTTGTCCATCATGGTTTATTCAAGCTAGCTTGGGGGTGGGGTGGGGGGCTGATCGGATGAATCATTATGTGATGGTGTAATTCCTAGTGCCTTGAAGGAGGCAGTGGTACAATCATTCCTGAAAAAAAGTCCCTTGACCGAGAGATTCATACTATCGTCTGGTCACAAATACCCTGTTCTCGAGAAAGGTGCTTGAGAGAGTGGTGGCATCTCAGCTGCAGGCACTCTTGAATGAAACTGATTATCTGGATCCATTCCTGTCCAGGTTCAGGATTGGTTTTGGGATGGAATCGGCCTTGGTCGCCCTGATGGATGGCCTTCTTCAAGCGAGGGCTTGGGGGAGTGCGACCTTATTACTTGTTCTCAATCTCTCAGAAGATTTTGATACTGTTGACCACAGTATCCTCATGGACACTGCTCTACAGTGGTTCAGCTCATACTTGTGGTTGCAGAGAATAGCATTGAGTGATTATACCTCAGCCCCATGGCAGTTGAACTGTGAGGTGTATTTAATACCTATAAGAAACCATTGGGTGGCCATTGGGAGATTTGGGGCAAGGTGTCACCAGTATGCTGATGACACCCTTCTCTCTGTGACATGTGAATTGGGAGAGGCCATGCATGTTTTGAACGGGTGCTTGGGTGCAGTTATGGCTTGGATGAGGGCCAATAAACTGAAGGTTAATCCTGATAAGAAAAGACTCTATGGGTTGGCATTTACCAGGTCTGAGAATTGGAGTGTTTGACTGTTCTGGATGGGATTGCCTCCCTCTGAAGGAGCAGGTCTGTAGCAGGTGCTCCTGGATCCATCTTTGTCACTGGAGGCCTAGGTGGCTCAGAACACTCATTACCAACTTCAGTTGGTACACCAACTATACCTGTTCCTGGATAGGGATAGCCTAACCACAGTGATCCATGTACTGGAAACCTCATGATTAGACTACTGCAATGTGCTCTATGTGGGGCGGCCCTCGTGCATGGTTTAGAAGCTGCAGCTAGTGCCAAATGCAGCAGCATGGTTTAGAAGCTGCAGCTAGTGCCAAATGCAGCAGCTGGAGTGCTCACTGAAACGTCTAGCTACGCTCACATAATAATAATGTGTTAAAAGAAACTGCACGGGCTCCCCATTAGCTACTGAGCCACATACAAGGTTATGCTATTGTTATATAAAGCCCTAAACAACTTGGGATGAGGATACCTAGCAGACCATCTTCCCTTATATACCCAGGCGACCTCTAAAATCAGAAGAGAAGGCCTTGCTGGTCATTCCAAAAAGAACGGAATGCGCCATGAAGCATCCAGATGGCGGGCGTCCCTGTAGTAGCCCCCAAAATCTGGAAGACTCTCCCTCATGCAGTTCGGGAGGCCGAAAATGTTATGTAATATTGTATTTTAATATTATGAACCACTGAGGGATTTCATTATATTCAGTGGCATACAGATGCCACAAATAAATAAATAAATAAATAAATACATAGGGAAAGGGGTTGTGTGTCACAGGAGAAATAATTCAGCACCCGCTTCCTGCCTGCTGAGTTGCCATTTTGTCTCCCCCACCTCCTGTTCTAACACATGCATTGTACACCCACCACACATGGTTCGCTTCTCAAGTCCAAAATACATGAGAAAGTATATAGACACGTCTGGCCAAGGCTGCACACAGGCTAGATCAAGGATTAAAAGATAAGAAAAAACTCCGGGACAAGGGAGCTTCCTATGGCCAAACTAGCTGTGACATTAATTTGGGGACAGGCTGCAGCTCATTGGTAAGGCCATGCTTTTCGTATAAAAGATCCCAGGCCACAAAAGACTCCCGTATGAGGCCCAGGAGGCTTTCTATAGGGATGAATGAGGATTTTGTTTCAGTTTGCAAATCACTCGAAAATGGCCTGCTCGCAATCCTGAACGTGAATGCGAATTCGAGCACATTTTCTTTGAAAATGTCTGCAGATTCCCGAACTTGCATTCACATTTACAAAATCTGTATTTGAAACATGTGCAACTTACTAAAAATGCACAACTTTTAAATCCCGCACGCTTTAGCCCATGGAGAAAATTTGTGCGAATTTGGAAATCTATAGAAATTTGGGGGGTTGCACAACTTCCATGTTGGGCAGACGTTCGTTTTGCACAATTTCCCAGTTTGTGCAAAGTGATCGGTGATTGCAAACATATGTATAAACCGAGAAGAGATGAGCAGCAAGCTGATGTTTGGAGAATCTTGGCGAGCTCAAACATCGCCTGTTTGCCCATCCCTAAGCTGCTGTTAAGTCAGTGTAGACCAGTTTGGTTTGATTCGGTATAAGGCAACGTCCTACGTTCCTATGCATGAATGCTAATTAATGTGCAAGATTCTTGTAATAGATACAGCAGCCATGTGAGGGGAGAGAGCAGCACTGAATCACCAGGACTTCCTGGTCCTGGTTGTGCTCCCCACAAACTGCTATTTACATTGCAAAAATGTGCAGGTTAATGGCTTTTACATTTAGTTTAGCCCTTATGCCAACGATGGGCAACTCCTAGACATTTTGACATGCAAGCATCAGATTTAGCCAGCAAAGCAAACAGTGAGGGATTATGGGAGTTCTAGACCAAAACATCTGGAGGGCCACATGTTGTCCACCCATGCTTTATACTCACAATGGCAAAGGGAAAATTATAGGGTCAATAGTTGAATAAGCCACTTTGAAGTCCAGAGGTGGTCCTGGAAAGCTCATCAGGTCCAGAGTATTCCCTGGCATTGCAATACCTATATGGGTCCCTGGGGAAAGTTTCTTCCCTACACAATTCCAAAAAGTTTGGTTCAACGCTAGATATCACTGTATTGACTTTACAATAAGCTGGATAAAAGCATCCCCTTGATGGCTGCACTTGCCAAAAGTACAGCAAGATAATATTTACCTCTTGGAACAAGCATTACAGATTCATCCGCATTACTGTAAGAAACATGCAAACAGTTACGTATGCTGAGAAACATTGTGTCATCAAAGCTTCCTGCAATCAAATTTTAGGCTACTACACTTGTGTCTGAATTCATATATACTAACAGTAGGCTCAGGTGCTGAGTTATAACAGCCCTGTAAAAGGGGCTATTAAGAAACACAAAGCAAGTATCGGCATGCTCTGGGAAACCCCAAGGTTTGCAGAAAGAGAAATACAAATATTTAGGGGAGGAGGAAACTAAGGGGCAATCTACCCCCAACAAAACAACAACAACAACCCAATGAGAACAGAACATGCTCAAGGGCCGTAGAATGCTGAGTGTATATGGGTGGGGAAAACCAGAAAATGTTGGAGTATTTTGAAAGAAGGCATGTTTCAACATGTTGCTGCAAGTCCTCCTTGTGAATTCCTAATAAACTCCTGTCTGCTTTTCTGCAGTTTGGTCCTAGGTGATTCAGAACAATATAGCTCTTTCTCATGTCAACATCACTCAGCTCCCATGGAGGGTTGTGCTGAACTATCTCTTTCTTCCTGCCCATATGGTTCCCCTGTTTAGGTGTGCTGGGATGATGTGGGGACAGTGCCATGGAAAAAGCAGTCTCATGGCATCTCATCGTATGTGAACTCAAATGAATCACGTCTCAACCTGCATCTGAATGAAAACATTGCAGTCTTCTCATCTTATGGTACTCAATAGGGAGAGAAAAAGTAATAATATCACCTTGATTTATCTCTGTTGAGGGTGTAGATTTTATACAGAACAATGAATAAAGCCAAAGATGTCACAGTAATGAGGAAAGCCAAAAATCCAATCAGGGCTTTAGAATTGTCTGTAAAAAAAGAGAGAGAATGAGAAAGTAGCAAAGTTGGGAAGTTCATAAGAAGTATAAAAATTATGTTACTATGTTGTGTCTTAACAGATAAATTAAAATAATCAGGAAATTAAAAGGAGCGATTTAAACTTGAACTTACATCTGGTGTCCACTGTTACCCATTTTACATCTGAAGAAAAGTTTCCATTGAAAACAACAACCTAAGAAATAAAAGGAACAGAAAAGCTTTTTTCTTACTCTAAACAAGTACATCACAAAAGACAAACCATTTTATAACTTTCCAAAATGTATATTCCATCAAATCCAAAGAAGTAAATTTTATTGTGAAGTCTTGAAGTTAATTCCTTATTTTATGAAAGCTTCAGTAAGGGGAGACATTAAAAAGAGTGATTCAAGCTAAGCATAGAAATTGTTTTGGGAAAAAAGATTAGTAAGAATTTGTAGTCTGATTATACTTTGCTTATCTCTTTAAAAAGGAACATATTGTGAAACAAGGCTGAAGATCTGAGAAGATGGACATTCAGTTTTACTTTTGAACCATTTTTGGGGTTCTGGCATGTTGTGAACATGCCCATTAAGCATGGCCCATTAAGTATGGAATTCCAGTGACCTAAAACATGGACTCACAAATGGCATAGTGGTTTTCCTCTGTTTTCCTGGAAACAAGGAGAGACCGAAAAGAAAGCTGACAATGTATCTTGAGGATGGTATACAGGAAACACCATGGCAAGGGACCCAGTGCCATAAAGCAAGTAAGTGTGAACAATGCAATCTAGCACAACATTTTGGGTAGGGTGTCCAGATCGCCCGGGGTTTCCCAGTCCTAACCGGGAAACCTAGGCCGATCTGGGCCAACTGGGGGGCGGTGGGGGAAAACCGGGGTGGCGGGGGGTCACGTGGCGGTGGCAGCGAGCGGTGATGAGCGGTGGTAGACCCGGCGGCGGAAGAGCCCGGGAAGCGGCCGCCCCAGCAGGTAAATGCCCCCCCTCGTGCCTCGCGCTCCTTACCTGCAGGGGCGTCCGCTTCCCTCTGGATCGCGAGGTGCGAGGGGGGGCACTTACCTGCTGGGGCGGCCACTTCCCGGGCTCCTCTGCCACCACCACCGCCAGGTCCACCGCCGCTGGGTCCTCCACCACTGCTGCCGGGCTCGTGAGGCCAGAGGCCGCGTGGAAGAGGCGGGAGAGGGCCGATTACATCACTTCCGGATCCGGCCCTCTCCCGTCTCTTCTGCGCGGCCTCTGGCCTCTTTGGGGCTCGTCGCGATGGCTTTTAACCAGTACTTTTAAAAAGTTTTTTTAGACCAGGGAAAATGCAGCATTTCATTGCAAAGGTAAAAGAAAGCATGATTGTGTATTTATGTTATTCTGCTATACCACAGAGGCACCCTAGAGGTTATGTAGCAGAGAAGTAGGAAAGGAAAACTACCTCATGTAGTGCTCAAATCTCAATTCCGAAAGCTACAAAACCAAAAGTAGATATAGGCCTAATCTACAAGAATTTGGCTTTATGCCTGGTTAGCCGATTATGCGCATATTCGCAGAAGCGCTTTATCGTAAATGCTTGTATGCAGGAGGTAATTGAGCACTCAACAGGTGACCTTACCGGTTGTTTCAATTGCACTTTACAGGTAGTTAATGTGGAGAATCGCTTGTTCACATAGGCAAAATGCGCTTTAACGGCCGGAGGAAAATAAAACTCGCTATTTAACGCGCATTCAATAATGCGCATAATCAGAGAGAAAACGCGCCTCTACGCCCGATTTGCACTCCGTTCTTGTAGAGGTAAATTTTTTAATGCGCCTTGAAAGAGCTTTAAATGCCTCTTGTAGAGGCAGCCATAGAAGATTAACAGCCAATTAATAGCCTCATGCAGAAAACCTCTTAGTCTTAAAGGCTTTTCGCAACCCTTGCTTATATGACTAAACCTTTCTGAACCTCAAAGCAGATTAAACCTTAAAGCTTTCCTCCTTATTCATTTACAAGTCTTACAAAACACACACAAACACACACACACACAAGAGCAACTTCTATTTTAACCATGTGCTATTTTAACCCTTAACACCAATTTGTTTGGCCTGTTATTTTATTTATTTTTATTAACATAAGGAATTTATATCTTACTTTTTCTTCGAAAAGGTCAACAGTGCTAACAATAAGAACATGCAGTATCTCAATGTGAAAATTAGAATTACACAACTTACCGTAAAATTATAGGTTGTCGAGTAATAAAGGTCTGTCACTGCAAAGAGACATTTGCTTTCGTTCTGACTGCCACCGTCCCATTTCAATATAAAGATTTTCTCAGGCCCATTAATTTCAGCTGGTTCTATGCAGGTAATGTTTACAGCATTGTTTGCTTGATTTGACAAGCGTCCTTCAAGGTCAGTCACAGGTATTGGGTCTGTTAAAGATTAAGATGGCATATATCAAAAGAAAATAAAAGCTTGCATTATAGGTCTTTCGAATCTGAACACTTTGAATTTTACTCTAATATTTATTTATTTATTTATTTATTACATTTCTGTGCCGCCCAATAGCTGAAGCTCTCTGGGCGGTTAACAACAATTATGTCGTACTACTACTACTTACATGAATGACGGATTCTAAGGGTTTTCACCAGAACTCAACTTTATGGAAGATGTGCGGCCTCTACTAAACATAGCTCCTCATCTCCTCCACTCCACTTCCCTAGTAATGTCACATCATTTGTATCGGTAGCCATGACATAACTGCATTCACAGTTTCCTCACCTCCATATGAGGCAGCCAATGAAACGAAGAGACGCCAGTGAAACTCACAGGTGGTTTAGTCCCCTCATGTCACACCTTGCACGTTATTTATTTATTTTCAGGGCTGGCGCCAGCACCTCATATCTTTGGGCAGCTGCCAGGGCCCCAGTACTCTGGCAAGGCACGCTGCTGATGCTTACCCTGGGATCCTCTTAATATCGTTTTCTGGACCAGCATTCTAAGCAGCACCAGGCAGGTGGATCTAGTCATCTTATTAATTTCCCACAATGCACCAATTTAGCTTCACTCAGGGGAATTGTGGGCAAATAAAAGGGAGGCCAGTGCCAACTGCTCACTGCAGTTTGGAGAACTACCGCCAGGGCCTGCTGACAGACAAGAGGGCTTCCCAGAGAACACTTTGCCTATGGGCCTCTGAAATTTAAATCTGTCCTTAGTTACTTGTTTTAAATCTTTATATCCTGCCTTTATGTCAATACAATGTATTTCAAGGGTGGATTACATCATTTCAATAAAACAACAGAAAACATACAATATCAAAGACTAAAAACAATAGAAGACCCAGCAGCATAACATATTAAATCAAGGATGCACAATCTCAGGCATGGGGTCCCAATCCTGCCACACTCCCCAGAGGGCCACACCCTTTCCCCTGGCTCCACCCCTTTCACCATGACCACTGATCGTTTGGTAGTTTCCTGGCTTTTGTGCAGTTTTCGCCCCATTCTAAAAGGTTCAAAAGCCTCTCCTAAGGCTTAGTTACTAGCAGTAAGTTCAAGCTAAAATACACATGTATTTTGACCCACTCCCTTTGTCTTGACCCTATCATCACCACCACCGTGGCCACTGGAATGGGATCCCTAAGAGCCCCTCTGAAATGGAGTTCAGCCCTCATGCTGAAATAGTTCCAACAATCCTGCATTAAAGTTTGGTTTTGCCAGAGGGTCTGGGTGGGGGCAACATGTGTGTGTACACACACCCAGATACTGTGAGGAGAGAGGCACATATACTGGAGTGGAGGGGAAGAAATACACATACTGGGGTAGGGCAGACACACACACACACACACACATAGAGGCCAATATAAGCTGCTTCAGAACGCAGCTTTCTCCCCTCCCCAGCTACTCTGACCACATCACTGCTGTATCACAAGCATTACTGACAGTAAAGCAAGTGATCCAGGCTGTTCTGGAGTCTCTAGGGAAGAGAGAAGGCTAGAGTTTCCTCCCTGCCTGTGCTGCTTATCTTCAACCTCTCATCAAGATCTGTGAGGGAACGGGGAGATGCTAGGAAATGCTGCTCCAGCAGCCAAGGGGTGGGTGGATCTTTTTACACGCACACACACAAACACACACACACAAACCATTAAAGGTAAAAACAAGCCTAAAAAGCCTGGTAAATAAAAACAGACTTTCACCCATTGCTGAAAAGATATTCAAAGGAGAGTCTCCCTGGTGTGAACATTCCAAAGATGGGAAGGCTCTCCCCAACCACCACTCCCTACGTCTTAGACAGCAGTCATACGCGTGCATCAGAGCGTACAGCCAGGCTCATGTAGGAGCAGCCACTTCTCCAGTATTACTTGAAGTTCCTGGGAAAATCAGGAGGAGATGTGGGAGCCTTTAGCCCTATCAACCACGTGTCGAGTTTCTTCAGCAATTCTGGGCTCCTAGCCCAAGCTCTGCTGGTGAGATGCATGTTGCATTCAAAGCACAGCTTGAAGTAATGGCCCTGTTCAGAAGACACCTTAAACCATGGCTTTAACCCCGGTGAATAAGACAACAAAAAAAAGCCTTATTCACCCGGGTGTCTTCTGAACAGGGCCAATCTGTGTTAATATTTTTTGTGGGTCCCTGAGTAGCATTTACATTAAGCCCTGAGGGGGGAGAGTTTTGGTTCTCCCCTTGAAATTGAAATCTCCAAATATGCATCAGAATTTTACTTTGGATGAAACTTGGTGGCAACTCTATGCTTTTGTAAAAAGGCACTCAAGGGCAGGATCTACACTACTGCTTTAAAACAGTTTGTCACAGTAGTGACAACTGTTGGGGCCCAGGACACACTCCATATACAGTTTTCAAAATGTTTTCGAAGTATCATATCCTGTTTGGTGTAGATCTGGCCAAGGTGCCTCATAAATAGGTTGAAATAAAATAAATGTAGGCTTTGTAATACCTAGAAGTTTAATTCTTTTCTGGAAAATCCCAAGTTAATCGCTGGTTGCTACTTTAGCAAAGACCTTCACACACTTGACACTGACTCAGGCTCCTGCACCTGTTGCACCAAGGGAATGGCTTCAGCATAGTCCAGATCCCGCTTTGTACACAGCATGACCACATATAGGTGGCACCAATTACATGGGTCTCTCCCACGGAATTGGCACCTCACAATGATTCCCAGAGGTGTGAGATGAAACCATGCTGAAGCAGCTTCTAGCTGCCGAGTGTGCACATGAAAGAGGCCTGAGTGCCTTCAAAATTAGAAGAAAAGCCTAATATGTGCTGAAATTGCCTGCATGCGCTGCTAACAGTGATGTCGTCAAGATATATAAACTCTAAAGGGTAATAGTTGTAGCTGTTTTTAAAAAATGTATCTTTAAGTGATAATGATGATGATGATGATGATGATGATAGTGATGGTAATAATAACAATAATAATACTTTGCACTATTCTCCCAATTGCACATGCAGGTAAAATTCCTTTCCAGCCCTGTCAACTGGTTTCTAGCCTCTGTCTATAGAAAGATGGGGATATCTTTCTGGAATGGGTGGGTGGGGAAGTTGGTGACCGCAGTGCCAAAGCTGCAGCTTGGGCCCCAAACTGATAATCCAGAACGGGGCTAGAAAAGGTTCTCCTTCAGGTCTGCCCCCAAAGCCTCACCGCCCCCCACAGAACCAGTCCACACTCTGATTGGCTCCATGTGGCCAGCCTGAGCTGGCCTCCCCCAGAAACCCTGGGCCGCCATAGTGAACAACCACAGCTCCCCACCACACTGATGCCTGCCCCCCTCCTGCAGGCCCAACAAAGAGAAGGCTCCCAGGTAAGCCAGGAGCCATTGTTTGTATAAAGCATATATTGCATATAGCAGGGGAATGCATGTGGAATGTATGTAGCAAGTTTTTTTTAACAGGGGAAAAAGCTATTAGCTATAAAATTAGCATAATATTAAAATGACACAACTCACTTGCTGGTTGAGTACGATCAGTGCTGTTACGTTTGTCCCAGTCAAGTTTTTCCTTGTTCTCTTTCTCTGTGTATGCCCATACGCTCATGTTATACTTTGTGTAAGGCTTCAAGCCATGCCATTGATAACTGGTATTGTTTGAAACATCCTCTGGAATGGAAAGGATTAAGTTAAAACCACTGATATATGTAACAACTGTCAATCAACATTCCATAACATCTGCACTGTATTGTTGTTAACTGCCATGAGTATTATTTTTAATGGAAAGCAGGATATGCATTAATTAATTAAATTATAAATAAATAAATGAGTGCCACACCCAAAAGCAGAACAGAGATTTGATAGGGAGATGATGTGGCAGGACTATACAAATAGGAACTGGTTCACTTTTCAGTAATTCCAATTAAATTCTAAGGGTCAAAGCAAAAAGGCTTCAATCCAGGACAGAGGTCTGTTCCACACCGGGGCCCTTCTACACTGCAAAGGCATCACTCTTCTACAAACAGCTTGAAATATAATTAAAAATCTGGCTCCACATAGCAGTTAATATAGTGTTATATCCCATAACAATCCCACGATGGTCAGTGCCATGGGCAAGATCCAAAGTATGTTTACTGAGAAGTAGGGTGGCCATTTATATGCTACCCAAAAAAGAGGATATGCACCATCAAAAAAGATGCATAAGGACACAATTTTCATAGCTGATATGCAAATTTAGTAATAATCATTAGAATTTAAATTTCACAGAAAACAAGACAATTTTCCACCTAAGAAACCCGAAAATAAGTTCTTCAAATAATTTGACCACACCCTAATCACTCCAAATGTTCCTTTTTAATTAATTTACTCTGAATTAATTCCCTACTTTTCCCCAAAAATATGCAAGCATCATTTCACCTAATAATGTGCAAACATACTTGCCCCCAATAACCTGGGCCAAATTAGGATGATGATTGCTTGAATTATGGCTGTACTTTGAAGGGACAGAGTTAGATCAATCCCAATAATCTGGAGTTGAAAATGTATGTCTGAGGTACTAGAATTCCCCCGCTCCTCCACTGTTGCTGCTACCAGCCATGAAATGTCTTGCCATCTCTCCATTTGGGTTAATAGTCTAGAGTTTTACTTTCAGTTAAAGGAATCTCTCTTCCCTGCCCTCCACACACAGCCCTGCTTTTCCCTTCTTTTTACAAAGCAAAAAGTTAATAAGAGTTGAGGTCTGAGGAACACATGAGTGTTCACCAAAGACCCACCTGCCTCAGTTAGCATGGAAATCCGAAAAGGGGTTGTATGCATGTTAGGCTCGATGCATTTACAAAGCTCACCGCGTTTGGGAACTCTGCATTCTCAGCTGGGCACACAGGGATGTTGGGGTAGAACTTACATGCATAACTTCCCCAGTTTCAGTTATTTCCTGTTCCCTGCTGGTGAAGCCTTTAGTTATTCACTTCATCATTGCAACCAGGCCACCTGCTCATTCCTATCCTTATTCTTGCTGCAATTGCCTGGGCAATTACTGCATCTCAATGAATGAGTTCTCAAGGTACATGGAGGAACATATGGAAAGAGGCACTCCTTCAGATCATGTGGAGATCATGTGGAGTCAAGCTTAATAGGTGGAGATGGGCAATGACCCAGGTTGTTGGCCTCCAAATCCATAAATTGCTCAATTTGTTGCTGACCCAATTTGAGCATCTGATTAAAGCAATGGGGACGTTTCTTTGTGGCTTTCTATGGGACTGCTTTGAAATACTGTAGCTTCTTATCCCCTTGGGATAAGACGGTGCCCAGTCGATGGGCTTTTCCTGGGGACAGCTCTTCAAAGCAACACCATGGCTAAGAAGAACGATTAATAGTCCCAGAGCCGGAGCAGGATTTATTTACCCGAAGAGTGCAAAAGCTTAGTACATTTTTCTTTGTTTATATATGACATCAGTGTCTCAGAAAAGTGAGTCTTACAAAATTCCAGTGGTGGGGGGCTGTGTGATGATGTCATCAATATGGCTGCCACGCTATTACGTAGTTGTCGCATTTAAATATGCATAACTTCTCACCTGTTTAAGCTACAGAGATGATTTTTTTTCTGAAATGTTTCAAATTTAATGACAAATACTTTTTGTAATTACACATTTTTGTTAACTCCATTAGTTTTTGAGATAATTTCATTTGAACGTATAAAATCAGTGTTCACAATGGTTATTTGTGACGTTTAACTATGATTTACTCAAAAATTATACGACTTTCGAAAGAATACTCAAGAACAAAAAAGTTACATTTTTTTTAATGAGGATTAAGAAAATGTATAATAACATGGGGTTTACCCCAATGCTTAGGGAATTATGAGTGATATCTCGTTATATGTCCACTTTCTCAGGATTGTATGATTTTACAGTTTATCATACAATCATTTATCATTTCAAAGTATCCTCCCTAAATATTAGGGATGTGCACTGGATTGGATCCGATCCACGATCCGAATCCGATCCCGGGGGAAATCGGATAAATTATCCAATTTCCGATCTCACCGCTGGATCAGCCGATCCAATCCGATCCGATCCGGAAAGGTTCTGAACCGGTTCGGATGTATCGGCGGATCGGCGGGCGTCCGCTGGTGCCCACCGCCGCTTCCATCAGTGGGTGCCAGTGGGCGCCCGCCGATGGAAGTGGACAATGGGGGCAGGGGGCGGCGGACGGGAGCAGACCGCCAGGAAAGGTAAGCAGGGGGCAGGGGGGGCGGGGGGCACATGGCGCGCTTACCTTTCCTGGCCGTCCGCTCCCGTCCTCTGTCGGCTGCTACTGCGAGCAGGCTTCACGGCCTGCTCCTAGGTAGCGTGCCAGGTGATGACATCACCTGGCGCGCTACTCTGAAGCAGGCCGTGAAGCCCGCTTGCAGTAGTAGCCGGCGGCGGACAGGAGCGGATGGCTAGGAAAGGTAAGCAGGGGGCAGGGGGGAGGGGGTTTACCCCCCCCAGGGCTGTCCGCTTCCATCTGCTGGTGCCCGCGGGCGCCAGCGGATGGAAGCGGACGGCCCCGGGGGGGAAGGAGTGCGGGAGAGGGGGCTTACCTGCTGGGGCCATCCACAGCGGACGGCCCCGGTGGGGAGGGAGTTAGGCCCCCCCCTCACCCACCTGCCGCCATTTTTTCCTCATAAACTTGCATTGCAATGCAAGTCTATGGGGGGGGGGGGGAAATGGCGGCCGATCCAAAAAGTTCCGATTTTTGGATCGGGATCGGACTCGATCCAGTCCAGGGGGCCTCCGATTTTGTCCGATCCGATCCGTGACAAAATTGGAGGTCCCGATCCAGGTCCCAATCCGATCCGGGGGGTCCGTGCACACTACTAAATATCTCTCGATCTGATGCACAGATCATTTTAAACATGTTCAACAGTGATTTTTATAGTTGAACATGTTCAAATGTTCTTTACAAAATTTCAAACAGGATGCGTATGATGAAATATTTAAAAAGGCAATTTATTAGATACAATTATTTTTAACAAATGTTTTTAAAATCTTCAGCAAAAAATTACAATTTACAAAATAAAAACTATGTTCTAAGAGAAGGGTTAACAAATAAATTTCATTGTCTGTCTTCTTCACTTTCATTGGAACTCCTGTCAAAATCACTTTCCTTGTCTCCTTTTGCTCTCGCTGGGGTAAATAAATCCTGCTCTGGCTCTGGGACTATAAAGATGGTGCTTGAATGCTAAGCTTAGGAAAATGATCTCTGGGACTGAATTTCATCCTAGACAAACCCCCCCCCCCCGTAAAGACCCTCGTTTAAAAATGCACATGTGATATACCTTCTGGCAATTAATGTAAAATGTACGTACGTTTTATACAGGGCGGCTTAGCATCGTTTTTACCATCTACACAACATATTTGGACCATGTAGCCATCAATAGTGCCTTTGACTTCATTTAGTGGCTTCTTCCAATTGATTGATATATTAGTTGTTCCTGTTTCAACTGTAACATTTACAGGTTCACCCGGGTCTGGTAATAGGAGATTAGCAGAAAATACAGTTTTAAAAAAACACAGAATATCCCAGTGATAAATCAACAATTAATAAATTGCAAGAAATAAAACAGATGACAATGATTTTTAATGATTTTTTAAAAATATATATATACAGCAACCACCTAGCAGAACATTGTTCCGTAAACATCTGACAGGACCAGAAAAAATAGCTTTCAGGTATATCAGACCAAAATAAGGAAAGCTCTAAAATGGATTTCACATCCTCAGGCAGGGCCAGCTTAAAAATCAAAACAGATTAAGGAGGCTCTCCTCTTCAGACAGTTGCCCTCCATGAGTAGAGGATGAAGAACACGATGAGGGTGAGCGGAGCTTTAATGCTCCCTACCATCGCATGCTCATTTTAACTCTTTTTTTTTTTTGAATGACTGCATAAGGGTAGACACTGACCCATCCAGAGCAGGACAGGTTTTTTGATTTAGCTATAAGTTGTTTTGCAGATGAGGCAAAGCAGCTGAGGCTGGTGGCTCTGATGTTAGTGGGGCAGTGAATCCACTCTGAGTTTCAGTCAGAACCACTCAGAACTCTAAAGGAGCTATCCAAGGTGCTGAAACCATTTGGGTGTTGGGGTTCAGCTCCTTGGATAGCACCTTTAGAATAATGTCTCATTCTGACTGAAACCCCAAGCAGATACACTGCTCCATGACATTGGAGCCACCAGCCTCTACTGGAACAAACCGTAGATTGTTTCTCTTCTTTCCGGTTTGTTTGTCTCCCACCCATTTCTCCAGCCTTCAGAGCAGTTTCATTTTCAGGCTGCTCTTTTTGGGTTCCTCTATTTCAGGGCAACAGCAGTACAAACAAGCCAGGGAGAAGGCATGGTTCTGGGTTCAGACATCACAACAAGTCATGGTGTAAACAAGTCAGACTTCATGAACTAACAGCAAACCGGGGGTTATATATGTGGTTTATAGCTATTTAACATTGTGGCGATGCGTTCAGAGACAACAACAAGCCAGATTTAAAAAAAAACATGCAATCCCCTCCCCTGGCTGATGGAAACCTTAAAGACTCTATTATCACTTGCATTAATAGCACCTCTGAGGTGGCGTGGGGAGAAATTGCATTCCCCCTCTCTGTGCTAATGGTGTCTGCCATTAGCATGGAGGGGAAAATACACAATGGCTGAATTCGGACAACACAATAGTCAATGGTGGGGTAATAATCAACTTTACAGTTGTTCATCTAGGGGGTACTCCCCACACAACATGGCAATAAATAATCAACTGTGGTGTGGTAGGATCAGCGCTGAGTTGACTAGGGCAGCATTCGGATGTCACGATAGTCAATACAACAGACTATTGTTTCCCCCTCCCCAGTTGCTTATTGTGTTGTCCGAATTCAGCCAATTTCTCTAGACTTGGGGAAATTGCGCATTTCTCCTCCCTCCTCAATGGGGGCCTTAAAGGCCCCAATAGGGCCTTTATGTCCCTCATTGGCCAGGGGGAATTAATGCATGATTTCTCCAAGGCTGGAGCCAGGGGGGACCCATTACCGAATGCTCTTGGTGGCCCATGAGCACTCGGGCGCAGGTCCGGCCCAGCACTGGGTGCATCCACCTGGGCCCTTGAGGGCTTGTCCCAGAGACAATTACTGACCTCGCAGACCTGGTGGAATTTTGCAATGTTCCTATCAACCAGGGACCCACAAGCAGGCCTCAGTGCAACACCTTATGTCTCACCTTCAACCTTGCATGTTGAGCAAAGGACTGAAGAGTGAGCTAGCCATACTCATCTAGGGCCAGATCTACACCTTGAGCCAAATCATTAAGAATGTGGAATAAAAAGCAGGAAATAACACTATGAAAGTGGCATATGGAATGTAGACTGTGCCCCAATAGTTATCAGTGCACTTCTATGCCACTATAAAGACGAGCATTTTATTGCACACTTGCTACTGCCCACTCACAGTTTTTCACAGATCTTTTAGATGGTGACTTCCACCTCCCTTGCACCTCCTGCTCCTTCTTGCCTTTTTTCCATCACAATTTGGACCCCTTTTAATCTGACTTTTTTTGAAGGGGAGGGAACAAAATGTGCCACCATTTCCTGCTGTGTGCAGGAATAGCAACATGATAAAAAAAATGGCCCCTGAATGGTCACGTTATCTTTGTTTACTTCCTCTTTCTTCTCCAGAAAAAAGAGGAAGTATTGTGGGACAAGAGCGGGGGTGGAGAATCGATGGTAGGGAACCGCAATTCCCCCACCACCATCTGATGACACTCTAGATCTAGCCCCAGTTTATCCATGTGCTCAAGAATGCTGTATGATCAAGGGTCCGCAGGAGTACATTTCAGATCTTTGCCAAACACTCAGCAGTCAGAGAGATGCAACTGGACAGGCACAGGGATGGTGGGAGCAGGGCCAGAAATATTGAGGTGGGGCCAAGTGATATGCTAATGAGTGACTATGGGTTTAATAAATTGTGTAATTATTCATTTCTGAGATTTTATGATAATAGGCTGACCATATGAAGGAGGCCAGGGCTCATGTAACGTTAACAGTTGCAGAGAAAAGGGAATTTCGGCCAGTGTCATTTGTATGCAGTTAGTTCCTGGTGAAATTCCCTCTTCATCACAACAGTTAAAGTTGCAGGGGCCCTGTCTTCTTTTGTATATGGTCACTCTAGTATAGTAGTGCCTTCAACTTTAACTGTTGTGATGAAGAGGGAATTTCACCAGGAACTAATTGCATACAAATTACACTGGCTGAAATTCCCTTTTCTCTGCAACTGTTAAAGTGACATGAGCCCTGGCCTCCTTTTCATGTGGTCAGCCTATGGTTCTGTTTTTTAAAGCTTTTGTAAAAATAGTGTATTGGAGTGCTACTTGTTTGCTGCCTTGATTGCTGAATGGATAATAGAAAAATTCGAGAGAAAAACAAACAAACACACAAATAAAACACTTCTTTTCAACTACAGCAGTCCTAAAGTTCAATTAAATGGACACAAACAGGACTAACGTATTGTCTTTTGAGATTCTTCCCTCTCTCTCTCTCTCTCTCTCTCTCTCTCTAATTCAAAGTATAAGACTTCAAAGCAGATGACTTATGTGAAATCCTCAAATGACAGAGAAGTTAAAGAGAATGAAGATGTGGCACTTTACAGCAGTAACGTAAGTCCAAAATAAGGGGGAAACAGGCACCATGGAGGAATTTCCTCCCAGTAGAACTAGCAGTTTTGAAGGAACCATTCTTGTAAGGGTTAAACTCCTTTTCCTTGCCTGCTGTGATCCTGATCATTATTAGCCCCCCCCCCCCTCCAGTGGCTGTGCCTGTGGTTTAGATTTTATAAAATTTACATGTTAAGGGCAAAGATGCATTTAACATCCCATTTAGTTTAGTTCAAAGGAGCCAGAACATTTTATTGCACACTTGCTACTGCCCACTTATGGATGTTCGCAAGTCCTTTAGATGATGATGTCTGCCTCCCGTGCGCCTCTCACTCCTTCTGCTCATTTTTCCATCGCAAAATAGACCCCCTTTAATCTGTCTTTTTTAAAATAACAACAACAGTGGAATGTGCCACAATCTCCTGCTGTGTGCAGGAAAAGAGTCGCGACAAAAACGGCCCCTTAATGGGCAACATGGTCTTTGTTTTCTTCTTCTTTCCTCTCTGGGAAGAAAGAGGAAGGAATGAAGGACAAAAGGAACAGCAGAAAAGCGATGGTAAGGAAATGCGATTTCCCCCCATGCGATGACACTCTTTGTCTATGAAGGATTTTCTGTTTGCAAGCAAATATCAAATGAAATGACTTTTAAACCAGATAGTAACAAGAAGAAATATTTCTTCCTGTGTCCTTAATTCCAGTGTCCCTGATGCAACAAGTTTAAGGAAGAGCCTTGGTTTGATTTTAAAGCTTTTATAGCACAGAATTGAGGATTTTCACAAGAGACAGAGCTTTTTCTAATATTCTTCATGGTGGGCTGGAAACTGCATGTGCATTAGGCCCAAATGTGCTAGTTAATAAAGGGCACACCTATGAACAAGATCCTGAAATGTCAGTAAAGTGTTCTGATAATCCTAGAAATATATGGGATTGGATCCATGCTTATGGTAAATCCACTGAAATCAATTAATTTGTCCCATTGCATGGTGTAGAGAGAGTAGATTCTAGGGTGACCATATTTTGGAAACCAAAAAGGAGGACAACATGGTCGGCCACCAAGTGGGGTCCCCACAAACATGTCCACCCCCAGGGGGCATGTCCAGCACCAAGGGGTGTGCCCACCTGAACATAGCCTTGGTCACATGTCTGATTTTACAATACACAATTAAGACAAATCTGTTCTACATAGCATCTCAATGTTAAAATCACTGAAATAACAAATGAGACATCCAATGTATCTGATATTAACTTAGGGTGGGTGTTATGGGTGGCAGACACTACTTCACCCATTCACACTTCTCACTTATATACATTAGCTACTCAAGGCTTTTGCATTGGCAGCACTTTTCACATCCAGACTTTGAACTCCTGTTTACTTCTTGCACAAACACGCGACTCTAACCACCTCCGCCGCCAGCCGCCTCTGCTGGCACTAGCAGATGCTCTTAAAAGGCTTGGTGTGGCATGCCAGCCTCTCAGGGCTCAGCTACAGACATCTCTGAGTTGTGTCTTCAGTCTAACTCTGTCTCTAAGAGGTATGCCAGCCAGCCAAAGCTGCAAAACTATCTATTTTTCTCTGACACGCACTTCAAATGTTCTTCGTTGCATGCCAGCAGTGCAGACAGATTCTAGCTCTCAAGTGAACAAAGTGAAGTGGAAGGAAGGGATAGTGACATGCCAGATTCCAACATCTGCAGCAACAGGGCATCTGCAAAGATGAGAGCTTTTCTCTCGACTGGCACCTCATTGTTGGTCGTGAGAGTTTTTCTCTAAGGATGACCCTTCATCAACCATGATGTGGAACTCTGAGAAAAAGGACTCTGGCCTGTTCTGTTTTGCCCTGTGGGCTGCTTTGACTGAACTCTCCTTTCCCACATTTTGATCTGTGGATGCCTCGCCTCTGCTGAGCTCCAGGTGCCTGACTTCCCACCAAATCTGCAACAGGAAAGGTACCGTGCTTGCCCAGCACTTCTTAGCTAAAAACTTGAGATCCCCTCAATGCCAAGGGCTGAAATTGTTCAAGGTACAATACCCCAAAGTGGAGGTTTGACAACCTGAGTTTGAAGGTTTTTTTTTTAAAATAAATTTTAAACCTCAATTTTTTTAAAAAAAAAAAATCCTAAAAACTCAATGGATGAACATCTCTCCGTCAAACTTGGCATGACTAAAACTCTACTTAAGATCTATCATGGTTCCAAGTTTCATCTCTTTATCTTTAAAAATTATGGTTTTTAAAAATAATAATTTTAAAACCTCAAATTTTAAACAAATCCGAAACATCAATGGATGAACACATCAGTTTCAAACTTGGCATGACTAAAGCCATACTTAAGAGCTTTCAAAGTGCCAATTTCCATATCTTTATCTTTAAAAATGACAGTTAAAAATAATAATTTAAAAACTTCATATTCTAAAAGAATTCTAAAAATCAACGGTTGAATGGATGTACTCCAAATTTGGCAAGGCTAAAGCCCTACCTAAGGTAGGGTGACCAGATTTTGGAACCCAAAATCCCGGTCCCCCCACCACCACCCAAAACAACCCCCCCACCAAGCCACCCCCCCAACCCAAAACAACCCCCCCAAGCCACCCCCCCACCCAAAACAACCCCCCCACCAAGCCACTCACCCCCAAAAAACATCAGCCTGGACGCGCTACTAAGGGACAGGCCGCGAAGCCTGTTTCTCAGTAGATTCGAGCACCGGAGGGAAGCGGACGCCCCTGCAGGTAAGGAGCGTGAGGCACGAGGGAGGGCACTTACCTGCTGGGGCGGCCGCTTCCCGGGCTCCTCCGCCGCCACCGCCACTGGGTCTACCGCTGCTCCTCGCTTGCTGCCACCACCGCGTGACCCCCCGCCACCCCAGTTTGCCCCCACCGCTCCCCTGTTGGGCCGGTTCACCCCAGGTTTCCCGGTTAGGACCGGGAAACCCTGAGCCATCTGGTCACCCTAACCTAAGGGCTATCATGGTTCCAAGTTTCAACTTTTTATGTTTAAAAATGGTGGAGCTGTAATCATTTTTGTTAATTCCCATTGACTATAAAGCAGAGCTGCCCTTTGGGTGGAAATTTGGGAAAATTTCATAGTCCCCCCCCTTCCCGGATTTGTTACCAAATATCCTGACATGGGGTTATCCCATGAAGCTGATTGGAAGGAGATTCAGGACAGATAAATTCAGGACAGATAAAAGGAAGGACTTCTTCACAAAGTGCCTAGTTAAACTATGGGATTTGCTACCACAAGATGGAGAGATTCGCCAACTTAACAGTCTTCCAGAATTTAAGAAAGCTATAAAGACTGATCTCTTCCGGCAGGCCTACCCAGTTGATTTTTAGGAGTTTTATTGGTATTTTAACAACGTGGTAGTTTTTATACGTTTTAATCAGGTTTATGTAGGCTGACCAGATAAAATCCAGGTCAGGGCTCCTGTAACTTTAACAGTTGTAGAGAAAAGGGAATTTCAGCCAGTGTCATTTGTATGCAATTAGTTCCTGGTGAAATTCCCTCTTCATCACAACAGTTAAAGTTGCAGGGGCCCTGCCTTCTTTTGTATATGGTCACTCTAGTATAGTGCCTGCACCTTTAACTGTTGTGATGAAGAGGGAATTTCACCAGGAACTAATTGCATACAAATGACTCTGGCTGAAATTCCCTTTTCTCTACAACTGTTAAAGGTATATGAGCCCTGTCCTCCTTTTCATATGGTCAGCCTACCTAACACTTATGGAGATTGCAGAGCACACCGCCGAGTGAAGGGTTAGGGAGAGGGAGAAGCGGGTAATAAATAAATAAATAAATATATTATTATTATTGTTGTTGTTGTTGTTATTATTAGTGAAGGTCACCAATTTGGATAGCTTTAAAGGGGGATTGGACAAATTCATGGAGAACATGGCTGCTAATCCTGATGGCTACATGCTACCTCCGGGATCAGGGGCAGCATGCCTATGTACACCATTTACTGGGGAGCATAGTTGGGAGGGTGCTCTTGCACTCATGTCCTGCTTATGGGTTTGACATCGACAGACGGTTGGACACTATGTGAACAGAATATGGGACTAGATGGACCCTTAGTCTGATCCAGCATAGCTCTTCTTATGTCCTAAATGGATGTGCTCTATGCACCCAACCATAGGTATTCATACGTTAACATGATTACTCTTCATTTTACAGAGTTTCCTTGAAAATAAAAATACAATAACATGACGCTCAGAGCCTATCTACACACGCAGGATAAAACACTTTGAAAACATTTTGAAAACTTTATATGCAGTGTGTCCTGGGCCCCAACAGTTCTCAAAACTGTTATAAACCATTTTAAACCGTTTTGAACCGTTTTAAAGCAGTAGTGTAGATAGGCTCTCTGTTTGCTAAAAATAAAAAATAATAAAAAATCACAGTGCTTAGCAGGGCCTGGCACCAATTGTCATTATTGTTAGACTCCTACTGAGGCCCATGCCTCAGCAAAGGCCCAGTGCTGACCTCTGGAGGCCCAAGGCCCTGCTGCTACTCTTCCTCCTCCTTGCTGGGCATGTTCACCTGTCCTCTGAGTGAATGAGGAGTGAAGAAGAGGAAAAGCAGACTCTGCTTGACTCCCTGCTAGGCTACCTTGTAGATTGGGCTCATAGGAAGAGGGCCAACAAGTGGATAGTGGTGAAGAAGAGGGGGGGCCATGCAGGGAACATCTTGCCTAAAGACTTCCAAAACCTGGAGCCAAAATGGTACCCAGATTATAATTTGTTACTGAAACTCTTACATGCACAACAACTGCATAAATAAAAGCTTATCAGTGTAACACACACAATCCTACTAGTATTCCTGTAGACATGCAAGTACACACATACTCTTCTTCATTAATGGAAGTTCAGTTTCTGGGATGACGACAGTACAATAAGGAGGAAATTATAAGAAAACCACGTTGTTATACTCACTTCCGTAATCTGTTTTAAACTTGACGGTCCTGTCCACTTCACTCGTATTAAAAAATAGTTTTGATACGCAAGTGTATTTCGTATTGGGTGATAAAGAAGACAATGTTTTGTATTTTGAACGTTCTCGAGGGCAGCTTTCAGTGGGCTTCTCACCTATAAGAAATTGCAAGGTGTTATGTATGCAAGAGGATGCTGGTATCCTCTACAGACTGAGATTAAAAAGAAAACAAACAACCAAAAAAACAAACAAAAAGGGAATTAAATATAGTATGTACAGACAATGGGCAGCTAGAGTTCATCAATTTCTATATTAGCAAAGCCTTTTAAAATATGTTTGTCTCTGACCTCAGTACATTTATCTCACTACATTCTTGCACATGAGCAAAAAAAATAGTTGCCAGATACAAATTAGTAAATTCTCCATCACATTAAGACAGAAATGCAAACAGTTTCTAAAACTCCTACCATCACGATGACAGCAATAGGAATATCTTAAATCACATCCAAATTCTCTAGGAATGTCCCAGGATAGAGTCACACTGGTTGCAGTTTTGTCTCTTATGATTACATTCCTTCCAACTGAAAAACAAAAAAGACTCAAAATGGCATTCAGTTTAGGATTAATTTTTCTAGGCTGACCAGTTAAAATCCAGGTCAGGGCTCATGTAACTTTAACAGTTGTAGAGAAAAGGGAATTTCAGCCAGAGTCATTTGTATGCAATTAGTTCCTGGAGAAATTCCCTCTTCATGACAACTGTTAAAGGTGCATGCACTATACTAGAGCGACCATATACAAAAGAAGGCAGGGCCCCTGCAGCTTTAACTGTTGTGATGAAGAGGGAATTTCACCAGGAACTAATTGCATACAAATGACACTGGCTGAAATTCCCTTTTCTCTACAACTGTTAAAGTTACATGAGCCCTGACCTGGATTTTATCTGGTCACCCTAAATTTTTCACATTTTGAAAGAATGCAGGATAATATTCTATATTCATTTCTATGGTTTATAACGGGGGTACACTATGTTACAACAGATAATATCCAACATAGTTTACAGTGTTCATCCACTCATTTTGTATGCTCACTTTAGCATAATTAACAGACTTAATGGAGAGAGAAATAAGAGTTTTATTAATTTATTTATTTCATTTCTATATCGCCCCATACCTGAAACGCTCTGGGATGCTCACAACAATTGGTAAAAAAAGAAAGAAAGAAAAGGATTATACAACATTATGATAAAAAAAAAAATCTAAAAAAAAAAAACATACAAAATTTAAAAACAATTTAAACAGCTAAAAACACTATCAGTAAACTATTTGATAAGACCTGTTCCAGCAACACACATATATCATTAAATGCCTGGGAGAAGAGGGTGCTTTTAATCCGGCGCCGAAAAGATGAGTGTCAGAGCCAGGCAGGCCTCAGTTGGGAGCTCATTCCATAGTCGAGTATTGCTTAGCTTTGAAAGGCTGGTATCGTGAAAATTTTAGTGAATTCGCAGTCATCTAAATTTACACCAAGGACACTGATACAGACCCAGTTCAGCCACAGTTATGCCTTTTTAGTCCCAACGGATTTCAAAGGAAGCAAATGAAACACTTCTGTATATTTCCCTCTGCAATCAATGGGACTTAACAGTGCTTAGCCTTTGTGCATTAATGACCTGGTACGGCTAGCTTTGCCACCAAGCTAGCATAGCTTCCTTGCTCCACCCCCCACCCACTCACCCACAAGGTCACAATGCTTGCAGAAGGGGATGCTGTGCTAAGTGCTGGGATTCTGAGTGGAGAGCTGTGACAAGCTGTTGGTTGTTGTGGCAGCTGCAAGCTGGATATAATGGTATTTGCTTCCAGCTATCTGAATTCCTGGAGGAAGAGGCTATCATTGGCTACTAGTCCTGATGGCTGTAGCCCTGTCCTCCTTTTCATATGGTTAGCCTACCTAACACTTATGGAGATTGCAGAGCACACCGCCGAGTGAAGGGTTAGGGAGGGATTAGTCTGTGAGCGCAATCAATGGCTAAGCAGATCATGGAAACTGAGATCTGCTGGCTGGAATAGTGGGGCAGCAGTGGTTTTGACTGCTTTAGCCAAGCAACTCTGTAGACAAACAAAATAACCCACTGTGATTGCCACATAACACAATAAATCATGATGGGTTAAATACCCACTCCGCAGACCATGGGTTTTCAGAGTGGGCTGTTTTGGCCAAATAAGCCACCTTGGGGTAAAACAAACCCTCATGACAGATAACACGATAACCCACATTAGGTTAAATAAGCCATCGTGGCTTATTTAACCCATCATGGGTTAACGTGACATCTGATTTTAAGTGACCAGGATTGTGACAATATTACCTGCCCATTTTATTGTACTAAATGACATAGAGAAGTCTCTATACTATGCAAATAATGGTTGTTAAAAACTTGAAAGAACTATATATTAATTTACACCTCCAAAATTGTAATGGCTCTCCACTCCCTCTCCCCCTCTCTGACACAACATTGTAATATGTCCCAATAGTACAGCATTGGAGTTAAGACTGCTGGTGAATTTGGGCTGAATAAACAATAATCCAGATTTTGCTTAAATAAGTCATAAGAAGCTGTGCTTACCAGGGGGGACATGAATTGATTGCTTAATGGTATCCTTGCATCCACGAAAATGTGCTTGTATATTGTATTCTTTACATTCTTCAAGTTGGGTAAGAATATTTTCACTTCGGGTCCATTTACAGTTCATGCGATTGCAGGTAATGTTCAGCAGATCTGTTGCTCCCATAATATTAATGTTAATATTAATATTAGCTTTGACGTAGGGGTCAACATATTGAAAATTAGTCACTGAAATACGAATCTTGCCTAAGAGATGAAAGAAGAAATAAATGTTGAAACACTTATTGCCCTGAAACCTTTTAAAATAAATAAATAAACGAGTAAATAAATAACTCTGAATACGTGTGACATGTTTGAAGCAAGTAGTACAGGGTGCATTACAAATGAGCCTACCACTGTTCCGCTGTTGACATAGGATGCTTCCAGACGAGGCTTTTATTGTGCAATTGCCCTGCCTTATTCAGACAATGTTGTATTTAACTTGCAACTTCCCCATGTTTTCCCAGTGCTTCTACTGCCGTTATGGAGGGAAAGACAGAACAATTGCACAGTGCCTTTTGATTGGGAGTGCTAGGAGCTAGCTGTTTGGAAGCATTCGTAGATATTTAGAGTGGGTTCCCCCACTTCGTTCAACGTTGCTAATATTCTAGTTATTTCACTAGGCTTGCCCAGCTCGTAACCCACCAAGTCAAACAGAGGTCCCGTTCAGAAGACACCTTAAACCACGGCTTTAACCACAGGGAATGAGATTTTTTGCCATATTCACCATGGTTACAGCTGTGGTTTAAGGTGTCTTCTGAAGTTCTGAACAGGGCCAGAGCTTACTGGCCACGTGTGCTGGACCTAAAGGAGCTCACTAGACCCTTTTTCCCCCCCTGCCTGACTGGAAATGCAGAATACAGGGGCTTTCCAAATTCCTGTCTGCCTACAGTAACCTCTGTTGATCTGAATGCAGCTCAGGGAATCAAAAGTTGGGCATGTCTTCTAGGGCAACCCAACAATTAGGCAGAGTGATGCAGCTGCCTCAGGCAGCGGATACTGAAGGGTGGGGAGTGGTGGAGGACTGAGCTGAGAATGCCATGTGGCTAATCAGCAAGGTGGAACACTTTTCCACTGTTGAAGTAAGATTCAACTGCCAGTCCTTTCATGGAATGGGGAGATGTGCCATCTTGTCCTTTGCATCAGGAAGGAAAATGTCTTGGGGCGATTCTGAGGGTTTCCATAAAAAAACATGTGTGGGAAAACCATTGTTCCCAACAGGACATTGTCCTTCAACTCCAGGCATTCTTGAATGAAATGGATTATCTAGATCCATTTCAATCAGGCTTCAGACCTGGTTTTGGGATGGAAACTGCCTTGCTCACCCTGTGGGATGACCTTTGCCAGTAGAGGGACAGGCGGAGTGTGACCCTGTTGATTCTCTTGGACTTCTCAGTGGCTTTCGATACCATCATCCCTGGCATCCTTCCGGATAGGTTGTCTGGACTGGGAGTTGGAGGCACTGTGTTGCAGTGGTTCCACTCCTACTTGGATGGCCGATTCCAGAAGGTGGTGCTGGGGGATTGTTGCTCTGAGCCATGGCACCTTGGCCATGGGGTTCCACAGGGTTCTATTTTATCCCCTATGCTGTTCAACATTACATGAAACCTGCTTGGAAAGGTTATCCAGAGATGTGGGCTGAGGAGTCATCAATATGCGGATGACACCCAGCTCTCCTTTTCATCAAACCCAGGTGAGGCAGTTCCTGTTCTGAATCAGTGCCTGGGCACGGTAATGGACTGGTTGAGGGCCAATAGACTGAGACTCAATCCAGACAAGATGGAAGTACTGTAAGTGGGTGGTTCATCTGTCCAGCTAGGTGATGTTCACCCTGTTCTGGAGGGGTTGCACTCCCCCTAAAGGATTGGGTCCATAGTTTGGGGGTGCTCCTGGATCCAGAACTGTCACTTGAGGCACAGGTGAACTCAGTGGCAAGGAGCACCTTTTATCAGCTTAGGCTGATATACCAACTGCTCCCTTAGCTGGACAGAGATAGCCTAGCTACAGTTATCCACGCTCTGATAACCTCTCATCTGGATTACTGCAATGTGTTATACGTGGGGCTGCCTTTGAAAATGATCCAGAAACTTCAACTTGTACAAAACAGGGCAGCCAGACTGTTAATGGGGACTGGCCAATGAAACCACATTACGGCAGTCCTTTTCCAGCTTCACTGGCTGCTGGTCCAGATCTGGGCCCGATTCAAAGTGCTTGTATTAACATTCAAAGCCCTAAGATAACAGCTTGGGGCCAGTTTATCTGAAGGAACGCCCCTCCCATATGTACCTGCCCTGACCCTAAGATAATTCTTGGGGGTCCTTTTCCGTGAGCCCCTGCCAAAGGTAGTGAGACAGGTGGCTACTAGGAGGAGGGCCGACTCTGCTGTGGCACCCCGGCTGTGGAATGAATTCCCCAGAGAGGTTCGCCTGGCATCTACATTATATTCCTTTAGACAGCAGGTGAAGACCTTTTTATTTTCACAGTGTTTTAACAGTTCTTCAGTTTGATTTTTAACTTTGCTGTTTAAATTTGTATTTCAAATCCCGATCAATTTCTGCATGGCTGCTCGGTTTTTATCATGGTTGTGCTTTTATACTGTATTTTAAATTATGTTTTTATACTGCCGTTGTTTTATATTTTGAATGGTTTTTATGGTTTTAATTTCTGTAAACCGCCCAGAGAGCTTCGGCTATTGGACGGTATAGAAATACAGTAAATAAATAAATAAACTCCTTACCCAAACTTTCTCCATACCCAAACTAATTATTTATCTGTTGATTCCATCAGGCGCACATTGATCTTCAATGTGTTAATGTTTTCATATGTGAATTTGCTTTTAATTTCCTGTAACATTTTTTTTTTAATGTGAATGTCTGGTTGTTGTTAAACAAAAGATAAAGTGTGGTAAAGGCATTTCTAAAGTAAATGAACATTCTGGTGAATGTAGTTGATACATTCACATTACAAACTAGCTGAGGCAAGAAGCACTTCATGTGTAAAAACAACCTTAATTGTTGGACCTTAAAGGTCTCAGCGATAGCATGAGAACTAGATAAAGTATTTTTATTAGCGCAACCTTCAGTGCTTGTTGGCAATATCAAAGATGCCAAGGTAGAATTCCAGACACTACTGATTGTACATGTGTAGAGGTGGGCTGTGATAAGGGGGAGGCATTTTACATATGCAAGAAATGGTCTGGACATGGTCTGCAGAAGCATAAACGAACAATCCCAGCTAACGGGGAAGTTGGGTTACTCTAGTCCCATGGTCCACCACTGGCTACCAAGGTCAACTGTGTTCTGATACAAAGTTCCAGAGACATTTTCTAATGCAAAGAGCCAATGAAAGGGGTCTGCAAATTAAGTTCTGCAGGCGACTTTGTCTTGTTTTATTGGCAAAAGTGGAAATACATTACCCTGAGTTGGAGTGTGGAGAATTTCCCCTCCACTCTGCCCTGTTTTGCTGTTCCTTTTGTTTTCATTATCAAATCCTCATCCCTTTTGTTATTCATTTGTTTTATTTTTATATTAATTTAAATTTCTTTCATTTCATTATTCATTGGGTGGGGGTTCTTTTCCCACTTTTGGGAACATCATTTCTTTTCTCAGACATCATTCAGGGAGGGTGAAGAAAAAGCAACCGCAAGGGGAAAAAAAGATTACAGTCTCCAACTTGTTCTCACCATGTCCCAGAATGATGCAATGTCCAGGTCATGCAGAGAAAATAAAATGTTTACACTGCCACAGCTGGAGAAAGGTAAGTCTCATGGTCCCCAAATGAGCATAACCTCAAAATGAGTACAAATGGTTCCTAATGCAAGTAACAAAAAATCTGAATCCATTCATACTCATTCATGGCATTAGTTTCAGAACAAATGAAAATTCAAACAAATAGGCCCCGTTCCGTTAAATTATTTAATAACTCAGAAATAAATGCAACTCTTAGTAGGAAGCAACCTGAAGAAAATGTGTACCCTTTTCTGGATTCTAGCATATCACAGTATGTATGGTAGTATCTAGAAATAGTGCTAGCATGAACTAAGATGCTGGAATCTCATACCAAAATGCATTGGTATTCCACTTCACATGTCCTAGCCTTGTCACTGGAAAACACAGTTTTAAGTCTGCCTCAGTTTAAGACCTGAAACTCGTAACATGTCTGTTATGGTATATCCAAAGCCATATGTAGTACTTTGTGTACTTTAGGTTATTTTAGATGATTAGTTGTGTCTGCAGAGGAGTAACAGAGGAAACAGCCTTAGAGGTTCTTTCTCATTTGAAAAGTTGTATTACATTTTAAGGGAAAACACTTACTGCAGTCCTTGGAAGTAGTGGGTGCTGTAAAAAAAAAAAAAAAAAAGACAAAAGCATGAGAAGAGGATTTGTTACACATGTCTTGAAGAGAATAATTAATGACAGCTATATTTAACACTGTATTGTGATACCCTTAAAGGTGGCCTAAAATAGAATAAAATAAAATAATAAATATGAGAGAAAGATTGTCCTCTTTAAAGTTAGCATGTTTTTTTCTTGGCATTAAAATGTAAACATGGTTAACTATACACTGTATCGATTAATAGTTGTTTTATAATTAGTTGGAACCCATACGTTGGTATTTAGCATGAGCTATAAACCATTACCTAGCAGTTGAGATGTGACCCACAAAAAACTGCAGGACTGATATGATCTGCACCCAGGCTCAATGAATGCTAGCAGGCAGCAACAAACCTCAGGCATACCTAAAATCCAGAATATGGTATGCCTACGTTTGTAACTTTGGGTGTGGCTCTTCTGCAGCTGGCCTCAGCAGCTGCAAGAGTTCCTGGCCAGATGGGGCACCACTAGCTTCTAGCACTGAGCCAGAAACAGCTCCAATCAGGTGCAGGGGACTCAGAAACATTTGCACAACTACTAGGCCATATGGTAACTGGGATTCTGTGAAGGTTTGGGGTTTGCTGAGACTCTGTTGCCTGCACTCACATTGGGCAGGCATCCTATCAGTGCACCCTCTTACTCATTCCTCATAGCCACAAAATTACAGTCATGAATAGTGACATTTATATCTGCTTCAGAGAAAACATTTCCTGAGCAAGTCTTCCTGAAATAAAATGAGATCTTAATGGAAGAGCTCTTCAACTCTTGTGTTAAGCTGCAAAATAATGTTGTTGGCACTTTATAATCACACCTTTTGACCCAGAAGCCCTTCTCAGGGGTTCCCTCCCCATTTGAAATATGGTGGGTGGGTTACTGGGGAGAGGAACTTTTCAGTGGTGAAATCCCAACTTTACAACATTCTCTCCCAAATGGGTTGCCTGGTGTCCACTCTGATGTCTTTTTGGAGCCAGGCAAAGTCATCTCCATTTTATTTAAATCTTTTTAACTCCTGTTGATCTGCTTTATCCTGGCTTATAGCAATTTTATTCTGCTTTTATAGATTGGATATAAAAGCAGCCAATCTATCTATATTTCTTTCCCATTCTCAAGTCCTATTCATTTTGTTAGTATTTGCACAGGAAAAAGTTCATGCTCAAAGGCATTTGGATTGCATTGAATGCTATGCATGCATGCAGGGCTAAGATGGCTCTTAAATGTGTGCAGGTTTGTCACCGATTGTACCAGGGGTGGTGTCTGTGAGAGCTTGAGAGATGATTGTTGGAGTGATGGTGGGTGATGAAATGCTGGCATGCATGGAAGTATCTGTCAGGGAATAAACAGAATGTTAGCATTCCATCCCATGATAACTGTTAACATATACCCATAAATGGCAACAATCTTTAAGTAGAGATCATGTAATACTTTTCATTTTTGAAACAAAACAAGAATTCCTAGGCTGCAATTCTTTTCCATAGGATTGCATTGCTAATGGGAATTTCAGGTACAATTCTATTCTGCATCTGGATATCATGACAAACCATGGTTTATCGTGATGGGAATAATGAGCCTAGACCAATTTTGGACTTGCACTCTTGTCCTCCTTCCTCTGGCACAATCATGAAGAAGAGTTCAGAAATATTTACTTCCATTTCTGATTAACTGCAGCTGGTCTTGTCACCCCAAAACAAAAACAAGTGTGTGGTTATTCTTCAGTATAGTGTATTTGAAACAAACCAACATCAAACCAGATTTACCGAAGATGGCTTGTTTCAACTAAACATAGCATGTTGAACTGAACCCTAAACTGAACCCCAGTTTAGGGTTCAGATGGCATGCTCTAAACTGCGGTTAATTGAAACAAAAGCAAAAGTTTCTGATCTCCTCACCAGCATGCTGGAAGAGGGGAAGAGAGAAGGACAGTACAAGCCTGGGGGGAAAGTTAGTCTCATTCCCATCCAACAAAGTCCAATAACATCCAAATGCAGCCAATGGGTCTTCTTTCCATGGAGACATGCATAGGATTGCTCTGTAACTTACTTATTAGAAATGGGTAGAAAAGATATGCACAAAAATCAAGAAGCACCACTGGATCCTATACATACTTACCTGGGAGTAAGTCCCATTAAAGTCAATTGGTTTATGTCTTAGTAGACATGCATAGGATTGTTAGCTATTTTATTTACAGTATTTATATCCTGCCATTCTATAGACACAAAACAGGGGCTGCAAAAGGTCTTGTAGAAAAGATCTTCCCTGTGAGTTATGCCTTTTCTTATTGAAAAGCAAATAAAAATTGGCATTTTCAGCTATTTAATATTTAGAATAAACTATCTGGACACTGGATTACTTTCATGACTATTTTTACGCATATACTTCATGAATTTGTCGTATGTAGGGTTCCAGATGTTTTACTAGTCCTGCACTTGCACCTTCAACATCAGTATGAGGAAGAATAGGTGAGGATTTTCCTGGCATGTGAAAGCTGATGTGAAAGTCACCGAATTCAAGCCAGTAAAAATGTTGATAACCTACACATAAGTAACTTCTTTCTATTCTGGATTCTAGTTTTCAGTAAATGGCTGCATTTGGAAAGTAAGCAGCTTGTAAGGCCTATCCGTAAGAATAGAATTAGTTTCCGGGTGAAGTATAAAGTGTTGGTTATTACCTTTAAAGCCCTACATGGTTTGGGTCCAGGTTACCTGCGGGATCGCCTTCTCCCATACAATCCGCCCCGCATGCTCAGGTCCTCTGGGAAGAACTTACTGCAGTCGGCCAAGACTAGGCTGACAACCGTTACCCAGAGGATCTTCTCTTCTGCCGCTCCCAGACTGTGGAATGACCTGCCGGAGGAGACTCGTCAACTTAACAGTCTTTTAGAATTTAAGAAAGCCATAAAGACTGTTCTCTTCCGGCAGGCATATCCAGTGGAATTTTAGAATGTTTTAAGGATGTTTTTAGGATGTTTTAGGATTTTTATGCAGTTTTAATAATAAGTGTTATGTTTTAATCAGTTTTATGTATTTTATCATGTTGTTGTTCCCCGCCTCGATCCAGACGGAGAGGCGGGTAAGAAATAAATTGTAATTATTATTATTATTATTATTATTAGAAATAACTGATGAGATTATCCTATGAGCGTCATCTGATGGGTGGATTTGTGCATTTCCCTACTGTCGCTATGGCTTCCTGCTGCTGTCCCACAATAGCGATGGTCTCTTTACACAGGGAGAGAAACAGGAAGCAGCAATGACCACGTGGCCCATTCAGGGGCCATTTCTATCACACCACTTTTCCTGCACACAGCAGGAAATGGCAGCACATTCCGTTTTTTAAAAAAAGACGGATTAAAAGGGGTCTATTTTGCGACGGAAAAATGAGCAGAAGGAGTGGGAGGTGCGTGGGAGGCGGATGACGTTGTCGTCTACAGGACGCGTGAACATCCATAAGTGGGCAGTAGCGAGCGTGCGATAAAACACTCATCTGATGATGCTCTGTGTCCGAGAAATGGGACTGTAAAAGTTGGCCCTATTTATTTAAGATCCATAGTAAAGACCATGTCTTGGAAACATTGACTTGGCCACTACCTGAACATCGTGAAAGCAAAAGGAAGAAATGCATCCTGCAAGAACTATGCACATTAAACGGCCATCCAAGTTTTCACATCTGCATTCTAATAAAACTTCAACATCTTACAGAATGTATGCGCATACCAAGCAGTTACATATTGTTGATGCCCTGGGGCACTGACAAGAACACAGCAAACCTGATGGTGCATGCGTGATGGAGGAGAGTGAGAGTGAAGGAAGGGCAGCAGTGGTGCTGAATGCCTGCGTGCTTGTAGAGTTTGAGTCCATGTGAGCAGTGCGAGTTCTGTTGCTTGGTGGAATGGCCGCTGTAGCAACAAAAGTGCAAATCGCCTTATTACCACTGTTACATGAAAAAGTCAACAGGTAATCTTAAGAGGAAGACAGACAGAATGGAATTCCTGATCTCTTGCAAAGCCTTCTGAAATTCTTTCAATGGCAGGACTGCAACATGCCAATCAATGTGGAAAAACTAGGATTTGGTTGCAAAGTGAAAGAATGGCATGGACGCATTCACTTAACTCACATTCACTCACTTACAGGATTTTGGAAATCAGCCTTTCGGATTCAGGGGTTACCTACTCTTCATTAACATGGTCTTATAACCTCCTGTTGCAGGGCTCAGAAGAATCTCAGGACTAGATAAACTGCTTTCATGCTTTTGTTTAACTGCAGTTGTAGTCTTGAGTTGGAGTCATGCACCATATAGCCATAGATTCAGCCTGCTCATTCTGTCCCTCCAGGCTACTACCATACACAACCACCACAGTATATACCATTCCCAACTGACCAGAATGAAATAAAGAACAATAGCCCAAATTGCTGTTAAAGGCCCAGGAGCAAAAATGAGCAACTCTAACAGTATCATGGGATCGATTCATGTGCTATAGTTAAATAGCATCGGTTACTGCTAGGAGTGTTAATGGCATTGGCTATCCATGTGATTAAGATTGAGTATAACCACTCAAACAAAAAACTCAGCCATCCATAAAAATACACACATACACAACAATGGGTTATCCTAGTGTCGCTATAATTGGCTCAGAGCACATGAGTGTCCCTTCATATACATAGCTAGTCAGAGAAATGCCATGATAGGTTCAGGTTCCCAGAGTGAACAGCTCCACAAACATGAGTCAAGTGAGCCAATTGGTCAGACTTGCTAATATATGGATACTCACTGTCCTCAGCAACTATCTATGTAGATGTTTACTTCTCAGGCCTCACAAAAATGGCTGCCTCTTCGTTTTCTGCATTATTTACACACAGGCCTTGTTTGCACAGAAAGACAACTCAGAGTGTGGGTTGTTGTTGAATCGTGGGTTGTTGTTGGATCATAGGATGTCATTATTGTGAACCCTGCACTATTGTTTAACTATGGGTTGTTCACCACAAAAAAAAAACAAGAAGAGAACTCATGGCTTGTTGAGTTGTGAACTCTTGAGTTGTTCATGGTTAACAACCCATAGTTAAACCATGGTGCAGGGTTCACATGTAACAACAGCCCATGATTCAACAGCAACCCATACATCATTACATGTGAACCAGGTCAGAGATTCACCCACCCCTCAACTTAGCTGCTTAGATTGCACAGTGGGACACTACCCACTGTCCACTACATTCCATTGTTGCAACATCACATAACTAGTGTCACCTGATTAATGCTTCCAACTACCCAGTACTTATTTAAACTGTGAAATGAAACTAAATATTTCCCCAATTACACCCACCCCTGAGGGAATGCGTTATTGTTGAGGCAACATGTGTCAGGAAAACTTTTCAAGGCAAACCTGTCATGGAGATGGAAGCAGTAGAAGCAATACTCATTTTGTTAACAGATATTTCAGTAGAATTAGAGGGCTGGTAAGTAGCTCCTTTTGTTGAAGAGTCAGGCTTTACTTCAGAGATGCTTGCAGGTGAGAGTGAAGTGGAGTGTGTAGGTATGAGAGAAGGGCCAGGCGTTGGAGAGAGACTTGTTTGTCCTGTGGTGGGGTGGCAGGAATAACAACAAATCAGCCATGTTACAAAGCAGAGCCTTGAATAGAGTGGTATGAAATGCCAGCAGTCTGTTTAACCGGGAAAATTCCATTGAATGTTACGGTCTCAGTGTCTGTTAAACTACACGTGGCATTCAAATTTCATGAATTAAATCCAATATCGTGTGTGCAATATATCCCCCTATCCCCTGCAGCATCTTGAGGGGGGCATGGGGGAACTGTAGATGAAGGGGAAATCTGTTCTGCCAGCAGTTTCCCCTCCTCTGACAGATGGCCAGCCTTTGGATCCAACCTCATGACCAGAACTTCTGACATCTCTTTATTTTACCCAAAAAAAAGCTGATAAGAGGAGGGAACAATTTAGATTAGGCTGACCAGATAAAATCCAGGTCAGGGCTCATGTCACTTTAACAGTTGTAGAGCAAAGGGAATTTTAGCCAGTGTCATTTGTATGCAATTAGTTCCTGATGATATTCCCTCTTCATCACAACAGTTAAAGTTGCAGGCTCTATACTAGAGTGACCATATACAAAAGAAGGCAGGGCCCCTGCAACTTTAACTGTGATGAAGAGGGGATTTCACCAGGAACTAATTGCCTAAAAATGACACTGACTGAAATTCCCTTTTCTCTACAACTATTAAAGTGACATGAGCCCTGACCTGGATTTTATCTGGTCAGCCTAATTTAGATCAGAATTGTGGGGTGCAGCAAAAGGTTTTTGCCATTTGCCTCTGTACCATGGGCCCAATCCAAATTGCATTCCCAAAGTTGCTATTAGCCACCAAGAGGAAAATGTCCAGGCTTAAGCTCCTAACAGCTTGGAGCAAGGAGTGATTTAACTCACTAACACAGACTACAGCAGTGGGAAATTTACTTTCCTAATCAAATGTATATTATCTGAAGTGGGATGGCTTGATAGTTTTGGTACTTATACATTGCAATCCTAGACATGTCTACTCAAAAGTAAGTTCCATGGAGTTTAATGGGCCTTAATCCCAGCTAAAGTATATGTAGGATTGCAGTCCTAATATGTTTGGGCTGCAATTCTTTTCCTATGTTCCTGGGAATAAGCCTCATTGAATTCAATGGAATGTACTTCTGAATAGACACGTATAGGATTGTGCTGTTCATTCTTCAGCTTTCTTTGACGAAACTTCCTGAAAGCTGAACTGTATTTTTTGCAAATAAACTCAGATCAGCTTCATGTGTAAACATGAAAGAGGGGAATCCACTCTTTAATCACTATATTTGTGAATACAAAAGAGTGTTAAAAGCAGTTAAGGCACAACTAATCCTAGTAAAGGCTTCAGTATGGGGCCCAGGACAGAGAGGCAGTTGAACGGTATTTCTATACCACCCCAAAACCAAGGTTCTCTGGGCAGTTTATTTATTTATTTTATTTATTTATTACACTTGTATACCGCCCCATAGCCGAAGCTCTCTGGGCGGTTTACATAGGATTTAAACAATTAAAAACAATATACAAAAATTAAAACAGCAAAAACATACAACATATACACAATGCACACATACATTTAAAAGCGTTACAACAGCCCAAAAAAGCTACAAAAAACAAACAAAAAAACAAAAAAACCCATGCTCCTCAGATATTGCCAAATGCCTGAGAGAAGAGGAAAGTCTTGACCTGGCGCCGAAAAGATAACAATGTTGGTGCCAGGCGGGCCTCGTAAGGGAGATCGTTCCACAATTGGGGGGCCACCACAGAGAAGGCCCTCTCCCTTGTTGCCAACCTCTGAGCTTCCCTCGGAGTAGGCATTCGTAGGAGGGCCTTAGATATTGAATTTAGTGTTCGGGTAGGTTCATGTCGGGAAAGGCGTTCCATCAGATATTGTGGTCCCAGATTACAAAATCAAAGTCATTAAAATGTACTAACCTATAAACATGGAGTCTAAAACATAATAAAAACAGCAACAAGATAACACTGAAATATTTTTTAAAAAAATACCCAAGGAAACTGTACAAAATATGAGATTGGAATGCTTAAAAGTTGGAAAACAGTGGAGCAATAAAGAGAAGCCATAATAGTAAAATGAAAGTATCAGTGGTTATATTTGTGACAGATTACAGCAACTTTACTACAGTCATCAACTGGTTCATTCTTTATAAATCCATACATAAGTTTCATTTGCTATACCATTACATTCTAATTAAAATGCAAATGAACCACATGTCATGTAGTTTCTGCGTATCTTCTTCATATTTCAGGGGGCTAATTCAGTCCCTTTCCATTTCCCCACCATACTATACAGGAAAACATTATTCTCTGTTCAGTGCAATTTGCTTACTTATTTGAGTGTAAACGAGACGGCTTTGCTTTTTTCTTTTTTTTTTTTTAACCCTTCCATGGGTGGGTGGGGTGTGGATGGATTTTTGGGAAGAAATGGGAGGGGAGCTTAAATCCCCCCTCCAATCACATTGGTCCCAATTCGAATTGGGTCCATATTCACTTACACTCAAGTAAGTAAGCCAGTCACACATACCTCTGTTATGTGCAATTAGCAGAACATTTTGGCCTGTTGTGTTCAGAATATAGGATATACCTGATGCCAAAAGGTTGTCCTCTGCAATGCCAATCCAACACCAACACCTGCCCTGAACACAGAGAACTTTGCTTGTGTGAAGGCTGCAGATGAACACTGTTATAGAACTGGACTATGCCCCAGTTCAGCAAATATTTCACAAAAATGAAAAGTATTATCTTACCAGATGAAGGAATTGCAGAAGTAGTTCCATTTATTTGTTGACCTAGAATGAAAAAAGGGATAAGTACACTTATACTCTGATATAAAAATTTCCAAATTTTCTCCCAGAAGAGGGCTTCATTCCCTTAAGTACATTTGAAAGAGGCCGGGAAAGGCCTGGCAAGAATATTTTAAATATTTGTTTTATATTTTAATGGATCCTTCAGTATGGATATCCATTGTTATTTTAATATTTTAATAGCTCCTTCAGCATGGTGGCTCTCAACATACTATAAACAGCAATGAAACACTACCAAACAAAAACAAAAACAACAAAAAAACCCAAGGACAATGGAAGGTTCTGAACAATCTTTAAATTATAGAGTGTCATCAGACAGGGGGAAATCGCATTTCCCTACCATCACTTCCCCCCTGCTTCTGTCCCACAATACTTCCTTTTTATTTACACAGGGAAGAAAGAGGAAGTAAACAATGGCCATGTGGCACATTGAGTGGGCATTTTTATCCTGCTGCTCTCCTGCATACAGCAGGAAATGGTGGCATGTTTCACTATACCTGAAAAAATCAGATTTTTCTGTGTGTGTGTGTGTGTGTGTGTGTGTTCTGACAGGAAAATAAGCAGAAGGGGTGGAAGATGTGCAGGAGGTAGACAGCAACATCAAAAGGACCTGCTAAAAATCAGGAGTGGCCAGTAACAAGTGTTTGATAAAATACTGCTCCGATGAAGATTATTAACAGCACATTCTTATAGATTTACATCATTGAGAAGACATGCAAAGGAGGTTTCCAGAGCACAGATAACCAAGCTATTTCTATCCAGAAGGTGTTGCACTGGGACACTTTCCTAAGCTGGTGGAAGGTCACCAGTGACTAAGCTTGATCTAAGAACACATGTCCAAAGTGCAAACCTGCTGCTTTATTGGGATTGCAATCCCATCTAGAACAAGTTGAGCACTGCCATCCCAGACTGACAAATCATCTACCTGCTGTATCCCCACCTGGTCTGGGTTGAACTTCAGTTTATTGGTCTTCATCCAGGCACTGATTCAGCATTCTTACTGCCTCACTTAAAGCAGATGAGAAAGATAAAAGAGCTAGGTGTCACCTGTATATTGATGGCATCTAACTCCAAATTTCTGGATGACGTCATTTGGTGATTTCACATAGAGGTTAAACGATGTGGGGAACAATATGGATCTTTGTGGGATATCATAGCATAAATGCTACAGCAAATCCCCCAATAGCACTTTCTGGAATCAGCCATCCAACTACGATTGAGCCACCATAGTATGGTTTCCCTCATTTCCAACCTAGACAGCCAATTCTGAAGGATATTGTAGCTGACAATATCACGGTTGATGATAAACTAGGAATACGCTTCATAGTCTCCAGCATAATCCTAGTCTAGTTAAATAATGTGCTACAGTGGGAACAGCAGTAGGTAATTGATTTGTTACTTCTGTCTGTCTTTTCATAAACCAAAGGCACACTAGAATGATTTCCTCTATTTTCTTTTGTTGCCCTCCCTCAGTTTGCCTGAGCAAAGTATCGTGGGATAACCTTTTAGTCAATGCCTTTAAAAAGGGAATACATGAGCAAAAACATAAGTAGCGAAATCTATAAAGTGGCTCTATAGTGTGGACTGAAGATAATTACTGCTGGAACATAACAACACCTTAAACTAGCAATGGAAAATATGACATGTTAAATACCTACAACAAGCTTTTCTCGTCTCTCAAACTTAATGAACCCACTGACAGCTGTGTGGAAATGAACATACAATGATGCCAAAATATGACTCAATCCTCAGACTATTAAGGCCATATTGACCAGTTTTTATCACATGGCTACAATGTGATGTACAGAAATATGACAAAACATTGGCAATATGCGAGACAATGTGACTGAGAACTGACGACAACTAAAGTCTACATGAAAAGGGCCTAACAGCAACCAATTGTCCAGCTCTAAAGCAAAAAAAAAATAAAAAAATTCAAATATCAATGTTCTTCTACTACTATCTTCCTCCATTTATTAATATATACCTCATATTGCTTAACATGATATTGAGGCTTGATCATATACTTGGCCTTTCATCCAATTACTTAATGATGTCTAACACAGTGTAATGCCTATCATAGAACAACGTGTAGTAATATATATATATGGTAGAGCTGCCGGTTTAACTAGTTAGTTCTCCATGACAATCAAAGAGACATGCATGCCTCGTTTATAGCTCAAACGTTTGATAAACTTAGCTAGAATAAACGCAGCATGTCATCCTAGTCCTTTTGAAGTTCAAAAGGTTTGATCTTTGGTCTTAGGAATGAATTTGTTAACCTCTCCTCTATATGAAAACTATATTGAGGGATTGATGTAAAAAGAGGTTACAGTCTCTATCAAATAATAACGAGAGTGAAGGCTGCCAGGGACAACCATCAAAAAATTGACCAGGTTTGTGTCCACAGGAGTTATTTAGTCACACACACACAGCAAGTCTAAATAGCTCACAAAGAATAGCTCATGTGTGTGTCTCTTTCGAATCCCAGGCTTTAGTTATGAGCACATCCCCAATGTAATGCTCATTGCCCTGTTTAAATGAGGATGTACAATTCAATTGATCTCTCCAGTCCCAACTTGCAAATGATATCAGTTGTGCTGTAGCTCAGGGCCAAAACAGAGATCACTTTAAATGCATGTCTAACCACAATGGGGTGTGTTTTTCATTTTTACTCTAGAGCCCATGATCCAGATCGGGATCCTAGTGGGAGGTATGGGGGGCTGTTCCTACTCTACAGTCAAAATGTAAAGAAAATGTAGCTGCTAGATAGGCATTTAGGACACAATCCTATGCATAGACGGGGGGCATCCTACACAATTGGCTGGGGAATGCTTGGAGTTGTAGGACTTTTGTCGGTCTAAGCAGGCATAGGATTGTGCCCATAAAGTAACATCTGTTTTTGTCATCAGGCTCTCAAACTACTCACATGTAGCAACTTAGTGACAGAGCAAATGGCTGAGCTGGCCCTTACTTTGTACACCAGTACATATTCTACTGGTGCCCTGTGAAATTTATTTTCCCCAAAATTCTTCCTAGTCAGCACAGTCAGATTACCCAGGTAAGCAAACGATATGCTGATGCTTAATCTTATTTCTCCAGTCCTGCATTCTGTATCACTAGTTTGCTTCCTTTTCCCCAACTTTCAGGGTTTTTACATTCTACAATCCACTATCCCATATTACATGGGGAAATGATGTCACTGCTTTCAATTTGCTATCCTACCAAGCAGCAAATACAGCTAATATATGTTTGTGTGCCTTGTTGTGACCAGGACTTGCTTCTTGCTCATTTTTATTTTGAAATTACCTTATTATTTGCTTCAATGAAATTTAGCCTTTTTGTTTGAAATTTAGCCTTATCTCAATAACTGTCTCTGCATAACAAAAACAAAACAAAACCCAAAGATGATTTTTTCCCCCTCAGGCTTTTCCATGTTCAATACAGCTCCTTCAGAGATGACCATGTGATTTGTAATTGAAACCTTTCCCTCTTGCCGAGTGTTTCATAGTGGCAGAATTAATCCAGTGATCATCTTAGATACTGGGTTATCTCGGGGGGGGGGGGGGGTAGCAAGATTTCCAGGGGAAGGAGCAAGACACATCTTGAAGGTTGATGGCATCATGTAATGGAACTGCAAATTTCCATGAGTGGCCAATCATTAGCAATTTATTGCTCATGATTGTAAAGACGCTCAATATCTCTCCTTCTACGACGACGACGACAGTGAGGATGGCTATTACTACTATTCTTCTTTATGCTTTGGTGATGCAATGCATCTTTCTTTCATTCATTTATAAGGTTTACCACAGCCAGAAGTGCCAACTTGTACCTGTTCATTAAACCAGTTATTTTGAACTGGTTGCCATTTATTTTTCCTTTTAGAAGATTCAGTTCTGGCTCAAATTCAATGCTAATGACATATTTCAGATTAGGGGTCAGTTCTAGTTTATCAAGGGGAAAGTAAACCTCCCTGAACCAGTTTTCAGATTCTTTTCATCTCCGTAACTTCCAAGTTTCCTACAGGCAGACCGATATGAATCCAGGAAAGTATCCATCTTAGAAGCTTAACTGACATCATCATCATAATTCAGAGGTGCTGAACCTCCAGTCTATGTACCTAATCTGGCTCACGGAGGCTCCACATCTGGCCCATGGAGGGTTGTGCCACTTCTGTGGGCCCCACCCTCTTGGCACTGCAGGCCAACCCCCTCAATAAACCCCACTCCTACTGGGAGCAGGGGAGGAGGAGGGGAGGAAAATCCCCATTGTTATCTCTAATCACAGATCAGCGATAAGAGTAGGGATTCCCCTTCAGTGGGGATTCCCCTTTGCTGTGCGTGGACTTTCCCGGTCTGGACAGAGGAGCAAATGGGGCTCAGCCATCTTTGATTCACTTGCCCCACCTGAACAATAGGTGTTAACTATATCCAAAGCTCTTGTGGACAGATTAAAATAGGCTAAATACCTGATCCTACAAATCAGAATTCTGCTCCCAAAAGCAGAGGAAATGGAAGTAAGCTATTTATCAGTGTTCAAAACATATACTTTTAGCCACAGTTCCCACTTCTTCATTTCATGTTTAGATTTAAAGGGAAGGAAATGATTAGCAAGTCAAAACTGGTGTTTTTGGGGAGATTATATATATATATATATATATATATATATGAGTGATATACATGCAAACACATAAAATGGGATAGAATCAGCATGGGATAGAAAGAGCATTATGTATGTATGTATGTATGTATGTATGCATGTATGTATTTATTTATTTATTTTTACCAGTGCCTGAAACTCATTTGGCAACTTTTAGTCCTGAATAGTGAACAGTTAATAAAAGACAACCACATTTACTTTGTACTGCAAAGTATTATGTTACCAATGTCTCCTATCTCCTCTTTCCATTCTCTATAATGTAACACATAGAAGTTTAGTAAGAAATCAATAGATGGCACCATAACTCCAAAAGCTGAAACAAAACATGTGAGTGAAGTAGATGCTGTAACAGTGAGACATCCGGTCAAAAAGAGCAAAAGTTTTAAAACATAGGGCAGCTGATCACTTATCTATTTATTTTCCTTTTACATACTCCATGGGTCATGGGAGCTCCAGGAAGCTTACATTATAATATTCAAAATTGCTACCATTGCTTAGGGGACAACCACCATCTTTGTAATCCAGTGCCACTGGTACTATATCATCTTATGATTATTATTTTTTATATTGGCTCTTCAGCAATGGCCCGTTTAGATTTATTTATTTATTTTTTAAAAAACCTACCTAAGATCTTAGGTTTCTCCCTAGGGACTGTCATGCCTAGTGGAGGAAGGGTGTAGTCAACAGGCACTAAATAAAAGTTCTTTGGGATAGCTCTGGGTGTGTTTTGCACAAATACATTGCCTAGCTCATCCCAAATCAAAGGCCAGAAAGTAATTTTCATTCTGTTCAAATAAGTAGTGACTGTTTCTTTCAGATGTCTATAAATTAATAAATTAAAGCTTGAGTGAAGGGGAAGGGACTTGGTTCAAATGTACCTGCATGTACATTAATAAGCACAAACACAAAATATCTATTCACTGGTTCTCTTTTATTTCCTCCCCTGATGATTGCCTATCCAGATAGCACATTGTTTGAGCTGCGTGCTCTCTTAATACTTACAACCAGCTCCACTGTGAAATGTGGAGTACAATACTATGCGACTTTTATTTGAAAGCAGTGGTAAAGCTAGGGCTAGAATATTTGCTAGCATATATTTGGTTTGAGGCATGCCTAACTATCACCAAAACCAGATGACTCTATGATTTAAATGGCAGCATGGATGAGTTCAATGTTTTCTTCTTCTTTTTTTAGATTAATAAAACTGCTTAGAGTTATTAGTGGGTTTAATCACACACAAACAAAAACAACAAAGAGTCTTGTGGCACCTTAAACTCTACCAAGTGTATTCTGGCATAAGCTTGCGTGTCCAAATAAATATGTTAGTCTTTAAGGTGCCACAAGACTCTTAGTTGTTTTCGTTACAACAAATTTATACAGCTACAATTCCAGAAAAAGATAAAACAACTGTAGCAAAGTCTTCAGGCATCATCATCATCATCATATGGTTGATGTATTTCTTTGAACATGTTCGAATATTTTGTTTCAGTAAGGTTCAAGTGTAAGCCATGAAACATATTAAAATAATAAATAAAAGTGGTATTTAGGGCACAATCATATGCACATTTAAACTTTTTTGTGCCTAATCATGCACAGGATTGTGCCCCAATTTGTTTTAAGTCAATATATTATTGACCCCCCCAAAAAGTGTTATGTAGAGTGACTATATGGAAAGCAGAACAGGGCTCCTGTATCTTTAACCATTACATAGAAAAGAGAATTTCAGCAGGTGTCATTTGTATGCATGCAGCACCTGGTGAAATTCCCTCTTCATCACCACAGTTAAATCTGCAAGAGCCCTGCCCTCTTTTGTATCTGGTCACTCTAGTATAGCTCCTGCAGCTTTAACTGTGGTGATGAAGAGGGAATTTCATCAGGTGCTGCATGCATACAAATTGAAATTCCCTTTTCTATACAACTGTTAAAGATACAGGAGCCTGTCCTCCTTTTCATATGAGTCTTTAATGGGTCACCTTAAAGATACTGGTAGCTATTTGGAAGCTGCTGAAAAATACCCTTGTAGGTGTGCTATTTGGTCAGCATAATTTTTAAATGTTTTCTACCAATGAATACTTGTATGTGTAGTGTTTACATGGTGCCCAAATGGTGGCCACATGCAGTGGGCAGGTGGGCAGGCTAAGAACCTCTGAAACATTACATAAGCTTTTTGTCCTCTGGAAATAGGTAGAAGTGGCTTTTGTTGGTCATGGTAAATAGTCCCTGGAAATCTTTCAGAATTAAATAACAAGAATACATGCAACATTCAAAATATTAGTGTTTTCCATGAACACGATGGTGATCAGTCTTGAAAACAGAATATCTCTGGGGTTGCATCCAGACTTTAAACATCTGTTCTACTGCATCAGCCTTTGACACCATTTTAAAGGCACCACGAAGACTGAGCCTGCACAATGGTAGGCCTTAAGCGAGGCCTGGCCAACTTACAACTCCCCAAGCCATATGCAGCAGCCCTGTCAGCTGTGTTTGTGGCTTGTCAGGTGCTTCACAACCCTGCTGTTTCTGCAGGTCTGTGGAAGCAGCATGATGAGTTTTAGCTTGCCATACGTGACTGGTAGCCTGTATGTAGCTTCAAGGTTCACAAGTTGTGCAGGCCTGGAGTAAGCATTTATTTGTTAACGCAGATACAGAACAAACCCACAGAATTAGGTTGACCATCTGAAAAGGAGGACATGGATCATGTAACTTTAACAGTTGTAGAGAAAAGGGAATTTCAGCCAGTGTCATTTGTATGAAATTAGTTCCTGGTGAAATTCCCTCTTCATCACAACAGTTAAAGTTGCAGGGGCCCTGCCTTCTTTTGTATATGGTCACTCTAGTATAGTGCCTGCACCTTTAAGTGTTGTGATGAAGAGGGAATTTCACCAGGAACTAATTGCATTCAAATGACTCTGGCTGAAATTCCCTTTTCTCTACAACTGTTAAAGCTACATGAACCCTGTCCTCCTTTTCATATGGTCAGCCTAGATACTATCTACACTACTGCTTTGAAACGGTTTAAAATGGTTTATAACAGTAGTGACAACTGTTGTAGGCTGACCAGATAAAATCCAGGTCAGGACTCATGTAACTTTAACAGTTGTAGAGAAAAGGGAATTTCAGCCAGTGTCATTTGTATGCAATTAGTTCCTGGTGAAATTCCCTCTTCATCACAACACTTAAAGGTGCATGCACTATACTAGAGTGACCAGATACAAAAGAAGGCAGGGCCCCTGCAACTTTAACAGTTATGATGAAGAGGGAATTTCACCAGGAACTAATTGCATACAAATGCAGGGTGACCAACTGTCAGGATTTCCCCGGATTTGTCCTGGTTTTTGTTCTATCCTGGGTGTCAGGGGGGATTTTCTGTAATTTTCTATAATGTCCTGGAAAGACAAGCTTTCCCCTTTAAGGCCACATTAGCGTGGTTGGAGGAAATGATGAGCTTTCTGGAGGTGGGTTATTTCTATCCCACTGCTCCAATCAGGACCTTACAAGGGAAAGTATGTCATTCCTGGACATTATAGAAAAGGACCTGATTGGAGCAGTGGAGGGCGGGAATGACACACTTTCCCCTCCTCCGCTCCAATTGGGGCCTTTAAAGCAGTGGGGGTGAATGACATGCTTTCCAGAGGCCCCGGAAAGCCACTTTCCCACCCCCACCCCACTGAGGGTCCTCTTTTTTGGTTTCCCAAATGTGGTCACCCTATACAAATGACACTGGCTGAAATTCCCTTTTCTCTACAACTCTTAAAGTTACCTGAGCCCTGACCTGGATTTTATCTGGTCACCCTACTGTTGGAGCCCAGGACACACTCCATATGCAGCTTTCAAAACGTTTTCAAAGTGTTATATCCTGCATGTGTAGTTAGGCTCTGAAAGTAAATGTCAGTTGCAGCTGGTTGTGCATTGTGAGAACAGGGTGAAAACTCAGTTATCTGATCTTTAGTTGACTATCTATCAAGCAATTATAACTGCAGCTAATGACTTCTTAGACACACATTTGTGGTTTCGCTTTGCCTACTTCTGGTTTTTTTCCCAGAAGCCTACATGTTACAAAAAAAAAAAAGGAAAAAAAGGAAGAGGGTGTGCAGCACACTGTGGTTTAGATCGTAAGTTCTTCTGAGTGGCGAAACTCGGTTGCCATGGCATCAGCATGCTCAGGGCCTCAGCCCACTCTGAGTGCTAAACCACAACTTCTCCAGCGCAGTTGTGAAGCTTCCTGATTCAAATTCTTTGTGATAAATGTGCATTTGTACTTATGCTTTGTTGTTGCTTCGTTGTACCAGACAAGAGCAATGCCTGCCCTTCTGGTCTCAGGAATATAAAGTCCTACCGAGGCATTTTGAATCAGCTTAAACTTGTATATGTAATACCTCATATGGAGGTGGGGGAGATCCTTTAGTGTATGAGGGTGGTACTTCTTATGTAAGACTGTAGTTTCTGTTTCTAGTATACTATGTTAGGGTGACCAGATAAAATCCAGGTCAGGGCTCCTGTAACTTTAACAGTTGAAGAGAAAAGGGAATTTCAGCCAGTGTCATTTGTATGCAATTAGTTCCTGGTGAAATTCCCTCTTCATCACAACAGTTAAAGTTGCAGGGGCCCTGCCTTCTTTTGTATATGGTCACTCTAGTATAGTGCCTGTACCTTTAAGTGTTGTGATGAAGAGGGAATTACACCAGGAACTAATTGCATACAAATGACACTGGCTGAAATTCCCTTTTCTCTACAACTGTTAAAGTTACATGAGCTCTGACCTGGATTTTATCTGGTCACCTTATACTATGTTCATGGTGGGAAGTAGCTGCTGAACCGTTCTCATATGCTACATCAGTATTGCACAAAGTTCTGATAGCTCAAGCAGAGTTTTTTTCTGAATTAAACTTAAGAATTAGATCACCTGGAAAGATTTACTCCTGGAGTGTGCAAGAATAGGTATGACCTGCCTTCAGAGGGGACCTGCCCATTTCCCTCTATTTCTACATGTCTCATCCTATGATTGGAAGGAAGCCAATCCAGAGAAGTGACTCCTGAAGACAGGCAATGAACAGCCCACCTACCCACTCCTTAGGGAAGGGGATTCTGCTGTGTGTATGTGTTGTGTGTAATTGAACAATCCGGACACATCTGGAGCACAGACATGGCAGAATTTCTTGCTGCCACGGTGGCTGAGTTGAAGATGTGAGGGACAGAACAGTAAATCATGCAGAGACACAGAAGGTAGACTCCTCTGTAAATGAGTATTTTAGGCTCCCAGCATTCTTCCATGCTCATTGCACACCTACAGTCCTCTCACTGCATGCTAGGCTTACTGGGCTAAGCCCTAAAAAATACCATGTTGTTAGGCAACCTAAATGCAGCCAGGCACAATGACCCCAGGCGTGTTTGTATGCTGCTCCTTTGTACAATGTTCAACACGCTCCCATTGGTGGTCGCACAAAATTATTTTCTGCATCAGTCAGAGGGCTAATTCTTACATTTCCTTTGCAGCATAGCTACTGATGTCATGGCCAGGTCTCCACACTATACCTCTAATGCAGGAAATGGGAGGCCACATGGCAGAGAGGCAGGTAAAGTTAGGGTGACCAGATAAAATCCAGGTCAGGGCTCATGTAACTTTAACAGTGGTAGAGAAAAGGGAATTACAGCCAGTGTCATTTGTATGCAATTAGTTCCTGGTGATATTCCCTCTTCATCACAACAGTTAAAGGTGCAGGCACTATACTAGAGTGACCAGATACAAAAGAAGGCAGGGCCCCTGCAACTTTAACTGTTGTGATGAAGAGGGAATTTCACCAGGAACTAATTGCATACCAATGACACCGGCTGAAATTCCCTTTTCTCTACAACTGTTAAAGTTACATGAGCCTTGACTTGGATTTTATCTGGTCACCCTAGGTAAAGTAGTCACTTTCCATGCCAACTCCATTGGCCCTTGAGAGCTGCAGAGCTCTCTGGGGAAGTAAATCATAGAAGGAAAGTAAATCATGGAAGGGAGGAGGGAAGGCACCACCACTCTTGCAGGAAGGAAAGGAGAGAGTAGGGCTGGAGGAGAGCAGGGATTTTAATGCAAGTGCCTACCTAATTGGCATTTCCCAAACCAATACATGAACCAAAATGCAGTTATCCTTCAGTATTTTCACTTCTTCCAGTTTTGTCATGCAATTCTCCAACCAAAAAAATGTGTCATTGGGGGAAAGTGCATATAAAAATGAATACATTGGTGAAAATAATCTACAAAATGCATATTAGGGGAAATTGCTTGGAAAAAACTCATATACTAGGCATACATACTAGGTATATACTAGGCATACAATGTGTTGTGATTAAAATGTTTGTCAGGGTGCCATAAAACAAACAGTCTGGGGGGCTGTCCTCATAGTGCTGGCTTGGTGCCGCTCCGCCACCAAACCCCACGCTATCCCTGATGTGTGGTGGTGGCAAGTTGTTCTAATGAGGGGAGGCAGTGTGAGCTTTCCAGTGGCCATTAGGCCCCCTCCTCCTCCTGCGGCTTCCAGCAACCAATAGGAGGTCGCCTTCTGCCCGGGAACGCCCCGGGAATGAGTTTGAGCGAGGACAGACCAGCAGAAGAGCTGGGCTGACCTCACTCTGGCTGGAAAAGTCATGGTAAGTTTCTGACTTTTCAGCCGTGCAACTTCGCCTCTTTGCCCCGGGGTGGCTTTGAATCTGTGGCTGTGTCATGTAACCAACACAGCACGGATTCAGAGCCACTCTGGGACAAAGACAACGTCAAGACAGTCCCCGGGTTCTCTATGTGATAAAGTGATAATAGAGCTCAGGCTGTTCACAGAGCACTCCTGTCAAAGATTTTAATCAAAACGCATTGGGCTGCAGTAATTATACTTTGGTGCACCTCAGAGAGTATCTGCTCTTTCCTATTGTCTAACTTTCAAATATCTCTGGTGTATTGTCAGACTCAAACACACAAAACCAGCAAACATAGAAAGGAATTGGCCCTGAAGAAATCCTATTACATCTTTTCTGCCTTCAAGCTGCCCAAGAAATAATGATAGAATCATGACACTTTGGCTACTCCTGGCCATTTCACCGCTTATATAGAGGCAACCCACCCACCCCAGTTTACACTCATGAAGCCAAGTCTTTGGCCAAGAGGGAGCTGCAGCCAATCACAGTTCCCCGATGAATGTCAGATGACCAAAACAGATACAATTGGCATGAATGGGTAATGATTAGAGACAAGCCCAGAGGCAATGGCAACTCTATTGTTCTTGTGTGGGGGACTCTAGACAATGATGTTCAAAATTGCTCTTTGTAGATTGTTTAACATTTTTATTTGTTGTTCTGAAAGAAAAATGAAAGGAATTGACTTCTTCATACAAGACACAGTGCTAAATCATGAGAGAGAGAGAGAAACTTTTCAGTACTTCATTTAAAACCTGAACAAATGCATTTGAAGTCTATGGCTGTTGACCTCAAGGAGTTCTGATTCAATTGCTTCAAGATAAATTCTTGTAGCTGATGAGAACTAAAACTATAAGATGTGGACTATCAGGAATATTGCCAACTGGAAATCTAGTGTCTATCGAAATGAATTTAAAGTTATTTTTAGCAATTGCATCCATGTATGAACCTTAGTGTCTGTTATTGTAAATTAGCAGTGTGCATGGGGGAGGGTTTGTGGATTACAAGGACCCTTGGACAGCCTTGCAGAAAGTTTTTGTATGCTAGGGTGACCAGATAAAATCCAGGTCAGGGCTCATGTAACTTTAACAGTTGTAGAGAAAAGGGAATTTCAGCCAGTGTCATTTGTATGCAATTAGTTGCTGGTGAAATTCCCTCTTCATCACAACAGTTAAAGTTGCAGGGGCCCTGCCTTCTTTTGTATATGGTCACTCTAGTATAGTGCCTGCACCTTTAACTGTTGTGATGAAGAGGGAATTTCACCAACAACTAATTGCATACAAATGACACTGGCTGAAATTCCCTTTTCTCTACAACTGTTAAAGTTACATGAGCCCTGACCTGGATTTTATCTGGTCAGCCTATTGTATGCTCTGCGCAAAGACCTACTGCATCCTGAAGTGGACTACCTCTAAGTGCGGCTGAGGCCAACCAGCATCTGGAATAAAGAGCAGGTTTTGCCGACCTGCATCACTTTTCCCATAGTGACCATTCACTTATATGGGAGAAACAAATGCAATCAAGGATAAACCTACCCCTTAATCCTGGTAACCCCAGACATTGAGAATAAATTCTGCCTCAACATCCCTGACCCCTCATCATTCTAGATTTCTATTACCATTCTTTTCTATAGGAAGTTTTCCATTGTTTTTATAGGCCTTTCTCGCTCCTTCCCCCCCACACACACACCGTGGAGAAAAAAATGGGGATCTAAAGCATGACTGGCATCAAGGGTGGGGTATCTGCCTTGGCCCCACACCCCAGCAAAGGCCCAATGTCAAGAACCCTCTGGACTTAGTTGTTGCTCCTCCTCTTCCCCATTGCAACCTGCTTGTTCACTCACTTCTCACTCTGGCCCAGCAAATGGTGGTGCTGGTGGTGAGGTTGAGCAGGAGGTGCCACTTACCACTTGCACACTGGCTCTCTGCCTATCAAGCAAACAATATTCCCCAGACCATAAAATAGTTATGTAAAAAAACAAGTAACTCATCAGTGCCAATCAATGTAACAACACAGCATATTTCCTTTTTGCTTTGATTCTAGACTTTGTCAATCATTGATCAAAGCTCTTGGCTATCAATTTTGACAAATTGAGAAATAGGGCTGAGATGGTAGGGCATACATCACTATTACATATAGAGGACATTTATATATATCATCCATCGTGGTCAAGCAAGGGTCTTCAACTGGTCCAGACCCAGACAATTTTCTCCATGCCCAACATGGAGGCAATGGCTATGCCATGACCCATCTGGACTGTTCTCATGGCCACTTTTGGGTTGCAACCCACCAGTTGAAGTCCACTGCTATACTTTAGTAGCCACAATATCTCTTTATGGTGGGATATTATTTTAGAGTTTGCAAAGTTTAAACCAGTACTGAAGTTCTTTTTATTCTGCTCGGAGACATTTAAAACTGCTTCAGATTAGTAGCCATTTGTTGAATAAAGATCAGTGAATATGCATTTTTTTCCTGGCCTGACATTCATTTACTATAACATAAAGCCTGGTTTACAGGTGAGTGGATTCAGTGGAATTGCAAAGATGCCAATACAGTGGAAATGTCTTCTTGTGAAGTGCATTTATTAAAAATGTAATAAATAATGTTTATATTTTTAAACCATGTTAATATTAAAAGGGGATCTCGCCCACTCACTCTTTCTCCAACACACACACACACACACACACATTTTGAAACAAATTATGAGCAAGGACTTTTACCACCCATTAATTAATATTTGCTTGGGCTCCTTGGGATCAAATAAAATGCTTTGCATGAAAAATCAGTTCTGTGGCATGCCAATGAGTTGTTCCTGATTTAAAGGGCAGTGAGGATCTCTTTAACTTTATATTGTCTGTGCAGTGCAAAAGTTTAAAGTGGGTGGGGGAGAAAAAGGAAATATGGTGACCTTGATTAAGAATGAGCAAATCAGAATGTCACAATTCTGCAACAACAATGCAAAGCCTTGTATTTTACAGTGTGACTCCTCTGCCTGTTGTAATCCTGGGAGGGATCTGAAATGATCGTAACAACCATGGAGTTCTCTAAATCACAATAAAGATACCATTATAGCAAGCCTTACACAATAATTTTGTTTTCCAACAAACTGTCACTTGGGATTCCGCCATTCCTTGCTCTGACCTTAGTGAAACTTTCAGTAGCACTTGCTGTCTCTGAATCCCAGCAAAGGTGTCACCAAGAAACGGCACTTTCTAAACCACATTGTTAGTCTTGTACAGCTAGCATGACCCCAATTTCTTAAGGAAGTACCTAACCATTGCTGACTGATAGAAATCTAGCACCTGCTCCTTCAAAGATATACAGATATATAGATATAAATAAAATACAAATGGGCACAGAGAGGGGGAGATCATTTCACTCTTCTGTATACAACCTAAACCTACAGCAATCAGGCTGAACAAAATTTACTGGTTCTGATCTTGAAATCTGTTATTGTGCATTCTCTTACTCTATGGGTGGGCTCCAATTAACTCATCCTGATGACAAAATGGCTTCTGTCAGCAAAATGAGGAGGTGGCCGATTTCCCCTTTCCCCTGCAGCCCATCATGCACCTTCAAAGTCTACTCCAGAGGGCCAGAGAACCCTCCAGAGCACATTTGGGGAAAGTGGGGAGGGTGCAGAGGGGAGGAAAGGAGTAGAAAGTCTCATCAGTTGAGCAAAACATCTACTCAGATGTGATGTTGGTTGCTGCCCTATATATTTTAAACTGGGCTTCCAATACTTGTCTGGTAAAACAAGTGAAAGCCCAGCAATTGCATTTCCTTTTGTCTGGGATTCAAATGTGATATACAATACCCTATCTCTTCCCTGAAAGCATGGCAGTATCTTCAGGAAGTTGGAGGAGGCAGAAGTGACACTGTTTCCCACATGTGCACACCATGTGGGCAGGTTCCCATGTCACTTTAAGCCACAATGTTTATAAGCTCCTCACAGTAGTATATAAGCTACTGTATCCCCCACACGATCTGACAAATAAGCTACTGTGCATAGCTTATTTTCCCCACCCTCACATCTCTTTCCTCTTCAGTCCTCCTCCTCAACTGGGATGCTATCTCAGCTTCCTTTGTGTTGGAAATCAAATCTTGATGTCCCCTGCACTGCTGCTATGACATTTGTCACAATTGGCCTGTCTCATCCTAGGGACATATGCAGGAGTGAAGCAAAACTTCATACACAGCATTTCCTAGTAGGAATGCAACCAATGCACAATGAAAACCCTGTGTCACTACAAAGACGGATGAGCGAAAACAGTTTTGCTCCAAAAAATGGGTGGCTGCTCTATAGCCATGGAGATTTGCAGGAGCAAGACAAAACTTCATACACAACAGGCCCTAGAAAGAATGACCAGTGCACCATGCAAACCCTGTGTGGCTGCTGGTACCTGACTGAGCAGTTCTTTGACACTTGGGGAGTTTGCAGGACACTCTGCTGGGGAAGGGTTAGGCTGGGGTCGGGCATCAAGCATAATGTGTTGCTAGGCAGATCTCAGAAACAGGGATTTGATGGGTGGAGCAGAGTGGCGGCACAGGTCTTGATTGCTTGTGCCAAGGGACTATGTAGGCGAAAATCTCTCTATAAGCCACCATGGAGCGCCAGAAGACACAACAAGCCACGATGGTTTAAATAAACCTCACTGCAGACCATGGCTCATCAGGGTGGCTTATTTTGGCCAGATAAGCCCCTGTGGTTGGGGGAAACTGCTTGCAGACAACGTAATAATCCATGGTGGTTGATAAACTACAGTGAGTCACTTATACACCATCATGGGTTATCATGACATGTGAACCCAGTCAGCACTCACCATGTTTGTAGTTCAACATGATGTCCCATAATAATTTTATTTATTTATATGGAGAAAGAAATGGCAAATGCTCAAGAACACAATGGAGGAAGGAGCATAATGAGCACCTTGCCTCTGTGTGGTCCCTGTATGAGAAGGAGACACCCATCATCTTAACAGTATTCCACATTGCACCCTGGTATTATCATAGTTGTTGTTGTTATTTTGTTCTGATCAATTGTTTTCCTAAGGGATAAAATATAAGTATACGGATTGAAAGTTACATAGAGAATGCATTAGCAAACACATGGCGAATTTAAATAGAAATAAATACAGTATTTACAAGAGTGAAAATAACAAATAAGAATGGTAATACATTATCCTGAAGCTTAATATTCCAAAAATTAATAAATATAATCCAGTTCTCAACAATATTGTCTGAAACTGCTCCATCTTTCATATTTTTGTAATGAGTCTGTTCAGTGATAAGCGTAATTATCCAAATGTTATTAAGCCTGTCAAAAGTAAAAAAAAAAAAGAAGAAAGAAAAAAGGGGGTCAAGGAGTTTCCCCTTTGCTGCAACACAGATTCTAGCCACCATTAATAAAACTTTCAAGGACTTTGTCTAGAACCAAATATTCTAAACAGAACAAAATATACCTACAAAATACAATCCTATACATGTTTACTCAAACATAGGTCCAACTATGTTCATTAGAGTTTACTTCCTAATCAAGATGCCTAGGATTGCAGCCTTCAGGAAATATGGTAAAGTATAACCAGTTATACCTTGAATAGCAATTTAAATTTATTTCCAGAGGTTTACAACAGGGGTGTGCATGGACCCCCTGGATCGGATCAGGACCCAGATCAAGACCTCCAATTTTGTCACTGATCGAATCGGACAAAATCGGAGGCCCCCCAGACCAGACCAGATCGAGTCCGATCCCGATCCAAAAATCGGAAATTTTGGGATCAGCCGCCATTTTTTTCCCCATAGACTTGCATTGCAAGTGATGTCATCACCCGGCACGCCACCCTGGAGCAGGCCGCGAAGCCCGCTCGCAGTAGCAGCCGGCGCCGGACGGGAGCGGACGTCCCTGGAAGGTAAGTGCGCCGCGGACAGCCTCATTAGGGAAGCCCCCCCCCCGCTGTCCACTTCCATCGGCGGGCGCCCGCTGGCACCCACCAATAGAAGCAGCGGCGGGCGCCAGGGGGTGCCCGCTGATCCGCCAATCCATCCGAACTGGATCGGAACCTTTTCAGATCGGTTCGGATTGGATCGGCCGATCCAGCGGTGAGATCGGAAATCGGATAATTTATCCGATTTCCCCCTGGATCGGATTCGGATCGTGGATCGGATCCGATCCAGTGCACATCCCTAGTTTACAATGCTGGGCAACAGCAAAAAAATATGCAACATGCCTGCTGAAGAAGGAGCCTGAGAACTACAATATGAATCTCTATTAAAACTGTATATGTATCTCAACTGTAAAGGGATGAAAAGGGATGAAAAGTGTGGTTTATAAAAAAAACTATCTTCAGGAGACGTTACATGTTTTATTTTATTTTTTAAAATCTCCATATCCATTCTTCTTGTGAAATTATACATATCCCTTTTCCATTTATATTGACATGTTGGGATTTTATCTTCTGCCTTTGGCACAGTTTACACCATATTTTACATTATCTAATCAAATTCAATGGAAGTCACTGAGAACTGAGCTTGCCACTGCCACCATAGCATTTGATTCTCATAACTCTACCCCAGGTCCTGTTTCTTGGGTAATTTAACATCTTGGACATAAATTCCATTTATATGTGGGGAAATGTACACAAAGACCACTGGCACACCTTTTTTCAGGATCCGTGTCTTTGACAGCCAGGCCCCAGATCCCCCCCATTTGGCTTTTGTGTATATAGGTTATGCAATCCTATACAAATCTACACAGAAGTAAGCCCCATTGAATTTAATGGGACTCTGCCCCGCATAAGTGAATTTAGGATTTCAACCTTACTGCACAAACCTATGCATGACTACTCCAAAGTAAATTCCACTCAATTCAAAAGTGCTTTCTCCCAAGTAAGCCTACTTGGGATTGCAACCTCAGTCTCAGTCAAACATTCTTATTTTTTCTTAATTGAAGGAAGATTTTCCTTGATTTGTTTCCGATAACATCTGAGAACCTTTGGCCTCTTGCAATGCTTATAACAAAGTCCTTACATTCAGGCATGGTGGGGGGGATCCCATATTTACTAGGTGCCAAGAAATTTCAGGTTGCTGTCTAAAGCTGCAATCCTAAACACAATTACCTCACAGCAAATCCCATAGGACTTAATGAGACTTGTTTCTGTGTAGGCAAGGAAAGCGCTTCACACTAAGAATCTAAAGTATTTTTTTCCAGCTCTAAAATTTGGAGCCTCAGAATCTGATGTGAACTTCTAAATTATTTACACTAGTGCCTAGGAATTTGATTTTTTAAAAAAACTTTGGAATGCTAATCAATAAGGCAAAAGGCTTCACCTACAGTTTATTTCTCAGTCTGATTATCATATTAATTATTGTAATAATACAACTACATTGAGTGGGCAATAAAAGTAGTCCACTAAACTGTTGATTTTAAAAAGTGTATAATGGATTTTATTTTTCTACTCACAGAACTATGATCTAAAATTATGTTGCTTAATATTTTGTTGGTTTTTTGCATTATAATCATAATTATCCTCTTAATTTTACAAAACTGGGTATGATCCAGCAACAGCAAAGCATTTCTACTTGCCATTTGTTTTAATGGGAAATGTAGGTATCTTATTAAAATTAAAGGGATGCAAAAGTGCTTCACTTTTGCTCGATTGTACTTATGCACACAATGGCTCAATTCGAACGACACAATAAACAACTGGTGTGGGGGAAACAATCGTCAGTTGTTTTGACTATCGTGTCATCCGAATGCTGCCATAGTCAACTCAGCGCTGATCCTCATCCACACCACAGTTGATTATTTATTACCATGTTGTGTGGGGAACGTCCCCTAGGGTTAGCGTGAGGGTTAGGATTAATCAACCCACCGTTGACTATTGTGTCGTCCGAATTGAGCCAATGTCTACACTAAAAATACATATAATAATTTAATTATTTTTAAAATTCACAAATAGCTTTCCTACTTATTCAATTGAATCAAAAGACCAATAACACAATTTAGAAGAGAGAAAGCACGCTTTGCGCTCTCTTTTTTAAGAAGCTTAACCAAAGATGTGTATTTTATTCATTTTTATACCACGGCCCAAATTAAAATGTTCAGCACTGAAAGAACACAGCAAGCAAAGGGAAATGAAAGTAACAAATAAATAAATAAATAAAATCCGTAAGAGAGAGCGGGGCTTTGAGAGGCTGCAGTAGAGTTTTAAAAAGCCTATACTTTAGGCCCCAGATAAGGCCTTCAGGCAATCACTGAGAGAACATGTGATTACATGCTCCAGTTACCCTCCGACTCCTTTTCCATTCTCAGAGACAGCAGTGAGGTACATGAGCTAGGGAATTCAACAGACCTGTAAACATCTTTCCTGACCTTGACAACAAGATATTTCTGAGGTGTACAGTGGCATTTCAGTTATTACCAGTGAGACAGAGAGCAAGAGAGAGCAAAGTATTACAAGGAAGAGGACATCAGTGCTATTTGTTTTATCAACAAAACAAACCTTGTTTCGCAGCCACAAAGATAAATGCTTGGCAGTAGCATGCATGTAATACCACCCGTAAGCTTGCCAAAAATAAACCTAAAGAAAATGCTGTCGTAAAACAGCCGAATTCAGTATTACAGGAGTTGTCAATGTCTAAAACTCCCAAACAGGTAAATGTCTAAACAAAAATGGCAGTGGCCTTTTTGCAAATTATAGTCTTAATTGGCTTGCCAAGCTTATCTTCATTACGGTTTGGTGGAACAGCTTTTAGGGTGACCAGATAAAATCCAGGTCAGGGCTCATATAACTTTAACAGTTGTAGAGCAAAGGGAATTTCAGCCAGTGTCATTTGTATGCCATTAGTTCCTGGTGAAATTCCCTCTTCATCACAACAGTTAAAGTTGCAGGGGCCCTGCCTTCTTTTGTATCTGGTCACTCTAGTATAGTGCATGCACCTTTATCTGTTGTGATGAAGAGGGAATTTCACCAGGAACTAATTGCATACAAATGACACTGGCTCAAATTCCCTTTTCTCTACAACTGTTAAAGTTACATGAGCCCTGACCTGGATTTTATCTGGTCACCCTAGCTTAACTGTCATCATAAGGCACATCTTTCTTGTCTTCATTCCCAGTAACAATGTGTGAGAACATGCAATTAAGAAATAAGTTCTCTGCCAGGCCTGCACACAACTGGTGACCCACAATGTAGAGTGGCACACTTAGGACATGATAAACCTCTTGCTTTTCCTGTTTGCCTGGGGCTGCAAAAAATCGGAGGGTGCAAGTGGCAATCAGTAATACATGTGTGATGGGATGTGTTTGGCTTCGTGGGCTTACAAGTTGTAGTGGTCTGCTTAAAATGCAAATGTAAAACTAGAGGAGGGGGAGAAGCCACAATGAGATGAAAATATAACTGTATTAGTGAAAAGGATATGCTACCTATGGGGCATATTTTCTGTCAATTTGGTTTTTTCCAATCTTAAATTTGGTTCATCCTGAATTTTGAACATTTTTTAAAAAGTTTGCATGAAAATTAGTACAAATGTTTGTATGCATTTCTCCAAATATGTGTATTTTTGTATGGAATTTTGTCTTACACACTTATTTTTGGATGGGGAGCGGCATATAAATGTTGTAAATAAAATAAATAAATAATTTTACAAGCAATTTTCCTAATATAATGCATTTGAATGTTATTTTCACAAATATACACATTGTAACCTGCATTTTCACCTAATATATGCATTTGGGGATTGGAGAGTTCCATCGCAACCTTCAGAGAAGAGCGAATTTCACGCATTTCGGTTCAGGTATTTGTTTGAAAGAGCAAAATTAGTAGATTTGCATAAAAATGTGAAATGAATGAATTTCTCCTCCATTCCTGGTGAAAAGGGAAGGTCTCTGACAAAAATAGGATCAGAACATCCAGCAGAATGTGGATATTGCTGAAACTAATATAGTGCTGCTGACAGACAGACATGCTCGGAGGTGCATTCTGTTATGTTCCGATGTGCATTCAGTCTGTTATTCCCTTTTTCTGCCTACCTTGTGGGAAAAAAATATTGGAAGATGGAATGCCCCCCAGGATTCCTCCCTCACTCAATGTGAAGCGCATGGGGCTGTACATATACACTTCCCTCATGCTACCAGAAATCCTGACAAATGGCAGCAGCACATGAACTCAGACAACCGGGTCTTCTGCTGCTTGCTTCCCTTCATCTTGGGGCTTAAAATGAGCCATGAATTGAACTCAAAGGATCGACATGTGGCAGACCTTGCCCAAGCCCACTCACTACCAGACACTCTTGTATGGCAGGGGAGGGCAGCCTCTTCCCCACAGGCCTAATCCAATCAACAGAAGTTGCTGACTTGGCCTACAAGCCTTCCTGGATTCCTTGATTTATAAGCTCTGCCCACTAAGGTAATCCTCACTGTTATCACCGATCTGTGACTGGAAATAACCACAGGGGATGCAGGCAAATGGGGACTCACCCACACAGTAGTGGCTGAATTCGGACGACACAATAAGCAACTAGGGGGAGAGGGAAAACAATCATCAGTTGTATTGACTATCATGTCGTCCGAATGCTTCCATAGTCAACTCAGTGCTGATCCTCATCCACACCACAGTTGATTATTTATTACCATGTTATGAGGGGAGTACCCCCTAGACGAACAACTGTAAAGTTGATTATTACCCCACCATTGACTATCGTGTTATCCGAATTCAGCCAGTGCCTTCCAACTGAGGAAGCCCCCACATTGGCAAAACATCTGGAACTGAGCAGGCAAACCAACCCAGTTCCAGCAGGTGATTTATCCCAGTTCCCCACCCCCCCTGTGAAAGTTTTAAGGGTCCCCATTTGTAATTTATTTACGAGGCCTTCATTTTAAATGGTACTTTTCAAGGAAAACTGAGACACTTTCTTGTTCTAAGTAGCTTACAATCTAAAATCAATTATGATTGGAGGGGTTAAAAAAATGCACAACAGAGAACCTATCTACACTACTGGTTTAAAACGGTTTATAACAGTTTTAAACCAGTTACTAACGGTTATTAACCGATTTTAAACTGTTATAAACTGTTTTAAAGCAGTAGTGTAGATAGGCTCAAAGATGGTCCTTCATTTCAATAGTCTAATACCCAAGGAGAGAAAGTTAATAGTCTTCATTCCAAATTCCCCATCCCAATAAACGTAACTGGTAGTTTCAAAGCCATGTGGCGACTACTTGAATACTTATTATGTGGCCCTTGTTTGCCATGACCAGATGGTTGGCGGAATCTTCCACCATGTGGTTAAACTCAGTCGCTGTCTTGTTGCCATTTTTCAAGTCACTTCTGTTTCCAAGGGATGGTTACTGAATGGTCAGAAAGTACAGATGATCTGATGTGGTTACAGGTACCACATGATAGGCTTTGGCGCAGTGGGGGGTAAGAGCCAATGTGATATAGTAGCAAAATGAAATGTAGTTTGTTTTTAGGCTTTTATGATTTTAATTTTTGCATATACGGTTTTAATTTTTGCATATTGGTTTTTAAATGTTCAGCATTTTAAATTTTTGTAAAACTGCCCAGAGAGCTTCGGCTATGGGGCGGTATATAAAAGTAATAAATAAAATAAATAAAATATAAATAAATAAATAAAAGTGCTTGGCTAGGATGTGGGAAACATAGGCCCTTTCCACACCATAGGGGTGGAGAGGGCAGGGAGAGGGTGATCCCGGAAGTAGCTACTTCCGGGATCGGCGTGCTCAACCCACATCAGAAATGCGATGGCCCAGGCTTTTCCCGGTCTGTCGCAACTCGCGCCCGCCATATTTTTTGTTTTTCGAATGGAGAAGAGCGCATGAGTGCTCGTGCGCAAAAGGTGAGTGCTTTTTTAAAAAAAATGTGGGCCCCCACCCCCTCCCTGCCCTCCCAGGGGTGGCAAAACTGCTGCCTTGGAGCCGCGTTGTGTGGCTCTGTGGCCATCAGTGCAGCTGTGCTTACTCACAAGTAAGCCCGGACTGCACCGGGGCACGCGGCCACATTCTTCCATGGTCCTGGGAACTCCCCGGGACCGCTGAAGAATCTGGATTTTTCTGGTTCCGGGGAACCAGGAAAAATCCCGTGCCTGCCCCCCCTGCCCCCAGTACTTTCTGTGCATCATGCGGCCGCAGAGGGAGCAGCCAGGGTCCATCCCAGGCAAACTGCCTGGTGTGAAAAGGGCAATAGGTTAAAGGCCTCCTCTATCATGAAGCACACAAAGTGACAATGGCTACACAGCAACTACATGTTTGGTGAGTAATTTTGTATATATATATATATATATATATCTTGAGTAAGTGCACACCATCCCAATTCAAACTGGGATTACCATGGACTGGGAAGGGTGTATTAAACCTAAATTTAAGGTTTAGACATTTTTGTAAAATAAACAAAAAACAACACCCTCTTGCAGAAAGGTCCTGTAATCATTTAGGCAGCAGATGATAAGATGCAGCTTCGTAAATCTTCATGAGAATATGTATGTTGACTAATGAAAACAATGTTTTGATGGCAATAAAGAGAGAAAGAGAGAGAGAGGTAAGGAGCACAAAGTGAGGAGCATTTCAACCAATTACAACACGGAAGAAATGGATGTTGTTGCACATTTCTCTACCACACTAGCAGCATGTGTGTGTGTGTGTGCGCATGGCTCTGAGCACTTACATTGGTTTTATTTCCTGAAACAGACTGGTGGCTTGAACAACTAAGTGTTGCCGGATGTGGCTATGTTAATTTTATCTCCAATTTGCAGCGCCTACCCAGTTGTAATGCAGCCGGCAGCTGTGTGTCAGCTTGCAAACCTTAGTGGGCTGCCTCCTCATTCTCATGCCGTGCCCTTTGAGAACCTAGACATGAATAAAGATCCTCCTCACTGGTAAATGGATTGTAGCAATTTATCAGCACTTCAAGGTGTCATGAAGAGCGTTACTTCCCATTTTCCATGTGGGAAGCATGTCAAGTTATGAAATAATGTGAAACCTATATATAGATCATACCATGTGATGGTTGGTGTACACCAGAGGTGTCAAAAATTCTTCAGCCTGAGGGACGAATTCAATTTTAGAGAAGCTCTTGGGAACTATATTCGAGTAGGGAGCTGGGACAAAGGCAAAAGCAGCAAGACCCAAATACCCAGAATGATGGGATATTTTAGCTTAAATAGGCTGACCATATGAAAAGGAGGACAGGGCTCATGTAACTTTAACAGTTGTAGAGAAAAGGGAATTAAAGGGAATTTCAGCCAGTGTCATTTGTATGCAATTAGTTCCTGGTGAAATTCCCTCTTCATCACAACAGTTAAAGGTGCAGGCACTATACTAGAGTGACCATATACAAAAGAAGGCAGGGCCCCTACAACTTTAACTGTTGTGATGAAGAGGGAATTTCACCAGGGACTAATTGCATACAAATGACACTGGCTGAAAGTCCCTTTTCTCTACAACTGTTAAAGTTACAGGAGCCCTGTCCTCCTTTTCATATGGTCAGCCTAGCTTAAAGCTCTTAGTACCAGATTGCACAAAACCCAGAAAACCACAAAGTGATTGATAGGCAGGGAGGAAGGGTGAAGCCAAAGGAATGAGGCATGGCCCTCTGGGGAATCCCAGAGAGCCAGACTGGGACCAAAGAGGGCCTGACTTAGTCCCTGGGCCTGAGGTGCAATACCCCTGAAGTATACAGACTAGAAAGTAATAGCAAGTCTAAGCAGCAGGATACACTTGTATGGCTGTTGCTAACGTGACTAACGTTCTTATGGTAATCTTCAGTTTACAAAACAATGAGGAGGAGGGGGAAGGGAGACAGGAGCAGGCTGAGGGAACATCAGGGCCTGCTGAAGCTGGATTCCCTCGCCCCATCACCCCAGGAGATGAGAGGCAAGGCAGGGCTATTCCATCCTGCAGAAAATCTCATTTTCCCCCTCTTCCCTCCCCATCGTCTTTTCTTTGTGTGCCGTATCTTTTTAGATTGTAAGCCTGCAGGCAGGGACTGTCTTATTTTACAGATTGATTGTAATTCACACTGGGAGACTTTTTTTCTTTCTTTTTTTTAGCTGAGGAGCAGGATGAAAATACTATAAAGTATTAATAAATAAAGTAATCTTCAGATTAAAAAAAGTGGGGAGAAAGATAAAGCAGAAAATGTAGTAACAGTGGGTGGCTTCAATTATTTTCAAATCTACTGGGTAAATGAAAAACCCAGGCATGGCAAAGAGATTTTCTTAAGCACAATAATTTGGATGAGTTAAGAATATAAGAGCTGTGCTTGATGAGACAAAAGGCCTATCTAGTCCAGAATTCTGTTTGAACAGTGGTCAACTAGATGCCTATGGAAAGCTACAAACAACGCAGGAGCACAGGAGCACCCTCCTACTTGTGTTCACTGGCAACTTATATTCAGAGGCATACACTAATATATAGCCATCGTGACTAGTAGCCATTGATAGTGTTATCCACGTGAATTTGTCTAACCCCCTTTTAAGCCATTCAAGTTGCATGTCCATCACTATAACTTGTGGTAGTAAACGCCATAGTTCATCTTTGCACTGCATGAAGAAGTATTACCTTTTATCTGTCCTGAATGTCCCACCATTTAAGCACAAACGACACAACTGATGAATGCATGGCTGCTTTGGAGCCTCAGCTGCTCCGACATTTGGCAGCATTGCGCTCAGCTGCTGCTTCACTCCCAAGGCTGCTGCTTATGCATGAATCATGGGCCTTGGTCACAGAAACAACAAGAGGGATAATGATGTACGATTTGACACTAAGTGGTACCCAGAATCAGTGCTGGCTCCATGCTTTTGAGGGCCCTTGGGCAAGACTCCCATGATGGAACCCCTCCCTTAGAGAGTCTGCCTTCTCATCGCCATTGTCACTAGCTGCTCTAGCTCCTTGTCTTCTTTCTCATCACTGCTACTACTTGCTTGCTTGCTAGACAGGCAGAGAGCCAGCGAGCTAGTAGATAGCGGCATCTGCTGCTCCTCCTTCCAGTACCGACATTATCTCAGCCAGAGAGAGAGGTAAGTGAACAAACACGTTGCAATGGGGAAGAGGAGGAGCGACTCCAGGAGGATCTTGTTAGTGGGCCCATGCTAGGGTGGGGACCTTTGGCAGGTTCCCAGCCATGCCTACCCTTGCCCAGGATTTGGCAAAAGACACAAGTTTTGCCAAACCGCTAGGAAATCATATTCATTTGAACTATCAAATTCAACATGCCCAGAAAATCCAACACAATCATATTTATAATCAAAAGGGGAAACTTCTCAAAGAATAATAATAAAAATTAAATAATAATAATAATAATAATAATCAGTTAAATGGAAACTAAGTGTTAACAGTTAGGAGGATTTACATCATAGGTTACACCAGCCTTTCCCAACCTGGTGTCCTCTAGGTGTGTTGGGCCTGCCTTCTTTTGTATATAGTCACTCTAGTATAGTGCCTGCACCTTTAACTGTTGTGATGAAGAAGAAATTTCACCAGGAACTAATTGCATACAAATGACACTGGCTGAAATTCCCTTTTCTCTACAACTATTAAAGTTACAGGAGCCCTGACCTGGATTTTATCTGGTCACCCTACCTCAAGCAGGGTGTACGAAATATTATACAATAATTTCACAAACAGCTTCAGGGCTTACATAGGCCTAGTTCTAACAAGCTGCAGATGAGGTAGAAAACCTGTGTCCCTAGAGCACCACTTCAGGTTAGAGTTGGGGCTCACCTGATCAAAAGCTGGAACATTCCATTATGTAAGCCTCTACTTTCAATTTGAATTGGTGCTGGTGTGACGCAGCCAGACCCAGATCTCAATTAGGCAGTTCCTGCTTCGAATCTTGCATCTGCCTTAAATTCGCTAGGTGTTCTTTGGGCCACCAATTTCCTCTCAGCATCAGACCCTGAGCTTTTAATATGGGGATAATGATACTGACCACTTAATGGGTTTGTGGTAATGATTGCAATAAGATAGTACAAGTGAAGACTTGTTGTCTCTTCTACTTGCTCAAGTGTAAGACTAGGTGTAGGGTGACCAGATTTTGGAAACCAAAATCCCGGTCCAAAATGGCTGCCCAAAGGGGGCGTGCGGTGCCCACGAGATTGTGTTGGGACTTCAAGTCCCATTGTCCCCAGCAACATGCCAAAACCACCCCGTTGGTGTTGGACTACAACCCCCATCATCCTTGGTGATGATGGTATCTGGAGCCCTACACCATCTTTTAGAGCTGAGCATCAGGCTGCCCAAGGAGCAAAAAGCTTCCACCACAGCACTCGCTGGCTCCCCCTCCTCCCTGTTCAAAGTACCGCTGCACCAAGCCCCTCATGGGTGACACCCACCTGGGCTCATGTCGCTCGCTCGCGCCGCCGCCGCCGCTGCTCCGCGTTGCCTCGCAGGAGGAAGTGAGGGTGCCCAGCTCAGGTGTCCCCCCCCCATCAGCCCTGGAGCCGGCGCACTTGGGGCAGTGCCGAGGAAACTTCCCCCTGGGTGGGCGAGGCAGACAGGCAAGCAGGCGCCCCTCCTCAGCACACTTCCTCTAGCCCCTCCCCCGGGCGATCCGGGGCTTCTTCTAGGCCAGCGCGACCGCGCAGGACTAGAAACTGCTCAGCTCGGCCTGGAGGAAGGGCTGGAAGTTACGGCCTGCGTGATTGCGCTGGCCTAGAAGAAGCCCCGGATCGCCCAGGGGAGGGGCTAGAGGAAGTGTGCCGAGGCAGGGCGCTTGCCTGCCTGCCTGCCTGCCTTGCCCGCCCAGGGGGAAGTTTCCTTGGCGCCGCCCCAAGCGCGCCAGCTCCGGGGCTGTTTTTGGGGGGGGGAACGATGGGACACCTGAGCTAGGCGCCCTCACTTCCTCCTGCGAGGCGACGTGGAGCAGCAGCAGCAGCGCTAGCGAGTGAGCGAGCGACATGAGCCCAGGTGGGTGTCGCCCGCGAGGGGCTTGGCACGGCGCTGCTTTGAACAGGGAGGAGGGGGAGCGAGCGAGTGCTGTGGTGGAAGCTTTTTGCTCCTTGGGCAGCCTGATGCCCCGCTATAAAAGATTGTGTAGGGTACCAGATGGAGCCGACCGTTTCCGCAGAGATTTGCCTCCATGGCCCCGTCGGCCTGGATCACCCCAGTTTTCCCGGTTAGGACTGGGAAAGCCCTGGCGATCTGGTCACCCTAGAGGCCTTTTCACAAACTAAAAGCAATTTGTGCTGAATTATCTGGCTTACTTGGGGACAAACACGCGTCTGTTTGCTTTTAATTTTAAACGTATTAAATATAGGTTGTTTTGATTACTTTACCCCAACCTAAGATCTACTGATATAGGGTGGGTAATCAGTGTTTTTATAAGTTCAATTCAATATAAATTATATAAATTATATAAACCACAAAATAGATAAAATATTAAAACAAATAACTAGGGTGACCAGATAAAATCCAGGTCAGGGCTCATGTAACTTTAAGAGTTGTAGAGAAAAGGGAATTTCAGCCAGTGTCATTTGTATGCAATTAGTTCCTGGTGAAATTCCCTCTTCATCACAACTGTTAAAGTTGCAGGGGCCCTGCCTTCTTTTGTATCTGGTCACTCTAGTATAGTGCCTGCAACTTTAAGTGTTGTGATGAAGAGGGAATTACACCAGGAACTAATTGCATACAAATGACACTGGCTGAAATTCCCTTTTCTCTACAACTGTTAAAGTTACATGAGTCCTGACCTGGATTTTATCTGGTCAGCCTACAAATAACTAAACTTTAGGACAGGCATTTAATCATTTTAGAATGGGGGTGGGGAGAGAGGGGGAGATGCATAAAAGTCAGGAAACTATCAAACAATCAGTGGTCAAAGAAAGGGGTTGGAGTCAGGGAAGGGGGGCATGGCAATCCGGGGAGGGCTGGATTTAGCCCCTGGCCTGAGGATTTGCACCCCTGCTTTAGATTGATTGAACTTTTAGACTGCTCAGTAACCAAAGTTCTTTGCAATGTGTATTTTTGCCCTAAGTCTGCAATAGAACTTTCCTTAGGAAAATAACATCTCCATGAGGAGGCATCTGTCATTGCTACTAGGTAATCCCAGCAGTTTCAGACTCAAATAACAGGTCTGGGAAGTGCAGGAGTAAAACAAACAAACAAACAAATAAACAAGAAGGCCCTGCAGAGAAGCAAATCATGAAAACCCAAACCACTGTGATCTATGTCATTTCATTTCATTATCATTTCATTTATTGCATTTCTATACTGCCCCATAACTTAATCTCTCTGGGAAGTTCACAGACATTAAAAAACCAGTAAAACTAGGCTGACCATATGAAAAGGAGGACAGGGCTCATGTAACTTTAACGGTTGTAGAGAAAAGGGAATTTCAGCCAGTGTCATTTGTATGCAATTAGTTCCTGATGAAATTCCCTCTTCATCACAATAGTTAAAGTTGCAGGGGCCCTGCCTTCTTTTGTATATGCTCACTCTAGTATAGTGCCTGCAACTTTAACTGTTGTGATGAAGAGGGAATTTCACCAGGAACTAATTGCATACAAATGACACTGGCTGAAATTCCCTTTTTTCTACAACTGTTAAAGTTACATGAGCCCTGTCCTCCTTTTCAGATGGTCAGCCTAATTAAAACACCTTACACAAAATACAAAAAGAAAGCCATTTGCATAAAAGCATATAAAGCGCTATCACGCAGAGAGACAGCGTACGAACTGAGGGAATCAAACATAGAGGCTCATCCTTATGATCTGCATGTTTCCTTCAAAGACAAGCATATATTCTTCCAATCTATACATAGCTTAATCATGTGATGCAGCTTTTCATAGACTGAATCATTTGAACCTGCATATTTGAATTGTTCCTCGGGGGGGGGGGGGGGGATCGTGCGCAAAAAAACCTACTATGTAAAGGATAAATTGCTAGAGAATATCAATTGTAGTGGAACATAAGCAGGAGGGTCGAATTGTGCTCATTCCTGCTAGTGAACATCCCATATGTATCTGGTTGCCACCGTGGGAACAGAATGTTGGTCTAGATAGGTCTTTAGTCTGATATGGTATGGTTCTTCTTTTGTAGGCTGACCATCTGAAAAGGAGAACAGGGCTCATGTAACTTTAACACTTGTAGAGAAAAGGGAATTTCAGCCAGTGTCATTTGTATGCAATTAGTTCCTAGTGAAATTCCCTCTTCATCACAACAGTTAAAGGTGCAGGCACTATACTAGAGTGACTATATACAAAAGAATGCAGGGCCCCTATTCATGTGGTCAGCCTATCTTTTGTTCTGTGTATGCATCCAGGATGCTTGCTATATGGAAGAGCATTCAGCTGGGATAATCCCTCTCTTCCTCCCACTCACAGTAAAGATACACACCATGATTGTCCTCCATGTGTAGATCAGCTCTGAAACTCCATATTTAATATTATTTCCATCCTGAAATATCCATATTTGGTCGAATAATTTATTTTTCACCATTTCATATTTAATAGGAAACAGGCCAATATTCAAACATTTGGCAATGGCTCCATCTCAAATGCATGGTAACTAACCATACAGATTCTTTAAGCTTTTTTTCTTGCCAGATCCATGTGACAGAATTATATCCCTGTAAATCACAGTTATGTGCTGCTTATGCTTTTATTAACAGATACAGTTATGAGTAACCACACAAACATCTTTCCAAAATCCATAATTTTTAGCCTTTCCTAGATCTTACTCAAGATGGTAGAGTGGGATCTAACAGCTAGCTAGCTGAACAGGTGCCATTATACTTTCGGCCTCTGGAATATTTTCAGAGATGTTGATTGCAAAACAGTCCTGAGTTAAAACAGCAATATATGGATAAAGCATGAAGTGACAAATCTATCACTCTATCAAACTTAGTTGTGAACTTATTCAAAGTCCACAGAAACATTTTAAAATAAAACTAGCAAAAATAGATTGAGCTGCAATTATTCTCCAACCAGGCAACTATGAAGCAGATAGAGCATTGCACTTTAATTGTAGGTCTGTAGTCCAGTTTCTGTGAGGCAAGGGAAAGTTGCTAGTTTGACTGGCATTACATTTTTACATAGTGGCATGCTGGAGGCTGGGAAGAGGCCTTAAGACATAGGGAAGCTAAGGGGGATTGAGAAATGGGGGAGAAGTGGGTGGGGAATGAAGCTTGAGGAAAAGGAATTGAATCCCAAGGAACTGAGGCAAGAACACACCTGGAACCCTTGGAATAACGATAGCAACATAGTAGAGTGCCCCCTTGAGGCATGCAAAGCCCTTAGTTAGTCTGGATAGATAAGGCACTCAACATAAGAAACTTTGGGGCACAATGTAGAAGGCAAGGTTTTGGGGTTTTTTGCTGGGCTGCCAAAGTTTCCAAAGCAAAGATTTGGTACAAAGATGTCATCCATTTAGTACTGGATACGACACAATAAACAACTGGTGTGGGGGAAAGAATCGTCAGTTGTTTTGACTATTGTGTCATCCAAATGCTGCCATAGTCAACTCAGCGCTGATCCTCATCCACACCACAATTGATTATTTATTACCATGTTGTGTGGGGAGTGCCCCCTAGGGTTAGGGTTAGGGTTAGTCAACCCACCATTGACTATCGTGTCGTCCGAATTGAGCCATAGATGACTATGTAAAACTGTGGCAGTTGATCCGCTTCCACAAAACTCTAATTTCTTTTTAAATTGGGGACATCTCTTAACACAATAGGCCAGTCTAATGTAAAACGAGGTCAGCAAATTAGTTTAACAACACACCATGCACAAAAGCGAGCAGCAGCACCGTTTCATAATCCTTGGCCCAATTCATTTCTTCAAGAATTAAAAGTAATACTATCGGCCATGAATGAGTCATGCTTTCACATTTTCAACTCTTAAAATGAGGCCTTTTGTAGGGGGGAAAGACACATGTGAGCCACTCAACAGGCACATTAGTTACTGCCCAATTATTTTCTATTGCATTTAGAGTAGCTTCAGCACCGTCTGACATTTGCAAGAGCCAGCATTTTACTGCAGTAGAGGCTGGAAAGAACAGACCCTTCCCATTTTCACTTTGGGTTTTTGACTAAATTTGGATCCGACCCATTGTGTATGGAAAAAGAACATTTGGCAAGACAAAATGAATTGTGATAATATATCAAAGACAGGAGTCAAACTATGTCCTAAACCATCCAGCTAAGCATTGAAGTTCTGAGGTTAGTAGTATCACATCTGAATTTTATGCTCAGTCCCACAGGTTCACACCGTTGTACTCTGGGCTTTCTTCATTAGGCTCATTATTTATGTATCTATTAAAGCATATTTAGCCCACTCTTCAGATTAACCACATTTCCAGAGTGGCTTGCGAAGATTTATGGCCTTGAAGACAGTACCTGTCCTCATGGTTACAATTTAAAATATGCAACACAGAAGAAAGGATAGGGGAAAGCAAACCCAGGCACTAAGTCTTAATTATAAAGTTATTATAATAACTAGCTGGAATGGATACAGTTCAAGGAGAAGAAAACCAAAAGTTGATGGACTCATGGGAAGAGTCGGGAAAGATTAGTCAGGTGTGGGACACAGAAATGCTAAGTTGATAGAAAGACTTATAACTGTAGATTGCACCTTTGTACCCCATAAATGACTACAATTAATGCAGACAGAGTCATCTGGAGCTCTCTAGTGGAGATTTTCAATTGTGATAGGTGGATTAAAATTAAGGAGCCTGAATAAGACTTGAACCCATCACTATCTGAGGGTGAGGTAGATTTGATGACTGCTTAGCTAGCAAGAGGGACAAAATCGCCTCTTCTGGAATTTTAAATATACTAAAAATAGGGCTAGATACAATGGGGGAGACAATGGCCACTGTCAATCAGTCAGCATAGTGCTGAGCAAGAGCACAAATAGAACACTCTGGCGAGCTTAGCAGTAAATATTTGTATTTTAGATCTTCAAAATTCCCCTCCTTCATTGATGTAGATTGTGTTCCCACATGTGACACTAACCTTTCCAAATCCTTACTTCAATGGGAAGTAGACTTCAATAATTGGAGTATCATAAGTATTTGGAAGTCTAGAAGACTATTGAAATAGTCTCCTAGGTCTCCAAATAGTTATGATATTCCATTACACTTATCAAATTCTACTTCCCACTGAAGAGATAGGGGACATATATGAAAACAATTATGGGGCTAGCATGACCCTGACATCAGCAGAATTTTAAAAGGATGCCCATTGCTTTCCCTTACAGCCATTAGATGACCAATGAAAACTGGTTTGCTGGGGCAGAGTTTTGGAGCTTGTTCTATATATGAAGTTGCCTTGTAGGGAGTCAAACCACTGGTCCATCTATCTCAATATGGCAACTGAATGGTAGTGGATCTACAGGGCTATGGACAGTGGCTATTCCAAGCACCTGCTATCCAAGATCCTTTAATTGAACATTAAATCCTAGATCTTACATATATAAAAAATGTTCTCTGCCATTAACCTTGAGTATGGATTAGTAACAAGTTTTCCAGTGGAGTGAGGCACATGGAGTCTGGACCAAAACAGGTCATGTCCTCTAATTGTAATTCTCCAAGCAAGGTAGCACAAAATGATGATTCTGCTCAAGCGTGTAACCATTATATGACAAATGTCAAAGAAACTCATGGCAACTTAAAAAATAAATGTTTTTCTTTTTTTTAAGGTGCTCTGCTCATGTAAATTGGAGCAGAAGTGTATCTGTGGAATTCTCATTTAAACAATTCACATCTCTCATACACTCCTTGGACATCCAGGATGGTAAACTGTGGCAGTCCAGATGTTGTTGGACTCCAACTCTCATCAGCCCCAACCAGGATAGCCAATGATTAGGGATGATGAGAGCTACAGTCCAACAACATCTGGAGGGCATCTAGTTTCCCCACCCTTGCTGCACATACTAGTGGTCTGTAGGGAACACATAGAGGCCATTTGCTTGGGCAAACAGACCTTAGAATATGTTTCATAAATTCTTATTTGCTGGTATGCTTAATTTCTGCCGGTACTCAAGCAGGTATATATTTGCATTGGTTACGTCTATAAGAAGGTCAATAACAGAGTTCCTCCCTGGCATGACTGTATATACTGTACTAGCATAAGGGGGCAGATATTGAATTACTACCAAAACATTTTGAAGTAAACAATTAATCATGTGAAGAAAACAGATGGAGTTTCAGCATTTGTAGTTCTTTTCTTTGCTTATTTAAGAATAAAGATCTCCCAACTCCTGTAGCGCTGGCTGCATGGATGTAAGTGAATTTCCTAAATTCTAATATGAGGCTCCAATGGATTTGGCATTTCCTGCATTGCACACAAAACTGATGCCTGGGCCATTTTTCATTACTCAATAAAACTGCCATCTCTCCTACCTTGAAATCATATGTTGTACACACTTCATGAAAATTCATGAAGTTATAACCATTCCTCATTAGACTGTGTGACTGGTTTACCTGAATGTCCAGGACAATTTATTGCTAAAGTATCACAAAATATTTCCTCTTTTCTATTACCAGACCTGAATACTTTCACTAAAAATGATCCTATCTATGCATCCTCAAGGCCCAACCTGCCTCATCCCTTAAGATCTCATGGTGGAGTCACATTATCTGTTCAAATTATTATTACTTCATTTGTTATTTTCCTCTGATGAAAATATTTACTCCATGACTGCTGACATTTCAACCAACCAGAATATAGTTTTCATTATGAGATCCTATTTCTAACTTGCTGGCCACAGGCCAATAGAGAGTTGGGCAAACTTGATTTCTTGGATTTTCTGGCTTGGATTTTATGACGTTTGCTATTTTATTCAGGTAATTTATATCCTACCCATCTATTGAAATTCACAGGGTGGCATAGAATCTTAAAATTACAGATAAAGGGTTGCATCCAACTAGTGGCACTTGCTGATGGATTTCTCCTCCCCCTAGAGCCCCTTGCCTCCACCCCAAATCTGCTCTGGAGCAGATTTGTGGAGACATGGGGATCGCATGTGCGAGAAGGGAAATTTCCATTGTGTGCGTGCTCGCACAACATTTGATTTAACCCAAAACTCATGATATAATTAAAACAGTACAACATTAAAATGGGGATATATGCAGCAGATACAAAGCTCTAACACAGATTGCTCTACTGAAACTGCATTAACACAATTCAGCCTAGCACAACAAAAAACTGTGCCCAAATGAAAAAAGTCTTCAACAAATGACAAAAGGTCAAGAGAAAGGGAGCCAAACAAGTCTTCTGAGGCAGGAAGTTCCACAGTCTGGGTGCAACCACAGAAAAGGCCCGACTAATTTAATTTTTGTAAACCACCCAGAGAGCTTCGGCTATGGGGCGGTATATAAATGGAATAAAATAAAATAAATAAATAATAAAAATAACCATGCTTCTACCTAGGGATGTCGGAGAAATCTACAATGGATTCAAATGAGTTCAGATTCAAGAACATAAGAAGATCTGTGCTGGATCAGACTAAGGGTCCATGTAGTCTAGCAGTCTGTTCACACAGTGGACAACCGGCTAGGAACCCAGAAGCAAGAATGCATGCAACAGCACCATCCTACCCATGATCCCCAGGCCACGGGATTACATAGGATTACTGCTTCTGCTACTGGAGGTAGCACATAGCCATCAGGATTAGTAGCTATTGATAGCCTTCTCCTCCAGGAATTTATCCAATCCCTTTTAAAGGCACCCAAATTGGTGGCCATCGCTACGTCTTGCGGTAGTGAATTCCATCGTTTAACTATTAATCTGACTTGTGAATCCTACAGCAGATCAGGTTTGCTGGAGTCACTCAGACCCTGCAGACTTGCAGATGAGGGGTTTTTTTTTTTTTACTTTTAGGAGGGATTTGTACAAGTGCACAATGGCATAAATGTGCATTGTTACTAATGCGGAATTGCACATGTGTACGTAATTCTCATACAAACAAATCTGATTTCTTCAATGAGTGGGCAATGGAACAAAAGATGCCTGACAATCTGTGAAACACATGAAGAACAGATTTAGCAAAATCTGCATATCCCTACTTCCACCATTATCTGGTCTTGGAGATGAGCCTTCTCTGCCAATCCTAAGGACTGTGCAGACCCGTATGGGAGGACTGTGGCCACTATCCTTGGATACTGCACCCAAAATGCCTGGCCAATATAACATCTCTTTTTCTTGCCTCCATTTTCTCTCTTGCATTGGGATTCTATGCTTCAGATTTTAAAATATGCACCCAAGTGAAAAAGGTTAAGTTAGGCTGACCATCTGAAAAGGAGGGCAAGGCTCATGCAACTTTAACAGTTGTAGAGAAAAGGGAATTTCAGCCAGCGTCATTTGTATGCAATTAGTACCTGCTGAAATCCCCTCTTCATCACAGCAATTAAAGTTGCAGGGGGGGCTGCCTTCTTTTGTATATGGTCACTCTAGTATAGTGCCTGCACCTTTAACTGTTGTGATGAAGAGGGAATATCACCAGGAACTAATTGCATACAAATGACTCTAGCTGAAATTCCCTTTTCTCTACAACTGTTAAAGTTACATGAGCCCTGTCCTCCTTTTCATGTAGTCAGCCTAGTTAAGTAATGTCTTCTGCTTCAATTTTTGACTAATCCAAGTGGAGTAGGAAAATACAATGTCCATCAAGTCTGTCCTCTTGACAGAAGCAAGAATTCTATATCTAAAGTTTGGGTGTATGGTTGCAAGTGAGCTGTACAACTTGTGACTAAGCTGAACACATGCCAAAAGTCATATAATGTAGCCCCATTGGGGTAAGGAAACCTCCTGGGTTTTGTCGCCTGTCAGGGACTGCAAAAAAAAAACAATGAGGTTGTCAAGCTCCTGGCAAGCCAGAATTCATAGCTGGGAGACAGAGTTTAGATTTGTTTGGATCTGAAAGACTTCAGATGCCTCATGATCACTTTCATCCAAACTTCCTTCCATTTAAACATTTGTCACTCAATTCTTTGCTAGCAAAGCAGAATATATAAATTTGTTTAGAATTCAACATTTCCTGGGTTTCGGCCCCCCACCTGCTCCCATGTGATTCAGCCCACCCAATGAGAGACAGGGCACCACTTTTTTAATATTGGTGGCCAGTCTGTGGAATTCCCTGACCCAAAAGGCCCTGCCAAAGACAAACTTATAGTAAAGATTGCGCAGTTCTGGCAGACTTTTGATATTGAATGACTTGCTGTTCATTTTTTTATTTGGTTTGTAGTGCATTGTTTTTCAATGGGGTGTTTTATTTTCTTGATTTGTAAGCCACTTTTTTTTTTGAGGGGGGCTCTTCTGGGCAAAAACTGGCATAGATGTTATAATATAGAATAAATCCATATGCTTAATGCAGAGGACCCTTTGCCCTGCCTGTGTGCGTGACAAATAGGGTAGGCTGACCAGATGAAATCCAGGTCAGGGCTCCTGTAACTTTAACAGTTGTAGAGAAATGGGAATTTCAGCTAGAGTCATTTGTATGCAATTAGTTCCTGGTGATATTCCCTCTTCATCACACCAGTTAAAGGTGCATGCACTATACTAGAATGATCATATTCAAAAGAAGGCAGGGCCCCTGCAACTTTAACTGTTGTGATGAAGAGGGCATTTCACCAGGAACTAATTGCATACAAATGACAGTGGCTGAAATTCCCTTTTCTCTACAACTGTTAAAGTTACAGGAGCCCTGACCTGGATTTTATCTGGTCACCCTAAAATAGGGTGTCATTTATTTTTAATTTTGACATAGTGAGAAACCCCTTGTTCAATGACTGGTGTGGGGGCAGCAGCCACTTCTCATTGGCTCAATTCGGACGACACAATAAACAACTGGTGTGGGGAAAACAATCGTCAGTTGTTTTGACTATTGTGTCATCCAAATGCTGCCATAGTCAACTCAGCGCTGATCCTCATCCACACCACAGTTGATTATTTATTACCATGTTGTGTGGGGAGTACCCCCTAGGGTTAGGGTTAGGGTTAGTCAACCCACCATTGACTATCGTGTCGTCCGAATTGAGCCATAGTGTGGCTCTCGAATGGCTGAGAATTTTACAGGAAGTGCAATGAAGGACTCTGAAGCTGGGGAGCCCACAAGGAATGACCTCATCCATGCGAGAGCAGATTTTCGTGGAGTTTAAAAACATGCAAGTTGCGAAGCTCATGCAGGCTGAACGGGGGTTCTTGAAGCTTAAAATATTGGCGCTCTTGAAATCAGCTCTTGCAGTCCCATAAAGTTCTGAGAAACCAACGAAATGGTAAGTTTTCTGCAATCTCATAAGAACTCTGCATGGGAAACACACCAAAAGGAAGCCGAATAATCCTACAATGTTCTTCCCTTCTATGAAGTTTGTGAAATAACCAAGGAGAAAGTCCATCTTTCCAATCTGCTTTTCTGGTATCTTGCTAGGAGAAATGAAAAATCTGATGGTGCAACCACTAGCCCCCTGGCTCTACCTTTACAAAAGCACTCATCCAAAAGGCAACCTATCTTCCACTTGTCTACAGACCAAGTTACCTGATCCATAAAATGTTAAAGTTTTATTGACATCATTCAGGTGTGCAATATACATTTTTGGGTGCAAATATTCGTTACAGTGTGGGCTCTTTGTCTCACACAAAGTCAAACTAAATCTGGAAGAGAGTGTCGCATCATATTCTTAGATTTCTTGACACTCCCCACACCCAATCATTCTCTCTCTCCTAAATCAATTTAAAACATTTATTAGTGCTGCCCATATAAAAACATTCCAGGCATAACCTTAACCTGAAACAGTATTGTTAGTATATCTGTTCAACTAAACCTTTATTGATACTAGCAAATTATATTTCCAGCATATTTTTTCACATTTGCTTTGTGATATATCTAGTTCATTTAATGATTCTAGTTGAAACAGCTAATATACAAAGTGACTTTGATCTATTGCTATTTTTTCCTTGCCTGCCAGTCAGTCTGATGTTAATCTGATTTTTTCCTCATCGTTTGTCAAGTAAAGCATATTTCAAAGGAAATTTTAAAAATTGCTCCACAGAGTCTAGCTTTCTGTGAAAGAGAAAAGAATTCCTGCCCCCTATGTACAATAAAAGATATGGTTGACGCTAATAATTTTCTCTATAGAGTTGTAGGATTGTGAATGAGGAGCAAAGGGATGATAAGTCTTTGAATCTACAAAATAGACACCAAGCAAGCCTACCAACAGAGGACATGTTGACACAGAGGAAATAATGGCCACCCAAGAACAGTGAAAGGGAAAGTATAAAAAGAAAAGCTAGAAAATAGTTCCCCTTTTCTGTATAACATTATGTAAGTTGTGGACTGCACTGAAACGCTCACAGCTAGTTTTAAAATTTCTGATACCCACAGCCACAAACAGCTTTTATTTCAAAGGATGAATAAAATGCTTGAAAATAGATAAATGGTTTAGCAGTTCTTGAAAGATCAGCAAGCATGACCTATTTGCAAGGGTCCTATTTTATTGATATATGCAGTTGGAACTCAGCAGACGGCACCTCACGCTAGAAATTTATTATCCAGCTGTGCTTTACCATTTGAATCTTATGACAGCCTTTTCCCTCCAGCTCTGAAAAAGAACCTTTATAGTTAATAAACAAAAAAATATATTTTTAAAAGATATGGAAATATACAAGATACACAGGAAATATGTCTGAATCTCCCCATCATCTCACCGTCCTCCAAACCTAAAAAATCTGAGAGGCAGCACTGTGTGCCAGCTTTAGGCATTGTTAGAAGCACTTCCGTACTTTGCTATTTCAGCGTGCTGCATCAGTGTGCATACAGAGCCATATGTGACTTTGGAATTGATAGCTGTACATTTTTTTAAAAAAGGGAAAGAAAAGCTGCTGTAGTTAGGAGCTATTTCCCTGATTTAAGAGGAACAAAGTGGCTGAATGTCCATACCATTCAATTGCATGTCAGACTTGAATGCAGTAAATAATCCTGCAGCTCTTACAATTATTATTAATATTTAAATTAATATCAGTGTGACCTCTGACCTTTTAGTCAGAAATTCTCAAGGCAGTGTACAATACAACGGTTTTAAAACCCTACAGTCATATTGCTGCGGAGATGAGAAGGTTGTACAGTTTATTCTTCGTGATGATGTAGAGTGGTTAAGAAGATTCTAGCTGGCTTGGAAGCCAACCATTGGTGCTAACAGACAGCAAGGCTTGGTTTCCTTGTTTTCTGGTTCAAAGAGGCAACATGAGTCCCACTTGGGCCTACTACTCACTGAGGCAGTTTTATGGGGAAGGAACAGTAAGTTGTGGAACATAAGAACACACCAACGTAGGAAACTCAGTAACCTTATTGGTTGGTCCATCTTGCCCAAAGTTGGGACTGATTGGCAGTGGCTCTCCAGGGTTTCAGCCAGAAGTTTTTCCAAACCTACCTGAAGAGGCTTCTGCATGCAAAGTAGGTGTTACAGCTCTTCCCTGATTGTGCACATGTGTTTATTTGTACCAACAACTACCTGTGGGCCTCTGCCGGTCCTGTCATATGCCTTGGTGTCAGCAAAGCTACTCTACCACCATTTCCCGAGATAAATGGTCTTGGTTTCATCTTAACATAGCTACCCCATCCCCCCTTCCCACCCCCCACATACATACATTTCACAGGAGCTGAGTATCTATAGCTGCTTATATAATTCTCAAGTACACAAGCCATTTAACACTGTAAAGGGGAAGGAAATTCTGCTCAACTTCCCTTTCCGTTCCTCTACAGTGACTGCATTACCCCATCAAGGTAACCACCAATCTGGCTTGCACGGCTATTAAAAATATGTCTACTGATCCCTATAGTAACCCTCTGAGACACCAGATTAAAACACATTCTATAGCAGTAATCATACATGGATGCTTCTATATGAGGCATTTATTGGGCAATGGCCCTCCTTATTCGTGGGGTTTTAGAAGGATCCATACAACATCCATTCATAACACACTGATGCTTTCCCACCATTTCTTCTGTTATTTTCCTTCCCACAGAAAATCCACTAAAGAGGGAAAGTCAGAACAGCTGCACAATATTTTTTGATTGGTAGCACTAGGCGGAAGCACACAATCTATCCAGCTTGGTTGTTAGTGTTGTTTTTTAAAAAATGCTTGCTCACACTAGCAAAAGTCAGTTAATTTAAAAAAAACACACACATATACACACACAGGGCAGAATGAGTTCAGATACTGAATGAGAAATTTTGATTTAATTTGATTCACTGTAATTTCAATGGAAAAGTGCTAATTTTAAATGTGTTTTTGTTGTGTTTTTAGATCTTTCTCTGCTGGTCGTTTTTACGCTGATTTTATTCTGATTTAAACTTTTAAAGGTTTTCCACTATTTTATTATGTTGGATTTTGGGTTTTAATTTTGTGAACTGCTTAGAGAGCTTTGGCTACTGGGGAGGATAGAAATGTACTGGTTGTCAGTACGTTTTCTGGACCAATTCAAAGTACTGGTTTGAACTTTAAATTCCTAAACCGTCTGCTTGCACTAAGAACTCCTTGAAAGCTCTACACATGTGGCCATTGTTGCGAGTAATCTGGTGGGCACAGCTTTTTTCATTGATTGTCTCACATTTATGGAACTCTATTTTAACAATTTCATATAGCCCCATCTAGTGCAGGCCTTCAATTGGGCATTAAATATTTTGTTGTTGTTGTTGAAAAGTACGTGATGCTACTGTAGACTGATCAGGCTTTCATTATTTTATCTGCTTGTATGATATTGCGTTAAGTTGGAAACTGCTATGTATTGTTAGTATTTGTCTGCTATTTTATGTTGCCTAGTATACTGTGTTTTTGGATATTTGCAAGGATTTGTTTTTATGAGATATTGTATGATGAAAGCCGCCTTGTGACAGCTTGGCCCACAAAGGCAGTTTACAAATAATTAAGGGCACAATCCTGTGCATGTTTAGACAGAAAAAAGTCCTACAATTGGGAAGGCTCCCGAACCCGTCACCTCAAGCACCCTAAGCACTGAGCATTCTGAATAGATGGAAAGGGAGGTCGGAATTAGGGGTGTGCATCGGATCGGATCCGATCCACGATCCGAATCCGATCCGCCCCAAAAATCGGAAAATCCGATCTGATCCGATCCGATCCGATACACCATCCGATCCGATCCGATCCGATCCGGCGAGGTCCGATCCGGATCGGATCGGATCGGCGGATCGGACGCCATTTTAAATGCGTTTTTCCCATAGCAAAGTATTGTTGTTTTACAAAAACGCCTATAACTTTTTCATTTTTAACGACAGAAGGATGAAACTTGGGCACATTGTACACTGGTTAGGGATAGGTATCTGTGAGAAATTTCAGAAAGATTGGTGCATGCAGTTTGTGGCAATTAATTTTTTAATAAATAACATGGAATGCCTATAACTCGGTCATTTTTAAAGTTACACACATGAAACTTTGCCACATTGTAGGTGGAACCTTGGGACCCACGTGTGTGAAATCCCAGAACCGTGGGTGCTTGCCTGGTGTGGCAATGAATTTTTGAAAAATGGGTAGTAGTGGGGTAAATGCAGTTATGCCTCCCATGTTTTTATTTTTAAAGATACAAACAGGACACTTCGGCACATTACAGGGAACACTTCCCTTGATATGTGTGTAAAATTTCAGACAGCTAGCTCCAGGCATGTGTTGGCAATGAATTGTTGAAAATTGGGTAGCAGTGGGGTAAAATACAGTTTTGCCTCCCATTTTTTTATTTTCAAAGATACAAACGGGAAACTTTGGCACATTGCAGGGAACACTTCACTTCAAATGTGTGTGAAATTTCCGGAAGCTAGGTGCAACATTTTAGTGGGAAACGAACGTTTATTCATGGCATTTCACATGGGATTTATGGGTTGGTTTTAAGAGCTACAAACCTCTAACTCGCTCACATGGCACAGGACCTATGCCCGCTCAAACGCTGGAAATTTAACAAACTTTGGTGCAATGCTTTAGTGGGAAAACAAAGGTTTATGCATGGCATTTCACATGGGATTTATGGGTTGGTTTTAAGAGCTACAAACCTCTAACTCGCTCACATGGCACAGGACCTATGCCCGCTCAAACGCTGGAAATTTAACAAACTTTGGTGCAATGCTTTAGTGGGAAAACAAAGGTTTATGCATGGCATTTCACATGGGATTTATGGGTTGGTTTTAAGAGCTACAAACCTCTAACTCGCTCACATGGCACAGGACCTATGCCCGCTCAAACGCTGGAAATTTAACAAACTTTGGTGCAATGCTTTAGTGGGAAAACAAAGGTTAAACTTTATTATTTTAAACCTTCAGGAAAGGGAGGGGGAGGCTGTGTTTGTGTGTGTGTGTTTGACAGCTTGATCCACCAATTGTGCTTTAGAATACATGACTGAATCACCCAATCCTGTGAAGACTTTCTTCAGCCTCCAATCGCAATGCTGGAGGAGGGCACCAGTATATATTCTCTCAGCCCTGCCCTTCTGGCTCTTTGTGGGTTGAACGTGGAGGAGATTAGGGAGTGTTTTGGAGCTGTGTTGGAGAGACTGTATTGATTTGATTGCATTTGGAGGTGGTTTTGAGGAGTTTCTGATCTTTTACTTCAGCTTTTCTTGTTCTCTCTCTTGGCTTTCCTTTCTCTCTTGCCTTTCCTTTCTTAGATAGCACGTTTGTTTGTCTGTGAGTTCAGTTTGTCTTTGCAGTGAGTGTGTTTGTTTGTTCTACTTTCGCTTTCTGAAAAAAACCCAAAAAAATAATAAAAAAATATTTCTATCCTCTCTCTCTCTCTCTCTCTTTCTCTCTGTGTGTGTGTGTGTGTGCGCGCTTGTGAGTGAGTGTGTGTTGCTGGGCTGTGTAGCCTGCTGCTACAAACACAAAAAAAGTCAGCAAAGCACACACTTACACAAAAATAAATAATAATAAAAATAAAATGAAGCGTGGCACTCAAAGGGGGGGTGCTCCCAAGGCAGCATTTGGGAGAGGCCGCTCTGGGCATGGCGCTGCTGCTGCTGCTGCTGGGACCAGCAGCAGGCAGCCTACTTCCACACCCCCAGTTAAACTGAGGCGTTCTCCACTGGGGCAGCAGAAGCAGGCAGAGGCAACTCAAAGTAGTGCCTGCAGGGCACTCTTTCAGCAACATGAGGCAGGTGCTGGGAGCAGCAGTGGGCATGAAGAAGGAGCACTATATCCAGCTCCTTCTTTGGTGGGTGAGCCTGTGAACCCGCTGACTGATCTTTTCCCAGATCTTGTGGAAGTCAGCGAGGTTCAGAGTGAGGAGGAGGACTCTGATGTGGGGCAAGAGGAAGAGCAGGCAGCACCAGAGACTTACTCTCCACAATCCGTCCTCTCTTCCACTCATTCCCTTGCTCCTGAGGTGACACCACAGAGCGAAGGCGCCGGCAGGCCGTCTGTGTCACCCCAGAAGCGACAGGCAAGCAAGGTGTGGGACCACTTTGAGGTGGGAGTGGATTCCCGCTTTGCTGTCTGTCGCCACTGCAAGATGTCAGTGAGCAGGGGAAAAATGCCAGGCCACTTCACCACCACGAACCTCACCCGCCACATGCAGAGGCACCACCAGTCTGTTTTGCTTGGGACCGAGGCGGGCACCTCGCAGCAGACTGGTGCTAGCGGCAAGGGCAAGCAGAAGGCTCCTGCAACTTCTGCCAGCTCTCGACCTCCCATCCCCAAGAGGCTTCGCCAGGCCACCATGGAAGAGATGGGGTGGGGGAAGTATGGAGCCACAAGGTGGCGTTTTCCAGCGCCCAACCAGATCACCAATTGCATCGGTGAGATGGTGGCGTTGGATGACCAGCCATTCAGCCTCGTCGAGAACGCAGGCTTCAAGAGGCTGATGGCTCTTGTGGTTCCATACTACAAGCCGCCGTGTCGCACCACCCTGAGCAGGCGTGTGGTGCCCTCCCTGTACCAGGCATGCAGGGAGTTAGTTCTGGGTCGTCTGTGCCAGGCAGAGGCACAGAAGGTGCACTTCACTTCGGACATCTGGTCCAGCGAAGGAGGAGTGCACGCTTACCTGTCCCTGACGGCTCACTGGTGGGGAGCCTCAGGGCAGGAAGCACCCAGGACTTCTGGGACTGGGAAGGAGGGCTGCCGCTGGGCCCTCCTTCATACCGCAGTCATGGACCAGTCCCACACGGCGGAGGAGATTACGGAGGCCATGAACCGCATGGTGGCAGGGTGGCTGGGCGGGCACCAGCACACCCGCGGTTACATGGTCACGGACGGGGGAGCCAATATGCTGAAGGCGGTGCGCGATGGCGGATTTGAGGGCATCCGCTGCATCGCGCACGTCTTCAACCTGGTCGTGAGGGATGGCCTTGGAGGCAGCAAGGCCCCTCTCCCTCCCCAAATCCGTAATCTCCTAGAGAGCTGCAGGAAGGTGGCTGGGCATTTCCACCACAGCGTGAAGGGCAGTCGGTTGCTGCGGGAGAAGCAGCAGGAGCTGGGACTTCCGCAGCACCGGCTAGTGCAGGACGTGGCAACACGTTGGAACTCCACCTACCACATGCTCGAGCGTATGGTGGAGCAACAGCGTGTTGTCCACGAGATGTTCAGGGTCGGGGACATTGGCATCCAGGCCCCACTGTCCAGGCAGCAGTGGGAGGCCATGTCCCAGCTTCTGGTGGTCCTCAAGCCGTTCCTTGAGGCCACCGAGACCCTGAGCAGCAGCACTGCCCTTCTCAGCCAGGTGCTCCCCGTGGCCAGGCATCTCCAGAATCAGATGGGCGAGTTTCTGGAGGCCGGGGATGCCGTCACCGGCAGGCGCTTCCTGCCAGAGGTGCGGGAAGTGGTGACGAGGCTGAGGGAAAGCCTATCCCGCCGGGTCCAGCCTCTCTACAACGAGAGGCAGTACATGTTGGCCACCATGTGCGACCCGCGCATCAAGGATGGGTTATGTGGGCAGACTTCCCGGGCAGGTTGGGTGGAAATGCTGGTGACGGACGTTCGGGCGGCCCGGGATGCCAGGATTGGGCAGGCAGAGGAGGAGCCCACCGAAGCCCAGGCGCTAAGTCCGCTGAGCACCACCAGCAGCGGCGGCACCAGCACCACCACACCCAGCAGGGGGACAGGCCAGGGGTTTTGGGACAAGGCTTTGCAGGCTGCGGTTGGGCATAGAGGCACTCAACCCAGCCGCCGCCAGGATGACGCTGCAGCAGCAGTGCAGCGTTACCTGGCGGAGCAGATGGAGGACGGCTCCATCGAACCCCTGGCCTACTGGTCATCTCGGCGCCAGATGTGGCCTGATCTGGCGCGGGTGGCCATGGACAGAATCAGCTGCCCACCGTCCAGCGTTCCAAGCGAGCGGGTGTTTTCCATGGCGGGCGACGTGGTCACACCCCACCGCTCTCGCTTGGACGCTGAGATTGTGGAGCAGCTGGTCTTCCTCAAGGTCAATCTGCCCCTGCTGGGATACCCCACCCTCATGCCCGCGGGGGAGTAATTGGCAGGCACCCCCCATCCATCCCACACCTTTGGGCAGGCACCGGCAGGCCCTTGATTTTTTAATTCTTATTTTCGGTTAATTAATTTTCTTTACTTTAATTTACTGGCTGTGTTGTTTACAGCTCAGTAACTCAACTCTGAACGATGGATCCCGAAGGGATCTAGTTTCTTCTCCTAGCCTCTTACATTGAGGGGATGCACAAGCATCTCACACATTCTATGTTGTTTGACTTGAACCAATGTGCTTGCACGTGTGCCTCTGAAATTGGACTCCGATGGCTCCCTCCAGGCCTTCTGTAAGGTCCCACACTTCCATGGGCGTTTCTTCTTGTAAGACCACGTCAGAGGCTCATGAGAACTTTGGATAAGAAGAAGGCTTAATTTTATCGCCAAGGAACGCATGCACCTCTCTGACTATGAACGAAGGACGCGATAGGATTCCTCTTCCAGGCTCCTACATTGAGTGGATGACAAGCAGCATCCCACACTGTTTCTGACTGTGTCTTTTGGACTTATGTGGCAGCCTTGCAGGGCTGTCACTGTGTGTTGTGTTTATTTTGGCTATATGATTTAAAAAACTGCCTGCCCGCCTGCCCGCCTGCTAGGTTGCCGCCATTGTGAAGTAGCCGGAATGCGTGGGCTGGTCTCACGGTTCTATTGCTTACTTGTGCAATGCGCAAGCGCCTGGCATCATGCCCGCCTCTGCCTCTGCCTCTGCCTGCCTGCCTGCCCGCCTGCTAGGTTGCCGCCATTGTGAAGTAGCCGGAATGCGTGGGCTGGTCTCACGGTTCTATTGCTTACTTGTGCAATGCGCAAGCGCCTGGCATCATGCCCGCCTCTGCCTCTGCCTCTGCCTCTGCCTCTGCCTGCCTGCCTGCCCGCCTGCTAGGTTGCCGCCATTGTGAAGTAGCCGGAATGCGTGGGCTGGTCTCACGGTTCTATTGCTTACTTGTGCAATGCGCAAGCGCCTGGCATCATGCCCGCCTCTGCCTCTGCCTCTGCCTCTGCCTCTGCCTGCCTGCCTGCCCGCCTGCTAGGTTGCCGCCATTGTGAAGTAGCCGGAATGCGTGGGCTGGTCTCACGGTTCTATTGCTTACTTGTGCAATGCGCAAGCGCCTGGCATCATGCCCGCCTCTGCCTCTGCCTCTGCCTCTGCCTCTGCCTGCCTGCCTGCCCGCCTGCTAGGTTGCCGCCATTGTGAAGTAGCCGGAATGCGTGGGCTGGTCTCACGGTTCTATTGCTTACTTGTGCAATGCGCAAGCGCCTGGCATCATGCCCGCCTCTGCCTCTGCCTCTGCCTCTGCCTCTGCCTGCCTGCCTGCCCGCCTGCTAGGTTGCCGCCATTGTGAAGTAGCCGGAATGCGTGGGCTGGTCTCACGGTTCTATTGCTTACTTGTGCAATGCGCAAGCGCCTGGCATCATGCCCGCCTCTGCCTCTGCCTCTGCCTCTGCCTCTGCCTGCCTGCCTGCCCGCCTGCTAGGTTGCCGCCATTGTGAAGTAGCCGGAATGCGTGGGCTGGTCTCACGGTTCTATTGCTTACTTGTGCAATGCGCAAGCGCCTGGCATCATGCCCGCCTCTGCCTCTGCCTCTGCCTGCCTGCCTGCCCGCCTGCTAGGTTGCCGCCATTGTGAAGTAGCCGGAATGCGTGGGCTGGTCTCACGGTTCTATTGCTTACTTGTGCAATGCGCAAGCGCCTGGCATCATGCCCGCCTCTGCCTCTGCCTCTGCCTGCCTGCCTGCCCGCCTGCTAGGTTGCCGCCATTGTGAAGTAGCCGGAATGCGTGGGCTGGTCTCACGGTTCTATTGCTTACTTGTGCAATGCGCAAGCGCCTGGCATCATGCCCGCCTCTGCCTCTGCCTCTGCCTGCCTGCCTGCCTGCCCGCCTGCCCACCTGCTAGGTTGCCGCCATTGTGAAGTAGCCGGAATGCGTGGGCTGGTCTCACGGTTCTATTGCTTACTTGTGCAATGCGCAAGCGCCTGGCATCATGCCCGCCTCTGCCTCTGCCTCTGCCTGCCTGCCTGCCTGCCCGCCTGCCCACCTGCTAGGTTGCCGCCATTGTGAAGTAGCCGGAATGCGTGGGCTGGTCTCACGGTTCTATTGCTTACTTGTGCAATGTGCAAGCGCCTGGCATCATGCCCGCCTCTGCCTGCCCGCCCGCCTGCCTGCCTGGAGGTGCCCATGCAGCTGTGACTTTGCCTCTGCCAGTGGGACTTTGCCTCTGCCACTGGGACTTTGCCTGGAGGACCCTGTGCCAACGTGACTTTGCCTGGAGGAGCCTATGCCACTGGGACTTTGCCTGGAGGACCCTGTGCCAATGTGACTTTGCCTGGAGGGAGCTGTGCCAAACTGTGACTTTGCCTGGAGGACCCTGTGCCAATGTGACTTTGCCTGGAGGGAGCTGTGCCAAACTGTGACTTTGCCTGGAGGACCCTGTGCCAATGTGACTTTGCCTGGAGGGAGCTGTGCCAAACTGTGACTTTGCCTGGAGGACCCTGTGCCAATGTGACTTTGCCTGGAGGGAGCTGTGCCAAACTGTGACTTTGCCTGGAGGACCCTGTGCCAATGTGACTTTGCCTGGAGGGAGCTGTGCCAAACTGTGACTTTGCCTGGAGGACCCTGTGCCAACGTGACTTTGCCTGGAGGAGCCTATGCCACTGGGACTTTGCCTGGAGGACCCTGTGCCAATGTGACTTTGCCTGGAGGGAGCTGTGCCAAACTGTGACTTTGCCTGGAGGACCCTGTGCCAACGTGACTTTGCCTGGAGGAGCCTATGCCACTGGGACTTTGCCTGGAGGACCCTGTGCCAATGTGACTTTGCCTGGAGGACCCTGTGCCAACGTGACTTTGCCTGGAGGGAGCTGTGCCAAACTGTGACTTTGCCTGGAGGACCCTGTGCCAATGTGACTTTGCCTGGAGGACCCTGTGCCAATGTGACTTTGCCTGGAGGGAGCTGTGCCAAACTGTGACTTTGCCTGGAGGACCCTGTACCAATGTGACTTTGCCTGGAGGGAGCTGTGCCAAACTGTGACTTTGCCTGGAGGACCCTGTGCCAATGTGACTTTGCCTGGAGTAGCCTATGCCACTGGGACTTTGCCTGGAGGAGCCTGTGCCACTGGGACTTTGCCTGGAGGAGCCTATGTGCCACTGGAGTCCTCCGATCCACAGCCGCCGCACGAATAAGGTAAGTGTGTGCAGTCAACGCAGGGACACCTGAGAGTGTCCAGAAGTGGGGCAGTGTGAGATCTTACTTCCGAGTAAGCAAGCAGACTGCCCATCTGCCCCAGCCACGGCCGCATGGAGGTGGCCCCTCGATTCACGTCGCCCCTACGACTCAGGTAAGAGTGCAGGCAGAGTGGCCATATAGAAAAGAAGGCAGGGCCCCTGCACCTTTAACTGTTGTGATGAAGAGGGAATCTCAGCAGGAACTAATTCCATACAAATGACACTGGCAGAAATTCCCTTTTCTCTACAACTGCTGAAGTTAGGAACCCTGACCTGGATTTGATCTGGTCAGCCTAACGTAGGGTGCTATTAGGAGTGAATGAATAACCCAAGGACAAAAGAAATGGTGATTCTCTAATGATCCGGTAAGCTGTGTCCTGCCAGACACAAAAGGATAGCCAATCCCTCTAACAATGGGCTCAGAAGAGTGATTTAGAAAGGGAGGGGTGCAGGAGAAAGAGGATTGCATCACAAACAAGAGAAGTGTGCCGGTGGGAGACTAGTTACTAGGACTTGTTTGTATTAATTAATACAAATCTTTATTTATTTTCCTTTCTTCTTTTGCAGTATAAAAGTATTTATGTAATATTCATTATCCCCCTCCTCTTCTTTTGCAGCCTATGGCACTCTCACTGCCACAGTGCCCGGGAAAGGAGAGACTTTGCCCATTACATGCCAGCCTGCCCGCCCGCTGCTGATGCCGCCTGCCGCCTTCCAGATCGTTCCTGCGAGGCGGGCCAGCCGCCTTTCTTGCACAAGCCATGGGACTAGGGTTCCTCCAGGAGAATCTCACCGAGTCCTCAACGCCCTCAGGACTATGGTAAGTGTTCTGTGAATGGGGGGGGGCACCTTCCACCTAACTGAAGGTTGGCTGTCTGCCTGCTAACTTCCGAGTGAGCAGGCAGCCCCGTGTGCCTGCTGGGGCGTGGGCACTCAGGACCGGGCACATGCCAGTCTTGGGTGGGAGGGAGCCAGTGGTGGAAAAGTATCATTTTTCTCATATTCTCCCCCCCCCCTTCTTCTTTTGCAGCCTATGGAACTCTTTGCCACAGTGCCCAGGAGAGACGGTAATGCAGACTGCCCACCTGCCCGTCACTGCCCGCCTGGAAGTGGCATCTTATCAACAACGCCCTCAGGAGGACTACGGTAAGTGTTCTGTGAATGGGGGGGGGCACCTTCCACCTAACTGAAGGTTGGCTGTCTGCCTGCTAACTTCCGAGTGAGCAGGCAGCCCCGTGTGCCTGCTGGGGCGTGGGCACTCAGGACCGGGCACATGCCAGTCTTGGGTGGGAGGGAGCCAGTGGTGGAAAAGTATCATTTTTCTCATATTCTCCCCCCCCCCTTCTTCTTTTGCAGCCTATGGAACTCTTTGCCACAGTGCCCAGGAGAGACGGTAATGCAGACTGCCCACCTGCCCGTCACTGCCCGCCTGGAAGTGGCATCTTATCAACAACGCCCTCAGGAGGACTACGGTAAGTGTTCTGTGAATGGGGGGGGGGCACCTTCCACCTAACTGAAGGTTGGCTGTCTGCCTGCTAACTTCCGAGTGAGCAGGCAGCCCCGTGTGCCTGCTGGGGCGTGGGCACTCAGGACCGGGCACATGCCAGTCTTGGGTGGGAGGGAGCCAGTGGTGGAAAAGTATCATTTTTCTCATATTCTCCCCCCCCCCTTCTTCTTTTGCAGCCTATGGAACTCTTTGCCACAGTGCCCAGGAGAGACGGTAATGCAGACTGCCCACCTGCCCGTCACTGCCCGCCTGGAAGTGGCATCTTATCAACAACGCCCTCAGGAGGACTACGGTAAGTGTTCTGTGAATGGGGGGGGGCACCTTCCACCTAACTGAAGGTTGGCTGTCTGCCTGCTAACTTCCGAGTGAGCAGGCAGCCCCGTGTGCCTGCTGGGGCGTGGGCACTCAGGACCGGGCACATGCCAGTCTTGGGTGGGAGGGAGCCAGTGGTGGAAAAGTATCATTTTTCTCATATTCTCCCCCCCCCCTTCTTCTTTTGCAGCCTATGGAACTCTTTGCCACAGTGCCCAGGAGAGACGGTAATGCAGACTGCCCACCTGCCCGTCACTGCCCGCCTGGAAGTGGCATCTTATCAACAACGCCCTCAGGAGGACTACGGTAAGTGTTCTGTGAATGGGGGGGGCACCTTCCACCTAACTGAAGGTTGGCTGTCTGCCTGCTAACTTCCGAGTGAGCAGGCAGCCCCGTGTGCCTGCTGGGGCGTGGGCACTCAGGACCGGGCACATGCCAGTCTTGGGTGGGAGGGAGCCAGTGGTGGAAAAGTATCATTTTTCTCATATTCTCCCCCCCCCCCTTCTTCTTTTGCAGCCTATGGAACTCTTTGCCACAGTGCCCAGGAGAGACGGTAATGCAGACTGCCCACCTGCCCGTCACTGCCCGCCTGGAAGTGGCATCTTATCAACAACGCCCTCAGGAGGACTACGGTAAGTGTTCTGTGAATGGGGGGGGGCACCTTCCACCTAACTGAAGGTTGGCTGTCTGCCTGCTAACTTCCGAGTGAGCAGGCAGCCCCGTGTGCCTGCTGGGGCGTGGGCACTCAGGACCGGGCACATGCCAGTCTTGGGTGGGAGGGAGCCAGTGGTGGAAAAGTATCATTTTTCTCATATTCTCCCCCCCCCCCTTCTTCTTTTGCAGCCTATGGAACTCTTTGCCACAGTGCCCAGGAGAGACGGTAATGCAGACTGCCCACCTGCCCGTCACTGCCCGCCTGGAAGTGGCATCTTATCAACAACGCCCTCAGGAGGACTACGGTAAGTGTTCTGTGAATGGGGGGGGGCACCTTCCACCTAACTGAAGGTTGGCTGTCTGCCTGCTAACTTCCGAGTGAGCAGGCAGCCCCGTGTGCCTGCTGGGGCGTGGGCACTCAGGAAGGGCAATCCTGGGTGGAAGGGAGCTGGTTGTGTTGAAGTGGTCAACTAATATTCATTCTTTTTTCCCCCCCTTCTTCTTTTGCAGCCTATGGCACTCTCACTGCCACAGTGCCCGGGAAAGGAGAGACTTTGCCCATTAAATGCCAGCCTGCCCGCCCGCTGCTGATGCCGCCTGCCGCCTTCCAGATCCTTCCTGCAAAGAGAGCAAGCCGCCCTCCTCGCACAAGCCATGGGACTTGGCATTCGCCCTCAAGGAGAATGTCACCCAGTCCCCAATGCCGCTGTTGGACTTTGCCCATTAAATGCCAGCCTGCCCGCCCGCTGCTGATGCCGCCTGCCGCCTCCCAGATCCTTCCTGCAAAGAGAGCAAGCCGCCCTCCTCGCACAAGCCATGGGACTTGGCATTCGCCCTCAAGGAGAATGTCACCCAGTCCCCAATGCCGCTGTTGGACTTTGCCCATTAAATGCCAGCCTGCCCGCCCGCTGCTGATGCCGCCTGCCGCCTCCCAGATCCTTCCTGCAAAGAGAGCAAGCCGCCCTCCTCGCACAAGCCATGGGACTTGGCATTCGCCCTCAAGGAGAATGTCACCCAGTCCCCAATGCCGCTGTTGGACTTTGCCCATTAAATGCCAGCCTGCCCGCCCGCTGCTGATGCCGCCTGCCGCCTTCCAGATCCTTCCTGCAAAGAGAGCAAGCCGCCCTCCTCGCACAAGCCATGGGACTTGGCATTCGCCCTCAAGGAGAATGTCACCCAGTCCCCAATGCCGCTGTTGGACTTTGCCCATTAAATGCCAGCCTGCCCGCCCGCTGCTGATGCCGCCTGCCGCCTTCCAGATCCTTCCTGCAAAGAGAGCAAGCCGCCCTCCTCGCACAAGCCATGGGACTTGGCATTCACCCTCAAGGAGAATGTCACCCAGTCCCCAATGCCGCTGTTGGACTTTGCCCATTAAATGCCAGCCTGCCTGCCCGCCTTCCAGATTCTGCTGTGGAAGGAGAAATAAATAATACTAGGTGCTGCAAGAGACCATGTGGATTGGCTCTACATCAAAGCAGCCTTCTGGTTTAGAATTACATAGTACACAAGAAAAGAACAATCACTTATCCTGCAAGATCCCTTCCCAGGCTAGGATCTGAATAATAGCTATTAGCTAGGATCTGAATAGCTATTACCTGGGATTAGCTACTAGTGCATTTGGTAGCATTCCTGCAACCAACACCTGTCTTGTCATGTAAATGTATGGGTCCCTAAAGCAATTTACAATCACTTTACATTTTACAAATGAATAAGTGAAACTTTCTTCCCTCATTACCAATCCACACCAGGCAGGCAATGTCCCCTTCCTGAAGGTTTAAAATAATAAAGTTTAACCTTTGTTTTCCCACTAAAGCATTGCACCAAAGTTTGTTAAATTTCCAGCGTTTGAGCGGGCATAGGTCCTGTGCCATGTGAGCGAGTTAGAGGTTTGTAGCTCTTAAAACAAACCCATAAATCCCATGTGAAATGCCATGCATAAACCTTTGTTTTCCCACTAAAGCATTGCACCAAAGTTTGTTAAATTTCCAGCGTTTGAGCGGGCATAGGTCCTGTGCCATGTGAGCGAGTTAGAGGTTTGTAGCTCTTAAAACCAACCCATAAATCCCATGTGAAATGCCATGCATAAACCTTTGTTTTCCCACTAAAGCATTGCACCAAAGTTTGTTAAATTTCCAGCGTTTGAGCGGGCATAGGTCCTGTGCCATGTGAGCGAGTTAGAGGTTTGTAGCTCTTAAAACCAACCCATAAATCCCATGTGAAATGCCATGCATAAACCTTTGTTTTCCCACTAAAGCATTGCACCAAAGTTTGTTAAATTTCCAGCGTTTGAGCGGGCATAGGTCCTGTGCCATGTGAGCGAGTTAGAGGTTTGTAGCTCTTAAAACCAACCCATAAATCCCATGTGAAATGCCATGAATAAACGTTCGTTTCCCACTAAAATGTTGCACCTAGCTTCCGGAAATTTCACACACATTTGAAGTGAAGTGTTCCCTGCAATGTGCCAAAGTTTCCCGTTTGTATCTTTGAAAATAAAAAAATGGGAGGCAAAACTGTATTTTACCCCACTGCTACCCAATTTTCAACAATTCATTGCCAACACATGCCTGGAGCTAGCTGTCTGAAATTTTACACACATATCAAGGGAAGTGTTCCCTGTAATGTGCCGAAGTGTCCTGTTTGTATCTTTAAAAATAAAAACATGGGAGGCATAACTGCATTTACCCCACTACTACCCATTTTTCAAAAATTCATTGCCACACCAGGCAAGCACCCACGGTTCTGGGATTTCACACACGTGGGTCCCAAGGTTCCACCTACAATGTGGCAAAGTTTCATGTGTGTAACTTTAAAAATGACCGAGTTATAGGCATTCCATGTTATTTATTAAAAAATTAATTGCCACAAACTGCATGCACCAATCTTTCTGAAATTTCTCACAGATACCTATCCCTAACCAGTGTACAATGTGCCCAAGTTTCATCCTTCTGTCGTTAAAAATGAAAAAGTTATAGGCGTTTTTGTAAAACAATAATTTGCTATAGGAAAAAGCATTCAAAATGGCGTCCGATCCGGATCGGAAAATCCGATCCGCGGATCGGAATCGGATCCGATCCGATCCGACACACGATCCGATCCGATCCGATCCGACCCCCCAGGTCCGATTCCGATCCGCTATCCGATCCGATCCGGGGGGTCAGTGCACATCCCTAGTCGGAATGCAAGATGTCTCTGTAGGCCTCATGCTGACGTACACTGATCATTTGTCCCTTCCATCTCACTAAATGTGAAGCATGACATAGAATCAGAAGTTAGGTACTAGTTTATGTATCTTTATAAGTTAAATAAGAGGCCAAAGCCTAGTCATAGAGTACCTGCTTTGCATGCAGAAGAATCCAGGGTCAACCCGTGACATTTCCAGGTAGGGCTAGCAAAGACTCCTACCTGAAACCCAGAGTCACGGCTGCCAATAAGTGTTGACAATATTGGACTAGGTTAGGGATGTTCACACTAGGAAAACCAGTTCTTTTTTGGGTTGACAGAGTTCCACAGCATGTACAACTCGCTTTGGATTTCTGAGCCAAGTTGCAGGCTGTTCCCTGAACTCCGAGAGCTTTTTTTTTACAATTTTTTAAAGATTCTGCAATTTGTATCGATTTTTGAGCAAATTGTGCAAATGATGGCCAAATGTGTGCAACTTTGACTGTAATAGGTGTAATTTGTGCAAATTCGGCCATAATTTGTGCAAATTCGGTCATAATTTGCGCAAATTACTCAGAAATTTGAGCAAATTGCAGAACCTTCCCCCCCCCCCCAAAATGCACAAACTTCACAGAAAATCCATGAACTGGCCCGACTCACTGCAGATTGAGTCGGGCACCACAGTGGGATCCGAAATGAAGTTGGGGGGGAAGCCTAGGAAAACTCATCAAAATCTACTCTCGAAATGGATTTCTTCAATATCCCTAGACTAGACTAGCTGGACCAATGGTCTAACTCAGCTTCCTATAGTCCTATATGCTTTGGCTGAATAATTAAGACTGCAATCCTATGTAGACTTAACAGGATTGTGCTGCACGAATAATTTTAAAATAAGCCTCTTTTACATGCAACTAACTGTCCAAAATAGTTGCAATTATAAGCTAGTAGCATTAGTTCTAAAGAATAAAACACAGAGACATGTACACACAATCACAGAAAAGCAGGCTGACCATCGTAAGAACAAAAGCACTAAGTAAAAAATATTCTCTTCAAAAAAGGGGAGAAAAGTACCTTCTTATCTACTTCACAGTTGTAAAATAATGAAATGTTCTTTCATATTGGAACATTTCCTAAATCTTCGTACCTCTTAGGATTTCTATAGCAACAATTAGTTAGGATAGCACATGCCCTAGGCATCTACCTCATGCAGACAAAGGAGATGAAAATCTGTCTTTTGAAGAAAACTATTGTCAAACATCCTCCCTTCCAACCCCTTTCCATGCCTTCTCTGTTAGACATTGCATAAAGTAACAATAGAGGTGAGCTACAGAGACAGACACCGGCCCACTCTAAAGAAAAGGGAACAGCAGTCAACTGCAGAAAGTCAGTTATTAAAATGAAAAACAAGTCTCCCCAAAAAAGAAGAAGAAAAGAAAAGACAAGGCAGAATTCTGTTCTTTCAACTTTATGTTTTCATTTCCCATGCAAGAGTTACCAAGCATGTGCTTACGGCCACTTTGACAAGAATATGAACATATCATATAGGTAAAATATTCTAAATTAGCAAACATCCTAATTCTACACTTTCGCTTGTATGAATCCCCAGATATAGAATATTACAAAGGTGACAAAGCAGTAAATGCCTCTTCAGAATTTGGACTTTGTACGACATTAGGGGTTTAAAAAGAAAAATGAAGGTGTTTTTTTTTAAATGCATTCCAGTCTTCTGCTATATTTGATATAGACATTTCAACATTTTAAAATCAGGAAATCTAAAGCTACTGATGTAAGGTTCAGAAAGTTAACCATTATTACTATATGAATTTTGTCGTTAAATGGTGTTAGTTTCTATAGTAGGCACTAATGGTAGAAGGATGAGTGCCCGGCCCACCTTCGGCCATCCCACCTACTTATACTTATTTCGGTTTTTAATGTGCTTGTGAAGTCACTAAGCAATCGAATTTCATCCATGTTTAGCAATAGCTGCAAAATAGTGATGGTCTTGCAGGTAGGAACTAGGCATAATGAAAGAAACACAGGGTTTCCCTTGCAAGGGGAACCTGGCAGGGTGGGATTGCAGGTAAGATAGGGTAACCAGATAAAATCCAGGTTGGGTCTCATGTAACTTTAACAGTTGTAGAGAAAAGGGAATTTCAGCCAGTGTCATTTGTATGCAATTAGTTCCTGGTGAAATTCCTTCTTCATCACAACAGTTAAAGTTGCAGGCACTGCACTAGAGTCACCATATACAAAAGAAGGCAGGGCCCCTGCAACTTTAACTGTTGTGATGAAGAGGGAATTTCACCAGGAACTAATTGCATACAAATGACACTGGCTGAAATTCCCTTTTCTCTACAACTGTTAAAGTTACATGAGCCCTGACCTGGATTTTATCTGGTCACCCTAAGGTAAGAATCAATAGGCATGAATGTAGTGCTTAAACCTTTTTCCACACACCAATTCCCCCCTGCAAACAGGTCCCACATGACCATTTGTAATAGTCCCCCCTCATAGCCAGGCTCCAAAATTGGAATTGAATCACACTGGGGAAAAAAAAGTCTCAGAGGAGTGTTTGTAGGGGGGAAAACAGTAAGTGGGAGATGGTTCAAGTGTCCTGCCCTCTTCCCACAGTCACACCCCCGTGAATGCACTTCCCTTACCCTCAAATTCCCATTATCTCTGCAAATGTGGAGTCTAGACAATGTGTTGGTCAATATTTAATTCCACCCTCACAATCGTAGGAGTGTATCGCAGGACTGAGATCTCATAACTCTCCAGCATTTTTCTCCCATACATCTTGTGAGATGCTGTGATGGTATTCTGTAACATTTGGTGTGTCTTGCCCTGGTAGACATTGCAGAGTGCCTGTGTGGCCTTGTTTCTTCAATGGGCAGCGGACTACTGCCGCCAGATTAGATATTGCCAGTGGAAAGGAAAGTATAAAGGACTGGATAGATCTTACTGGCAATGGTTCCATAAACTATGGAACCTCAAGATTTCCCAAAGGTGGAAAGTTCACAACTCCCCTGGGAATGCTGAAAGAAAACAATGGGTTTGTGGGTCCTTGTCTGTTGAAAGCCCACTTCCTCTATGTTCTGGAAACCTGGGCTGCCTTTTGTCTCCTGCAGGGAGAAGACAGCAGGTGGATGTCTAAACCTTCAGTACCCCATGGCTTTCCCCTGTACGCCTATTGCTCAGGCACCTTTCACCCAGCTTGGGTTCCCTGATGCCTGGCTGCTTAATCAAGTAAACATTACTTACTTACTATGAACTGCCATGGGATGTACTTGTATGAGGGAAGGTATACAAATCCTTTCAATAATAATAAAAAAAATAAAGTGGGGAAAGAAGCTAAGACTGGATGAGAATTTCATTTCAGGTCGTATTTGATAAGAATTTTTAGTAGTGGTTATCAAGGTTTTCCATTGCGAAGCAAAAAGAACTTGAGTTTTTAAAAAATAGAACATGAAAGACTCCAAAACTGACAGATTCATCCATCCAAGCCCATGGCTTGGCTCTTAAAAGTCTGGGTTTGAATTCCTATGTTTTAGTGTTAATTAGTGTTGTCTTTTTCCTGACAGGCTCCTCATCTTTAACTGCTGTACAGTAGGCAGGTACAACATGGTCCCCTCCATGCTGCGATTAGGTATATGTATAGTATGCACATGAGAATTTTGTTTCCATTCATTTTAAATAAGAAATTACTAAAATTCACCAAGTTCATATTTGGGAAAGGAAGAACGTAAGATTTTAAAAAAAAAAAATGCAGAAGGAAGCGAAACTGAGAGGTTTGCCTATCCTAAAAGAAGCCAGTGCTTCACCCATGCAAATCATGCCCTACTCTCATGGCCAACACAAAATATTTCTCTGCCTGAGTAAAGAACAAGATGGGATTCCTTTTGCACACCATGTACAAAAGCTGACTGGACTGGCAACTGAATCTTTCTTCAACAGGGGAGATGAGATAATGACTTCCACTGCACCTGAAAGCAGCAGGCTAGTTTAGGTGGCACCGGGCAAGCCATGGCACAGAGCTCTCTCCTCCAACATCTTGCTCCCAGCTCCCAGCATCCACCGCTGAGGTGACTACCTCACTTTGTCTAAAGCATAGGTGTGTGCAAGGGGTGTGCCAGGTGTGCCCAGGTGCACCCTAATGTCTCAAGCAATAAGTGCTGAATTGAGGGGGGCTTTGAGTGGGGATCCAGACACAGTAGGAATGGCCCTCTGGCTGCTACACTGCTATGCCGAAGAACCGCTGCCTCCAAGAGAGCATCATTGCTCCCGGCAGCAGGAATGAAAAAGCCAGCGCCACCAAAAAGCCCCACCAATGCGAGGGCTTGAGGAGTGTCTCCTCATTCCACCCCACACACACCTGCAACAGCCCTTCCATGGTTACAGGCAAGCCAGATGCAGAGTAGGGCATCCGTGTCTACAGTGTTTAATAAATTAATTAATAAAAATAATATTCTTTATGACTGAGTATTCAATAAATGTTCATATTTAAAAAATAATAATCCCTGGGTGCACACTCTAATGAAATGTGCTGTGCACACCTATGCCTAGTGGTAAGGCCAGCCCTGAATACCCTCATGGCTTTTTAGCAGAGAAATGACACCCTGGGTTACTAAACCCATGTCTGCCACTAGACATATAGTTTGATACTTAAAGTGGTACTTAAGTGGTACTTAAAGAGGAATATGTAGAAAGTACTGACAAGGGAGATGGGACATGAAGGAAGTGTAAGTGGAGGACCCAGTCATGTACAGAACAAGCAATTCTGGGAATGACAGGTGAATACATTTTCTACATTGGAATGACAGGAGTAAGTAGGAGGTCATGGTTGCATAAAATTAGAAACACTGCAGGAGATGTGTTACAATTACAAAGCTGATGATCCAGTAAGGTTAGTTGAGCTCTGGACAACTACTATTATATCCAATATTATATCCAATTAGCACCACATTTTTAAAAATAAAATATTTGTTGCAGTAGATTTTGGAATTTGAGGAACTAAACACAGGATCTGAGATCAGGGAGTGGCTCATAAGTTAATGGAGAAGTAATGGGGGGGATATTATTGCTTAAAGAAGATGGTGCTTATTTTTAGAACATTAAAATGGGTGATAGGAATTATTAAAAAGTAACAACACAACAGTTGCAATTGTAAGCTTTCTTTATAAGGAAGTAACAATCCTAAACACATTAGGACTGAACTGCTAGATGCATTTCTTCTTTAAGCATTTCAAAATGTGTTTCAGAGGAGATCCTTGCACACCACTTCCAAAAATAGTGTTACCTTGAATAGGCAGTGAATATTTTCACAAAACACCACCTGGACAATGCTGGGAAATCTTACCACTTGTCTGAGAACCTAAAACTCAATGTGAAGGAGAATTTGTGGCAAGGAATTTGTCAAAACCCAGGGTACACTTTCCAGATTGAATTGCTTTCTTGGGGACACCTGTGAGTTGCACAAAATTCTGTGGCCTATTCTAGGGTGCTCCCAGATTTTAAAGTCCCAATTGTTCCCACACCTAACCTGAGAGTATAGCCCGTAATAATGGATAAACTGTTCCTCAGATAATCAAAACTTCTGTTATAGATATTCTTATTAAGGAAACCGTACTAAGGTTCTGACAGACACCAAGTATGAGGAACAGACTTACAATTTAGACATAGTCATTAGATATTTTTAAATGTTCTTGTTGGCACTGTTTTTAAGAAAAATCTTAAGGAATGAATGAGAAGCTTCTACGTACCTTGACTGAAAACATGCAGGTCCGCAAGAGCCAAGCCAAACACCAAGAGTTTAGGCCACAAAAACATGGTTACATCCAGAGATAATGTGTATCCTTACAAAACAGCATATGTGTGTCTGTCTCTGGAAGGCAAAATAATTGTTATCGCTCTATGTAAATGCCTTGCCAAGGTCCAAATCAAACGTAGGAAATGCTATGCACATACATTGCAATGCGTCCTTATCACCCAAGAAGCAGCTTCCTCTGTCACCGAAAGACTAACCACTTGTAGTCACGCTCTATAGCAAAGTGATGTCACAGACAATTTTACTCACTTCTCTAAAAACATTTTTTCCTTCTCCTTCAGTTTCCAGGAAGTCACAAAGGTTTTATTTGAAGTTGTTGCCGAGTTGTTCTGAAAAGCAGTTGCCATCAATGGTTCAAAAGATTTGAGAAGGGCTTCTCTTTCGAATGCTGAAAGAGTTAAAATACTTGTGGCTTTGGAGAAAACAAAACAGAAACTCCATTCCAACACAGGAAGAGAGTAATGCAAAATTTTCCGTAATGCTGACAAAATTGTGTGTCAACGTCCTTTTCTGACAAGACCACACTAGATGATCTAATGCCTCTATAGCAGTTACTGTCTAAAACTCCAGGTACAAAAAAGGTTGATTTTTCACTTAATATGGGTCCTCAGATATTATTATACTGCAACTCCCATCATCCTTGACATCTGGCTATTCTGTCTGAGGGATAGGTATTGTAGTCCAAGAATGTCTGGGGACTCAAGATTGGAAACCACTGACAGGTATGATCTATCTAGTACATGTGCAATACCAAAATGGAGAAAGCCCATCCTAGGCCTCAAGAGAACCTCACCCAGCCTCACCTGGAACTCATGCAAGCATGCACACAAAACACTGACCACTACGGGGCTTAGGAAAGCTGTGTGTATCTCCCATATCTACATCCAACCCTTTTTCTTGCCTGGGTACAAGTTACTCACAGTGCAATTCTACACATGTTTATACATACTTAAGTCCAAGTATGTTCAATAGTGTTCAACACGAACACTACGTTCAACATCTAAGGCCCTCCTCCGAGTGCCTCCTCCGAGGGAAGCTCTGAGGTCGGCAACAAGAGAGAGGGCCTTCTCTGTGGTGGCTCCCCAATTGTGGAACGATCTCCCCGACGAGGCCCGCCTGGCGCCAACATTGTTATCTTTTAAGCGCCAGGTCAAGACTTTCCTCTTCTCTCAGGCATTTGGCAATATCTGAGGAGCCTGGGTTTGTTTTGTTTTTGTAGTTTTTTGAAGTGTTGAAGTGGTTTTTAAATATACAGATTGTGTGTATGTTGTATGTTTTTGCTGATTTAATTTTTGTATATTGTTTTTAATTGTTTTTAATCCCATGTAAACCGCCCAGAGAGCTTCGGCTATGGGGCAGTATACAAATGTAATAAATAAATAAATAAATAAAATAAATAAATAAATAAATAGGGATTCCTTGGAAGTGTGCATAAAATTGTAGCCTTAAGCTTGTAACCTGAATAATTTTTACCAACTTGACAGGGAGGGCTGGATGGGCATATGATAGGTGTAAACAGACCTCTGGGTATTGGTAATGGGTCAGTCTGTTGCATGCGCATGCGCCGATGGAGGGAGAAAGACTTGTGTTGAGCTCTATGATGGTGATCTCCCCGTATAGGAATGTTGTGCCTGAACTACAGCAGATATTGCTTATAATAATTTTGTATCCCCACACAAACCCAGCAACTCCCCCCTCTTTGCCCCACCATCTCTGTTCAGGATGCTTGTTCAGAAAAAAAAATGATGCTGGAATGTGGTGCTTCCTGGGCAGGAATAAAGAAAATGCAGTCCAGCAATATTTCAATCATTTTATTTGTTGGTTGGTTGGTTTATAAAAGGGTGTCTCTGCTTAGCAGGCACTTAGGGGAGAGGGGTGCAACAAAAATATTAAAACTTTACATAATACCCAATAAACAAAAGCATACAATAAAACGTATGCGTGGCATTACAAATTAAAGAATACCGAAAAGATTAAACGTTAAAAGCCTGACAGAACAGGGCAACATGGAGGATGGGTTCTAGACGATGTGTTCCATGCTTTCTAGATGCCATGTGACATCTACAAAACAGGCCTTGTCAGCAGCGGCACCCACCCTCTGGAACCCCTCCCCCATGCAGTTTGGGAGGCAGAAAATGAGGTGAGCTTCCCAAAAAGGTATCTGTTACTCAAGTTTCCTTGGTGTGTCATTGAAATAATGGTGCTGCTCCAATTTCTCTGTTTGCTATTGTTGTTTTTTAATTGTTTCTCTTATTTATTTTTGATATGCCTGTCATCGTTTATTTTATTAGCAATTTTAATATTTTAGCATGTAAACTGCTTAAGAGATTTTATTATATCAAGTAGTATACAACTATTATAAATAGATAGATAGATAGATAGAGCCCTTCTCATAGCAACCCAGTGTTGGACTCGATGGCCTTATAGGCACCTTCCAACTCTACTATTCTATGATTCTAATGCCAAATTGGCAATACAGAGATATGGTGAGGGAGGAACTGAGATTAACATTACTGTTCACATTAATTTTAATTACGCTAATGTGTTACTTAAGTTTGAATACTTTAATCATAATCATAAATAATTTTATAACTATAAATTAATAAAGCAAGATACCAGGGCACCTCATGAAGTTATAAGCCATCTACGGTGGACTCCACGGCAAAAAGAAAAGAAAAGAAAAGAAAAAGAAAGAAAGAAAGAAAGAAAAGAAATTTCATTCACCCAAAAAGAGGACAAAAGAGGAGAATGATTTGCATAATATTTGCATATACTACTTTATATGTATAGGTGCAAATTTAGAAAAACTAACTATAACTCAAATAGAAATACAATATATCTCACCATAGAGGAGAAGACTGACCAGGTGACCTGTGTGCCTTCCTGTTCAGTCTGCTGTCCAGGTGCTAACTGCTGATGGACACCTTCTAGGCCCCTGCTGCTCTCCCTGCTTAGGGTTCCTTATCTTTAAATCAGACATGGACTGAACAGTCTTTCAAATAGAAAACATTGTAAAATAGAGAACTGTTCTCTGCCAAGCAGAGCACTCGGACGCCCTACAGTCACCCAATATGGAGGCTAACCCAAATATTCCTCCTGGAGTGTTTCTTAGGGGCATCTTGTTTGGGATTGTCCACCAATATGCATTTTGAGACTCAACTAGATGTTCAGAGGTGAGTATTCCAACAGCATGGATCAATATAGTGGATGTTTGGGCCAAAGGTTATTTGGGGACACAGAGCTCACGAATGTCAATTCCTTATTCACAGGCAAATAGTTCATGCAAACCAATAGAAGCTATGAAGGCATAAATTACTGGGAACATTTTGTGCAAAAAAATTAGCCTTTGTGTCTAGCGTAATAGTAGGGTTCATGTGGTAAAAGCCAAGGACACATGGGGCAAGAAAATGTTCCTGAGGGAAAGATCATATGGATGCAACAGAATGGAGAAGTTGCTTGCCGATGGAACAACAGCAGGAGCAGGTCAGAGGACTGCTACAGGCTACAGGCTTCAGATAACTCCAAAGCTAACAACTCCCTCCTTAGGGAAACCATATGAAAAGGAGGACAGGGCTCCTGTATCTTTAACAGTTGCATAGAAAAAAGGCATTTCAGCAGGTGTCACTTGTAGTATGCAGCACCTGCAAGAGCCATACTAGAGTGACCAGATACAAAAGAGGACAGGGCTCCTGCAGCTTTAACTGTTGTGATGAAGAGGGAATTTCACCAGGTGCTGCATGCATACAAATGACACCTGCTGAAATTCCCTTTTCAATACAACTGTTAAAGATATAGGGGCCCTGTCCTCCTTTGCATATGGTCACCCTATTCTCCCTCAATGGCCAGAGCTGCTAGGTACCTAGGCCAGCATCAGGGGTCAGCATCATCAGGTACCTGCCACAGCCCAGGCCTCCCCCTTTTTCCCTCTTACCACTGCCACCTGCTCAGTCTTTCTGGCCCAGTGGGGAAACACCAGCAAGCAATTGAAGAAAGTAGAAGAAACAACAGCTGCCACTTCCTGCTCACTTGCCAACCTTTTCTCTCTGGGTACTGGTGGGAATTGGGCCCCAGGGCAGAGAGAAAGCAAACAGGTGACTGCAGGGTGGAGGAGAGGGATTACCGAAGGCACTGGTTCAAACATGGCTTGACTTTATTAGGACTGCATATCAAAAGTGCACCTTAATAATTTTGTTTAATGCTTGAGTCTTAATACATTGTCAGCTAGAATATGACCAACCCTTCAGTTCAATGCATTAGAATGGGGGGGGGGGGTTCCTTATCCCATGCCTAACAACTGGCTGACAAAGCCATCTGTTATTAAAAAGGAAACTGAGAAATGCTCCAAATTCAGGTGCTGGAAAGCTGCTGGAGGTTTGGTTGCTGAGGCCTGAGGCCTGACGTGCTGCCCCTGCATTGCTATTGGAGAGCAGTAGAGGAGAACCAATCTGGAACTTGCACTACATGCGGCATGACTTCATCTTGGCTGCCACAGCCCGATTGCAAAAGGCACCCAACCATAGTAGAAAATGCAGAGAGAGGGAAGATTAGAAACAAGTTGCAGGCCTGTGTGGCGGGGGAGGGCTGGAACATTTCCTTTGATAAAAAGTTGTGTGTAGGTGTTGCTGAAGAGAAAGAGGCCAGAGTAAACCCTTTCCATTTGCAGGTGCAATGAAAATCTGCACAAAGCCCAGTTTGGAGTAGGGGGAACTTGAGCAAAGCAGAGAAACAGGTAAAAATAAATAAATAAATGACTGACTGACTGACTAAATAAATGGTTTCCTCACTCTGCTTGTCTGCAAATGAAACAAGTCCTATTCCTGCAAAGTCATACCATGTTTCTGCTGGGGTAGACACTTTGCTCTCAATCTTCAGGGGAAAGGAGGGGATGTAAGAGCAGAAGGAACAGATAACAAGCTAGAAATTGAGGCTGGGCTTACTAGCAAAGCTTTTTTGCCTAGTAGTGTGCAAAGAGTCAACTATTACTGACTTTTTAAAAAAAATCGTGCATCACCAAAAATTAATTTCTACCCTAAGAACTATTATGCTTCTCTTTACTGCTTTTTGTTCTCTGTCAAGCAAAGAACTTGTTTGTTTTGCTTAAAACTGGAGATAGATCAAAATAACTACTCAATTTATTATTTTCCAAAAGGGGAAAATCAGCCATTTTCTTTTCCTCAGGATCCCTAGGTGTAACCTGAGAACTGCACAGCATCTGGGAAGGCCTAATCCAACATATTTACATATTATTTCTTGTGTTCAAAATATTATCACCGTTAAAGGTAAAAACCTTCTCAAGGTAGTTTGCAAAATGAAAAATATGGAACTGTAGTAGCACACACATATACATTCTCTCTTTTAACCAAAACAGCAGCATTAAAAAGTCTGCTGCCTCTTTCTGCATTTTAAGATTGAGAAATACAGACTTCATGCCTTTAGCCCCACCAGCTTTTTTCCTTCCCTTCCTCCCTCTGCTATTGCTTAACATCCAGCCTGTTGAAGAGCCTTGGAAAACTCAAAACCTTGCTCACTACTTTGTGGCATTTTGATTAGAGTTGGGGCAAAAATCTGCCCCAGGTGGACGCGCCTGGTGGATTTTTGGCCAATGACCTATTGTCCTTTTGTTCCGCCCCTTTGTCTTCCCCCCCCCCCCCACTGTATTAATGGCGGCTGCCATTAACGTAGTGGGGGGAAATATTAAATTTCCCCAAGAGTGGGGAAATTGCATTTCTCTCCCCCCCTAACAGGGCCTTTAAGGCGTCCGCCATTAAAGTGGCGGGGGAAAAACAGCCTTGGGAAAAACATGTTTCTCTCCCCCCCCCCCCCCGCCCCAATGGTTGTGGCCTTCAGGGCCCTCTTAAAAACATTGCATTAATGTGGCCAGGGGAATTGCACACTTTCTGGAGGCCCTGGAAAGCACACTTTGCCTCGCCCCTCACATAATAATAATATAATAATAATAATATTTATTTGTAACCCGCCCCTCCCTCCGGATCGAGGCGGGGAACAACAACAATATAAACATAAAAATCACAGCAGTTAAAAATTTTAAAAACAAGAGAACAGTACAACATTAAAAACATCCTAAAATTCATCTGGATAGGCCTGTCGGAAGAGGACAGTCTTCATGACAATTAATGCAAGGTTTTGAGGGCCCCTCTTAATGCAAGGTTTTAAAAGCGACCTTAAGGCCACAGTTGGCACAAGTTGGAAAGGAAAAGTGTGCTTTCCAGGGCCTCCAGAATGTGCTCCATTCCCCAGCCATGCTAATAGTGTGCCGGGGAAATTGCACACTTTCCGCAGGCCCTGGAAAGTGTACTTCGCCGAGTGCTCATCTGGCCCAGCTCCTCGGAGTTCTATAGTCGCTAAATTTGATCTGTCCTCATATAGTTATTGCCTTGCTGTGGATTTTGGAATCAACTTGTAACACAATTTTATTGGGACTTCTCAAAGAAAAACATTTGGAAACATACCTTAAATTGATTGCTAATTGTTTTAAGATACTTAATAAATATTACTGCTTTAAAAGACTTCAGTAGAACCCTATAAATGTTTGTTTCTCAGAAAGGGCAGGGGAAGAATAGTGCCTGGCACTTTTTTACTCTGTCTCACCCTCCACCATCTTCTGAGGTAAAACAACTCAGCAACTGTTAATAGAGCCTCCCTGAAAGGAATGATTTTGTTGTGTTCCTCTTATCAGGCAACTCTCAAGAAAGCCCTTAGGGGAGGATTGAATTACCATGCAAATGTTCTTCCCTGGCTCTGCCCCTCAGGTGTTGCTGTTCCCACTATTTGCCTGTAAGATGTCAGGAGAGTGCTTCTGAGCAGGTGTTCCCTGTGAAGTGAGACGGAAACTCATCCATGCTCGCATTCTTTGAGGATTCATGAAGAACTTAGGTGAGGGAGGAAGCTCACAAGAAAGAGCAAAGCCCTCTCCCCTGGCGCATTGGTGAGGGCATTTGTCAACACCAAAGGCCAAACTCAATGTTCTCCTAGTTGCACATAGCGAAGCTATGAGTGATCCTTTTCTCTGCTCTCCTGCAAGCACATGTGGCCCCAATTCAGATTGGGACCATGGACCTTTAGGTGCCGAAGGTTTAAGTTTCCCCCTTACCCCATTTTTCTAAAAGTTCCACCCACCCCTCTACACAGGGGAGGTGGGGGCTGGAAAAAAAAGTTCCACTGTGCATGATTAGGAGATTAGTTTGGCCCCTAGTGGCAGATACAGAACAAACCCACAGAATTAGGTTGACCATCTGAAAAGGAGGACAGGGCTCATGTAACTTTAACAGTTGTAGAGAAAAGGGAATTTCAGCCAGTGTCATTTGTATGCAATTAGTTCCTGGTGAAATTTCCTCTTCATCACAACAGTTAAAGGTGCAGGGGCCCTGCCTTCTTTTGTATATGGTCACGCTAGTATAGTGCCTGCAACTTTAACTGTTCTGATGAAGAGGGAATTTCACCAGGAACTAATTGCATACAAATGACACTGGCTGAAATTTCCTTTTCTCTACAACTGTTAAAGTTACAGGAGCCCTGTCCTCCTTTTCAGATGGTCAGCCTACACAGAATGGAAGATCAGATGCGAAACATATGACTGCTAAAAGTGAGGACAGGGATGGAGCCGTGCATGGAGGACCTACATCCAATGTCCCTGTGTTTTCTGTGCCTTGTCTCCTTGTTTCCCAACCTCCCTGCATTAAGCAGGGAGGCGTGAATGGAGCTTCTACATGCGTGGAACTGAACATGAGCAGAGCACTCCATGTTACTTAGGCTCATGATAAAACAGGGTCCCTGAACCTGCAGAGTGCTCAATTTGCATCCAGCCGAACGTGAGTAGAACTCCACTTCATACCTCACCACTCCACACAGCAAGATCAGGGAATGACTCAAGGCAGTGGAGCTGGTGCTCATAGGGCCACTGGGGCATTGGCAGTGCATGTGGCCTTATCCCACGTTCTTTGGAGGGCTTATCGAGTTGCCCCTTTATGCTGTCATCAACAGTTACAACTAGCCTTGCCAACTTTTGAAATAAAAAAAAAATACTGGTGCCTCAGGGAGAGAGGTTCAAGGGACACATCTCGGAGCAGATGCGAGAGTGACGTCTGAACCCAACAAGTCTTGGTGGGTCCAGGTTGAAGGCCCAGCTCAAAAGGTTTCTATTCGCTTGATGTGAGGAGCTTTTAAAAATGCAAGCAACGAGGCTGAAAGGTGAGGCGGTTTGAGATTCCCTTTTCTGGGTACAGGTCCAAATGTACTCACAAAAAAGGCAGTAAAGTTTTTTCTAGGCATTCCTGTCCCAGCTTGAAACATTTATGCCCCTATTTGAGGACCAATCTCTGTTATTGTTTTAAAGGACTGCTGTGTAAGTGCTAAAATTGACAGTGAAGGCTACAGAAGAGAGGGTTAACAACCCTTGAACTAAAATTTTATTTATTTATTTATTTATTTTACTTTTTGATTGCCCAGTAACTGATGTGCTCTGGGCAAGTGCAAGGAAATTAAAAACTTAAAATACAAACAACAAGCAATTATACAGAAAACACACGTAATAAAACCAAGATAAAACTAGTAGCAAGAGATAAAAACAATGCAGCGTATAAAAGCAATCTTCTTTTCAAAATGTTATCTGTCCTTGCTACACCTGTACCAAATTGACCATTCCTGAGTAGTTTCAAGCACATTGAAATCTGCTATTATGTTTCAGCTGTGGGGTGAGGCAAAATTCCTTGGGGGGGGGGGGGAAATCAGAGCAGCCGACATTCTGTTTTTCCCAGAAAGCTCTGAAGGGAGGGGGGGGGTGGAATTTTGGAATATTCTAAATGGCTGACTCTTTTTCCATTCTCTGGATCCAACATTGTAGCGGATAGCAGTTGAGTATCTACAGGAAAACACACTTTTAAAGAGTGGATGAATTATCCCTTCAGCAGCTCATTTTATTCGAGAGATAAATATCCCTCCAAAGAAAGGATTGCTATTAATGCAGGTTTATTAAAAAAATATATAGAGTCACAGTGTAGTGTTACATACAATCTTATTTTTAAACCTGAACTACTAGGAAAAAATGGATTTCTTTCTTTCTTTTTATAAGAATGTCTTGCAAAGCAGCAACAACACAACAAAAAACTCAAAAGCAGGCCCGCACTTCTAAAAGGACCCATTAAGGTTTCTTGGTGTGTGGGTGTGTGGGGAGAGATCAGAGTTTTAATATGCAATCTTATGCATGTCTAAACAGAATTAGGCTCTACTTACTTGTACATTTGATGAAAAATCATGACATCCCTGTATATGTAATGCGTTTTTTTTCACGATTAATTTTTGTTATTGTTCTATTTCTTTGACACTCACAATAAAAAAGAAGAAGAAAAGAATTAAGCTCTACTGAATTCAGTGGGACGTACTCACAAGTAAACATGCTGAAGATTCAGCAAAATGATTCAAAAATCCAAGTTGGGGGAGCAGCTGTTTCATGAAACTGCTTCTCCTTGAATCATTGGGTCAATTTCATGAATGGTTGGTTTCACCACTGTTTCTGATCCCAGAACTGTAGAACATGCTCAGCACCTTTTAGAATGTGACTTGTAACCCGTAAAGACTTCTTCCTGTAGACAACAACAGATGTCCAGTGCGAATGTATGCATGTTTACTTGGAAGTAAGTCCCACTGTGCTCAGTGCTCAGTGGGAAGTATATGGTGCTGTTTAGCTTAGAGCCAATCTACACTACTGTTTTATAACGGTTTATAACAGTTTTATTAACCGGTTTAAAACTGTTATAAACCGGTTTAAAGCAGTAGTGTAGATCGGTTCTCTGAAAACAAACAAGTAATGGGGGGGACATAATAGAGATGTATACAGTTATGCGTAGTTTGAAGGACGTGGATAGGATAGTATCTCTCACAATAATAACCTGGGTTCATCCAATGAAGCTAAATAGTGGGACATTCAAGACAGATAAAAGGAAGCACTTTTTCAAACAGCGCATAGTTAAACTGTGGAATTAACTACTACAAGATATAGCGATGGCCACTAACTTGGTCAACTTTAAAAGAGGATTAGAGGATAAGGCTATCAATAGTCATGATGGCTATTTATTACCTCTAGTATTGGAAGTAGTAGGCCTCTGTATACTAGTTGCTGGAGAACATGAGAGGGGGTGCTGTTGCACTCATATTATGCTTGTGGGCTTCCCATGGGTATCTCGTTGACCACTGTGTGAACAGAATGCTGGACTAGATAGGTCTGATCCAGCATTGCTCTTCTTAGGTTCTTCACAGTGCAATCCAATGTGTATCTCCTCAGAGGTAAGTACCATTTATATCAATGGGGCTTATTCTCAGTAAGTGTGTATAGGACTGCAGCCGAAGTGTGATTAGGAAAAGAGACTGTAGCCCAGTGATAATAGCACATGCTTTGCATGTAAACAACATCCCAGTTTAATCCCTGGCATCTCCAAGTAAGGCTGGGAAAGATCTCTGTCTGGAATCTTGGAGAGCTGCTGCCGGTCAGTGTAAACAATACTGAGCTAGATAGATCAATAGTCTGACACGATGCAGGACAGCATCATGTGCTCCAGACTCAGTCTTCTGTCTAATAAAGAGAGAGAAAGAAAACACATCTGCATGTCCCGTAGACAATGGGAAAAGATGTTGAAAAGGAAGAGAAGACAGGGAGAAAGGAAGGAGAGGATATGGAAGAGCCAAGAAGGAAGTCATGAGCAGGTATATTCTTTGACATGTATGAATTCTTGCCTGCCAGGACTCATGTCTCTCTGTCAGCAATCCTCAAAAATTCTTCCCCCCTTATCATCTAGCAGTTGTTCAGATACTTGTTTAAGGTCATAGTTGACAAGCAAGAATGGGAAGGATACCCAGCGCCACAAGTACCTTTCCCTTTCTGCAGAAATCCCTTCTGTAACAACATTTCAGCTCCTACATTCTATTTCCCCTTTCATTTCACTTGGGGGGAAAAGAAATACATATCTGATATGTTCAACAAAAAGGCACGATTGTCTGGAACAGTAAAGCAACTTCAGATGCCAAGTTCCTGCACTCCTCACTGTCAATTAGACAGATTTTTGTTCCCAATCGTTGTCAAGGTAACCCACTATTCAATGCAAGGCATTTAAATTTGTATCTAATATTCCTAATAATGCCTCCCCCACAAAGCTTTACAAGGTGTCAGCTAAGAAAACAAAGGTCATCATGGGTGACATTTTAAGAGACAAAGACACTGTGTGCCTGGGAGGAATTGGAAGATGAAGATTCAAATTGGTTAAAGCTGCCTTGAAGAAACAGGTAAGAATGCAACAGGACAGGGGGGCAGAGGAGATAAAAATATATATATATGAAGAGGAAAGCAGGCACAGAGAAGAGAAACAATTCAAGTAGGTTGATGTAGATAAGAAGATATTTGAATAGAGATTGTATCCCTATTCCTTAGGCACAGTGGTGGAATTCACTAAATTTAGCCTCTGAACTTAATGGTCTTACGGGTGGGGTTGTTCAATTGGTAATGGTTGGACTCTATGGCCTTATAGGCCCCTTCCGATCTATTATTCTAAGGGAACAATCCTGTGCATGTTTAGAGAGAAAAAAAACACACAACTTCTTTGCTGGCTGGAGAATGCTAGGAATTGTAGGAGGTTTTTTTTCTGTCTAAATGTGCATAGGATTGCACCCTTAATGTGTATCATTCCAGAAGATTACAGTTTCAACAGCAAGGAAAACATCAGAAGCGGGGAGAGGAAAGGTTAGCAAACAAAAAGTGTTGAGGGAGAGGGACAGGAACCAAGGGATGAAGGTGAGCAAATGCACTCGTATACAGGTAGGCTTTGTGGGAGTTGGGAACAAGGGCTACAGATATAGGCTGCCTCTACAAGAGGCATTTAAAGCTCTTTCAAGACGCATTAAAAAATTTACCTCTACAAGAACGGAGCGCAAATCAGGCGTAGAAGCGCTTTAAACATCCGATTATGCGCATTATTGAATGCGCGTTAAATAGCGAGTTTTATTTTGCTCTGCCGTTAAAGCGCATTTTGACTGTGTAAACAAGCGATTCTCCGCATTAACTACTTGTAAAGCACATTTGAAACAACCGGTAAGGTCACCCGTTGAGTGCTCAATTACCTCCTGCATACAAGCATTCACGATAAAGCACTTCAGCGATTATGCACATAATCAGCTAACCAGGTGTCAAATGGAATCCATCTAGAGGGGGCCATATTTGCTGCTGTAGACTTCATAACATGATACAAGTGGAGAGTGACATGTGAAAAAAATGAACTAGACATAACCCTGTGCAACTGTTTCTTCAATGGATCTCAGTGCTGGTGTTCCTCAGCACTGCTTCTTTCCACGTACCCACTCATGGAACACTTCAGTTCTTGTTATCAGCGTTATAAAAGACTGGGCCAAAGTTTTCACCTAAAAGGATTCGATTCAGCTACCAGACATTCTCCCAGATCAGCATAAGAAATCCGTAACTTGATGTACTACACCAGAGAGTCAGTGTGCCTCAGAAAGATACCTGCAGCCTACAAGCTATGTAAACTTTGTGATTCCACCATCAAATGCATCATTTTGTACTAGTCATTTAATTTAGCACTTTGAGTATCTTAAGTATTGTGGGGTGTTGTTGTTTTAAACCAAGCTTCTTGCCCTTTTGGGTATCAACACAGACTTACAAGTATGTGCTGTGTGTATTTTGTTTTGTGGTAGGGGGAGTTCAGAGTGCGAAAGTATGTCATATGGGAGGAGCATTCCGGAGTTCAAACGAGCTACTCACTATAGGAAGCGTAAAAATGTCACTTATCTCTCATGCCATCCAACAACTTGCCTCTAACTGTGGCAGTCCTTAAACTCTCAGAAGGCAATTAAGGTCATTTTTGGAAACTATCATGCCTCCATTATCTGTGTCTGCTGTAAAAAGTGAAAGACAGAAGTACATCTCAAGCTTTGCTGTATGAGAGTTATGTTGCTGTTCACGTTTTTTAAGAAACAAACACACACCTGACTAGATGAGTGATTTAGTGTAGAAGCAGTGCAGGAGAAGGGAAGTGTGGGTTTCAGAGGGAGAAGAAGAGATTTTTATAAACATCTTTTGTTTTCTTCTCTAAATCACAAACACATTTCTAAGTGTGTTCCATGTATTCCCTACATTACAAGCAAAAGGTCTTCAGAGCAAAAGGCCAATGAAAGTGAGCACAGTAAAATATATGAAACTCTTAAGACTGCAAAACCTATATGCATTGAGCTTGGGAGTAAGTCCTGTTGAATTCAGTGGGACTTACCTCATGAGTAAACATGAAGAGGGTTGCCTATATAATCTCAGGATAAACTTTAGACAGTCTGGCAATGCTTTGTGACAACTATTTGCCCCAAAAGCCTTTGCATCTTGCAAGACTCCTGCACCAACCTCTATAATAGGCTACCTTGCAAATATTTATCCAAACTAAAGAGTTATTGGTCTTCCACATTTTTCTCGTACGGTGCTTAACTCCTAGACTACAATTTTCATAGAGAAACAAGTGATATATTAAAATGTATTATCATAAGACAGTTGAATCAGTTTGATTTTAACTGAGGCATTCTAACAGAAGCATTAGTGCTGACATGCTGTGCCTTTTGAATGAACCATTCACTCAACTAGAAGCCTGCTATAGAAAAGATTAAATTTTCCCACTTAACTTAGGAAAGGAATAACATGTGCATAAGATAAGAAAGTTGGAAAAAAGATAACCGCTTTCTGGACATGTGTTTACACGTGTTCAGGTTATTACACAAATAAATGAACATGAAATAGTGTGAGAAGTAGACACAACCTGTGATGCTTTAAGAAACCAGTTGTGACTCTCAGCAAAGGCAATAGCAATACACTTGCAAACTAGGGAGAGGCTTACATACTCTCTGGCATAAAGTGAAGCAGACTGGGAAATGTCTTTGCTGAAACATTTTGTTTTCTGGGCAACACATGACCAGAATTACATTCTTTTTCTTTTAATCTTAACTTCTTTGTCTTTGATGTACCTACAGCAGGTAGTAATGTGGTGGAGCATCTGAATTTATATCCCATAGCTCCAGCTTCAGCTCTCCTGCTTTCCTTCCAAGTCTGCAACCTTCCCAAGGCAGGATAGATTGTCAGATAGCATTAATTTTGTGCCTAGTTCTTCAGGTGCTTTTCAATCTGCCATATGACATGAACTGAGCCGTATCTCGACGTATTTGATTTGATCCTCCCCGTAAGCATCATTTCATGTGGCTTTATACAAACTGCTTATTTGTATGGGCTGGAACCTGTGCACAGGAATATACTTCCCCATGGCAGCTTGTAGCCATCACATAATGGAGATAGAAAATACCTTTTAGCAAGACCACTCGAAGGCAAAAATCATAGCATTTACATGGATGATCTGCTTGCAGTGAAGCTTCTTGGCTGGCATCTGAGGCCACTTCTTCTGTTGACAAGATTATTCTCTCTGGGGATATCCATTTGAGTTAGACAGATGTCAGTGAAGATGGGCATGTGGAAGACATTCCTTCTTGCTCAGTTTTTTGTCAAAGATATGTCATTAGAAGATGACAACCAAAGCACAGAGGTTTCCTGGGAGTTTAAAATTAGGATTTGGATCTAGGGAAGCTGAATTTGTAATTCTGCAATGAACCTGTATTAGAGGCATTCTAAAGGCTGGTTCAGACATCCATCACTTGCTACCTGCCACATCAAACGAAGGTTTGCGCATGCAAAAAAAAAAACATCACACATTCAACACCATAAATAGAAGTTTGCTATAACCTCAAACATACTGTTTTTCAGTGGATTCAGGTGTTAATCATTAAGAGCAGAGCAATCAAGTCATGTCTAAGTCAACCACAACATGGCAATTGGTTCACAGGTGATAGGAGTATTCCACATATAGAGTTGGTGGCTATGATCCCCCCTGTACACTTTTTGAACAGGTAGGCTTATATGAAGTGGTCCTGCACACAAATACAATGCTATGAGTGAAGCACTGGCACCATGCTTTACCTAATGTGTATGATAGAGTGGGAAGCGCTTGTCCTGCTCCTTCACTATATTAAGAAGATACTTTTCAAGGTGTGTGTGTGTGTGTGTGTGAACTAGACCTATGAGATTTCCATGTGGCTACCACTGCAAAGCATCCCCATGACAATACCAGAAGCCCTGCTTTGGATGCCTCCACCACATGAGTGAGTGGTGATACAGTGGTGATACAAGACTGGGCCTTCTCTGTGGTGGCACTTCTCTGTGCTAACACTGAAGCTATGGAACTGCCTCCCTAGGGAGTTTGCCTTGCTCCTTCTTTATTGGCAGTTAGATGTCCATCCAAAGAGACATCCTTCCAGGGTTTTTTGCCTGGATTATTTGTACTGTTTATGTGTGGCTAATAATATGTGGCTAATAATAATTAGTTTTATCAGGTGTTTTAAACATTTGATAATACTTTTATACAACTGTATTCTTCTGTAAGAATTTTTGTTGCAGGGTATCCTTAGGGTCCCAATCCTAATGCCCGTCCTCCAGGATACTGAATGCCAAGCCCTCTCTTTGTTACTCTTATTTTTACTTTTTTTAAAAAAAACTGACCTTCTACAGTCTGTGACTGTTGAGCATGCCCAGCCCTCATTGGGTTGTGGGGGTTGGAAGGAGGGTTTGCCCCTTAGGGATTATTTATTTTTACACCTCCCCTTGTTCATTTTTGTCCCCCTTTTGGCTTCAGTCCTGTCAGCGCTCATCATCTGAATTTCCAATTAAATTGAGTGATGATGATGTTGCTTTGGAGACCATCAAAAGGGAATTATAAATACTTTAATAAATACAACTATGAGTAAATTGCCTCACTATCTAGTTTAGAGACTCTTAACATCTGCATCGGCCTTCTCAAGGTATGAGGTATTTCTTCTTTTTGTTTCAAAGTAAGTGATGTGGCCCTGATTTGAATCAGGACCAGGGCAACCTGGGAGAGGAGAATTAAACCTGCAGCTCCACACCATTTGCTTCCCCAAATCCCCCCTCAAGGGGGGAAGTTAAAAAAAAAGAGGAGAAAAGCCTCCACTGAATCCAAGGGAGACTTCTTTCTTTCTGTTTTACTCCTGTGCTGTGCTGGGGGAGCAAAGTTTCAGGAGATAAAAAGTGTATGGGCAGAGATTGAATCCTTCTCTCTTAGTGCACACTGGGCTCATCACCCACCATTTTGGAACATTTTGGGATTCTACTCCCACTAGTAACGGTGGGCCATCAGAATGAGAACAAGGCTCTGGCACTGGGGGAAAGGAGATTCAAGCCTGTGATGTTTTGTGCAGTCTGAAAAGCTGTCATTTGTCACACGGGGGGACACATACAGGTACAATGGTAGCAGGTGCCTGTATGTCCTGTCCTTCTGTCTGCCGTGGGGCAAATGGCATTGAGAGTGGAAATTCAAATCAGGAAAATGGTAGAGAAGAAAAGGGCTAGACCTTTTCCTTAGCTGCCATGAGGTGCCCCAAGGGTGGCCTCGAAGCCTTTATCACACCTACCCGTTTTGCTTATGCGGGTTTCCCCTCAGTTTCCTATGTGAGTTTAGCCTTTTGATCACACGTGGTTGGTTTTGCTCCGATACCTCAGCTAAGCCTGTGGAGGAGGGGAGAAAACAGACAATCCTCGTTCAGGGATATTTTGAAAGAGAAAGGAGAAAAGGAGCACTCAGGGCGCGAGAGCAGCGCGAGGGGGACGATGTCATGTGAAGGAATTGGATCAAAGTCACAGCAGGTGTGGATCAAACCACCCGTGTGATAAGGCTCTTAGTTTCTTCTTTGTTTGGGGGGAGAGGGGTGCCATCCATAGGAGATCTAATGAAAGATGTCCTGGCCTCAATATAGCTTGGCCCTCGTTGTATTGTGGCACTGAGATATATGAATTTTGATGCTGTGAAGGACCCAGTGGCTAACGAGGAATATCGTTATCTGGGACTGGGCATTAGCTTTCGTAGGGATGGATGAGAATTGCATTGAGTTCGTTTTCTGATACCAAAAATTCAGAAATGTCTTCATAAATAAGACAGAAATAATTTGAGATTTAAAATATATGAATGTGGGGGAAAGCAAAACCGGGGGATTCATCCATGTAGGCAGAGGGCTTAGAGCACTTTGCTCTTAAAAGTCAGTCTTTGAATCCCTATGAACTCAGTCATGTTTGTGGTGCAGCATGAAGACTGTCACCTCTTTTTTTTTTTGACAGGGTTCTCATTTTTAGCTCCTGCATGGGATGCAGTACAACACAGTCCTCTCCATGCTGGGAATAGTTATATTTATTGAATTTGGGCAGTGTAGAACGGTAATAACTTTGTTTCAGCCTTTTTAAAATATGGTTAACAAATCAAATGTCTTCATAAACCGGGCACTGTGTGAACAGAGTGCTGGACTAGATGGACCCTTGGTCTAATCCAGCATGGCTCTTCTTATCTAATGAATGTAGGAGAAAGGGAAACACTGGCAGGTTCGCCCATCCTTACTCATGAATGACCTAATTCAGTGTGTGTGCAGAGCCCTCTTCAGGGGCAGATAGGACCTGCAACATTGATCTACAACAGCGATTGGCAGACTATATGAAGAATCTGGACTGGCCAGATCTGATATAAATACTAAAAACAAGCAAACCTGGACTTCTGTGCTTACCTCGCCAACAGAAAAGTAGTTGAGCTTGAGCACATCACACAGAAAGTATAGAAAAATACTATACACTTGATGCATTCAAGCCCAAGCCTCCATATTCAGCACCTGAGCTCAGGGACCCTGTTCTAATGCTGGATTCAAGCACAGTTGTCATGATTCCAGTCTTGCTGTGAAAGAGGAATAAATGTTAATGTGTCAAAGCAAAAGGAAAGAAGATAATCAACAAAAATAGAGTCCAAGAGAGTTGCTTTACTCATTTCTTCCATATGTTTTTAAGGCCCCTTTAACAATCATCTATTGTAGTGTGGGAGCTACATCAGGATAGTATAATCCTACATTGCAAGGTACAATCCTGTAGATCATTCCCAATCAGCTTTACCCACAAGGCTTTGCTATTCACACACATGTATGCATGCAGTGTAGTATCACACCTTGTTGAAGCAATCACACACTGCATGAAAAGTGCCTAAGAGGTCTACCCTGCAATGGGCAGCTTCCAGAACCAACTTTTATATCATCATAAGAACATAAGAAGTGCCATGCTGGATCAGACCAACGGTCCATTTAGTCTAGCACTCTGTTCACACAGTGGCCAACCAGCTGTTGGCTGGGGACCAACGAAGCAGGACACGGTGCAATAGCACCCTCCCACCCATGTTCCCCAGCAACTGGTGCATATAGGCTTACTGCCACAATGTTAAGAGCATAAAGCGTATAGCTTTCTGGCTTCACCCAATGGGGCATCTGGTGGCTCAACAAACCAAATTTAGCATAAGGGGGAAAGAAGCTGGGTCACTTGGTTTTCTTGGGACATGTTCTGTACTGGAGCTCATACTGGAGGAAGGTTCCAAAAGATGTTGGTGTAAGAGCACATAGTGTCTTTCCTTTAATCTCTGATGTTCTGATCCCTTCATAGTAGTTGGCCCATCTTTCAATGCAACACTCCTGAATTCATATTGCTTGTTGTCTGCAAAAGGAGGGATCGTAGATTAGTGGTAGAGCACATGATTGCATGCAGACAATCTGAGGTTCAATCCCCAGCTTCTCCCAGTAAGGCTAAGAAGGAACCCTGCCGGAAACCCTGGAGAGCCACTGCCAGTCATTGTCAACAATAATGGGCTAGATAAACCAATGGCCTGACTCTGTATAAGGCAATTTCCTGTGTTCCTATGACTTCTTGATGAGTTGATGGGATACCAATGATATTGGATGTGCCCTTGCCCACATGACCACACTCCATCCAGATTGCTCTCTGGCTTACCAATGTCCATGTTTCATGACTGTGGCCTCATCTACACCAAGCAGGATATAGCACTATGAAAGTGGTATGAAAGTGGTATATAAAAGGCAGGAGCCACACTACTGCTTTGTAGCAGTATTGAAGTGCACTGACAACTGTTGGGGCCCATTGACACATACCATATACTGCTTTCATTCCACTATATCCTGCTTGGTGTGGCTCCTTCCTTTTATATACCACTTTTATAGTGCAATATCCTGCTTGGTGTAGATGAGGCCTTTGTCTACCATGTGGGTATATCATGGAGGTAGTTGGTGGGGTATTATATCAAAATCAAATTACATGTAGCTTTGTGCATTGTTTTCTCCATTCATCAATATTGGCATAACAATATTTACTATAAATTGTCTTGAGATCAATCAGTTGACATTTCAGTAGTGTGGTGACATCTTTTGATAGCAGGTCATACAAGTGAATGCAATTTCTAAATCCCTGCTCTCCCTTAAAACATCCTGCTTGTGATGTCTATATATGTTGACTTTTTTTCAATGAACGATCAAAGAGGTGAAGATAATTGCCATCTGGTAAGCAGCAAGTGCTGCTTGTTACGGTTATTAGAACCATCTCACTGTTACTTTGAACTCTGCCATCTGTTTGTTAGAGGTATGTACAAATAATGTTCTGCATTTTGTACAGACATTGAATGTTAGGGGTGGCACAGCTTTATATGCTATGGCTCTTCATAATTTGTTTTGTTTTTTAAAAAAACTAACTTAAATAATATATTAAAGAGTTAATAATAAAGTGGTGTAGAATGAGGAAGTTTCATTTGGAACATAAACTGTGGACAATAAAAGAAAAGTCTAAGAATATAATAGCAAAAAAAATGGAACTAACCTTTCTGAAACGTTTAAAAACATTGCCAGGTAAAGTTGGCCAGGTTGGGGGTGTATGTGGGAGAAACATCCTTCTGTTTATAATTAGCCCGAAGAATGTACTTCCAGTGGACTACAATAAAAGAATAAAGTTTTTTTAAGTATTGAGCTTATATATATTTTCAAACCCACATATTACATTAGCTCCATATTCAAAAGCATCCATATATTCCAAAATATTCCAAAATGATCCAAAAGCACATGGAACGAACAGCAATTGAAATCAAAATGATATGGCACGTAATAACAACAACAACAACAAAAATACAGAATTAGCCATAATAAACATTTAGCCCTTCTTGTAGTTTTATTACAAGAAATATAAATCAAACAATAAATCATTCATTAGGATTCCCTTTAGAACTTCAACCTCTGCAATGCTACTGGCCAGCTACTATGAAGAAGTTAACTTAGAGCAGTAATCAACGTTGCACAAATGGAGATTTGTTTGTGCAACTGGACTGACCCCCCCTCTCCTCCATTCCACAGGCCCCATTCCCTCAAAAGGTACTATGGAAGGTCTCCCAACTCTCCAGATAAGATTTTGAAGGTGCACAGGGTGCTGCAGGGGAAGGGAGAATCACCTCCTTCCTGTTTCTGCTGACGGAAGCAATTTGTCAGAGGAAAAACGTAATTGGATTTCACTCATATTGTGCAATCATAAGAACATATGTTGATTTCCCAATACTGGAAAAAAAAAACCACAAGCCCTTGTTATATGGATATGCAAAATCTTGTGATGGAGCAAAGAAGAGTCAAATTAGGACAGAGCCTGAAATTACATCCTTGCAAGATTGGTGGCCATTAATAGAAAACTTGGACAGGATACAATCTTGCTATTTTCAACCACAAATGCACAAGTCAAAGTACACTTGATAAGAAGCTGTATAACTTGGGATGGATTTTTAGAGGATATATACTTGATATGGGATGAGTAGAGCAGCAAAGGAGGATAAGAAAATATTTATTTGTTTTCCAATATTCAATACTCTTTTAAAAACACTTCCATGAATTTTTTTAAAAAATGTAAATTTCTGATGTAGCAGAATTCTCAGAGCATTTCTTGAAAGTAACGAAGGTGGGTTTTTCAGTGTTCTGTGTGCAGATCAATATGTGTACCCCTTCCCGTTTCCTTCCTCTCTATTAGCCATTCGTGCTTTGCATCCCCCCCCCCCCTCCGCACCTTTGCACGGCCTATCAGATGGGCTCATCTGGATCGCAGGAGAGTTTCAGAAAGCAAGGCAGAAAGAGAAAGAAAGAAAGAAATACCTACTTGATGACGTGGGATGCATTAATAGAGCAGCTGCCTATTTCCTGTGCATTCAAGATGTGGTTCTTCAGCTGAAATCTTTTGTTCACCGTAATAACAGTCAACTTGGTTTAGACCCGAGAAATGAAAGTCACGGTGGCCACACCTACACCTTGGGTCAAATCAACATGAACGTGGAATAAAAAGCAAGATACAACACTATGAAAGCGGTATATGGAACGTGGATTGCAACCCAACAGTTATCAGTGCACTTCAATACCACTTAAAAGCAGTAGTGTAGATCTAGCTAGTGTTTCACTCAAACCTGAGTTGGGACTCTTGTGGATCAGTTAAGAAGGACAATGGGGGCCTTTGATCCTCTTACAGTGCAACCCTATTTATGCCTACTCAGAAGTAAGTCCCACTGAATTCATGGGGACTTACTTGAGGTAAATGGGCTCTTTTTGCTCCAGAATTTGAAAGCACCAGTCTGGTGGTTTCCTGTTCGTTGAAGAAGAACCCATCTTTGAATGTGGATCTAGACCACCATTCTCCTGTTTCTTAATCTTTTCTACCAGGGTCTGAGCCCTGCATCTCTTATTTAAACTTCAGCCTCCATTGTATAGGGTAAAAGGCATATTTATTATTTCTTAATCACCTAAAAAGAAAATTGCTAGAACAGCAAGAGGCTCTTCCATTTTGTGTTATATCGCTGTTCTGATCCTGACAACAAAGAAAATACCATGGGGGGAATTAAAGCATTTTAGTGCTATCCTTGCCATAGATCCCCAATAGGAAAGTCAAAACCAATTAACAAAGCGATCCTATAGCTCCCAGGTGGATGATGCAGATAGGATGATGCAAATCTCTTCCTCAATGGCCAGAGTCAGAGCTATGACCATGGAGGAAGAGTTCCAATTGTGGACCTTCTCCCCAGGTGACACAGAAAGCTCCGAAGTGGCTTCTATCCCAAGGTGACCTCGGAAGTGACATCAGAGAAGGAATGGGGCAGTGGATGGGTGGGACAGTAAACAGACAGGGGAAGGAGTAGAGGCCTGAATTCACTCAATCCAAGATCCTCTTCATTGTTATCCCTGTCAGCTTACCAGGGAATTGCCCATTAGTTGAATATTTTTAATGCAAGATCAAGAGGCTGTAAAAGCCTCTATCCTCCTCCCTCCCTGCCTGGTCTTGCTGGCAGGGCTAAGGATAGACAGTGGGCTCCAAGATCAGATCTCCCCATCTATCGAGCACCAGCACCTTCGGGAGATTGTGCTCTTAGTTAACCACTTTCATCATAGAGAATGCATATGAAAGAACAGGAAAAAATAACTTGCGTAAATATCCCCATTTGGAAGCCGGGAGGATTCTGTCTTGTCAAATGGCAGCCTTTATGCTGTCTGGGAATGTACCTCCCCTCCTGGGAAACCTGGGAAAGTTAATCTTGATGTTTTTGAGGTCAACGAAGCCACTGGAAGAAGGAAAATGGGGTTATCTGAGGTTTTCAGATATTATTTTTGAACATGATGACAGGGGCTTTGCTGTGATGTCTGACATTTGCAGAAGGCATAAAAACAATCTATAATAGGAATATAATTTTGTATTCATTTGGTTGTGTAGTTTAAACAAATAATACACCACTTCCTCAGCTTTTAACAAGAAAATTCATTATCAACATTGTGGGTTAAATGCAAACGAAACCAATACTGAAAGATTTGATTCACATATCGACCCCATTTGCAGTATTCAGAGCCAATGAAATTTCTTTTGCATTTTTACCAGACAGTTGCAAGTTATCAGTCGTGCAGATAGATAATTTTAGACCCTGGATGTAATGGTCTTATGGAGAGATGCCTGAATTCACTCCATCCAAGCCATGTGCATTATTTCTGTTGCAAAACTCACAACTAACGTTTTTATTCCCCATCCCCATCGTTCCATCCATTACTTCTGCTTCTACATTCCTGATACATCAGAGCAACAAAACAAACAAACAAAAAGCAAACAAAGAAAACCCTGTTTGCCAAATCTGATTTTAAAAAAGAGATGAGTCAAGTCTAATTTTTTTTTTTAAAAAAAAATGAGAATGTTCAGTTTCACATTTTAAACGTACAAAACTCATAGCACCATTGTGACTCCAGTCATAAATTGGTATTTCCTTCAGCTGCCCTGATGCTAAGCACATTTACATAATGGAATAATCACCATAGCTCAGAGGTAGAGCACTGGCTTTGCATGCAGAAGGTCCCGGGTTCAATCCCTAGCCTCCCACCTAGGGCTAAGAAAGAATTCTGCCTGAAACCCTGGAAAGCCACTGCTACTGGGCTAAATAGATTAATAGTCTGACTCAGTATAAGGCAATTTCCCATGTTTCTGCATAACATTTTGTTGTAGAAAAGAATAATGTATATTTTTAAAAAAATTAAAATAAAACATGCATGTTTTAAATGCCTGGGCAGCCACCCTGTTACCATAGAATTTAAGAGGAAAGGAAGGATGCTATAGTGAACAAGGTCAGTCACAGGGGTGCTGATGCGAGACTTGTTTGCTGCTGTCCCCCATCTCCAGGCACTCTGTGAGTGGTCATTTGGTAGGCCCCTGGTCAGCAGGACCCTTGACTCTGGACCTGAGGTCCAGCCCTAGCTGCACTACTAATTATCTTCAGTCTCTCAGGGACAGCGTAAAGGCATTCACCTGGAAGAGAATGCCTAAGGCTCCTCTATCATTGGGTGCAAGGAATTTGAGACTTGATCCCTAACAATGTTCTACATTCTCATGACACAAAAGATATATTTGGCAGATGTCCGCTGTGGATGGCGAAGGCAGTGGGTCTTGTTTGTGGTATTGTTTTCCTTTTGTACGGTACATTCCTACTATACTTCATCAAATGTTTTGCAGCTAATTTATGGCTGCAGGACTTTGACGAGGTATTTCTTCGCTCTTTTAGAAATTTCATTAGAGAGTGTGCTAGCTTCAGAAAGGTGTACAGACAATTGGGCCCCCACTTCAGTAGAGGCCTTTATGAAAATGCTTCAAGTTGTTAACTCTAGTATGAAGGGGAACAAACAGTGTGCATGGTGCCGAAGTCCACCTTCATCAACACTCAGACTATCTCTTCCCAAGTGGCTGAAACAAGTACTGGAAAATGAGGACAAATATATCTGTATCTTTGCACAGCATTATGGCATGTATGAAACATGATGATAATGTGATACAGAGAAGAAGGTCACATTTCAGTAGAGTTTACCAAGTGCAAGAGTGGGGTGCATTTCCTTTTCTTCTCATCCTGTTTGCTTCAGCACTAGAAAATGTTCGTAACTCAGTCTTCGTAAGTGTCTTTCAGCTGCTTTGTTTATGAACTAAATGCTCATCTCAGAACTGAATGTCAGCATCCTGCCCATGTTCTTTGAGTGAAAGGAGATACTCTGCTAATTCCCTATGAACCAGAATGCCTAAAAAGCCCATGAAGTCTGGCAAGGTGAGACTGCTAGACAATTCATGATGAGGAGCTGCTTAGGGATATCTTGTTCATGAACATTTGTTATTGCCAAAACTAGGGATGGATGAATCTGTCAAATTCGATTCTGCTCAGTTTCTCATTTCTCCTACATTGAGTTTGCTCTATAGTATTTCCACATCAGTTTTCTTTGTTATTGCTTTTTTATGTCTGCCTAAACATTTGTACGTATTTTTGTGTGCGTTCACTAAATGTACACATTTTATGCACTTTTCTAAATATATGCCTTTTGGTCAAGTGATTTTTCCTAATATAATGCTGTTTTGTGAACACTTTCCCCTAAAATATAAATGTTTGTACGTGCTTTTACCTGTAAAGTAAAAATATCACTGTATCACTACATTCCAGTTTGCGCATAGGTTCTTGAAATGCAAATCTGGCAAGTTCACATTAAAATGTAAACCAAATTAATTTCTCACCCATCCCTAGTCAGAAACTTAGTTCCCTCTCAGTTACATATGCCCATTGGTCAGTCTGGCCATTATGCCTTTACCAGGACTGTCTGCAAACTCTGGGTACCTCTTCATGGCTTATTTGGGTTGCCTTTACTTCGTTCTGATGGCATTTTGTACACACGAGCGGGGCGCAGATCAGACGTGTATGCGACTTATAGCCTCCATTAATGCGTGTTTCCAAGGTGTCGATTAAACATGACTTTAAATGTTTCTCCGATGTTTGTTCGCATTTTGGTCGTGTAACCCTCCACTACCCATTCAGAGTGATGCTAATTGTGGGCTTCGTTTGGTAGGCAAGGCTTGTGATGTCAAGAGTGAATGCCAGCCCCTTTTTTGGCTACCCCTCCCAAGTTGTGGACAAGGTGGGAGGGGATTGACCCAATGCTTGCTTTGTCATTTCCTGTCTCCACCCTCCTACTTCCTTCTTCTTCTTCCCTTGACTAGACTGTTCAGTAATGGCTGGCCTTGAGTTACCGGTACTTAAAATAAAGTTTCTTTTAAATCCCCACTGGAATCTTTATTTCATCGAGACTCGTGGCTACTCACATGGAGCTGGTTCTACAGGAAGAAAGGGGGTTGGAATAAAGATGTGCATTGCTCATTTTGAGTATAATTTGAGGTCCGCTAAGGCTTCCCTCCCCCCTCCCCCCGCTCCCTTGCTGGGATTGTGGCTGGAAAAAGGCAGGGAAACTTGTCTCCGTGCAGTGAAAGCGAGTTCCTGCCATTGAGCTGTTGTCGTGCACGCTGCTACTCAGGAGTAAAGGGCATTGAGCAGGTGGGGGGACTAGCTCCATGGGAAGTGTGGCGCAGGATTGGGGATCGCGCTTCGTATCTACTCCTGTAATCTCCCTCCCTCTCCCTTCTGTCATTGCTTTACCGGGAAGTTGTGTGTGTGTATCGCAACAAAATGACCATTTAGTACTGAGAACCCACTGCAATAGCTTTATTCTAGAAATGGTTACATGTGGGCACAAGCCCATTGCAAATTCTGGGCGGAGTAATCTGAAAGGCACAGTGCAGGTTGGGAAAACATGGAAATGGGTGGAACGCGGTGAACCGTAGGCAAACTGCAACAGTCGCATGGGAAGGAATGTCAGTCCACAGATGCCACGTCACAGCCAAGGTCACACGTTGGGGGGTGGGGTCCCTGCCCGGTCATTCTAATGTCACTGCCAGTTGGCAGGCCAGACTATATGCTCAAGTCTCCTCATTTGATGCTGAATAATAATAATAATAATTTTATTTCTAACCCACCTCTCCCTCTGGATCGAGGCGGGGAACAACAATAAATATAAATACAAAGACCATAAAATAGAATATATCAAACATTAAAAACAAATAAAACTATTACATTATTAAAAAACATCTTAAAATTCAGCAGGGTAGGACATGCAATGAACGCACCGTACCGTGGAGGCGCAGCTGCAACCAACCATTCTGTCTCTTGAGTACAGCTAGGCAGAATAACAGCAGCCGCACTGTGTGTGGAAGAAGAGACAGGGGAAGAGGGGACAAAGAGACAGCAGTGCCATCCAGGGTTTTTTGGGAGGCAGCGCCCAGCCCTCCCACACTCCCACCTGCTCAGTAACCCACCTCTGCAACGCAGAGACCTGCTGGGATGGTGAGGTTGCCCTGTAGCCCGCTCAGCAATGGGCATCCCAGAACAGTTTCTAGCTGGCATCTCGGGGTCCAGAAACAGATAGAATAATGGGAAGTTTGTATGGAACTGGGACATCAGTGCAAAATGCAACATTGTAACAGAAAGGCAACACAACAATTTGCCCTTGAAGCAGCACATTTCCAGGGTGCAGCAGATAAGGGGCAGCTGCCGCAAGCATGGTGAAGTGGGAGTGTACAGCGGTGGATTCTTGGCAGGAGGAATAGGAGGGCAGACGCGCCGTGGGCGGGTTCTTGCCAGGGCCATCCAGTACCTGGAGAAATGATGCTTTCATGGTTTTACATTTGGTCCCAAAGCCAATGCTGCCCTGCTAAAAACTCTAATTGTAGGCACATCCAATGTTTAGAAATCGTACCCACATGCGATCATGATTGGCCAGGGGCTAACATGTAATCCACGATGACACACTCAGGTGGACGGGGTTAATGAATGGTGGGAAAGTCCAGGGGAGGTACCATCAGGAGACAAGGCGGTGCTTTCGTCAATTTTTGAACAAAATTTTTGAGCCATTCACCCCTGAACCAACTCTGCAGCAAAACTCCGCGTATAAACAATTGTAAAGTGCATTTTATGATGCCCGTAATTTGCCTTAACAGCTCTCTTCTACCATTATTAGACATATATATGAATATAGGAAAAAGTGCATATTATCATAAACATGCGCCAAAGAGGCGTCGTGTAGACCCCCCCCCCCCCCGAATCTTCTCCTCTAGTTTCATATCTGGAGACAATTGATTGACAATAAAATGACCCACTGAAATTGTATGATATGCCTCAGTACTGTTTTTGAAGCAGTTGCAACTTGTCAAAGTACCAGGATGCATACCATCAGCAGCTCATGTTGTTGAACTCCTGGAACACAGGCAGGAGGTCCTGCTTTCCCTAAATACATCCTTCCCAATCCGCTTCTTTCTCAGTTGCTATGAGATTGTTGAGATGGTAGGCAAGCTCAAGGAACCAACCAAGTATTCTAGTTTCTTATGAGATTCATTTGTATAATACAACGATCACTGATATATCCTGAGCAGCTGAGCTTATGTAGGCTGATCATATGAAAAGGAGGACAGGGCTCATGTAACTTTAGCAGTTGTAGAGAAAAGGGAATTTCAGCCAGTGTAATTTGTATGCAGTTGGTTCCTGGTGAAATTCCCTCTTCATCACAACAGTTAAAGTTGCAGGGGCCCTGCCTTCTTTTGTATCTGGTCACTCTAGTATAGTGCCCGCAACTTTAACAGTTGTGATGAAGAGGGAATTTCACCAGGAACTAATTGCATACAAATGACCCTGGCTGAAATTCCCTTTTCTCTACAACTGTTAAAGTTACATGAGCCCTGTCCTCCTTTTCATGTGGTCAGCCTAGCTTATGCATCCTTTGTTGTGAAAGATAATATCAGGTGTGTGCTGCTTCAGTGATGGATCAGTACTTGTCAGCAGCCCTGACTAAAAAAAAACATACACACATTCCATTTCATCATATTTCTTACTTCTAATAAGATTCAGTTGCCCTTGAGATACCACATGTGCTGATGACTGCCCTTCATAATTGATTCTACAACTTTAAGATCCAACACATCACACTCAACCAATGCAGCATATATAATCTAATAAAACAAAGTTATATTTCTTTGCACATTGGGTTTTTTTTTGTGTGTGTGTGCCTTAACATCAGACATGAGAGCAAAGCCACTGACTTCATTTTCAAAAATTATGTCTGCAAACTCCCCAGATAACCCAATTTTCTTTGTCCCAGTGTCATTAGGGCAATTTCTAATGGCTTTGTTAACCTCCAAAACCTATGAATAGACATCACATTTACACCTCTAGATCATCCAAAAGGGGAGATGCATGCCAAGATAGTGTAACGGTGACCATTTTACAATATGGATTTCTCCCAAGTTCCTGTGTTGTCAAGAGCATTTCTCTGTGACCTCAAAATCCCAAGATTTCCAGGTCATCTAGGAGGGGAGATACATGCCAAACTAGTGTAAAGGTGTCCATTTTACAAGATGGCATCCTCCCTTCTTCCATCCAGTGGCTGCATTCGGACAACACATTAGTCAATGGTGGGTTGAGTAGCCAACTCACAGTTGGCTATTTTGTGGGTACTCCCCACACAACATAGTCCTACACAACTGTGGGTGGTTGGGGCTGGCATTGAGTGGACTAATAGTCAACCCAGCATTTGACTGACACAGCCCCTGCCCCTCTCCCCACCCTCCCTCCTCCCTCAGTCCTCCCAGTTCTATCCCAGCAGCCTCTGCAAGTTGCACCAGTTGTAGCAGAGTGGCAGCTGCCGCTTTGGTTGCTCTTGCTGCCTGCCTCTATGGGCTTGTGTTTTAACCCACTCACCACGTGCCATTAACCCACTCACCCCTCCACACAACACTTTAAACAACTGGCTTCAAGCTAAACAACTTGCAAGCCAGTTGTTTCTCTCAGTTGTTTATTTGGGCGGAATAGCATTCCGTCAGTAGTTTGTGAGCGGCGTGTTACCCTCCACACAACACAATAAGCAACACAACTGACAATTGTCCCCCCCCCCAGTTGCTTAATGTGTTGTCCGAATGCAGCCAGTGAGTAGGAACGCCTACCCACATTTTTCCTGTTCTTTCATACGCATTACCCATAATGCAAATGGTTATTTAAATCAATGTTGGCTTTGCTAAGGGGACCTCTGACAGACTATTTAGGCAACTTCATACTTACATGAGTTCTACTCTTTCTCAGTTTTGAATCCCAGGCTGAGATCCTTACTGCCCTCCAAGCCACCGAAAGGGCTCCCAACACGAGTGCATGGAGCTTGGCTAGCGGCTTAGCTCTTCCTGTGGTTAATCCCTTAGTTCATCATGTGGTACAAATCCTTGCACCTGATGAACATTTGGGGGTGGCATCCACTGGGTCAGGTGGGACCCAGAACAGGTCCAGTGAAAGAGGAATCTAGCAGTTTTTGCATTTATTTATTTATTTTATTTATTTATTGCATTTCTATATCGCCCCATAGCCGAAGCTCTCTGGGCGGTTCACAAAAATTAAAACCATGAAATCATTTAAAAATATATAAAACAAGCCACATTCTAAAAACACAAAATAACATACAATATAGAAAACACAACCAGAATAAAACCAAGCAGCAGGAATTAATACAGATTAAAATACAAATTTAAAACAGCAAGGGTTAAAATGGAGTTAATTTAACTGTTAAAATACTGGGAGAATAAAAAGGTCTTCGCCTGGTGACGAAAAGAGTACAAAGTAGGCGCCAGGCGAACCTCTCTGGGGAGCTCATTCCACAGCCGGGGTGCCACAGCAGAGAAAGCCCTCCTCCTAGTGGCCACCTGCCTCACTTCCTTTGGCAGAGGCTCATGGAGAAGGACCCCTGTAGATGATCTTAGGGTATATATGGGAGGAGGCATTCCTTTAGATAACCTGGCCCCAAGCCGTTTAGGGCTTTAAATGTTAGTACCAGCACTTTGAATTGGGCCCGGACCTGGATCGGCAGCCAGTGAAGTTGGAAAAGGACTGGCGTAATATGGTCTCGTTGGCCAGTCCCCGTTAACAATCTGGCTGCCCTGTTTTGTACCAGCTGAAGTTTCCGGACCGTTTTCAAAGGCAGCCCCACGTATAACGCATTGCAGTAATCCAAATGAGAGGTTATGAGAGCATGGATAACTGTAGCTATGCTATCTCTGTCCAGATAAGGGCGCAGTTGGTATATCAGCCTAAGCTGGTAAAAGGTGTTCTTTGCCACCGAGTTCACCTGTGCCTCAAGTGACAGTTCTGGATCCAAGAGCATCCCCAAACTACGGACCTGATCCTTTGTACAGAGCCCATTGCAAAAGCTATTTGCCTAAAGCTTGTAGCTTTAAAAGAAAAAAACATGCAGGAGCTAAAATGAAAAATGGTCTTGCTTTTCTGGCAACTGGCCCAAAGGCCAAAAAGACCCACACACCAAAAAAATAATAAAAAAATAAAAATAAAAATACCACCTCATTGTTTTTCTAATGGGTTCCCAGCCTTACTTCCTCATGTACTGTGATTCAGTAATGACTATGTATTGCAGACAAAACGTCACTAGATGCATGTGAGGATCTTGAATATTTATGTGGTGTATAGGAATTGTGGTTGAAGCAAACACGACATACCCAGTATGAAACAGCGTGTTAAGATTCCTTCCACGTTTTTTGTGGCTGCTATAACAGGAAACCGGAGAAGGAGTGAGGCAATTCATACTTTGGTGTAAATCAGCACTCCAATGTTTCATTGCTTTATGTGAAGTTTTAATGTTTGTTTTATTGAACACAATGGTTGTCGAGTAGGCAGAGGGTGTAATTTAGAAATCTAGTAAAGGATGGATGGATGGATGGATGGATGGATGGATGGATGGACAAAATGATGGCTCATTTGTATATCCAAGGCATCACATGATGGTATAATCAACAAATGATGAACAGAAGAAATACAGTGATTCAATCGAACGCTTGTGAAGTTGACCCAGTAATTTAAGGAGAACTGTTTTCATGAAAGAGTGCCAACTTCCTTACTTTGTTTCACTGATTTATTGCACTATCAGCTCATTTACTTGGGAGCAAGTCCCTTGGGCCTTATTTTTTTTTATTAGACATGTGCAGGATTGCATTATTAATCTTTGATTCCTCCCCACAAAATGGAAGTACAACATGGGATGCTTTTTAAGCCTTTGGCTCTGCTTTCAAATAAAACGTATTTAGACATTCTTATTTGTTTCCCTCCAAAAATCAACAAATCAAAACAGTCCATCCCAATGTGAGTTACTTTGAAATGATTATTGTTATTTCATGCTAGCCCTAGAATGTGCACAAGTGAATCAATCTGTTTTGTCTCTTTTGGTTTTTAGATAGAATATAAAGTTAATGCATGAAAAAGAACATAGCCACTAATATGTAAGTGCTAGTACAAAATCATGGCAGACAGCCAGGAAAGTAAAAGTCTATTTAAAAAGATATGTAGGAAAACAGGCAGACCAGAAGTTGGGAAATGAAACACTTTAAAAGAGCAGAGTTCTTGATTTTATGTTTAGTTTATTTTCCTCCCCCCTTTTTCTTTTTTGTAGCAAATTCACACATCCTTGAAAGAGTATCATTTCAAAAGGAACTCTCATAACTAAACAGCTAAAAAAGGGGAGTTGCTTAAAAATGTTTTATATGCAAATATTGTGGTAATGCAGACCACAAGCAATGCAAATATGTGTTCAGATTCATCCCATTGTATCTTCCCTCCCTCCCCTCTTTCAGTTATGTCCTGCATTGTTTAGGGGGGTTCTATTCGAGGTTGCATTGGTGCCTTTACACCCCACTATCCCACACTTGCGCTCCTGCTGGGTTGTCTGTGGTGTTCTACTGTTTAGAAATGAGAATGTGTTACAAAAGTTATTATTTGGAGTCGCAAGTCTGGGTGAGTATAGAATGAGTGGTAAGTGAGTGCTGATTGGTTAGTTGTTTGGAGTACCTGGATAGGTGTGGGAGAGTGGGAGGAGCTGGGGAGCGAATGGAGTATATATATATATATATATATGTCAGACAGAGCTGACAGGGGGGTTGTTTTGGGATGAATTGAGGAGGGGGGTTGATTGTGGGTTGAGCAGAGAGAGAGAGAGAGGCTGAATTCGGACAACACGATAGTCAATGGTGGGGTAATAATCAACTTTACAGTTGTTCATCTAGGGGGTACTCCCCACACAACATGGTAATAAATAATCAACTGTGGTGTGGATTAGGATCAGCACTGAGTTGACTATGGCAGCATTCAGACAACCCAATAGACAATACAACTGACGATTGTTTCCCCCACCTCCTGGTTGCTTATTGTGTCGTCTGAATTCAGCCAGAGGGTATCTAGTGAGGTGTTTTGATTGATTGATAGTGAGAGGAAACAGTTTAGCTTAAGAAACATTTTGAAACATAGAAGCATTATACTTGAAACCAATAAGCTTACTGTGCACGCAATATACTTTGTGTTAATAAAACTTGTTAATTTCATCCAACTGGTGTGGTCATTTAAGGTGTACCTGAAGAAGGTACTGGTGGCAGTGGGAACATAGATGCTTGTCTGAGACCAGGTTGCTGGGCTGTAGAACTGTGGGGCCTAATAGTAAAGGTGGGACAGGGGCAGCAGCAGCAAGGGGCTAGGATAAGGTATCACATTGCCCCTCATCAAGACAACCCCTAGGTTTGCTTCTTTCCTCCACTGGGCTGCAGAATCACTGTGATTTTGTGGTGTTGATATAACACAAAAGAAAGTAATGGTTATTAGCTTCAAACCAGAGGGGTGGCGCTCATTCAGTATAATTTTAGGCCTATTTTCAGGTAGCAGCCTCATATATCAGGTGCGTCATTATTGATTTCATCAAGTGTCCCAACCTTTTTGGGTCACATTTGACATTTTGAGAGAGTGTTGTGAGTACTCTCACCAAATGGCTGCCATGGGGGGCAGCTTCTCCATTCATGAAATGGCTGCCATAGTGGGCATGATTGGTCACAAAACACTTGTTTTCCAGAATGCCAATTGGTGAGATAAAAAGAGAAATGTAGAACTTCACTACAAGTAGGCTGACCATATGAAAAGGAGGACAGGGCTCCTGTATCTTTAACAGTTTCATAGAAAATGGAATTTCAACAGGTGTCATTTGTATATATGCAGAACCTGGTGAAATTTCCTCATCATCACAAAATTAAAGCTGCAGAAGCCTTGCCCTCTTTTGTATCTGGTCACTCTAGTATAGCTCCTGCAGCTTTAACTGTTGAGATGAAAAAGGAATTTCACCAGGTTCTGTATGCATACAAACGATACCTGCCGAAATTCCCTGTCTTTTGCAACTGTTAAAGATACAGGAGCCCTGTCCTCCTTTTCATATGGTCAGCCTGACTACAAGCAGAGCTGGAGTCTTAGCTCCAAAACACCAAAACACTCTTTTACATCCAAGTAAAGATGATGCTGGAGGATGGCTGCCCTGAATATCTCTAACAGTTCTTTTCCTAATAATCAAATGGGGCAGGGAGGACATTTCAAGCCTGCCAATTCAAACAAATCACAAAGGGTGGCCCTTTTGATTTTAATCATAGCAACACTATATATCCTTTGGCACAATCATTTGATGTTAGAGCTTTACGGTTCCTGGCCACGGCGTGTCTTGTCATCCACTTTTTGAATACATCCAAAAGAATCCCCCAGGAGGAGGAAGGGGGGGAAAGAGATAAAGGAAGCAGGTGAGCAGGTAGCTCCGTTTAAGCAGTTCACAAAGATCACCGTACAGCTGAAATCCTACTCCTGTTGAAATCAATGGACGCTTGGCTCCTGACTTCAATGGATCTAAAATTTTGCTTGGATTCTTTTGTTTTTGTTTGTTTGTTTTAAAAGAGACTGGGCCTTTATTTATGCCACAATACTTGTGGGCTACAGCTTTTGCTATTTTATCTTCTTATTTTATGTAGGAATAGCCCAAGGCCATTTTAGAAAAAGAAGTGTGGGGAGGTAGACGAGAGACTTTGAAGTCATTGTTCCAGCACTCGGCAGGGAGCCTGGAATACTCTCAGCAACCCAACCGACAGCAACAAGCACTCACAAACTGATGGCGTAATGGACAAATATGTGTTTTTTTTGCTGGGGTCTCTTCCCTGATGTGAAGCTGCCACCAAGGACTGAATAAAGAACATTCCACTGAAGGGGGGAAAAAACAAGTCAAAACAAATGCCTTCAAGTTTTATATTATAGCAACCGTTTCTGGAAATGTCCTCCTGTGAGCAGCTTGCAAGCACAGGAAATGCAATTGTCAGGCTTACGAGGAACTGGTGGTCAAATAATTGATGGTTCCTACAAATTCATATGTGAATGTCATTACCCCACCCGATTCCCCACTTCGCCCACGGTCTACATTGCTAGGTCAATGGGGCTGCAGTGATGGTAGAACCAACAGTGTGGGGTGGAGGTTAGAATGTTGCACTGAGACTTGGGAGATCCAGGTTCTAGTCCCCACTGGGCCATAGAGCTTATCAGGAGCTGATCTACACACTAGGTTTTTAACGTTTTATAAGGGTTACGAAAACTCTTTGGGCCATATGACACACTCCCTTGAACGATGTATACCTGAGTTTTTTTAAAATTTACTTCAGCAATATACAACAGTTTTTACTTTTAATAAATTGTTTTAAGTAAAATAATGTGTTCTTACTTACCGTTTGTGATTCATGGGGGCAGTGCTTCATTCACTGGTTCCCAAATGCTTAGCAGTTGATTGGTGGGGAAGAAAGAGGGGCTAAGGAGGAAGTGGGTGAGTGAACTACAATGCCCACAATGCTTTGCCCTAAACTCATTGTAAAAATGAAACAGAAAGAGGCGGTGCAGAAGAGTGTGTGACTGCACACACTGGTTTGAAGACTGAAGAATTTTTCTCCTGTAACATGAGTACGCCTTAATGTGGCCTAAGACGTTTTAGAACGCACCTATTTGGAACGTTTTAAAATACTATTTAAAATGTTCCAACGGACTGTGTAGATAGGTTCCAGGTGACTGTGGGCCAGTCACTGACTCTCAGGCTAACCTACCTCACAGGGAAAGTTGATGCAGAAATAAAATGGAGAAGAGGAGAACCATGTAAGCTGCCTTGCATTCCTTGCAAGAGGAAAAAGGTGGGGTATAAATGTAATAACAGCAACAGCAGGCAAAATGATCCCATCCCTTCCATGCAACTAACTGTCCCGCCACCATTTATTTTGACTGTATCAATCTGCTTTTGAAGTCCAATAGACTGCTTTAATGTTCTAGCTGGAAACAGAGATATGCTTTGATTTCTAAATGACTCCAGTTTTACAACAAAAAAGACTTTGGTGGTCTAATATCCCCCAAAATTATCTAAAACAAAAGCTGTTGGGGTACACGCTGTTGGTAATGTAAACATTTTAAGAAGAAAAAACATTATGAAACCATTTTAACAAAAATGCAATAGGATGTCCACTGAAGCTTTGCCAAAGAAGAGGAAACACACCACCAAAATAGAGGGCAAAGGGAGACACATATTTACATATGCAAATATATAGCTGCAAATTTCAGAATGAATCTAATTTAAATAGAAATATAGTATATCTCACCATAGTGACCGAAGTGCCTGCTTGGACTGCTGCACAAATGCTAAATGTTGATGGGCAACTTCCAAGTCTCCTGCTATCCCTTCTTATGATTCTTTACCTTTAAAAACAGGATCGGCTGTCCTGTCTGAACAGGACAACTCATCAAATAGAGGATGTCTTCAAATAAAGACTGTCCCCTAACAGCCCTTCAAACAGGACTGTAAAGCAGGACACGTGGCCACCCTAAGACGGCTGTTGTAAATTCTGCACACATCTCTACTTGGTTGTAATGTTGAAGGAATGGACCCCAGGCAGAACTTTGGATAACACAAGTCCTAACAGTTCCATGTGGATGCTATCACCATAAACATGTCAAACTGTCTCCTGTACTATGCAAGCCATGCCGAGTTTAGTTGGATTTCAACAAATATCCCCTATTTCCTTTCCACTTGAGCCGGTTAGCCACAGTGGTCAACAAATGCATATGCCAAAACACGTTGCCAATAGATATGCTGCCACTAGCCTTCCACACACAGACCGGGAATTAAACAACATGCAATAAAATGCTCATCTGATGAAGCTCTGAGAGTCTGTTGTTATAATTAATGTCCATGGCCTTGTTTATTATACAACTGTGGAGATAAGGGAAGAGGACAATTTGATGACAATGTTGCCATAGGCTCCGATCAGGACCTTTAAGGTGCACACCCTAATAAAATGAGCTGCGCATGCCTATGAATTTTGCTCAGATTTCTGTAAAAAGTGAGTAAATAAAGTATGCCTATTCCACAATAAACACCTGTCACGGACACACATCCTGGGACACTATATATTTTTTTTAAAAAAATAATCCTATTACAATGCAAACTAATTGAAATAAAATGAAATAGATCAACTCTATTTTAAAAGCAGCAGCCCTTTTAAAACAGAAAAAGCAAACAAATGTATTTATAAAATGTATAAATCGCCTCCAATGCCCAGTGTGAGAAACAATAAAACAAAAATACAAGAAAACACAAGAAACGTAGGAACAAAAAACATGCAATAACATTTGAGAGTGTCATTGAAGAGCAGCAAAATATTGTACACCATTGAAAGCCCAACAAAACAAAACAGTCTTTGCTGTATGGCGAAAGTAAAATAGGGAAGAGGTTAGTCTCACCTTTCCCAGGAGGGATTTCCACAATCAGGATACTGCTACCAAAAAGGCCATGTCTTGAGTGCCCACCAACCTAGCTTCCCTAGGTAGCAGAGCATCCAATGATGATCGTAAGTTATGGGCAGCTTTGTATGGAAGGAGGCACTCCTTCAAATATCCCTCCCCCAAACCATTTAGGTTTTTTGTAGGTCAAAAAAATCATCTCTTTGAGTTGTGTATGGAAACAATTTGGAAGCCTCTGAAGTTGATCCAAGTGGTGCCATGTGTTACACAAACCACACTTCTGACAAAAGTCTAGCTGCTGCATTTGGCACTAGCTGCAGTTTCCAAATACCTTTCAAGGGAAGCCCCCATATAAGGCATGTTACAGTAATCTAAACTGGAGGTCATTATGTTCTGAAAATATTTTATTATATATTATATATATATATATATATATATATATATAATCTCCAAGTGGTTCACATACAAATATTAAAAATCACTTTTAAATACAATATTAAAGCACTATTTAAAAAAAAACAATTTCAAATACAACAAAATAAATACATTTAAAATGGACTACTAACAATATAGAGAAAGAATGCAAACAGCAGTAAAATGGAACACCATCAATCGCGGTTATTTACAAGCCAGAGACCTGGGTGACCCAGTGCGTTTTCAGGAATAACTCGAAATATACCACATTTTCTGCCTCCCAAATATACGTGAGAGGGTTTTTCCAGAAGGTGCACACCACCACTGAAAAGCCCGCCTTCAAGATATTACATGGTGACATTATGTTAGTTGTACAACAACCAGCAAGGCCTCCTCTGAGGATGTTAAGGGTTGGCTGTGTATATATAAAGGAAGCTTCTGCTAGATATCCTGGTCCCAAGTTGTTTAGGGCATTTTATGTGAACAACATAACCTTGAACATGGCTCGGGAGCTAATAGGCAGCTAGTGCAGTTCTTTTAACACAAGTATAATTTGAGCACAGCTGAGTCTCCTGGTCAGCACCCTAGCTGCTGCATTCTGCACTAGCTGCAGCTTCCAAACGAGGTACAAGGGCAGCACCACATACAGTGCATTATAATAGTCTAATCATGAGATTACCAGTGCATGGATCACCATGGCTTGGCTGTCCCTATCTAGGAATGAGTGTAGTTGGTGAACCAACCAGTTGGTAATGGGTGCTCTGGGCCACTGAGGCTACTTGAGCTTCAAAAGACAAAGGTGGATACTGCAGCAACCTCAGCTATGTACCTGTTCCTTCAGAGATCGTACAACCCCATCCTGAACAGGCAGACATCTCAATTCCTGGACCTGGGAAGTAGGGGTGTGCACGCCAAAAAATATCGTCATTTATCGTTATCGTCATTTTGGACCAAAAATATTATCGTCTTCATTCATATCGTAGGTGAACCGTATCGTCTTCACAATCATTATCATGAAAAAGCAATATATTTGCAACCCTATTTTTAAAGACAAAATGCCTATAACTTCTGTATTTTAAAAGTTAGAGGCTTGAAACTTGGTCACAGTGCTTATGGGGTATGCCTAAGTATGTGTATGAAATTTGAGATCGATCCCTCCAACCCTCGATTTTATATGATTTTTTAAAAGATTGTTTCTGTTCTGACAGGTCTGAATGAACGCACATAGCGAGCTGTCATTCTGATCTGTCAGAACTGAAACTATCTTTAATAAATTCATATAAAATCAAGGGTTGGAGGGATCGATCTCAAATTTGGCACATATGTGTAGCACATGTTGGGGATAAGATAATAATATTGGGCATGTCAATTGCTAACATATCGAGGTACAGTCGCCCAACACTATTCTCTGGAACTGACCCCACAAGTAAGAGCTGAAGCACTGTAAAACAGTGACTCTAATTCCCAACCCATGGAGACAGTCCAGGAGGATATTGTGATTAATATGAAGTAATATGAAACTTCTATCCATGGTGTTTGCCCTTTACACTATTTGAAGCTGTAGTTTTCTTAGGCAAATTAGTTACATGAAAGCATCCACTGTCCTCCAGCCCTTCTATGCAAGAAGAAGCTTCTGGGTGGCAGGATACTCCAACTATCACCAAGAACCAGAATCTGTATTTTCAAGTATTTTTTAAGAAAAAAAAGAGCTAAGCATTGTTTTTGAAAAGGTAGCCTACAACAAGAAAAGCACAGAGTACATCAGCAAAAAAAAAATGTATCTTAGGGTATCACAACTGTTTGATGAAAGTGTTATCACTATTGGGAAAACCGAGAGTGGAAAATTCTCCTATTCAAAACGGCTCTCATTCTAAAATATTCTTCAAGGCAGGTTTGCAACCACCTGCATTAGGTGCTGAGATTTGAAAGAGTGAAGAATAATCTCATCAAAGTTCAAGGGTAATGTTCCTTTTGGGGCAAATACACGTAATTGAAAGACGTTCCGTTTAAAGACTTGCGGTAGAGATGCGTCAATGGGGTTTAATTTAATTTTGCAAAGATTTCAAACACAGGCATTGCGCAGGCTTTTTTATCGGAGATTACTTTGTCATAAGCACAAAGCTTCCTTTAAATACAGAGATCATCTTTTGAGTTTTTCAAAGCAACCTATTTCCCTTTGTGAGCCTTCTATTATCACCCGTCATGCCCTATGAGAAAAGGTTTAATCTCGGCAGTTGCTGCTTTCTCTGACTCCTAAGGAAGAGCAGTGCAAATACTAATGGTGTTTCAAAATGGCTATAAAGGACAGACAAAAGCTTCCCTGACTGAAGGGTAATAACACTTGGAAAACTGATATCGCAATCTTGGCCCTATGTCATCCATCTACTATTCTTTGATTGGTCAGAGTAGAAGTTATGTCAGAGTAAAGAATATGGGAAGATAGTGACGTTTTGGGCTCTACCATTGATGAATGGTGATTTGTGTTTCTCCAGTAAAAAGGGAGTACCCATCTGCACAAACCATGTCAGTAATAACAACCCATAGCAGGTATATTAGGGGTATTCCTTCTTATAGTTCTTTATCTTTAAACTGGACATGGACCAGACAACCATTCTAACAGGGGCACCTTCTAATAGCAAATGGCCCCATTTTACTTTCACTATGAATCTTCTAACAGACCAATAGGTGGATTCCTTAAAACAAAAAAACTCTAGTAAGAGATTTGTAGTAAAACCAAACTAGCGCTTTCACTAAAGCTACAATTTATTTGTTTTTGTTTTTTAAGGGGGCAGCTTATTTCTCCTGCTAATTAAAGTGACATATTACTTGGCTCTAAAAGAAAAAGAAATTATGGAGCTGGGGGAATTGGCATGGCTTTTAAGCTTTTCATTGCAACTGCAACTTTTCTGTTGTCATGAGTGGTGCAGGTAGATAATTTTAGACCCTGGACTTAAAAGTCTTGGGGGGGGGGGGAGTAGAAGCCATGTGTATTATTTCAGTTGTCTTACTAACATTTGTTATAAGTGTAAAGATCATGTTGCCATGGGTGCTAGTAGTCCTGCTCTTTCCCACTTTATTGCCCTTCAGTCCTCTTAAAACCGAGGGGTCCATTATTATTTATAATGGAAATGTGGCTCATGCATAGTGAATCCCCCCTCCAAAATTTGTATGTGGAGCAGCTCTGCCCTCTCCCTCCTGTACCCTGATTGGCCATCTCTGTCCCCTTCCCCTTCCCCGCTGGGGGCAATGGCCTAACTACGCAGCTGTATCCAGGGTCCACTTTCACATCACACTGATTGCCCAAGCAAGGCTATCCATCATCCTTCTGGTGGAGGGGCTCCCCTACCTGTTTGGCGTGGAAGATGTTGATTTCTATTAATGCTCAAGCTTTGAACTTTTTTTAATGTTTAACATTTTCTGCATGTATGCACTCCTCAAGTTTCAGTTTAAAACAAAAATGAGCAAAATTGGTCAGGAAGATCTCAAGGAATAAGCCTTACACTACCACAGTCTTATGTAAGAATTACTAAAAAATTGTGTATGACTAACATTTCTCTTAACACACATCCATCCACCATTCTGTGCTTTACAACTTACGTTTCTGATATGTTAACATAATAGCAACACAGTTTGCAAACCCAAGCCTGATACTCCGAGCATGTAATTTAAACTTCCTTAAATCATAGCACAATCATGACTACAGGAGTAATATGGAGTTTGATTCTGTTGACCTGATCACCTGCTACACTCTGGCATGCCCTGAGGTCCCCCAGGCTGCGGGGACCTGGACTTTGGACCCAAGGTACAGCCCTAGCTACACGACTGGTGACCATATTGAACGAAGACAGACTGTTTATTAGAGAATGGCTTTCAAAATCCTGCAGCAAAATCTTGCCTCTCTGACCATTTCTCCATCATATGACTTGAATTATCCCTTTATTAGGAATATAGGAAGCTGTGTTATACTGAGTCAGACTGTTGATCCATCTAGCCCAGTATTGTTGACCCTGATGGGCAGTGGCTTTCCAGGGCTTCAGGCAGGAATTTTTCCAGCCCTACCTGGGGGTGCTGGGGGATTGAACCTGGGACCTTCTGCATTCTCTGTCATTTAGCTATGGCCCCTCCCTTTATTCTACCTTTGATAGTGATAGTCTGATGACCAGCAAAGCTATCCTTGTTTTGTATGTGCCTTGGAAAATGCTATATGCAGCCATTTTCCATTCTGAAGGTTCCATTCCCTCCATCCACTAGGTAACACTACACAAATTGACTTCAACTGTCTTCTTTACTTATTAATCTCCAGATTTGCTAATATAAAGAGTATCATGCTTCTAGTTACGTCTGCTCTCTGCCTACCTAGGAAGCTGTGTGTTTCTCCCAGAACAGGCAGAAGATCTGAAATATAGCCAGCCTTTATGTTGTCAGAAATTGGGGTCAGCCAATTTTCTCTGTCTCTCAGAATGCATCGCTGGGTATAATCTGATACCCACAACACGTTCCATTGATTCATTCATGGTCTGCAATCTCCACTTTTAAACAGAGCCTGAACAGCAGACCTCATAGCTATAACATCTGGCCTAGTTTTTGGACTTTTCTCTTCCTCATCCCCCCTTTTTTTCTCCACCAACTAGTCTGATGAAGAGTTCTAGAGAACTCAAAAGCTTGGGCCAACTTTTCTGGCCCTTGGGTTGGTCCAGTAGTAGTAGTATTTTTATTGTTTTGCTTTAAGCAAAAACAAAACAGAAGGAATATTCAGAGTTGCGTAACAAGTTTATATCTCAATTATCTGGAGCCTAACTACACACAATGGATAAAACACTTTGAAAACATTTTGAAAACAGTATATGGAGTGTGCCCTGGGCCCCAGCAGTTCTCAAAACTGTCAGCCTATCTACACTACTGCTTTAAAATGGTTTAAAATGGTTTATATCAGTTTTGAGAACTGTTGGGGTCCAGGACACACTCTATATACATTTTTCAAAACATTTTCAAAGTGTTTTATCCTGCGTGTGTAGATAGGCTCCTGGTCAACTGATCCTAATAAAGGTATTGCCCAACTGTGGATTTTTCACAATGTAGAGCCGGATCAATGTTGAGTATCACGTGCGTATTATTATCAGCAGTTGGATAATTATGCACTATTTTGCGCATCTCATTATCACTTTTTCAAACAGTTCTAAACATAATGTTCTCAAATCAACTGTCTATACGTGACACTTATTCAATATTACAAATATGTGATTTTCACATGGGGAGCTGCAACATCAGAGATATTTAGAGGATCCCTAATTTTAGCTTTCATGTGATATTCATGTCAATTTCTTGAAGCAGGAAATAGCTGCTCAGTTATATTTTATTTATTCATTTAATAGATTCCTAAAAGCCTGCTTTTCTGAGTAAAAACTTCATAAAGTGCATTACAAAATACGTTAAAATACAAAATAAAGAGCCATAGCATATTCAATAAATCAAACAAACAAAATTCACTACATAAATCATTAAAATAACCAATAACCAATAAGCAGCAGACAAAAGCTCTGTTAAAAACACAGTACACTAAAATTAGGATCGTGCGAACTGACAAAACTCAAGCATGTGAATTCTATGAATTCCACCTCAGAGTTAATCCATTTCCTTTCCATATCACATTGCAAGCTTCTTTTTACATGAAAATGTGTGCATATTTCCATGTGTATTTTTCCAAATGTACACATCAGTTGGGTGCATTTCTGAAATGTATTTATTCTCTCCCATTGATAAAAGCATGCTTGTGTGCATTTTTCAAAAGTGCATATTTTTTCATGCACATTTTTCAAATGTACACATTTTTGAACATTTATTTGTTGTTGTTCTGTGAATCGCATTGCAAGCTTGGAAGTGTACAGCTCTATGTTCAGGTCCAGAAGGTGCAAGCTGGGTAAATTCTGATGAAAAACAAACTGAAATGAATTTCTTACACATTCAGTAACTAAAAATAACCAAATGGAGACTGAGGTAAATAGGTCTTTAAAAGCCTCTTAAAGGCCAGGAGAGACATAGGGACATAGGAACTGCTTTATATTGAGTCAGACCATTGGTCCGTCTAGCCCAGTATTGTCGACACTGACTGGCAGCAGCCATCCTCCAGGGTCTTAGGCAGAGGCTCAATCACACGGAGCTATGGCACCTCCCAAAGCCCCTGATCTCCAGAGCTTCATTCCTGGACCATACACAGCACTTCCTGAGGGACAGCATCCCAAAGCTTATGGTTTTCACCAGTCTCATGGTTCTCACTAGTGGATAGGGCCTTAAAGCTTGGACAAGCTTGGTTCAGATAACCTGGCTTCAAGTGTTAAATGCTTTAAAAGCAAATACCAGTACTTTAAACTGGGTCTGGAAATGGCTAGAAGGGCATGTTCCATTGCAATAAAGTGTGAGTTCATAGCCTCCAAATATATATTTTTCAAAAAGCATATTTTTTAAAATATGCAATGCTACAATAATCACTTTACCCATCTTACAGCAGAACTAGATTTTCCTAAAGAAACATAAGTTTCCCAACTAATTTCCATTCTAAAACAAATGTGGGGGGAGGGGGCAATGGCAGGGAAGGAAAAATGGGCAGAAGGGGAAGGTTTAAATCTTCACCTGGCAACCCAGGGCCAATCTTCACGGACAATTTAGTGTGGAGTGGGAATACTTTGTAGTCGTTTGCATCACATGACTTTGTGGCCAATCTGCAGCAGTGCCACCATTTCCTTCTGGATAAGGCATGGTTTCTGAAAGTCCTTCCAATGTGTCTTTTTCCCTAAACTGTGGTTTCCACATGTGCCCTGTCTCCCTGCATTAAATCCTAGGTGTGCCTATTTTTGTGACCTGGAAATGACACCCCCATTCCCTAAACACTAAACACATGAGAATACGTGAAGGGGAGGGAGAAGGAACAGCCACTAGCGGAGCCAGCAGCCATGATATTTCGCAGTATCGTTACTGTGATACACTGAACACACAAGAATACCTGGAAGTGAATGGCCAGTAGGGATATACAGATTTTGTTAAATCCATTTCCTCTGTTTTTCCCTTCAGTCATCGGTAGGGATGTTAGGGTTGTATTTAATGCAGTCCAGGTCCAACTTTCTCAAATCTGGGAGCTGGGGTTTACATTTGTCTGCATCTTTTCAGGGAGGGAGGGAAAGCCTATTCAAAGCAAATTGCCTTCAAGATTTCTTTCTGATTTGTAGGTGTTAGAGACCACCATTTCCCCACCCAAACATTGGTGCGTTATCAAAAGCAACTCCTTAAAAGAAAAATAACAATGGCCATGCCAAGCTCTGCATGATAAATTTATTTGGGATGGGGAGAGAGGCACTTTAAATAGCCAGTGAAATCATAACTTAAAAGCCTTTCTCCTGCTTGGTTGAGAACTCCCCCAACTACCAAGGGAGGGGGGGAAACCATCACACTGGTGACTAATAATGTCAATAAAAGGGAGAAGAAGCAGGCAAGAGCTAAGGATAATAATCCTCCTCTTGAACATGAAAACTCCACTGAAATCATTGAGGGGGGAGGTTCCAAGTAAGTGCACTGAAGGGGATGGACTTACAGTGCAATTCTATGTAAGCCTCTTCAAAAGCAAGCCTCATTCACTATCAGGAAAATAAAGGGTCATGTGTATTTATGAAACCACACTCTGAGTTCCACTTTACAACATGAGAGTTACTCTGAGTTAAGTGTGTATCAGATTGAAGGCAAGAATGTGATCGATGGGCACTTTCCCTCCATGCAGGCAACCTCCCTCCTAGCAACAGACTAGATAACAAGAAACCCAGACTCATTTGAGTGCATTTCGGGTTTCTCTAACATCCCTAGCTACCACTAGTGGGCAGTGGTGGCAGCAGCATTTCACAGTATTGTTACTGTGATTCACTGAACGCGTGAGAATACACAGAGGGGAAGGAGAGGGTGGTGAGTACAGCAAGGGAGTATGGTCAGGCTGGGGAATAATCCTCTCTCATTCGCTGAGCAGCATCTCAGTAAATGAGAGACACATTCACCCAACCCTAAAGCTCAGTGGTTTACAGTGCTCTGTGTGATTTGTGAAAATGCGTATTTAGGTGGCATATACTCCACCTTTCTTGCTTTGTGTGCCACTGACAGACCAAAGCTGATTTCAGGAAAAAAGTGGAGAAAAGCTTAAAATGCAGCTCTATGTATTTCCATGAAAATCCCCCCTGATTTTCCCAGCAAACTCATAGACCAAGAAAGGCTGCAATCCTATGCCTGTTTAGACAGAAAAATGTCCTACAATTCCCAGCATGCCCCAGCCAGCCATGTTAGCTGGGGCATGCTGGGAGTTGTAGAACTTTTCTCTGTCTAAACATGCATAGGATTGTGCCCGAAGTAATTTTATACAGACCAATTAATTCCTCTCTCCCCAACGGTAGAAAGGAAAAGGCTGGCGCTGGATATAATTTCCAAAACAGCAGGAGAGCATATCTACAAGGTAGTTAAGGCAATGAACAGAAAGCTGGACAGGCTAGGTGTTGCATCAGCAGCTGCCAGGCAGCAACTGTGGCTTCTAATTGTACAACTTGCAGCCTCAACTTCGCTGGGACATTACTGGAATCCCTGATCCTGGAAGCATTTAAATCGATGTCTCACCCTCTGGAGCAAAGTTTGGCGAAGGGATGCCAGTGGTAGTTTCCATCCAGGTTCATCATTGGGCCAAGGCTATATATCTGAGTATATATCTATTTGACAAGGTCCAATGGTGAGGTCTTCAGTGCTGTAGTCTGCAGAGAGCTCCACTTCCTCTTCAGACAAGATCCTGTCTGACTCCAGCTCCAGGAGTTCCAGGTCTTGACAGTGCCCTTAGCAGAGATTTTGGTTTCTCCCCCTTACTATCTCCATTGCCACACATACCGTTCACCTACTCTCTCAGTGCTGCAGTGCTGAACATTCCCCCGGTTCTCAGCCCACACCTTTCAATCTCACTTTCGTGCCACACAAGGAAGCAATTAGAACAGCAAGTCTTTCATTCCACACGCTCTTTTTTCTTTAAAAAAAAGTTGTCTTATGAAAAACCACAGAACACCAAACAGGATACAGAGTTATTTTTAATGCTGCACTTCTGGTGTTGCTCTCGTCAGAGCTGTCTACGGTCAATATTGCATTTTGCCCTTTTTATGCCTAATGGTGCAATGTTGTAGCTTTGATCTTAATGACTTGAGCCACATATATCCATAATTAGTATCATCAGGTGGAGGACGGTGGCTCCGATGTCAGTGGGGCGATGAATCTCCTCCGGGTTTCAGCCAGAACCAGTCAGAACTCCACATCTTGTAAACCTCTGTTAGAGTTCTGACTGGTTCTGAGTAGATTCACCACCCCACTGACATTGGAGCCCCCAGCCCCCACTGGTTCCATCATTCATTCATTCGCACATTCTTGTGCATAACCCCATGGGATGATAATCCTTTCCATGCAATGGATAAAACTACTTAGGGAAGCGCACATCAGCAAAATGTGAGCATATCAAGGTTCTCTGAATTCCACCTCAAATCTCATCCAACTTGTGCTGGTGTCAGATTGAGCTTCTTTTTTTTTTCTTTCACACGAAAATTCATGCACATTATGTGCGAATTTTCCAAATATATGCATCGCTTGTACGTTGTTTGAAGTCTACACGTGTTTCTCTCATTATTTAAAACGTAGTTGTGAATTTTCCAAACGTACACATTGTAATGCACTTTGTTCTATCAATCGCATTGCAAGCTCAGACGTTGACCACAGACTTAGTTTGGGCCAGTGTTTGGTTCCGGGAGATGCAAACTCTGGTCAAAACCAAACTGAAACAAATTTCTCAAACATCCTTAACATTAGACAGAAAGTCTGAATTTTCTTCTGTTCACCATCAGAGGAGAATCTTAATTTATGTCAGTATTTCTGTGTAAATCACAAAACAAAAGAAAAGGGGCCCTCACATATTAGAACATGTACACAATACAGGACCAGAGCTAATTCCAAAATTTATATTGACAGCATAAAAAGTAGTAACTTGTACATTCAGTAATTACAAAAGCAGTAACAAACAATTTCAACTATTTCTCTATATTTGCTCATTTTAGAGCTTAAATCACAAGCAGTTACTGGTAGTTAGCCTGGTAAAAGCTTTTAATTATAAACGGTTACTAATTTAATTGAATCATTGACAGCTGTAATAGCAATTGCTGGTTGATAAAGTCAATGGAAGCTTAAATAGCTTAAATAACAGTCCGTTGTAATTCTTGAGACGGATACTCCAGACATATACACTCCGTTTCAGAAACTTCATCAGTCAAGAATAAATTCACAAGGGTGTTTATAGATGCTCAAAAATGCTCAGTTGAACTTTGACACCCGTGACGGCTTAGGCCCTAATAAATGAAATAAAGAGGATAAATGCACAATATACGAAATCTTCACATTTTACATAGATAAATGAAAATTTTTATTACCTTCCTAATTAGGACATTTCTTCAATTCTTTAAAGTAGGTTCTTGTGCAGCAGTACCTTCACAGAGCAGCTCATTAACACGTGGGTGGGAGAAAGTGAGCATTGGGAATCCACAATGTTCGCAGAATCACTACCCCATAAGTTTTAGTAAGGTCCAGTGCGAGAGCACTATATTATTTAACAGGCTGAGAAAATTAGTAATAAAATTAGGCCAATGGCATATAATATAACATATAATATAACAAGCTCATAAATAGCCAATTAAGTGCAATAAGTAATGCACAGCATGTGTAAATTAGGGGAATTCCCATAATCAAAGCAATTAGGAAAAAATGAAAGGTCTAAATTTTTTTGTAATTGGTAATAAAATTAATAAATTCACAAGGGTGTATATAGATGTTCAAAAATGCTCAGTTGAACTCTGACACCTGTGTGAATTTATTCTTCTGATGAAGTTTCTGAAACGGAGTGTATATGTCCGGAGTATCCGTCTCAAGAATTACAATGGACTGTTATTTAAGCTATTTTAGCTTCCATTGACTTTATCAACCAGCAATTGCTATTACAGCTGTCAATAATTCAATTAAATTCGTAACCGTTTATTATTAAAAGCTTTTATCAGGCTAACTACCAGTAACTGCTTGTGATTTAAGCTCTAAAATGAGCAAATATAGAGAAATTGTTGAAATTGTTTGTTACTGCTTTTGTAATTACTGAATGTACAAGTTACTACTTTTTATGCTGTCAATATAGCTCAAGTAGTTCTGTGTATACATTGTAGCTTAGTGACATCAACGGTAGCAAAACGTAAGTCACTCAGTTCTGATACAGTAACCTATTGCCATGACTATGCCTGATGAACTGAAACAGGTAAGCCCTGCTCTGCATGACACCTCCTGTACCACAAAAAGGGAGCTGGGCCTCCAGAGAAGGCCTTACTGGTTAGCCAAGCTGATATGGATCAGGGGGTCCAATTCATTTATTTATTTCAACTCTATACTACCCAATAGTCAAAGCTCTCTTGGCAGTTCACAAAACTTAAAACTGTAAGTACAGCATAAAATATAGTATAAAAGTTTAAAACCACAACATAAAACCATGGCCCCCTCCACAAGAATGCGCCTTTGCGCCTGGTTCCGCGATTATGCGCATTATCGCGGAGGCGCATTTACTCACAATCCCTCTGCACGGGAGGCGGCGGGAAGCGGCGAAGCGCATTAAAAGATGCCCAAAAAGCGCTTTCCAGGTAGTTAATGCGCATAATCGCTTGTTCACACAGCGAAAATGCGCTTTAACTGCCGGAGCAAAATAAAAGTCGCTATTTAACGCGCGTTCGAAAATGCGCATTATCGGGGAGATAACGCGCCTGTACGCCCGTTTTGCGCTCCGCTCGTGTGTAGGTAAAATTTATAATGAGCCTTCAAGGCTCATTAAACGCCCCGTGTGGAGGAGGCCCATGATACAGAAGTACAACCAGAATAAAACCGAGCAGCAATGCAGAGGTTTAAAATGCAGATTTAAAATGCAGATTTAAATTAGCAAGGTTAAAAGACTGGGATAATAAATTGCTAAAATACCGGGAAAATAAAAAGGTCTTCACCTGGCGCCAGAAAGAGTACAACGTAGGTGCCAGGGGAACCTCTCTGGGGAGCTTATTCCACAGCTGGGGTGCCACAGCAGAAAAGGGGTCCATACCTCAAGCCCATGCTGTTTATGACTTCCATGCACTGTGCCCAAAAATGAACTGGCAGTCAATGTAACTCTTTAAGCTCTTGCAAAATATGTTCCTTATAATCCTAACCAGTAAGCAGCCTATCTACTAGGGGTGTGCACGGACCCCCTGGATCGGGACCGGATCGGGACCTCCAATTTTGTTCCGGATCAGATCAGAACAAAATCGGAGGTCCCCTGGATCGGATCGGACCTGATCCCAATCCAAAAATTGGATGTCCGATTTTCGGATCGGCTGCCATTTTTCCCCATAGACTTGCACTGGGGGAAAGAAAGCTTCCCCCCAATGCAAGTCTATGGGGGAAAATGGCTGCAGGGGGGTGAGTGGGGGCCTAACTTCCCCCTCCCTGTCCATCCCCCCCTCGTGTTTCTTACCTGCAGGGGCCTTCTGCTGCCGTCCGCTGGCACCCGCGGGTGCCAGCAGACGGCAGCAGACAACCCTGGCAGATAAGCCCCCTCCTCCCCTTCGCGCTCCTTACTTGCCGGGGCCGTCCACTGGCACCCATGGCTGGACAGCCACCAGGCCCCAGCAGGTAAGCCCTGTTCCCGGCACTCCTTACCTGCATGGGACGTCAGCTCCCCTCCGCTCCTGGCCGCTACTGCGAAGCAGGCTTCGCGGCCTGTCCCTAAGTAGCACGGACAGCCCTGCCAGGTAAGCTCCGCCCTGCTGTCCGCTCCCATCGGCGGGCGCCCACTGGCGCCCGCCGATGGCAGCAGACAGCCCCCCCCAGGTAAGCCCCCCTGCTCCTTACCTGGCGGGGCATCCTCCTCCATCCATTGCCGGTTGTAAACTACTGCGAACTAGGCCTCGTGGCCTAGATTACAGAAGAGCGCCACCTGGCGCTCTCCTGTAAACTAAGCCGCGAGGCCTAGTTTGCAGTAGTTTTCAGCAGGCAACGGGAGGAGGAGGAGGACGCCCCGCCAGGTAAGCCCCCCCCCCCGCTGTCCGCTTTCATCGGCAGGTGCCCGCTGGCGCCCACCAATGGAAGTGGCAGTGGACGCCAGCAGGCGCCCGCCGATCCTCCGATTTTTCCCAAACCGGATAGGGTCCTTCCGGACCGGTTCAGAAAATATCGGACAATCCAGAGGGGGGATCGGAAATTGGATAATTGTATCCAATTTCCCCTGGATCAGCTCCGGATCGTGGATTGGAGCCGATCCAGTGCACACCCCTACTATCTACCATATTTGGAACTAGTGGAATTTTTCAAATTCTTCTGTGGCAGCTTCACATAAAATGCACTGCAGTAACCAAGCCTGGAAGTGTTCAGGGCATGAATAGTATTTTCCAAGTACCTCGGCTGTGCTGTATACAGTCCTCCCAACAATTCTGTAAAGTCAGTTATGTTAAGAGGAAGTGATGGGCACAAGGTTACCCAGTAAGCTTTGTAGCTGAGCTGGGATTTTAATGCATGGTCATGGGTATTTAATAACTTCTTATTATTATTCTTATTATTATTTGCATGAAATATATCATGAATTTTCTGCACTTTTCAAGAAATGCTGCCGTGATCCAGCCTGTTTTTCAAAGCCTTGTATTTCTTGGTCATGTCCTGGCATGACTAAGAGCGCCATCACACCTAATTCCTCTCCCTCCCCCCAGTTTGCCTCCGCATTTTTTTACCTCTGATGCTAAATCCCTTTCAATTGAATAGCTGCTCTTTCGCTCCTTCACTCGTTTGCTCTTCCGCTCCAATCCGCCCCCCCCCCCCAGTCAGGTCCTGTCAGATGAGCACTTCAACCAGACCGCCTTTCTGCTGGGCAAAATAGAACGACCCTTTAGTCTGGCTCTTTGGGGGCATCAAGGGAGTGCAATCCTGTCTCTGCAGATATTCAGGTACTGTATGATTTTTTTAAAAAAAATCGAGCATGGGATGCAAGGTTTGGGGGTTTTATTGAGGCTTGGAGCCTGCTGCTGGGAGAGATCGCTTTTCCCTGCCATTCAAGCCAACAGCAAGACTCCCATCACAGCACACACACCCAATTCCATTAAAACCACACAGTAGGGCTGGGAACAGATCCGGATCCGGATCCCAAATCCGAAGTGGATTGGGGTGATCCAGACCTCCTGGACCCAGATCCGAATTGTTCTGGTATAGAACGATCCGGAGGTCCAGATCGTTCTGGACCAGATCATTCCAGATCAGTCCGGAGATCCGGGCCCATTGGCCTTCCAGGTCCCTGGGTGCTGGCTGTGCAGCTGGCATTCAGGGACGCCAGGCTGGCGGTAAGTCCATTGGACTCACAGCCCTCCCCCAACTCTCCCTGCTTACCTGCTGCCTCCTCATCACCGCCACCGTCCGCCGCTGCTGTCCGCTGGCTGTTGCTGCTTCTGCTCTACTGAGAACCAGGCTGAGAGGCCTGGTTCTCAGTAGAGCGAAAGCAGTGGCAGCAGTGGATGGCAGCAACAACGAGGAGGCAGCAGGTAAGCAGGGAGAGTGGGGGGAAGCTGGTGAGTCCTTTTCCCCATAGACTTGCAAGTCTATGGGGAAAAGGAGGGTCTCCAGATTTCAATCCAGAGACCCGGATCCGAATCCGAATCCAGTTCTGGACCGGATCGGGGGAGGTCCAATCCAGATCGGATCAGGCCCAATCCGGATCGTCCATATCCGGATCCGGACCAGATCAGGGGGACTGTTCACAGCCCTACTACACAGAGGCTTAAAGACTCATTAAATGTGCTTAGGGAAAATAATCCAGACTTTTAGTGTCCTAGGAAAAAACAGAACAGGCTGGGGAAGAGGTGGGGTATCAGCAGGCCAGGCACAGTGTCATGTGAGTACCGTGCTGCAAATCTGCACACCAGGCATGGCGAGAGTGCACTAAATCTCTGGTGTGATGGAGGTCTAAATGTGGGCCATGACAACCCCAATCTTTCCCTTTTCTTCCTGTGGTACCATCCACAGCTCACAGGGTTGAGTGAGTATCAATTTCCCATCAATAGTGATGATTACACTATTGTGGGATGAGCAAAAAACACTGCTCAGAGAACATTAGGAATTGGGAGGATTAGACATGTGCTAAATAAGTAAAAGTGAATAAGGGATGACTGTGAGGCAGCACATTGCTCGCTTATGGTGAATACAATCTACAGCAGAAATCTTCAGTCTTTTTGGGTCAGTGAGCACATTTGGAATTTTGAGAGGGTGTTATGGGTGCTGTCACAAAATGGCTACCATGGGAAGGGCTTGCCCATTCATAACATGGCTATCTTGGTTGGCATGGGTGGTCAAACATACACACACACTAGGCTGACCAGATAAAATCCAGGTCAGGGCTCATGTAACTTTAACAGTTGTTGAGAAAAGGGAATTTCAGCCAGTGTCATTTGTATGCAATTAGTTCCTGGTGAAATTCCCTCTTCATCACAACCGTTAAAGGTGCAGGCACTATACTAGAGTGACCATATACAAAAGAAGGCAGGGCCCCTGCACCTTTAACAGTTGTGATGAAGAGGGAATTTCACCAGGACCTAATTGCATACAAATGACACTGGCTGAAATTCCCTTTTCTCTACAATTGTTAAAGTTACATGAGCCCTGACCTGGATTTTATCTGGTCACCCTAACACACACACACACAAAACCTCATTTCCCAGAAAGTAAAGTTCTGAGGCTTAAAGAAAAGTAACTTGCTCATGAATGTAAGCAGAGGTGGCATCTTGGCTCCAAATCACAAACCTGCTTTTTAAAACCCAAATCAAGATGATGCTCGTGTGTCTGCCAGAGAGGCGTCTGCCAGCACATTGCTGCTCACGGGCATCACGTCAGAGACCCCAGAGCTACAGTCGCCACATTTCCCCTTCCCACCCAGATGATGAGAGAAACAAATGAGAAAACTGCAAAGGTCTTAGCGGAGCTCAGCCCCGTGCTACGAAAATACAAAAGAATTCTGTTCCAAGAATCAAACAGGATGTGGTCGGAGCTAAAGTGAGAGAAGCTGCCATAATAGGTGGAGAAAGAGCGCACCGCAGGAGCAGCAGGCTGCAGAAAAGCAGCCGCAGCAAACCTGAAACTTCGAGACTTTTAAGTTCCGGAGGTGCTTTCCCAACGCGCTATACCTTAATCCGTTTGAAGAAGTTCCCTTGGTTAAAACAATAGCAATGGTTGGCTTCCTTTTGATATCACCAAACACATGCACCCCTCTCTCTCTCTCTCTCTCTCTCTCACACACACACACACACACACACACACACACACACACACACAGGTGTTTGCACAACCTTTCTTTGCTTTCATAACATTCACATAAAACAAAAAAGAATGCGCAAACACCCCCTCCAGGTGTGCTCTTTGGCAGCCTGCTGGTTTTACTCTTTCATCCTTGTATCAAGTCTGAAGCTTGGCATCTGCGTTCTGAACAAAGCCTGCCACTGATAACTAGGGCCAATGGATGAAATTGCTTCTGTGGCACACACACACACACACACACACACCATTGCTCACTGCAGGATTGGGCTGCTGCAGCTTTAAAATGTGTGTGCACATTGATATAAATGATGCACATAAAAGGCAGCCTCCCCTGTCAGGGAGAATTGCTATTTAGGATTGAAGTCGGCCCAAAATGTTCACTCCCTGAGGCCAAGACAAGATGGCACCCCCCCTCCCACCATTCCACATACAGAAGCCAACCAGACTGGCAGTTGGATCATACTTCAGTGCTGGCTGCCTCTACCACAGCTGAAGGCTGCAGGCTAACTTAGGCACTGTGGTCCACATGCTACTCTATCTGCCAACACTTTGCTGCCACTCCCGCTCCCCAGGGTAGGGCTGTGGCTCGGTGGTTGAGCACCTGCTTTGCATGCAGGAAGTTCCAGGTTTGATCCCCAGCATCTCCAAGTAGGGAGAGGGGGAGGGGGAAGGGGAGGGGGAAAACCTGCTTAAAATCCGGAGAGCTGCTGCTAGTCAGTGTTGACACTACTGGTCTAGATGGAAGGCAGCTTCCTATGTTCTTATGACCTGCAGCCTGAGTCAGCTGCCTCACTCTGCCAAATGGTAGGGCCACCCCTGCTCAGGATAAAAGCCTGGATTTTCCATAGCATGCGTAACATATAGTGTACCTACATAGCCTGGGAAAAGGTTGCCCCCCCTCCCTCCCTTAACCTCCGGATTTTAACGAAGCAAATAAGCAAATAAAATATCATGGTAACTAGAGATATCCAGGATCACTTGGACTCCTTTCCAGTTATGGTTTCAAGCAGGGATGTCTACATGGTTGTCTCAACCCAAAGCAATTTGATGTTCTTTCTGTCATGTTTTGTGCATTCAAGGGTATGGACTCAATACAGATGAAGCCCTTACTGTTAAGCAGTGCCAAATATATTACAGAGTCTGATTATTGGTAAAGGTGCCACATTCTTCGGGGAGCACCACCATTTCAGGCCGGCTGGGGCTGATGGAAGATGTAGTCCAGCAGATCTGGAAAGGGCCAGGTTAGAGAAGACTGCCATCAGTAAAGACTATTAAGTAGCTAGTTGTGCACATATAAGATTTTCTACATGCAAAGACAGTCTAAGGTGCCAAGCAGTGGAGGCTGGTGGCTCCAGTTCCAGTGGGGCTGTAAATCTATTCTGGATTTTAGTCAGAACCAGCCAGAACTAAAGGTGCTTAATGCTATTTCCATAACAGGCTCAGAGCTTTGGATAGCTCCTTTAGAATTCTGGCTGGTCCCGACACAAACTTGGAGTGGATTCATAGTCTCCTCGAATTCAGAGCCACCAGCCTCCACTGCTGCCACTACTTTTAAGTTGCATAATTCAAAATTTCCACTGCATTGTTTACTTAGTGACATGCATCATCCTTCTGTGATGCTTTATTGCCATATTGTCATTCACAGCTAGAGGATTTTGCAATCTGTTTGCAAGTGTGGAAAGGAGCGGAATCCAGCTCTTTTGTCTTTTGAGGACTTTCTAAGCTCTGCTGATACAACAACGCAGCTCTTCTGTTTTCTGTCACTATGGGAATAAATGCAAAGCCTAGGTAGGTATAAAACTCAGAGAGACTCAAAAGCTTCCCAACCATCCCTGGACTACAGGCTCTGTCAGAGCCATCGTTATGCACCGCAGTTGTGAACTCTCATTGACTCGCTTGCATGTGCCTGGGATTCAGTGACTGAGGTGTGTAAGCTCTGACACAACCTCTGTTGCTTTTCAACTGCCCTGGACAGAAAGTAGTTAAAGAACCCTTTCCCTTGTGCTTGACCAACGAGGGAGAACGTTGCTGGGCTGCAGAAGAAGAAGGAGAGCTTTGGAATCTCTGGCCATGCTGGTACACTGGTTAGACTTCCAGGCATCCCTGGGATACATGTGATCTTGAATTAGACACATGTTTGTCTTAGCAGGCGACTAAGGTGTCTCAGTTTCTGTTTACTTTCGTTTTCTCTTTGGTGTTTTTCTCTCACAAGGAAGTCATTATGGGGAGAGCTGCTCTCAGCTTTAACAGCTGAACAACACTGCATCCATCATTTTCTCCATTCTTTTCTCCAGAAGTGTCCCATACTTCCCTTTTTTCTATCTTAAAATGTTGTATTTTTTTAAAAAAACCACACACCAATAACTTTGCTTGTAACTCTTCTAAAAATAGAGGTTTCTGCCTGTTCTCTTTCACATTTGTATGAGTCATGGGATCCAGACAGCTAAAGTAGGCATTGATCTCTCTTAACAGTAGGGTGGCTACTTCTCCATGGGGGGGGGGGGGAGAGGAAATACATAACCCAAAGAGAATTTACCTATGCTAATTATGTATAGTTTCAAATTTACAAATAAGTTCTGAAGAGGGAGAGTACTAGGCTGGGGAGATAGATGAGGCCTTTGGCCTATAACCACCTTCCCCAACTGATCCCCTTCAGGTGTTTTGGGCTATGACTCCCATTATCCCTTACCACTGACCATGCTGGCTGTGGCTGATAGGAATTGTAGTCTAAAACATCTGGAGGGCATGAGATTGGGGAAGGCTGCCATAGAAAGTGATAGGATGAATAGACTATATTCCTTGGGCTGCAGTCCTATGCACATTTACTTGCTAGTTTGTTCCATTGAACTCAGTGAGTCTTACCTTGGAGTAAAACATGGATAGGATTAAGATTGCTCTGTTGGTTGCACTTCCATCACAGAGTCAGGTTCTGCTTTGCTGTGGCTGTTTCTCATTATTCCAATAGTTTTAGCAAGCACCAAAGTGAAGCAAATGAATTAGTTGCTTCCCACCAAACATTATTCTACTTGGGCACCATTCACTCCATCCATCCATTGGTTCCTCCATCTAGATCAGGGCTGGGAAACGTCTTTCAGCCTGGGGATGGGGTGGGGTGAATTCAATTTTGGAGAAGCTTTTGGGCTCTGCATTCTGGGGGTTGGCGGGATAGAAGGCAAAAAGGATGGAGCCAAAAATGCCAGTGTATTTTAGCTTCACACTCTTACTGCCCGTAAATAAGCCTTAGGAGAGGCATTTCAACCTTTCACTAGGGGGGAAACCCTTCACAAAAGCCAGGAAATCACCAAAAGATTGTTGACTCAAGGAAAGAGGGTGGCCCAGAGGAGAGAGGCCATCTGGGGAATCCCAGAGGGCAGGATTAGGACCCCAGGAGGCTCAATTTGGCCCCCAGGCCTGAGATTCCCACCCTGATCTGTTACTGGCACAGCATGAGCTGGACCTCAGGAAAGAAACTTCCGTGCAAGTGTTTTCTAATGCACACAAATTACTCTTTTTAAAAAGAGCAAAATCAAGTGTGCAAAACACAGGGTAAGAATTCTCTTTGGCCATAGATGAATGATATGGTGGATATAATATTCTTATTTCTGTGAGCCCAGCAGTGGACATACATAGGCCGTTTCTACACTGGCCTTGTTTTGTGGGATTGCCCCTGGGTGGTCCCTGTGCGTCCGAATAACGCAAAGGGACTCTCGGGAGCGGGGGAGGATGGGCACGGGTTTTTCCAGGGACAAAAAAATCCCTGGGAAAACCCAATTCTTTCCGAGATCCTGGGAACGTCCCGAGACTGCAGGAGGTGTGGGCACCTGTCCCGCCTGGTGTCCGCTTACATGCTAGTAAGCGGACACCAGAAATGGGCACAGAGCCATGCCATGCAGCTCTGTGCCCACCAGGGAAGGGGATGGCAGCAATTTTGCCACCCCTGGGATGGCAGGGAGGGGGTTGGGGACCCGATTTAGGTTTGTTTTTTGTTTTGTTTTGTTTTTTGTTTAACTCACCTTTTGCAATGGAGTACAAGTGCACTCTGTCCTCCTCTTTTAAAAAAAGAAAATGGCGGGCGTGATGGTGCGATGGCCTGGGAGGAAGCTGGGACATCACACTTCCTAATTTGGAAAGGGGGACGATCCTGGAAGCAAGTACATCCAGGATCGTCCCCCCCTCCCTCTACACCTGTAGGTTTAGAAAGGGCCACACTTACCTAAACCATCACCCCAAAAGTCTTTCCTTGGAGTCAGGAATCAGACAGGTGCACCAAGGTCTTAACAGAACAGCAACTTTTATTCCAACTACAACACAGCCAGCGATATGGCAGACATAGAGAGAATCTAACAGTGAAAGAGAAAGCAACCCAGAGGTTGCATTCGGACAACACATTAGTCAATAGTGGGTTGAGTAGCCAACTCACAGTTGCTTATTTTGTGGGTACTCCCCACACAACATATTCCTACACAACTGTGGGTGGTTGGGGCTGGCATTCAGTGGACTAATAGTCAACCCAGCATTTGACTGACACAGCCCCCGTCCCTCTCCCCACCCTCCCTCAGTCCTCCCAGTTCTATCCCAGCAGCCTCTGCAAGTTGCACAAGTTGTAGCAGAGTGGCAGCCACCGCTTTGGTCGCTCTTGCCGCCTGCCTCTATGGGCTTGTGTTTTAACCCACTCACCACACGCCATTAACACACTCACCCCTCCACACAACACTTTAAACAACTGGTTTTAAGCTAAACAACTTGCAAGTCAGTTGTTTCTCTCAGTTGCTTATTTGGGCAGAATAGCATACCATCAGTAGTTTGTGAGCAGCGTGTTACCCTCCACACAACACAATAAGCAACACAACTGGCGATTGTTTCTCCACCCCACCTTCAGTTGCTTAATGTGTTGTCCGAATGCAGCCAGAGAGATTCAGGGGAACAAGAAGTGGACTTCTTAAAGATACAGAAGCTCTATGCAGGTTTTTGCCTACACACACAAGGGCTAAACCTGTGTAGGGATACAGGTGTGTGCATGCAAGCTCTACTCCCAACATCCCTGGTGAACAGGCTCCTCTACAGACTTTTCCACGGTTAGTGCTAAGATCTGAAGGGATATGGAAGCATGTGTGGCTGAACATGTTTACAAACCTCTTCATGACTTTATATCCTCCCATAACTATACCCTATAGGTGACACATATCACCTAGAGGCCCAGCCCATAGAAGAATCAGCCCATAGAATGAAAGAGGGAAGGCCAGTTGACAGGCCCCTGTCACAAATGGTCCTCATGATGAGTAATTTGTAGGCTTCCAAAACTCAGGAATAGGAAACACCAACTGGTCCAAAATGCTGCAGCCATATCCTTGACTGAAGCTGGTTACAGGGAGCACATGACTCCCTTGTTTCAACAGCTTTGCGGGCTTCTGGTCTGTTTCCAGGCACAATTCAAGGTGCTATGACCTATAAAGCCTTATATGGGACTTGGGACGAGGCTACCTAAAAGACTGCCTCTACCCCTTTAAACCTGCCCAGGTTTTAAGATCATCAGGATAGGCCCCTCTCTCAGTCCTGTCACTATCATAGGCCTTCTTGGTGGCTGCTCCTGCATTCTGGAATCCCCTGCCAAGGCAGGCTAGGTAGCCCTTCTCCATTGCCTTTCTGCCAATAGGCAAAATGTTTTTATTCATGCAGGCCTTTGGCATGTAAACTAGTCTGTTGCTAAAAGGTTTGGTGCTGTTTATCTCTTTTATTGTTCTATTTTAATGTATTTCATTTTCTGTTGTGCTTTAATTAAGTTTCTTTTTTTAAAAAAAAAATACAACATTAGATTTTACTGGGCCTGTTTAAACAACACGCTAGCCATGGTTAAGCTGCTATCCTTTTTGCAGCAAATGGTTAGTGGTTGTGTTTAAACTGTGGTTATGTAGCCACCGTGCCTACGAATGGTTCACACGATACGCTAATTCATGGTTAACATGACACGCTAAGCCATAACGTTTAGTTCAAAATTCTTAACCACCGTGGCTTAGTGTGTCGTCCGAACAGGGTCATTGTAAGTTTCCTTGAACACCATGGGGGGGGGGGGGGGGGAAGCAGGATATAAATTAAATTAATAAATATTCTCACATGTGCTTATACTCCCCTTATACAAATCTATGGTGCAACCACACTTGTGTGCAGTTCTGGACACTGCACCTCAAGGGGGGTATTGTAGAGTTGGGAAAAGGGTAGAAAAGGGCAACTAAAATGATCAAGGGTTAGAGCAACTCCACTATGAAGGTTACAATATCTAGGATTGTTTAGCTAAGAAAAAAAAGTGAGTAAGGGGAGACATGATAGAGATGTACAAAAATTATGTATGGTGTGGAGATAGGGAGACATTTTCCTGCCTCACTCCTAATACTAGAACCGATGGGGTCACCCCATGAAACTGGTTGGTATAAAAGGAAGTACTTCTTCACACAGCACCTAGTTAAACTATGGAATTCACTTCTACAAGACATAGTGATGGCCACCAATTTGGATTACTTTAAAAGGGGACTGGTCAAATTTCTGGAGGAGATGGTTGCCAGTGGCTCCAGCATCAGAGGCTGGGTTAGGCTGACCATATGAAAAGGAGGACAGGGCTCATGTAACTTTAACAGTTGTAGAACAAAGGGAATTTCAGCCAGTGTAATTTGGATGCAATTAATTCCTGGTGAAATTCCCTCTTCATCACAACAGTTAAAGTTGCAGGCACTATACTAGAGTGACCACATACAAAAGAAGGCAGGGCCCCTGCAACTTTAACTGTTGTGATGAAGAGGGAATTTCACCAGGAACTAATTGCATACAAATGACACTGGCTGAAATTCCCTTTTCTCTACAACTGTTAAAGTTACATGAGCCCTGTCCTCCTTTTCATATGGTCAGCCTAGGCTGTGTGCCTCTGGGAACATGGGCAAGAGTCCCTGGTTGACTGCTAGTTGACCACTGTGTGAACAGAATGCTGGACTAGATGGACCCTTGGTTTGATCCAGCATGACTCTTCTTATGTTCTTATGACAGTATTTCAAACCCTATTGAAATTAAAGGTGCTGAGATTGCACCCTGTGGTGTCCGTGGTTCAGGTACAGAAAGAAGGATACAAAGCAAGTAGCAAATATGGGATGCTACAAATGGAATTTGTTCCATTTGTCTGATATTTTTTTCCTCTAAGAAAATACTTTTTTTAAAACAAATGGAGCTACCATATTTTCAAAACATTTTAGTGACCCTGTATAAACCAGAGGAAAAGAGGACATCCGGGTCAAACGGGTCTGTGCACCTTCCTTGCGTCCACTTTTTGTTTTCCTTTCCAGAACATTGATCTTGCTTCAGCAGGCTGGGATAGAACAAAGTGTGTGTCCTTAATGTTGACACAACAAGACGAGCCATGAAGAAACCTTGATAGCAGTGGCAGCATAAAAGCCACCTTCCTCCTGCTCGGTCCCTGCAGAGACTCTCTAAACTCAACAAGGCAAAATGACTAGCCAGTCTCAGGGAATCCAGCAGCTTTTGCAGGCTGAAAAACGTGCCAAGGACAAGCTTGAAGAAGCCAAAAAAAGTAAGTTGTTATTTCTTTGTTGAATGCTCATTAGAAAAGCTCTGGAATTCTTTTCTTTTCTTTTTCTTTTCCTTTTTTAACATTTTATTTCAATTATAAAGAAGCCATTTACACAAACAGAAGCAATAACAAAATAAATATAAGAGTGGGCAGTATCCAAGCAGGCCATTCTGAAAGCTGGACCCACGGTTTGCACAACATGAATTTAGCACTTTCTTTTGCGAGCTCTGCTGACCTGCCCCGTTCCAGAAAGGAGAGTTTCCACTCATTTCCCGTTCCTACAGGAAGCTCTTAATCCCTGTTGCACAGGTGGTGAGCACCATTTGCAGAATGCTATTGGCAGTGCCCCCCGCTTGCGCAATGGCTCGCTTGAATACGGCCCACTATATCTTAGCATAAAGTATTTCAATTGATTAATGGAGAGAGCAAACTCATGGACCCTGGGAGCATCCCAAGCATCATAGGATGGCTCAGAAAGCCCCTTCTGAGGTTGGAGATGCTGACCTCAGAAGCGAGAGTTATAGATCCGACCCCTAACATCTTGCAGCCAGCACAGAGAGCAGGGATGGGGAAAATGGGGCATTCCGGTGGACAGGGAGTAGACCAGAAAAGCCAGGATACAAGATATCCTGAGCCTCCTCCAGCCTCTCCCCCTCCAAAATGCTCTCACTAAATGGGCTGAAAAGCCCATCTGGAGATCAGAGGATGGAGAGGCAAAGATTGCTTCCACCATTCCTCCCACCTTGGTAGCTTCAGCCCAGCAGGGCATAGGAATCTCAGAAGCCTCCAAGTTCAGGAGGTTCCAAACAGCAAGGGCTCAGTCCATAGGATTACACCTAAATGTGTAGTATCGTCATTACAAGTGGATTTGTCTTTACATCATGTTATTTCCTCAAATTACTTCCATGATCTCTTTTCCAGCATTTTGATGAGTTGTTTTCTGGTTGCAAGAATCCATAATATCTTCTTCCTTTCCTTTCCATTCTTTTTTTTACACATCATTCCATAATATATATTATAATGGTTCTCTTACATTCATATTCTAAGCCAGAGGTAGGCAACCCAGAACCCTTCAAATGTTTTGGACTACAACTCCCATAAGCCCTCACCAGCATGTCCAATGATTGGGGATGTGTGAACTGTGGTCCAAAACATCTAGAGGGTACCAGGTTGTTCATCCCAGCACAACCGACCACTAATATTCAAGCTATGTCTAATATATTCCCTACCATATCAGGATCAACCCTTCCAAAGTACTGTAGAACAACACTGGACTCTCGTATCCCATGCTTTCCTCATTTCTGTTGATTCCGTTAATCCAGAATGCCTTTACTTCTTTACATTCCTACCTACTGTGGTTAATATCTGGTCTTGTCTGCATCTCCAACGGTATGCATTGGGTAGTTGGTACATTTTTGTTATTTATATGGCATATAATACCATAAGTATGAAATCTAATGTATATTTTTCTTTTGTAGCAGTATCTATAGAATAAGCATAAGAAATTCTTTATAGAACATTTCCTCTCCTGCTACCACATCTCTCTTCATTGCTTTCTTCTTACTATCTTAAGCTATTCATGCATTTCCTACTAGAGGTTATTAATACTTTTTGCTACTGAAATTGGCTGCGGTGCCATGAAGCAAGATATGCTTCCACGGATTTATGTTTGCATGACTTTTCTATCCTATTCAGAGCTACAGGCCAGCCACCTTCCATTCACTTCCATTAGCTACCTCTAGGGAAGTTTGAAGCATTTGATCTTTGAGCCTATCTACACTACTACTTTAAAATGGTTTATAACAGTTTTAGACCGGTTAATAACTGGTTTAAACTGTTATAAACTGTTTTAAAGCAGTAGTGTAGATAGGCTCTTTGTGAATTTGGATGTGGATTGAGATGATCTGCAGCTCACAGAGCAATGTGAGGAACAGAATGTAGATTAACTTCAGATTTTGTACTTCTCTGAATTTTGCAATAAAATTCCCAACTCAAAAAAAACTTCCCAAAATAGAAAAATGAATATTTTATAATAAAATAGGTTTCGAAATGCATGCTTTGGGATAATATAGGCTTAGAAATGCATATTTTGTGAGAAAATATGTTCAAAATACATATTGAAATAAGAGCTTTCATGTGGATCTATTTTAAAATAGCAAATGAATGCTGAAACAGGACAGAATGGGTTTATGGATTAACACATGTGAAACTAATACAGGCTGGAATTCTATTGTTCCATCCATTCCTAGCTACCTCTAGATTTGAGTGACTTGGTATGGTTAACTCCATTGGCTTAACCAGGTTAGCTGGAGACCACTCACCTGAATGAAGGGTACAATGTGAGAAATGTTTATTCAATCCCAGATGTTTTATGTTGCATATGGCCTGTGGTGGTGCTGTGCTGAACATTTCTTCTACATTTTTTTCATCCATTCTCATTCAATTTGATGGAAAAGAAGTTGTTTTCCCAAAAGATTTCAAAGGAGAAGAACAGTTCAGTGAAGTTCAGCTGGGCATAGTGCAGCATCTTATGCCTCCTGGGCTGTCCTTGCTTCAGTTAAAACCCAGTGGACATCACAGTGGAGGCTGGTGGCTCCAATATCAGTGGGGCAGTGAATCTGCTCCAAGTTTCAGTCAGAACTAATCAAGACTCTAAAGGGGCTATCCAAAGTGCTTCTGAGCCAGCAGCCTCCACAGGGAAGGCATTAACTCATCTGATGGGGGGGGGGGTTCAGATCAGGGAGAGTAAACATCCAGGGAGGCTGCAGTGTGATACAGAAATGTATAGTAGAATGAAGAAAACATAAGAGTTTCCTTGGCCAGAAACACCCCCAAAAGTAATTCAAAAGACATGCTAAAGTACCTTGAGAATGAGGCAGAAAACAGAAGCCTCTTTTGCAAGGGGGGCATTTGAGAGATTTTGACACACCTTTAGTGGAGTTTGTACAATCCACTGCTTCATTGAAACTCTTTCCTTTTGTCAGCAACCCTCGCGGACTAGGCTTTTCCATAGTAATCTGCGACTCCTTGACATAAACTAGACCTACTTCCATGTGCATCTGTTCCAAGACAACCTTTACCAGTCAGCAGCAGTTCACCCTGCTCAGTATCCAGCCATCAGCAGGATTCAGTTGTAAAGCAAAACAGTGAGCTTGCTGTTTCTGAACAGATGAGGCCCTGGCACGTTCAACCGAAAACACGACCTTTGTTTTCATGGGAACAGATTGCTGTGTAAGTCCAACCCTATAAAAAAAAAATGTGCTTCACTGATTGCTGCTTATTTCCTCTGAGGGAGGAGGCAAGAAAAGGCATTTCTAAAGCCTCTTTGAAAAGTTGGAATGGGTGGAAAAAGACTAACAGATAGACGTGAAACTGGAGAGCTTATAATATTGCTCTTCAGGTGGTAAGTTGGGGTGCACAAGTAGATCCTTCCCCAACCTAAAATGAGTGGCACCTCCACCATGTTCTTGTGTGTGCTAGTTTGTTTCTTTTTTAAGACAAAAACCGTGTTCAGATGACATGCTAAACCATGGGGTTATCCATTTTGAACTAAGCAGTATGGCTTAGCATGTTGTGTGAACCATGATTTAGCGAGTCGTGTGATGCATTCCTAACCATGGTGGCTATATAACCATGGTTTAAACACTAACCATTAACTGCAAAAAAGTTAGCAGCCTAACCGTGGCTTAGTATGTTGTCTGAACAGGCCCATTGGATACAAACAAAAGAGGAAAACAGTGACAAATGGAGAAAGAGGGAGAGATGATTAGAAGCAATAGTGCTCCTTTACCTTTTTTTAATTTTATTTTATTACCTTCCATGGTTGTGTAGGGCTGGAGACAGATGTATTGCAAAAGGAGAGTGGCAATGCATTCACAGCACCCCACACGCCCCTTCGCATGACTACCAAGGAAGGGGGCTCTACTACAGGCCCAACCCCCTGGCATCCTTGTGTTGTACATGGATGTCTGCAAGAGAAAAGCCTAGCTCTCTATGTGTGTGGGGTTTCCTGATGCAGGCATCCACTGTTAATGTATGGATGATGGAGGGTGGGGCAAAGAAGCCTCAGTAGCACAAACAAATTCCCCAGTGATCACTTAAAGGGGGCGCAAGTTTGCCTTCAAACTTGAACTGTAAGGCATTCCAGTGAACTGAACTGGCTGTAGCCCTTCAATCTCACTCCTCCCCACTGGCTCTGCTGTTTATTCATTTAATAGGTTTATATACCACTTACCATTAGGGACATGTGACTCAGCAAAACCTGTTCTCGCTGAACTTCTCTGAACTCCATCTCAATCCTTGCTCCGCCTCAAATCTTTATCAAATTGCGAGCCTTTTTTTTTCTTTTCCTATGAAAATCCATGTTTTGTGCGCATTTTTGGAAATGTACACATTAACTGCATACGTCTTCGAAATGTACGGATTATTTTCCTATTGATTAAAGCATATTTGTACTTATTTTTCAAATTTACACATGTTGTCAACACACATTTTTAATTGGGGGGGGTCTGCGAGCTTGGAAGTGTATGGACTTCAACTGTGTCTGAGTTCATGTTTGGTCCGGAAGGTGCCAACTGATTAAACCCTGATCAGAAACGAACTTAAACGAATTTCTCATACATCCATACTTGCCATATATATAAAAAGGAGATAGAAATCTGCATAAAATTTGCATATGATAATTTAGGTATAGAGATGCAAATTTAGAAATAATTATTATAATTTAAATAGAAGTGCAGTAGATCTCACCATAGTGTGGAAGATTGTGACTGGGTGATATTACCTGCCTGTTCAGTGTGCAATTCAGGCGCTCACTGTTGATGGGCAGGAGTAGCTCTTATGGTTCTTTATCTTTAAACTGGAATTGGACAGGACAGCCCTTCAAATAGAGGACTGTCCTTTGTAAAAAAAAAAAAAAGACACCTGGCCACTCCCAAATTCTGTTTTAATGGAAATATTAATTACATTATTATTGTTCAGAAGGCCTGCAATATAGGTCTGCAGTTTGGCCTACACAGAGCCTATCTACACACGCAGGATAAAATACTTTGAAAACGTTTTGAAAACTGTATATGGAGTGTGTCCTGGGCCCCAACAGTTCTCAAAACTGTTATAAACCATTTTAAACCGTTTTAAAGCAGTAGTGTAGATAGGCTCACAGTCACCATCACCTGCAACCCTATTATGCTCAGAAGGATCTGAACCTAAATTTACATTCCTGCCACCACCTCTTGTTTGCATCAAGTTCTGCTGTATCCCAACCCCTGCTGTCAGCTGTACCCTTGAATGACCAAACAACAGGCCCTTGTGTGTGCTGCCTAATGTGCAAGCGGGGTGGAGGAAGGTTAATGTGATTCAAACCATTCATTAGTTTTGGTTTGGCCTTGAGTGAAACAGCAGGTTTCAATCTAGATTCTGTCATGAGATGCAATCAGGTGTAACATAGCCTGAGTCATATATATTGACAGTGGTGGAAACCATCCGCAACGCTTCAGGACTGGTGCCAATTTACTGTCCGTCAAGCACACCTTGCTTGATTTTGCAAGGTTCAAAACAAGCAATTTCAAGAGGCCAAAGTCTGGGGTGGCAGAGATTGTGGATTGCTGCAATTGTGGAATGGCTAATATCAAAATGTATCATTCATCGTAATATTGTTGAGGATTTTAAAAAAAATGTCACACATCAGACTCTAACTGAGTTAAAGAGCAAGGCCTAACATAGAAGCAAAGCTTACTGCACATAAAGTACTTACCCATGTCAGTATTCCATGCACCATAGGCATGTATGGTGCATGGTACACCTCTCGACCAAAGGAATGTACTTGCTTTGCACACTCTGTAGGTCTCACTCTCTATTCTGTTAGAGGAATGCTTCCACAGGTTATATGATGAATGGCTTTATATTGTGACTAACTGATATACCCAGCATTGCTCAGGTCCCCTAAGATATATGTCAGTGAGGTAATAATCTTAAAGTAGTAGGCCAATGCTAGGCCTATGAGTTAACTTTTAATCAAATTACATTTGTTTCTTTTTTTCCTCTCTCACCCTCACAACAACCCTGCAGGGTAGGCTGGTGCTAGGCCTGTAAGGTAACTTTAAAACGAATTAAACTTGTTTCTTCTCTCTCTCTCTCTCTCTCTCTCTCTCTCTCTCTTTCTCTCCCTCAGTGCATGGCCAGGAGCGCCTTGAAGCTGTCATTGTGATCTTCCTTGTCCCCACATAAAACAAAATCTACAACTCCTGGCATGCTTTTTGCCACAGTGCCTGACTTGCCCAATGGGCGTCCTGCCACTGAGACTCACATGAAGTGAAGTCTGGCCAAGCCAGTCCACACTGCACTGTTCAATCAGTGCCCGTAGGTAGGCCGTGAGGGAGCTGGCCTGCTGACTGACTGATGGTTAGCTTGGTTGCCGTCAACAATGAGCCCAGAGCTGCATCCTCCTGACCTCCTGCTCTTGATGGGGCCTAGCAACCGAGGCAGCTGGCCCCAGGCACTGTCCCTTTAGGCCCAGGAGGGTAAGACACTACCAGATGATGGCTGCCAAAGCCTAATAAGTCTTCCCTCCTGCCCAAGGCATGTTGGAAGTTGTAGGCAGCAGCCTAAGTCCTTGAATAATGTGTAAGTCTTTAAACACCATCTGAAGTGTGGTAGCAGACAACTAGAGAGTGGGCCTTATTAGTTGTGGCACCCTGCTTATGGATTTCTTTTTCCTAGTGACTGCATTAATGGCTTTCCAGTGCCAAGTGAATAATTCCCCCCCCACCGAGGTCTTTAAATTTGATGGAATTGTTTATGCTGCATTGTTGTTGTTGTTGTTGTCAAAACTAAACCACAACATTCCGAGACAGATACAGGAATTACTGAATAAAGTTCATGATTTTTTATGTAAAAGCCTGACTATACCATTGAAACAGAAGAGTGAATGGAGGAATGACTGATACCTGAGGCTAGAGTGAAATGGTGGCAGGGTGAGTGACAATTGGAGACAGTCAAGTAGAAGGAGAACAAAGACACTGGCTGCATTCAGACAACACAATAATCAACTGGTGGGGGGGAACAATCGTCAGTTGTATTGACTATCATGTCGTCCGAATGCTGCCATAGTCAACTCAGCGCTGATCCTAATCCACACCACGGTTGATTATTTATTACCATGTTGTGTGGGGAGTACCCCCTAGATAAACGACTGTAAAGTTGATTATTACCCCACCATTGACTATCGTGTTGTCTGAATGCAGCCAGTTAGTGAGTTAGGATTGAGAGATAGTGACCTGGTTTGCACATAGTAACCTGGCTTACTAATCCATGCTCTATTTAAAATTAGCCACTCTACATGCCAGGACTACACCTCCCAGCATGCCTTTCATGGCTCACAGATGCCAGAGTCCTCTGAGAGGTGCTTCTCCCTTCTCATTGCCGATGCTGCTCATCGATAGAGAATCAAGGAGTAGCATCACCGAGGAGGGGAGGTAAGCATCTGTCAGTGAACATGGCCAGCTCTGGACAAGTCCTGCTGGGACTGTCTTGGTCTGCACTTCTTGTCCACCAGGTGCCCCATCAGGAGACTGTACTGAAGGGCCAGGGCTGGGCCAGGCACTTGCTCCCTTCATTGGACCTGTTTCTGGGCATGCACAGAGTGCTTCACCCTCCCTCCCTCTTAAGGGTGAAGAAATTGCACACACTTCCCCCAGATTCTCAGAAAACAGCAATATCAGGATGGAATGCCTTTGAGCATGTTCAGAGTTCGGCCCCTCAAAGTCACACTGTTGTATCTAGTTATTATTTTAAAACCATGCAGAGGGCAGGAGGAGGCACTGCAAATGAATGCAGCCCATTTATGTGGGTTGTTTCTTTTTATGCAGAATTGGGTTGACTGCTTGAGACCAACCTTAGTAGTTGGGGTTGTGAAAGACACACAGCAGCAACCTGCCCATGCACTCACAATGGCTGCCAAAGGCCAGTAAGTCTGGCTTCCCACCCAAGGCATGCTGGGAGTTGTAGGCATAAGCCTTGGTTTTTATTAAATTCTTCAAACATTCTTAAACCCCAAAATTCTGTGCTTTTAGATTTTTCTGGTACATTGTACAGCCAGACCTATCAGTGTGCCAAATTTCAAGTTTCTAACTCATCTGGAAGTAGGCAAACATTTCCGGACATACATTAAAACACTCATAATTTCCATTTTATGGGTAGAGATAATGTCCAGCCTCTTAGGTCCTGTCATCCTTCTTGCGCTATGTGATCCCCTTTATAAAGCACGTAGCTCCTGATATGCATACCTCAATATGCTTCCCGATTTCTGATCTGTCCCCCAAGATACCTTTCTGGTGTCTGCTCTAAAGTTGTCTTCCTGGAATCATTCATGGTGGGCACAGTTAAAAGGGACAATGTTCCTCAAACCATTTCCTATAAATCACACCAAATATACTTGCATAAGAAAAGCAGTAGATGTAAGCCCATAAAGCCCATAATGCAGTGTGACTTAAATAAAAGTTTACATATGCACAAAACATCTGGTGCTTTAGAAAATTATTCATTTACTTTAATAGATTTTATATATCACCCATCAGCAAAGCTGGTTTACAAAACAGGATAAAATACAAAAATAAAATATAATAAATAACAGAATATTTAAAATACATTTAAAAGCCTAGGAAAATAAAAAAAAGTATTTGCCTGGCACTGAAAGGATAACAATGTTAGTGCCAGGCAACACTGAATGAAACCATTAAGAACACTAAAGGAGCAGTACAAATGAAACCAGACAGAGTGTGATTTGAAATCCATAGAAACCTGCAGCATGGGACTCAGAAAATGATGCCTCTGCCAACAAATTAAGCCCAACGTAGATTTTCAAAAGTGAGTGTGACAGTTCTACCCACACAAAACATCTAAGAAATTACAAGACAAATAAAAAGTACTCAATGACTCTGAAATTTCTCAGAGATGTTCCACATATTCATACTTGAGACTCACAAAAGACTTCAACGTGTTAGACAAATGCTATTAGTGTCATCTATCTCTCAACACCATTGGACGTTTTATTGGGAGTCCTTCAGTGTAAACCTAGGTGTGTTTAATGGGGCTTGCTCCCCAGTAAGCATGTTTATGATTGCAGCCCTAGACAGGTGAACAAAACAAAATTGAGGAAATCAGGGTAGAGTTCCTACAAAATGTGACTTCAATCTTTGAGGTGAATTTGGAGGTCCTTGCTCTGAGGAATTTCTAGGGAAGCAAAGAAAAAAATGTTTCAATGATAACACTACTGATATTTCTCACATCTCTTTGCCATTCCTAGAAAACAGCCTTGGAAGTGATATTCCTCTTGGAATATCATGTTACTGACTTTCATCAGTCTTGCCACCACATGGGAATCCAGTACTTCCTTTTAAGGGAGTTTGATATAAATGGTTGAAACGACAAGGCTATCGCCAAACACCCTCACATTGGGCAGGATGTTGAGGTCTGATGGACAGTCCTAACCTGAATTTAAATATTGGATTCTAGGCCATCCTGAAGCACTTTCATTGAGTCAGCTAGCTTCCAGGCCAGTGACTGCTGGAGGCTTCAGAGCAGTCGCTGAACCCAGTGTGGCTCAGTCATATTCAATAAACATTAAACCTGGTAAAACATGCTCTTCAGGCTCTTTGCAGGGGGGGGAAATAAGGCTTTAAAATAGTTTTTACCCATCTGTACATAATCCAAGAGATCACCATAACATATAGAGTCTGGCAAGTGCAATTAAATAACAAGGGTTAGGCGGAAGGAATACACATCCCAGAAGATGAAATTATTGTCAATAAACCCAGATGGTTCCTTGCCAGATTTTTTTTCTTCTGGGGAGTGGCTTTCTATAATCACACTTGATCTCTTGTTGCAGTAAGCAAAGTCAGAAAGATAAGTGGCCGGTAAATCGATGTGAGGCCTCGAAAGGTTTTCAGTGTGCTTGGTGTTCCGCCGTCCCTTCAATCTACTCACTCAGATGCAGGTCCTGGTGTGGGGACTGAGCTGCACACAGAGCAGATGATTTCCTGCTCGATCACTCAGTTCTATTCGGAGTTGTCTTTGGGTCACAGATGCACCACAAAGATCCATTTTTCCAGAGCTTTGTGTCTGCCACGGTGCCACGCCCAGGGGAAGTGCATTGCCGCATGTCACGTCTGATGCAGATTCACATGTGTGGCGCAGCCACATTCAATCCAGCATGGCATGGCAAATTAGAGAAAAATGGAAGAAAGAAATGAACAATTGCCTCAAGTCTGAAACATAACCGTTCGCTAAACGTAGCTTAGCTGGGGTCAGTCTGATCTTCTTGACATAGAACCCCATTAACTTTAACCAAGGGACTCCAGAGATACACCAGTGGGAAAAAATATGGAAATCAGGGCCTAATGTGTCTCATGAGATATTGGCAGATGAGAAACAGCAACAGAGCACTGGTGCAAGATTATTTCAATGCGCTGGGCTCAGGAACATGATTGCTTTCCTATGGGACATACAAGATTTCCAAGAATACAGACATGATGCTTTATAGGTGGTATGACAGAGGAGTTGATCAACATCACTAAGATATTTTTGATCGGTTTTGCTTAGAGACCATTTTTAACAGGTTAGTTAAATGACAAAGGAAGTGCACATGTTGCTTAAAAAAATATTAAGAGTTTGGAAAAGGGACCTAACTGGCCTTGTGATTGCTCTAGCACATGCTGAGAGCATGGTTTGCCACATCCTAGCGCAATCTAACCTTTCAATTGTGCCAGGCAGAATTCTGATATCCCATGATGCCTCTTTCGGTAAGGAATGTCAATCATGGTTCAGGTATGTCCTACCTGTATGTCATGTCTGCTGCTTTTGGCATGGTATTTTAATATTAACTAAGACAAATATATTCTCTCTGACTTTTGTTTCAGAGTTTCTGGATTTCTATTCTATTCAATGTTTTACAACAGGTTTATCTCAATATGAAGTGTGATCATTATTCTTAGGAACTGGGTCAGGAGAACTAAATTTATAGTAAGGAAGGCATTCTAAACTGATGTAGCTCAGTCCTGGGCAGACTTCTGGCTCACAAGATGTGATTTGTTTTTTTGTTTTTTCCAGGAAACTAAGGTCCACCAACTGGAACCAGGTGTAAAATAGAGCTAGGGGTTGAAGCCAGATGCAAAATGCTGGGGCATGGATGGATCTAATACTTCCTACACTAGGGTGACCTGCGCATACAAGCACAGATCTATGGCTGGGTTACAACAGTTCACAACTCCTAACAGCCTAATTTCCGGGGGGGAGGGGTGCTAGTGTTAAACCAGAAATTTTGCCCATCAACCACAAACTGTCAAGTATTCTACAGCAGACCCCAATCTTAGGCTGACCATATGAAAAGGAGGACAGGGCCCCTGCAACTTTAACTGTTGTGATGAAGAGGGAATTTCACCAGGAACTAATTGCATACAAATGACACTGGCTGAAATTACCTTTTCTCTACAACTGTTGAAGTTACAGGAGCCCTGTCCTCCTTTTCATATGGTCAGCCTACCCAATCTCTCTTCCCATCTCTGGCAGGCAGTGAATGTTTTTTTGTAACCTAATTGTGTCTGGCAAGATATTCTGTATTGGATAAGTGAGGATTGCCAGTCATGACATGTTCAATTGTTTGTTTCTGGTTTCTCTCTTCTTACAAGTATCTATATTATATATTTCTGATCAAATTTTCGATTTCTGCTTTTAGATGACATGCTCTGACAATGCAATCCTATAGATGTCTACTCAGATGTAAGCCCATTGAGCTCAATGGGACTTACTCCTGAGTAAGTGTGTGCAGGATTGCACATTAGCCATGCCACCAAAATGGCCACACCCACTTTTTCTCTGTTAAGCTTCCTGGATTTCTCCAAACCAGAGATTTGGATTTCCATTGCATTGTTTTATTAATACTAAAACTGTCTAGAATGTTTTATCACCGAAATGTAAAAGGGTGAAGTTTGATCATCCCTCAGCAATGCATAGAACACCAGTTTTGATATCTAATTTTTAAGAGTGCAGATATATAAACTAATCCTCTACCAAATAACATTATTCTATCTCTGCTTAAAATGTTTGTGGTTGTTATGAAGGTATCAAGTCTAGTTGGGGATTCAGCGAGATAGTAGTCCTATAACAATATTCACGCTCCATGTTGCCATTGTAGTTTCTAGCAGCACAATTACAGTGAGATTTACTTTGTACTCTCTAAGTATTTGAAGTAGCCAGGAGTGCAGCATAGAATCAAAGGCTTTCCAGAAATCAATATGTACTACTGAGAGATTGTGTTTTCTCACTTATGTGTTCTTCAAGATCACAGCATCCATAGTAAGTTGATCTATACAACCAAAATCCATAAGGCTGTGCTGTCATTAGGGACTGTGGGTATGTGCTGTTCTGTTTGTTCCCCTTTCTGTTTCCATATAATATTAGCTGATTTTAAACATGAGGTAGGAAGGGTCATGCAGTGGCTGTTTTACATATTCTATGTATCTCGAAGTGAACAGGGATCATTTGCAGGGTTCCCAATAGCATTTACAGAGCCTATGTGCAGCAGAGGGGAAGAAGGGCCATTCTATTGGTTCTGCTTAGAGACCAGCACTAACACATTCCTCCTTTCCACAGCAGTTTCCATTCAAGCTAGTCATTACAAGAACTTTGTCACTTAAAGAATTTATTTATTCATTTATTACATTTATATCCCACCATTTTTCCTCCAAGGAACCCAAGGCAGCATACATAATCCTCCTCCTCCTCCTCCTCCTCCTCTCCATTTTATCCTCAGAACAACAATCCTGTGAGGTAGGCTGGGCTAAGAGTCTTTGACTGGCCCAAAGTCACCCAGTGAGCTTCCATGGCTGACTGGGGACTGAACCTGGATTTCCCGACTCTCAGTCCAACACTCTAGCCACTACACCACACTGGCTCTGCAGTGCAGTGTAATGCCTGAGACTGCTTGTTTTCCTCTTCCCTCCTCATCCCTTTTTCCTTTTATGCCTTGCCTTTTAGTTTGCAAGCCTGTGGGTGCAGATCGTCTTGTTTGTTATTGATCTCATGTTAAGATACTCTGATAGCCTTTTTGGCTGGAGAGAGGGGTAAAAATAATAAATACATTTGTGCTAGGCTAGATTTACACTACTGCTTTATAGCAGTATTGCACTGATAACTGTTGGAGCCCAGTCCACATTTCATATACTGCTTTCAGAGTGTTATTTCCTGCTTTTCATTCCACATTTGTAATGATTTGACACGAGGTGTAGGTCTGGCCCTTGTGGAAAGTGCTTCTACCTGTTCAAGACAGCAGCCAGTTTTTACCCATTTTTACCTACTGCATCCCTCTACACCAGAGGGTCCCCCAACTCTCAGGAACAGCTTGTTGGGGGGGGGCACAGGGAAATGCAGTGGGTAAGGTGATCAAAAAAGATTGAATTCCCTGCCTTGTGAGAGAGAAAAGTTGTTCTGTTAGGACAAAGCCACCACCACATACAACCTCATGTCTGTAGGCTATGTTACAATCTTAGCTTCAGTGAGTGGCAGAGACTGGGGCCAATGGATGCAATCCCAATTCCCTCTCTGCTCATTGATTCTACATCTGATTGGTCTGCGAAAACCCTGTATACTGTTAGTGCTTGAGAGATCACTTATTCTGTGAACAGTTAGCATTGTAACGTTGGTATGCAGGTATAACAGGGCGAACACAGGTATCGTCACATTTATAGACTATGTATGTGATATCAGTGGAGGCTGGTGGCTTGTATTTCAGTGGGGTGGTGAATTCACTGTGAGTGCCAGTCAGAACCCTAAAGGATCTATCCAAGGTGCTAAACCCCCTTAGAGTTCTGACTGGTTCTGACTGACGCCCACGGATTCACCGCCCCATGGAAATCAGAGTCACCAGCCTCCACATAGGGTTCCTTCCGCCTCACACAAAGAAGCCTCCAGGATGTCATCTTCTGTGCCGCCACAGCCTCAACCACTAGGCCTAGACGCACCCCACCCCCCTCAGGCTAAGCACCACCACTTAAAGACCTGAGGAAAGGGTAAAAGAATCACAACCTTTCCCTTAGAGCCAAAGGTTTTTTTTTTAAAGGTTCTCCTGTGAATATACTGGGCCAAAGGTTTAATGTAATTTGTGTATTATTTATGAACCGATAGAGCCAAGGTGACGCGTGTTTTATGGTACCAAAATAAAGAAAATGTTTATTGTCATTTACAGTTCTTAGTTTCTTCAAATTCAATTTCAATCCTGCCTATTCTTAATAATTCAAGTAATAACAATCTTGATACTAATAATCCTAAATCCCTACAATCTTATATCCATTCCTTTCTCCCACACTCCTATCACACTACCTCGTTCTTAGCCATTCCCTCTCCTTTTCTGGCACAGCCATAATGGGATTGAAAGCATTCACTACCTGCAGTTTGTCATGCCCAAGCCTAGCCACAATGACCTTGTTCAGATGATATGCTAAGCCACCATGGTTAAGCATTTTGAGCTAAACATTATGACTTGGCATATCATGTGAACCATGACATAGTGTGTCGTGTGAACCATTCCTAAACGTTGTAGCTATATAAACACACTCACTAACCGTTTGCAGCAAAAGGGTTAGCAGCCTAACCATGGCTTAGCATGTTGTCTGAACAGGCCCACTGTGGTTAGTCTTAAATACCATTTATTGCAACCTTGCACAAAGCTGGTGTCCTCCAGATGTGTTGAACCATTCATTCATTTATTCATTCATTCAAAGCATTTCTATCCTGCTCTTCAGTCAAAAGACTCCCAGAGTGGCTTACGAGACTCCACAATCACACAGTCCCTGCCCTCAGGCTCACAAGGTAAAAAGACATGAGACACAAAGAAAGGGATTGGGAGGAAGGAAAGGGGAAAGCAAGAGGTGATGCTCGATTCATTTGCCCAGATAGATGGGAATATGGCCTTTATCACACCTACCATTTCCCCCCCGGATTGCTTCTGCGGGTTCTCCCTCTGTTTCCTATGCGAATCTAGCGTTTTGAATCACACGTGGTTGGGACTGCTGCGATACCTCAGCCTGGCCTGTTGGAACTTGCCTGAAATGGACTTTCCCGCTCAAGGTTAAATCGAAACGGAAACAAAAAATGGAGCACTCAGGGCGCGAGAGCAGCATGAGGAGGACGATGTCATGCGAGTCCCACGCTGAAGAACTGGATCAAAGTCACGGCGGGTGTGCTTAAAACCGCCCGTGTGATAAAGGTTTACATCTGTGTGCAGTACAGCTACTGTCCTTCTGCGCTGGCTGTTTTTTTACTGGCCTCTTCCACTTTTCTTTCTTCTCTTCTACAGTTTCTCTTCTTTTGAGCTCAAGACAAATGTCTTTCTCCCCCCCCCCCCTCCTCAGGGCAAGATGTCAATGGTCAGGAAAGCTGGAAGTTGTACTCCCAAACATCTGGAGGGCATCAGGTTGGGAATGGCTGTTTTATTGACACAAGCCTCTGGTGTGTTATAAAGTTTGCTTGTTTCCTCACCCCCTCGTTAAAATTAACCACAGTTTAGGGTTCAAGACATAATGCAAAACCATAGTTAATTGAAAATTGAAGCGAAAGCTTCTGATCTCCCTTTGCAGCTGTTGCAGCTGTTGCAGAGGAGGGGAGAATGGAGGGTGCGCATGAGCTTGAGGCTCATGCACATAACACAAAACCATGGTTTAGCATGATGTCCAAACAAGAACACAGAAAACTTAACTGTGGACTGCAGAGAACTGCAAACTCTGGATAATGTGACTGAAGGTGCTGTGGATTTCTTGGCCATCAACAATTCTGTATCTTACTTAGCACTGTGGCAATTTTTTTGACCTATTTATTTTCGACCATTCATTGGGGAGCACAGGCAAAAAGAAACAACACCCCAAAATGGTGTAAAGGAGTGGAAATTTGAGAGAAATTTCTCTGGGTGCAGGGCTTCCGTGCTTACCGGACCGGTAGGAGGTGGCAGAGAGCTGTGTGTGCTTTTTCCTTTGCCATCCCCCCTCCCCCACCTCTCTTAGGGGTTTCCAGTGCTGCTGCCTGCTGAAAGATATTTTGGTTTTGCTTTGTTGTTCTTAACAGTCTTTTTAATAACAGCAACACTGAGAAGGTAGCCATAATGGAAAGCCCCAAGGGAGGAAGTCCTGGCTAAATCCTCTAGGGGGTTTTCCAAGATGCTCAAGCATCCGGAGAGGCAGCAGGGACAGAACCCGGAGGAAATGGTAAAAGGAAGAGTACATACATCCCTCAGTCACCTCCTTACAGTAAAGTAAGCACTGAAGCCCTGCACCCTGAGAGATTTCTCCAATATTCTCAACATCCTAATGAAAGAGGCAGAAAAATGACTGCCTCTTTCGCAGGGAAACTGAGAGGCTGCGAAAGAGCAGGGTCCCCCCCCCCCAATTTTATGACTTTTCGATAGTTATAGCGTGTTGACTTCTTCTTCCTCTTCCTCTTCTTCTTCTTCCTCTTCTTCCTCCTCCTCCTCCTCCTCCTCCTCCTCCTCCTCCTCCTCCTCCTCCTCCTCTTCTTCTTCTTCTTCTTCTTCTTCTTCTTCTCTCCTGTCTTCAGTTTTCCTATCACTGATACTTTGAGTAGCTGTGATGGGAAGCCACAGGCATTTTCAGTAGGAATCGCAGGTGTAGACCAGACCTGTCTCCAGTAGGTTTTTCTTTCTATTCTTTCTTTTTTCAGCTTCTGCAGTCTCCTCTTTCCAGATTTCTATACAATTGCTTTTGACTGCCGTTGTTGTTGTTGTTGTTATGCATTCAAATGCACACGACACTATACAGTGACATAACAAAAAAGTCAGTCTGCTCCCCTGAGGAGTTGTCAACATCAATTCTATGCAGAGCAGAAGAAAAATGAAAGGTACCAGTAAAAAGAGAAACTACACCAGGGTTAGCCAAAGTGGTGCCCACAGGACACCTTCCTTGGTACTCACCAAAGTGTGCCACCTTTTAAAAAAAATGCTAACCCATTTTCTTGCCGGCAGCTGGGATCATTTTAAAGCAAATTGAGGGCCTCTAGCAGCTACCACCTTCATTTCTTATGAATGCCTCTAGGCTACATTATGTCTAGCCTTTGTGACTAGCCATGCTTCCCATGGCAGCCATTTTGTGATAGTGCCCAGGACAGTTTCTCAAATTTCCATGGGCCAAAACAAGATTACCTACCCCTGAAGTACGCATAAGTAGGCTTCATTCCAATTACACACCATGGCCATGCTGATGGGGATGATGGGACTTCTAGTCCTAATCCATCTGGAAGGCATCGGGTCAGGGAAGGCTTAAGATAGTGGGTCTAGGCTAATAAAAGTGTGGTTTCCTTAAGGCGTTAGAGGCTGCGGTGAGATTTAAACCAGGGGCTTCTTAGCTTATGCTCTTCATTGCAAATGCAGTTCCCTCTGATCAGCTCCTACCTGCTCCTCTAGCTGTTGCTTGCAACGCAGGGGTGTATGTTTGCACTGACACGCCTACCGTCATTTCCTGTGTGAAGCAAGGGAGCAGTGCAGTTTGGGCCTGCTAGCCTCTGAAACAAGTAGGGGTCGCCTTGCTAGAGCTCTTAGCTGCCATTAGGTTGCACGCTGTTAGGAACCGCAGGTCTATGCCGCCTTTAATGTCAGGAAGGATGCAGGAAGCTGCCAAGAAATGTCAATCCATTGTTCCATCTATTGTGCCCCAGTTCTCTGAGCGATGGAAACTCCAGGGGGTGCAGTGCCACCCAGGCTTGGTTTCCTTTGGAATGAGATCACAGGCATGTTGCGATATTGGCATTGTATTACAGGGATAATGTTTGAACCTAGGTGGAGGTTCACAGCTTCAAGCGCTCCAGCCGGTGTGCTCAAAGGTCACAGCTCCTCCATCAAATGTCTAGGGTGGGAGCAGCCAGCACCTTCAGAGCTCCTCAAATCCCCAGTCTCTTCTTTCCACAGGCTGACTCTCTCTGCCAGGCCTAGATTACCGCATTCCGCAGGGGAGGGCAGCCTCTGGCCCACAGGCTTGATCCAGCTTCCCTGGAGGACTCCCGCTGTTATCTCCAATGTCAGCAGGGAATGTCAGTGGGCAAAGCATTTGGGACTCAGCCAGCAGCTGGAGGAGCAGCTCAGTCACAGATGCTTCACCCATGTCCTCAAGCCATGGTGGAAGCTGCCATATGAGCACAACCACTCGGCTGAACCAGCGGCTGCAGGAGTGGTCCTCCAGCCACCGGCTCGGCTGCAGTGGCTTTGCCTGCCCCACATTCCCTCTCCAATGGGAGAATGCACAGGGAGGTGAAGGAGCTTTGATGTGTGCAAGCCTTCTTCAATGACTAGTCTTCTGACGTGCCCTCCAGGGATCGAAAGCTTCATCTGCCCTTTGTCCTCTTGCAGTTGGAGAGGATACAGGCAGGCGAAGTAGAATTACTGCCTGTGGGACCGCCAGGTTTTGGACACACTGGGAGGGTTGTTGTTTTGCCACATCCACCAGGGATCAAACGTGGTCATACCCTTTTGATGCCAGGGTGTGTGGCCACGTTCAGCCCCACCAAGGTGGGGGTCATCAGGTCCCCCATCCAATTTTGGTTGCCCCCCCCCCCACCTTAGGAGAGGGGGAGAATGTGAAAAAGAAAATGTACCCCTTTCCAGAACAATCATGGACCAATGTTAAAGCCAGCTAATCTTTTAACAAAGGGGAAATACTTAGCTGCTTTGCCAGGGCCATCAAGTTTATCTCCAGTCATCCTACTGGCTTGACCAGTTTGGCAGACCCCACTTTTACAGTCAAGAATGCCACAATGCTGGAAAGAACCACCAAGAGATCATTTAGTCCAAACCTCTATCTTGTCACATTATTTTAACCCACAGAAGGAGACTTCAGATTAGAGAACATTCCAGTTACCTTTGCTGGCTCCTCCCCTTGCCACACCTCTTCCTCTCAGCCGTTTATTTCCCCTCTCAGTACAAATATTCTTAAAGGGATAATCATACCTTCTCAGCAGGAATGGGGAACATGCAGCCTTCCAAATTTAATTGGACTGCAAATCCCCTCAGTCCCCACCATTTCCTATGCTGTCTAAGGCTGATGGGAGTTGTAGTCCAACAACATCTGGAGCTCCACATGTTCCCTTTCCCTACCTCATAGCCTTCACTACAAAGTTTTAAGGTGGGGACATTCAACTCACCACACTCTCGTGGCTTCAGACCACTGCATAGCACTCTTATTCATTTATGACATTGTGACGCCCCCCACCCATTGCCAAAGCTACCTGAGCAGTTCAGAACACAAGCCTAAAAATCATAAATCAGAATTGCATCATAAAAAATAATATAAAAATATTGGACAAAATTTTAAAACAGAATAAAGCTAGAATAAAAAACAAAACGAAAGCCAGCACTGATCTTAAAACACACTAACACGTTAAAAAAATAGCCTGGGAAAATAAAAAGGTCTTTACCTGGCACTGAAAAGACAAGGTAGGTAGGGGGAGGACATTTCACAAATGTCTCTGGGGAAGACATTCCACAAATGGGGTGCCACCACTGAAAAGACCCTTTCCTTGGTAACCACCCGCCTCAACTCATTTGACGGGGGCCTCTGAACATTATTATTATTGTTGTTGTTATTGTTATTATTATTATATTATTATTATCATTATTATTTATTACATTTATATACCGCCCCATAGCTGAAGCTCTCTGGGCGGTTTACAAAAATTAAAAGATTGAACACTAAAATGACAATATACAAAAATTAAAACCATAAACATAAAACAGCTGACATTTAAAACATTTTAAACTGTTAAGCCTGGCCACAAAGTCAGTTAAAACCTCAACTTAAGCTGTTAAAATGCCTGGGAGAAAAGAGAAGTTTTGACCTGGTGCCAAAAAGGTAACAGTGTTGGCACCAGGCGGGCCTCATTGGGGAGATCATTCCATAAGCTTAACATTTGGACAGGTATGGGAGGAAACTATCTTGTGCCATACAGATCCTGGGCTGACTGTCAAGAATGAGACAGCAGTCCCTTAGCAGCAGTGCAGGCAGAACATAGGTCCAGCAAAGTCATTGGACTGATTTTAAGGTTTCAGTCTCCAGTAGGATGACAAATCCAAAGCGTGCATTTCGCTTGGGAATATTGGCACTTATCTGGGACTTTCCAAAAATTGAGGGATTTGATTTTAGTGCTCTCGAAAGATTATCTGGACATAGTCACTTTCCTGTTGTTTCTTGTTATTATTTGTGTCGCCAGTTCATGGTTTTACCTTCACTTTCATGTCAACAATGTATTAGGCCTAGAAATCTGCTTTGATGTCCCCAACCACCTTTGCATTTAGGGAGGGGGGGAAAGGAAAGGGGAACCCAATAAAATGCAAATGTTGCAACGCCATTTATGGCTGAGCTATATCTTTGTAGCGCCTTGGAAATCTGCCAGCATTAAATAAAATCCAGTTGGTACCAACTGAAGGGTCCCTGGCAGCAAACCAATATGGCAAATCCTGCAGAATAATGTCTTTTCTCATCAACAGCAACTAAATCTGTTTGCTGGCTGTTGCTGTTGCAAATGCTGGGGAGAGAGAGAGAGAGAGAGAAAGAGAGAGAGAGAAGAAGAAGAAGAAGAAGAAGAAGAAGAAGAAGAAGAAGAAGAAGAAGAAGAAGTGATTGATTTAAAGCTGAAAGCATTACAGGGAGACATCAACAGTTGCACCAAAGACAGAGTCGTGAGGATGTCCAGTGCCTTTCAGTTAGCAAGCCTGGAAACATTTGCTTGTTGATGTGGGAGCTAGTAAATAAGATGGTGCTGATCACAGAGTCAGCACATAATCAAAACACCCAGTAAAATCAATAGGAGTTTCCTTCCTGTAGCCAGCACATGGGGAAACAGAGGAAGAGGGCAGACTGTGTGACGATGGAAGCATTTGTGCTTTGCTCCCAGGTTAATACACACTGTTAAAAAATGCAGATTCATTAAAGAAAGAGAGAGAGAGAGAGAGAGAGAGAGAGAGAGAGAAATCCCCCCTTCACATGCATCAAATATAAACAAATAAGATTCCTTTGCACTGGCTTTATGTAACAAATACTTAACTACTTAAAAAGAAAAAGAAAGATTCACACAGTTCAACTAATGTAATGGCTGCTGTAGAGCACATAGTCCCATGCTCCCTGATATGTGGATTTGACACATGGTGGGATCCCAGCCTTGTGTACACTCTCACCACACATTGAACATCATGCATTCTGGTGCATATGAATCCCCATGTGGCTATACTCTTCCCAAGAAATCCATCCCCTCATTGTGGCCAATAGATCAAGAGTACAGCCTGAGCCGTTTCGGGCAGGGGTGAGCCCTAAACCGGAAGCAGACCTGGTTAGTGTTTTCCAGATGTTTTGGACTGCTGACTGGTACATCCCACAAAGATCATATAACACCAGTCTTAAAGGAATTGCGCTGGCTGCCTATATGCTTCCGGTCGGAATTCAAGGTGTTGGTAATGTAATTGAAAGCCCTAAATGGCTTGGGATCTCAATACATGAGGGAGTGCCTCTTCCTATATATGTCTGCCTGAGACTTGAGATCTGTCGGAGGAGCTCTTCTGCACATCCCACCACCATGAGACATATGCTATGGTGGGACATGGCAGAGGGCTTTCTCTGTGGAATGCCCTCCCCTGAGGCCCAACTGGTGTCAGCGCTGACTTCATTTCGACTCCAAGTAAAGACATGGCTTTTTAACAAGCCTTTGATGGCTAAATTCACCAAGCCTGCACATTGTTTTAAGTGTTTTAATTGGTTTTTACTGCTTTGAACTTCCATACTGGTTTTGTCTTGATTAATGGTTTAATTTGTTTTCAGCTGTGTATTTTTATTGTTTTTATATTGTTTGCATAATTTTATCTTACACCCTGAGATCCCAGTGATATAGGGTAGGATACAAATGTTTTCATAAATAAATAAATAAATTTTAATAACTAATTTTCAGTGCCAAAAAATAACAATGGAAGGTGTTAGCTGTGCCCTGCCTCAGCCCCAGGTTTGATGATTTCTACATATGAAATAAATGTTAGGTACAAATGATATTAACTCACACTGTGATGCTAATTATTTGCTTTTCAGGAAAGGGAAAGAGACTGAAGCAAGCCAAGGAAGAAGCCACAGCAGAGATAGACCACTACAGGCTCCAAAGGGAAAAGGATTTCAGGCACAAGCAGTCCAATGTAAGTCAGGATACAAAGGGGAGATTGGATAAACCAGCCATTCCCAGCCTGGGGTCCTCAAAATGTTTTGGGCTACAACTTCCATAATCACTTACCAGGCTGATGGGAGTTGTAATTCAAAACAACTGGAGGGCACCAGGTTACCGACCCCTGATCTAAGAGGTGCTTCACAGAGTTACATGGCTGAGGAATGTTTCTACGTTGTGTGGATTGAACAGGTAACATCATTGTTTGCTAGCTAAAGGCAGAGATTTATGGCTGTCCTTATCAAGTGTTGAGGCCAAGCCAGAGAAACTCCAGCTGGGACTTCTCAGTTGGCTGGAGTTGAATAATACAGTCCTGGAGTCACAGAGTAGGGCTTCAAGAGGCAGGCAGAGTTGGGATTGCAGTCCAAGGAGTCTAGGTTCACCAGGGAGTCCAAACACATAGAGAGCTGGATGGGCCAAACACTGAGGGTTGCACATTATTTCCAGAGTCATCCCTGGGCTGCTCAGAGCCTTTTAAGCCTTAACAACCTGACACCAGGTGCTGGAAATCAGCCGTGTAGCTTCCGAGCCCTGGCAGCCTGCTGACACAGATCCATAGGCATGCACAGCATGTTTCATTAGGGAGTGCACCCAGGGATTATTATTATTATTTCTTAAAAGTGAACATTTATTGAATACTCAATCATAACAGACATTTATAAATTCATTTATTTATTAAACACTGTAGACACTGATGCCATACTCCGCGTTCGGCTTACCTGACTATGGGAGGGCCCTTGCAGTTGTGTTGGGGGGGCTGGGTAAGGAGAGTCTCCTCAAGCCCCAGCATTGGTGGAGCACTGTGGTGACACTGGGGTTTACGAGGTAATATTCAGGGGCCCTCCTCCTTGCCTCTTTGAAGCATGGCTCCCAGCAGAAAGACTCCCAGCAGAGCAATTCATTTTTGCTCCTGCTGCTGGGAGTAATGGTGCTTTCTCAGAGGCAGCGGTTCTTTGATGTGGTGGCAGAGTAGCCAGAGGGCAGTCAGAGGACCATTCCCGCTATGTCCGGATCCCCCTCTGGATGCCTACTCAAACGCCCCCTCAATTCCATGCTTATTGCTTGAGAAATTAGGGTGTGCCTTGGCACACCTAGCACACCCCTTGTGCACTGATTCCTCACTCCCATGAACCTGCGCTCAGCTGGGATTGGGGAAGCCTCGTGATCCCCTTCAACCCTGTCAGACTCTGCTAGAGGGCTTCAGCCGGGTCTTTCCAGCCCCCTGAAAGTAAGGGGTCTTGTCCTACTTTGCTGCTAGTCCCTTCCCCAGGATCTGCTGGAGCTTGCACTTCCCCTTTGTCCTCTGATGATGAGGACCCTAGGGGAGGCCTGACAGGTAGCATGTAGCCAAATTCTGCAGTGCATGGATCTCTGTACATAGGCCCGATTCCCACAATCCTTCCCTCTCAAATGGCCAATTTCCACTCATGCAAACACAGATTCTTTCCATGTGTTGGTGGAGGTGATAAGCGTACCCACACATAACACAGGGGGTGGGCATTCTTTTTGAGTCACTGGACACATTTAAAAATTTGAGAGATTGTCATGGGCACTCTTCACAAAATGAAGGCTATGGGAGGCTAAGCTGTTCATAAAATGGCAGACCACAGAAGATTCATTTCCCAGGAGTAAAAGAAAAGTAACTTTTCCACGGCCCTTTCCACACTAGGCGTTTTGCCTGGGATAGCCCCTGGGTGTTCCCTATGAGTCCAAATGATGCACAGGGAGTCTCAGGGGAAAGGGTTGGCCACAGGATCTTCCAGGGATAAGGTAACCCTGGAAAAGCCCAATTTTTCTGCGGTCCTGGGAAGTTCCTGGGACCGCAGAAGATGTGACCGCTCGTCCCAGGTGCTGCTGCGCTTACGCACGAGCAAACTGAGCACGGAGCTGCACCACACGGCTCCATGCCCAGCAGGGGAGAGGGTGGCACCAGTTTCACCACCCCCAGGAGGGTAGAGAGGGGAGTGGAGGCGCGTGTGTATGTTTGATTTTTTTTAAGACTTACCTTTTGCGGAGGAGTGCTCCTGCGCTCTTTCCGTGATAAAAAAAATGGCGGCCGCAATTTGCAACGGCCCGGGAGGAACCTGGGCCGTCACACAATGATGTGCATATTAGGGCGACGAACCCGGAAGCAGGCACTTCCGGGTTCGCCGCCCCTCCAGCCCGCTACACCCCTCTGGTGTAGAAGGGCCCCTAGAACCTAAGTAGAAGGCAGAAGTAGGGTCTGAGCTCCAAAGCACAAAAACACTCTTTTGAACCCAAATAAAGACAGTGCTGGAGGGCAGCGCTTTGTTTTACGGCATGCCACCCTCCCAGTTAAAAACAAGATGCATTTCTTTTTTTAAAACATCTTTAAAAAATAAACTAAAAATAAGGAGAGGCAAGGAGCCTGGCAGGTGCCAAAAGAGGTGTCCATGAACACATTGGTTCCCACTGGTATCACACTGGAGACCCCAGGCATAAAGTAACATAACCTGAAAGTTCCATGTATAGCCTCATACGCTTGAATGCTAATGTGCAGGACTGGTCCTACCCTTCAGGACTGGTTCTACATACAGATGGCTCTCAGTGAAATAATCCATATACCAGGAATGCATGCCGGAAGCACAAATTCCCTTCTTTTTTTATATAGAAAGAGAAGGGGGCAAACTGTTTGATCTGAGTGGCTAACATTGCTGTCTTTAATATATATATAAAAAATCTACAAGTTTCTTGAAACTACCTGTTCTCTGAAATTATGCTGGCCCAATTCAACTCCTGTTGCACACAATTGGTTGTGCTTAATAACTGTCCACAGCAAATAGAGATGCACATCCCAATGCACATCAAAAGTTGCGATCTGCCGGTTCCACTGGGTGAAGCCCATGTGAGCCTTGTGATATGGAGTTCCCTTGCTGGATCTGGGCAATACTTTTGTAGTGTTTCGTTGCCATAATTAAATTTTGAAAATATTGAAGGGCAGTTATCGTAACTGTTGTAAATTTTCTCCCGCCCCCATTTGAAACTGGAAAATAAGCACCATTGATAGGTAGAGCTGAACCTGTGCAATTTGGATATCATGCTAAACCATGGCTTAGTGCATGGAGGTGGTGCTGGGGACCCCTTTTGGCCTGAGGACCAAATTCAATTTTGGAGAAGCTCGTGGGACCGCATGCCAGAGGTGGGCAGGGCTGAAGGCCAAAAGAACAGGGCAAAAGGTAGCAGGGCATGAAGGGCAGGTCAAAATTACAAAACATACCAGTATATTGTAGCTTAAACTTCTCGCTTCCAAAAAGTAACCTTTAGGAGAGGCATTTAAATCATTGTAATGGGGGGGGGGGGGGACTGCACAAAGTCTGGGAAGCCATCAAATGATTTGTGGTTGAGGGAAAGGGGGTAGAGCCAGAGGAAGGGGGTGGCTATCTGGGGAACCTGGAAGAGCTAGTAGGGACCCCACAGGGGATAGATTTGGTCCCCTGGCCCAAAGTTCTCCACCCCTGGTTTAGCACCATGGCATCAAACGTATTGGGCTCGTGCTTTAATCCCTCCCGCTCCCTCCTCTACTATAGCCACAAGGAGTTGATCAGAAGCATCAGCTAACCATGGTTTGTCTTATGTCCAAACTCGGACAAGCTAACTGCAGCGCAGTTAGTTGAAAATGAAAGCAAAGTTGGCCACACTGGAAAAGGAGATGGTGGGGGGGGAAGCAGAGTAATGGCGAGCAGACTTGTGCTGTTTAATGCTAAGCTACAGCACAGCATTATGTTCTAATGAGGCCAGTGTTTTACACGTGATAACACTGATGAATTCCTGAACATCTACGGTTGTTCTTGTTGGTCACATCTGGATCTTGAAAACTTTCTTTGCAAAAACAGAAGACCAATGAGTCATGAAACGGATGAAGAGGGCTGCATACATACTTAGCAGCAATCAGTCACTATTCCCCAGTATTTTATTTAGATTTCTGTTGTGGAAATAGCATTTACGTTGGAGAGGGTGGATGCGCCTAAAGGAAGCAGCAAACCAAAGGCCAGGAGTCACCGCTTTGGAATGCATGCATCTGTTTAGAATATCACCTTGCTCAAATGTTCGGCTTGTGTAGAAATAAGATTTAATTAAATGGCCAGTCTATATTGTTTCCGCCACAACCTGTCAAATATTTAGTCAGATTAAAACAAAAACTCATGAGACCCCATCCTTGCACATGCTGCCCAGGCGACTTAATGTTGAGTATGGACATAATGGGCATAATGTCGGCACAGCACTTTTTTAAGCAAATGAACCTGATTTGCACTTCCTGGATGAATGTGCGCATTTGGAACACAATTTTCCTTCAGTTTTTCCAAAATTCTCCAAATATTGTAATACAGTTGTTTTCTTTACAGATGTAATGAAATGCATACAAAAATGTGTATTTTATGAAAAATAATTCAAAAATAATGTGAATGTTCATGAGTTTTTTTATTTAAAAAAAATCACAGATTGATGTGGAAACAGGATGGATTAGACTGATGAACACATGTGAAACTCACATGGTCTAGAAACAGATTGATCAATCCATCTGCCTTGTGTAGCAACCATTAGGGCACAGAAGGTCTTAAAAGGCATCTCAGCTAATGTAACCAAGCATGTGCATTTCTGTTTTGCTCAAAGGATATGCCTTGTTTTGCCTCTGTAGGTAATGGGCTCTCAAGGTAACCTATCACTGAAGGTAGAGGACGACACTGCAGCAAAGATCCGAGACCTCACTAGTAACTATCATCACAACATGGAGGGCATGACTGGACATCTCTTGGACAAGGTGTATACCATTAATCCTGAAATCCACTCAAATTTTGCATATACAATTTAAATCCTTTTATGGAAATGTTTCAGGAGGAACGATAACAGCCCAACTATTCGGCAGACTGAGGTAGCTTGATTCAGGTGGCAGCTTTGGGGGTACTATTCAATGGGAGCATATTGTCAATATATATATATATATATATATATATATATATATATATATATATATTATCACCAGCGAAGATTGGACAGGAGCCATTTGGATTTTCTGCCTCCGACACCAAAACTGTCACGAGCTGTCTTTGAGCAGAAGGCATTATTTTCACAAATTGGTTGTTTCTCTGTATTTCACTATGTGGTATAATCACAAAGCCAAAGGCACGTAGATGTTCATAAGATTTGTGACGTGACCAGCTCTTATAAGATTTCACACAGCCATTTGGCAATATGGATTCCCACCACCACCACTTTCCTTTTTCCCTACTTTTTTGGTAGCAAAGAATGTATCACTTAAATATGGGCAAAGGGAGAATAAAGTATTGCTTGACATCAGCAGCTTTTTAGTGGGTGTCTTCTACTTCTTTTCTTATGTTCTGTACTTCTTAAAAAGTGTTCTGTTCATATGACTTGGCCCGTTGCAGGAAATCTGTTTGTCACAATATGTGAAGTGTTTAAAATAACCAAGTATGTAATAAATAATATAGATATATTATTGGATCTAAAATTAAAGCACTTGTCTCTAGCGTGGTACATGTGGAGAAACAACAATTATACACACTTAGGTAACTTTACAGACCAGGCATAATTATACCAAGAAATTCTTACAGTGCAATCCTGTACATGTGTACTCAGAGGTAAGCAGCACTGAGTTCAATGGGATTCACTCCCAAGTAAGTGTGTATGGCATCACACCCTAAGATAATTTAGGATCCAAGGCAATGAGAGTAAACCAGGGTACATATTTGCGAGCTAATATATTTTTAGTAAAGAAAAAAAATTAAACCAGGTTGGGTTTTTTTAGGTTTTTAATAAATGATAATTCTTATGATTAATTTAGCAGTTTGATTTCCATGCACAGATGGCTATGGAACTCTGTCTAGATCCGTGGATTTCCAGTGATATTTTTTAACAATACATTTTTAATAGGGTTACTTATAAACAAGTAAGTGTCATTTTGATAACATTTTCAGCAACATACTCACCTGCTCCCAAATTTTCCAACACTCGCAGTTTGACTTGAAGCACTCCAGTGATGTTGGTAAACCATCCATTTTTTTTAAAAAAAAACAAAGGTCATCTTAATATCAAGTTAAACATCAGGGTGCAATTTCAGGTTTTTGATTTTGCACAACCTTTCCTTTGAAAGGAAGCTTCTATGACAATGACTTTTCATCACTGGAATTGTCCAAGCTATGGAACTAAAGTGGGACACCTAGGGATGTTATGAGCATCCGCTTGGGTCTGTGAGGACAGTGGACGCCCCTGCATCTGGCCCTCACGGACCCAAGCAGATGCACCCAGCGTTAGGACAGAACCGTGCCCGAGTGCTCGCGAGCCCCTGAGAGCGCTCAGGTGTGGGTCCTCCCTAGCTTCTGCGATTGCGCCCTTTCCCCCTCTGCATAATGTCAGCCCAGATTAATACACTTGTGTATTAGCAAGTGCTAATAGGGCCTTTAAGGCCCCCACTGGCATGGAGGGGGGTTAGAAACACATGGTTTCCCAAAGGCTGGGGAAACTGCATATATCTCTGGTGAAATTTCATATTTCCCCCTCTGCGTGAATGGCGGCCACCATTAGCGTGGAGGAGGGAAATACGTAATTTCCTCAGCCTTTGGGAAATTGTGCATTCCCCCCTGCCAATGGGGGCTTTAAAGGCCCTATTAACACTTGCATTAATAGGGCCATTAAGACCACTATTGGTGGCGGGAATTGCACACTTCCCCCCCTGCACACTACTGGCAGTTGCCATTAGTGTGGAGGGGGGAAATACCCGCTTTCCATCGGCTCCAGAAAGCACACTTTCCCCCCTGCACCGATGGTTAATGCAAGGGTACCCCCGTTAACACAAGGATACCTCCATTAATGCAACGGTACCCATTGGCATAGGGGGGCACATTTTCCAGAGACCCTGGAAAGTGGGCATTTCCCCTGCCACATTAATGGCAGCCACCATTACCCAAGTAGGGAAAGGGCCAAAGCCAGGGGAGGTGGCTGCCGAGCGCTCATTAACCTCATGCGCACTCGGCAGGGGTTTGCAGGGCCCGATTCATAAGGGGCGGGCTGCAGGGCAAGCACTCCCCGAGCCCGCCCACCACTAGCTTTGTCATCCTGCACTACAGCGTCCAACCACAGGTTTTTCCAGATTTATTCTTTGGCATTCATTCAGAAAGTGCCTAGAATTGCAAGGAGCTGTACAGCAGCACCAACCCATCTCACCATCTTAGGGAGAAAAGGAAGGGGAAAAGAGGGGCATTTGGGATACTGCTGCCAGCAGAACTGGGGTAATCTTGCAGACTAGGTAATTAATTATGTCACAAATTTCTTAGAGCCACACATGCCACACAAGGAGAATATTATGTCCAAGGTTATTTCCCCAAGAAGTCAGTGGTCCTACAGCGGTCGCTTAGGCATCAGAAAAATTGAGAACAAAAGAGGACCAATTTGCATAACTTTTGCATATGCTAATTTGTATGTAGAAACGTCCATTTAGAAATAAGTATTGTAATTTAACTAGAACTACAGTACACCTGACCATTGTGGGGAAGGCTGTAAACAGTCGCCCTGTGAGTTTGCTCAGTCAGCTGTTATCCAGGTGCTAACGCTTGCTGAGCAACTTCAAGGCTTCAGCCTCCCCTCCCCTTCTTATGGTTCTTTATCTTTGAACAGGCTTTGGCCTGGACAGCAGTTCAAACAATGGACACCTAGTTCTGGTCCAGTTTATGAAAACAACAGCTGTTTTATTGGTCAACTACTGATCACACAATGGCAGGCCTCTCTCTTTGTAACTCTTCTCACCAGCTTCTCCTCTGAATAAACATACACACAGAAGCTTTCAGGCTTCCAGAACTCTCTCTGGCCTGATGTCCACATGGCCTACTTTACAGAGTAGGCCGTATGGACTCTTCTGGTCCTCTGTTTGAAGGGCTGCATAGTCCAAATCTGGTTTAAAGATAAAGAACCATAAAGAGGGAGAACAGAGTATTTTAATTTGGTTGTCAGCAGCACCAGGATATCAGACTCAACATGCACAACAGGTCACCTCTGGTCACCTTCCTACCATAGTGAGATGTATTGGCTGGGCTCACACAGCATGACATCCCACAGTCAAAGTTGAGTAAGGGATGAGTGTTGCCACTGAACTGTGGGTTGTTCTTGAAACATCACTTGCTACATTGTGTGAACCCAGTTGTGCTAACAAACCATGGTTCAACTACAACCCACAGTTTAATGATAACCCACACTCAACCTTGAGTGTGGTTTGTCGTGTTGTGTGAACCTAGTCAGTGTCTTTCTATTAAAATTATACTAATTATTTTAAATTTGCATGTCTGCATATAAATTAGCATATGCAAATTTTGTGTAAACCAGTGTGATTTTTTTTTTGTTTTGGCAAGGAGAAGTGGCCACCCTATTCTCATTCACATCCCTACCACTTGGGGCTGCCTTTAGAGATGCATCAGCATACTTTGAGTTTACGTTACTGGCATACTTTATGATAAGAATTATTCACATAGGGATCACTATTATTTTTGTAAGTATTCTTTTTCAAAATCAGAATGAGAAAGACCTAAGATATTAAGGTACAATTAACCATGGATAAAATATATCTATACAAAGGGAGGAACTAAAGTGTTCGTGTAAACATCTAGGCCTTTCTAAAGGAATCCGTACCAGACTGAGACTGTCGTACGTCAATTCGGTGAACACATTTCCTTGCAATGTAGGGAAACTGTGAGGCTGTCGGAGAAAATCTGGGAGGGTGGGGACTGTTTTGGTTGCAGCTCAAGCTCAAGTCAAAAGAAGTTGATGGCATGCCCACCATGGCAGGGAGAATGGTGAATCAGATTCAGGTGCGCAAAGAAAAAGGAATCCTGGTTGAAAGGACTTACAAGGCTTGTATGGTATGTGTGACTTAGACTAGAAACAGGCAGGAAGAGACAGACAGAAGGAAGAAGAGTTTGAGACAAGAGGAGCCTGATTGGGTCAGAGCAAAGGTCCACTGAGTCTACCATCCTGCTTCCAATCATGGCAGCCCTTGGGAAGGGCAAGAGCCAGGCCCTGTACTTACACTCCAGCAACTGCTGTTCAGTTGCAAACTGCCTTTCAACCTAGAAGTGCTGCACAGACACATTCAGAGCACCAAGAGGCCAGAATAAGGAAAAGTGGGGAGCGTTTCCCCACAGTATGCCTAGGGTGTGTTTTGTTTTCAGTTGCAGAGACAGCCTAGGCTCTGCAACTGAAAAGGAGGACAGGGCTCATGTAACTTTAACAGTTGTAGAGAAAAGGGAATTTCAGCCAGTGTCATTTGTATGCAATTAGTTCCTGGTGAAATTCCCTCTTCATCACAAAAGTTAAAGTTGCAGGGGCCCTGCCTTCTTTTGTATATGGTCACCTCTAGTATAGTGCCTGCAACTTTAACTGTTGTGATGAAGAGGGATTTCACCAGGAACTAATTGCATACAAATGACACTGGCTGAAATTCCCTTTTCTCTACAACTGTTAAAGTTACATGAGCCCTGACCTCCTTTTCATATGGTCAGCCTAGAGACGCTCACTGTTTACTTCATGGTTAAACATGGTTCCATCCAAATCTACTGTATACAAAGGACTGCAGCCTATGAAGAAGGGGCCAAGATGGCTACAGTCTGGCTAAGAAAGGCAATGTTGGCCTACCTTGCAGGACTGAGGCCTCTTGGCTGGGAGAGGGAGAATTCTGATAATTAAGGGTTACAAGCCAGTGCTGCTGGTTCCCAGCAACTGCACCTGGACTCTTATCTTTAGAGGCCCAGGCGCCAAAATCAGCTTTAATTGGAAATGGACAGCGAAAGTTTCAGCTGTGGGAAAGTGCAGCTCAAAGGGAGGGGGCTCTAAGAGCTTGTGGGAAGGCTGGGCATTAGTTTCAGCCAGTCAAGGTACCAGCCGACCCAAAAAGGGATATAATGGTATCACAACAGGGTGGAAGCCATCTTCTCCTGGACCAGGTGCTTGGACGAAGGGATCCTTGGCCAGCGAGGTGACGGCCTGGGATTAGATAGATTTATTGTTTTAGTGTCTGGTTCATTCCATGGAAAGACTTGTCACCTTTGGGTGTGATTTAGAGTGGGTTAATTGGTTTATTGTGCTGCTAAACTCTACCTCACGCCTCACTCTATCCCCCCCATCCCCCTCAACCCCTCTCTTCATACCTTGCTTGTATTTTAATGGCTTACGCTTACTGTCTGACTGAAGCCCTACATGGATTTTAAGATTTCAATAAACTGTTTCAGTCCTTAACGTGTGTGGTTGTTTTTGAAGGCTGGCTTAGGGCCATTTAGCATTGGGCTAGGGAGGTGGGCTAGGGGAAACATGGACAGTGAGTCTTAAGCCTACCTTGTAGGGAGGTGAGGTGAGCCCTGCTTTCCTTCACACAGCCTTACTACAATCAGTGCAAAACTACAAACTGCTCCCACCTGCTTCAATGCAGCAAAGTGATCTGGAAGATCAAAAGAAGTGTCAACATGCACAGCTTCTGTATATCAGTGGGTGCAGCGTAAGCAGCTTCTTGCTCAGTGACAAAGGAACCCGCACATTCTTGTTTTGTATATACTTGGCCAAACAAAACGAGATGGATTTATAACACATGAGCATTCCACACCCACCCACATTTCAGCAACACTTTAGTTCTTCAGTGCCTCTGTGTAAAAACTGTGGCACATATTTTCCAGTTTCCTGCCATTACCACGGTAGCCTGTCCTTATTTACAGTCCACTGTTCCTCATTCTAAGACAAGAAAGGAGCATCTCAAGTTGTTGCATTGAGAAAGAGATGATCATTCATGGTGAACACATGACTATGGCAAAGTTCTTGGAATTCAGTGGCTGAATTCAGACAACACAATAAGTAACTGGGGGGGGGGGGGTGGAAACAATCCTCAGTTGTATTGACTATCGTGTCATCCGAATGCTGCCATAGTCAACTCAGTGCTGATCCTAAACCACACCACAGTTGATTGTTTATTACCATGTTGTGTGGGAAGTACCCCCTAGATAAACAACTGTAAAGTTCATTATTATCCCACCATTGACTATTGTGTTGTCTGAATTCAGCCAGAATGTAAGACTGGGAGCTAGATATGGAATGTTGTGCTCTCTGGCAAACCTGCTGTCTCTCAGCAGCCCCATTCACTTGTATTGATGATAGCAATAATGGACAAAGACTGGATAGCCCGGGCCATAGCAGGTTTCTGTAAAATAGGGGTGCAGAATTATATTATAGTGTGGGGACTAATTGCCCCAACCAGGCCCTCTACAGGACAGATGATGTCAGCCCCCTCCCCAGTATGATATTTATCCCTTTTCGGAGCACTCCTTCCAGGGGCCATGATTTGGATCTATCTATCTATCTATCTATCTATCTATCTATCTATCTATCTATCTATTGATGGTCTTTCACAAATGCGCAAAAACACAGATTTGGCTACCTAAGGTATGTAGACTTGCCTTGCCTGTTTCCTTGTATGTTTCAGCTGTCAAAGATAAAATGGGAATTATCAGCTCTCCCCCCCCCCCACACTTTTTACAACTCCTTTTTGGAGTAGTTACTGCATTTGCACAAATTTCCCCTCCATTTACTTTCCAGCCTTTACGTTTGTGCAAATATTCCTGAAAGTTTTTTTTTAACCCTTAGGCGGTGACTGAACAGGACAGAACAAATGGGGTGCCAGCACTACTTCCTCTCACCCCCCACCAAAGGGGGCCCCATTCGCTCCATCCCATCTCAGCGTGTGGTGTTTTTTTTTAGAACTGTCAGAGATTTCTGCACATCCACTGCAGTGCAGTAACTGCTCTGAAAAGGAGCCATGAAAGGGGGGAGAGTTAATAATTCCCATTTCTGGACTAGCTGGAGACTCGGGAAGTATTGAAAGGGTGGAGGACACTGACAAGTATCAGTTCAAGAAAGTGAGACGATTACATTGCCAAGAGATATTGTCTCTCCCCCACCCCCCCACCCCACACACACACTTTTGGTGTACTTAGCCCATTTGCCACCACCCCCCACCACATTTTTGGTGCTTCTCAATTGCCTAATGGGTCCCTCCTTTCTCTTCCTATTATTTCTCTCTCAGTCCTTCACATATATGCACAAATTGACCTATAGGCCACCTCACCTTGTCAGTGTCCTTGAATGTTACCTACTCCACTTTCCTGCTCTCTTTGACAGCTGAAACCTACAAGGAAATTGACCCGGCAAGAGTACACAAAAAGTGGCAAAATCACAAAGAGCGGCATGGGCTTTTTTTGCCGCTCTTGCAGAGCGGCTCTGTAGCCACTTAGGACAAGCTATGGTGCCGGGTTCAACAAGCCACCCTGAAAACAGCTATCCTCAACATCCCATGCTGAATGGCCCACACCAGGTTCGGACATCACGATAAGCCATGCTGATACTACCATGGCTCATAAACCACCATGGCAGATCATGACATGCGAACCCAATCATTGTTTGAAGTGGGGAGGGCATCTTAAATATTTTACTTTTCCATTCCCTGTAACAGAAACACCGCACTAGATAACCTCAAACAATGCTTTTCGCTCATGCTTCCCACTGATTTGTGGACAGGATTCCTAGAGTCAATGCACACTGGGAAAGCAGTCATTTCCCCTTCTAACTGGAGCTCTTCGCACCACCCTGGAAGATCTCCCTGATCTTGCAATTCCTAGCATTCCTGAGCCAGAGATGCTGGCTGTGGGATGCTGGGAATTCTGGGACTCTTTTCTATCTAAACATGCATAGAATTCTGCCTTAAGTGATGGGCACAGAACACTGCATGGTTCTTTGCATCTCAACCCAAAATGTGCCCCTGCCTATGAATTAAGGCAGCCAGGCATAAATTGCCGAGGGGGAGGAGGAGGAGGAGGAGGAGGAGGAGGAGGAGGAGGAGGAGGAGGAGGAAAAAGAGGAAAAGTATCACAAAAAAAAAAGAATTCAGAAGAGGACAATGATTTGCATAGGCTATACATATGCACAGATTGATAGATACATGATAGATGATAGATAGATAGATAGATAGATGATAGATTAGATAGATAGATAGATAGATAGATAGATAGATATAGAAGATATAGACAGATGATTACTAGAATAGATAGATAGATAGATAGATAGATAGATAGATAGATGATAGATAGATAGATGATATAGACATAATTACTAGATTAGATAGATGAGAGAGAGAGAGAAGATATAGACAGATGATTACTAGATTAGATAGATGATAGATAGAGGATAGATGATTGATTGATAGATAGATAGATAGATAGATAGTTAGATGATATATTGATTTATTATAATTCAAATATAAATATAGTACATCACACAATACTGCTAAAGACAATATGACCAGGTGTCCTGTGTGTCTGCATGATCAGCTGGCTGCCCAGGTCTTGATGGGCAACAGTTCTTATGGTTTTTCTTTAAACTAGAATTGGACGGCCTTTCAAACAGAGAACTGATCTCTGTAAAAAAAAAAACCTGGCCAACTGCAACATTGATTATCTACCAATGAAGGTTGCAATGCTATACCTAGTTTCCCTGGAGTAATCCCATTGACCTCACTGGGACTTACTTCTGAGTAGTCACAAATAGGCTTGCACTGCAGATCAGTTAAACATTTACGCCGAACAATAATAGAGATTACACAGCAAATCTGGCTTCACGTTCGTGTGATTAAATATTAAAAGTGCAGAATGTTACATGTCAAGTGCTTTATATTTCACTTTCGATACGGCACCTTAAAAAAAAAAAAAAAAAAGATCCAGCGGGACTTGCCAAAGATGCGGATGTTTTGCTGCTTCTGCGTTTCTCAAGAAGACATGCCAGTCATTGCTTCATGCTTGCATTTAGTTGCTGTTGTTGGAAACAATATTAGGCAAGGCGAGATTGAGATTGAAGCCCAGGCTGCCGAAGCAATTCAGTGTGCCTCCTTAATGACTTCTCCAGTGGTCTTCAAGCAACACATATACAGATCCTTGGTGCTTCTAATAATTGCTAACTACTAATCCAAAGGTATATCCTCTGCCTTTGAAGGCGTTTGCCAAAGGAGGGAGCGCCAATCTCTGCATAATACATTTCTTTCTTGCTTCAAGCCTGTCAACATACATGTTCCCTACCACACCCATGGGTGCCCATGACTTTTTTCCCCCTGGCATTGAATGTGCAGCTAGTATTCACCTGCGACAACATTACACTAGAAGGAGTTAGACTGCTGCACTAGTTTTAGCTCTCATTATGAGCCAATTGAGATGTGACATTTGTCAAAATAAATAGACAGTGTGGGCAAAGAGAGAAAGATGGATCAAGATTGTGGTGTGGGGAGAGGTGGCTTTAACCCTTTGCCCCTTCTGCAGTCCCTTTGCTCCTCGGTAATCAGAAATCCTCCCCACTCCCATTCCTGCTACTGGGACCTCTAAAGCAACTTAATGTCTAATGATTTAGGGCACAATCCTATCAATTAGGCCCTCGATGACAGGGAGACCCCACACTCAGAGTCTTCCAATCATCCAATGCAGGGTGGGAGGAGCTGCGGAGACAATCTTTGCCTACCCGTCATTCCACTCTGCATATTTTGTTAGACGGGCTTTTCAGATTGTCTAGTGAGGGTGCTTTGGAGGGAGAGGGAAGGAGGCTGGAAGAGGCTCTGGATAGCTCGTATCCTGGTCTCTCCAGTCTCCTCCCCTACCTGCCCACTGGAACGCCTCCTTTCCCCCCTCTCTGAGGACATGTTTCTGTCTTTGGAGACAGCCAGTGCGGTTGTTTGTGCAGCAGCTGCAAAGGGTCAGTTGTGGGGTGGAGGGATGGGGCGGATTTCTGATTCCCCTTTCAGAGATTGGAGCGCTGTCTCTGATCTTGGAAGGATTTTACGAGCAATCCTATGGTCCCAGGGATGCTTTCCCAGGAACTCTAGTATTGGTGACTCAAAAACTATCTATCTATCCTTTAAAACAGTTTGAAAACTGAAAAAATAATTTCAAAACTTTGAAACAGCTCTACCAGCAGAAACGGAGAGCAGGCGAGGATCTTAAAAGCAGAGTGGAGAGCTAAGAGATTTCAAGCGCAAATCCTATGTATGTTTAAACAAGAAAAAAAGTCCTACATCTCCCAGCATCCTCAAGCCAGCCATGCTGGCTGGGGAACGCTGGGAGTTTGGGGAATTTTTCTGTCTAAATATGCATAGGAATGCACCCTTAAAATACTGAAAAGCCATACGGCACAAAGACGTCTTAACAGCCCGTCTAAAAGTGAACAGGAGAGTTCAGCTTAGAAGTAGCTTCTCCCACCATTGTCTTTTCCTTTCTTGTCGAGAGCATTTCCAACAGGTGGCAATTAATTTCATTGAGAAATATGTGGCATATACTACGCTGTCCATCTCTTGATTCTCATACTTTCATTCACACACACACACGCACACACTGCACTCCCTTTAGATACAGCTGGGTGCTCTTCTTGAACTGTTCCTCCCCCCCCCCCCCCCAGACAAGTCCCAAGCAGAGCTGAATATTACAATTCGACACTAGATGGCGCTGCGGACTCAGCAAAGTCCCTGGAAAATTCATAAGTGGTGTCAATTTAACCAAAAGAAAAAGCAAGAGTATTTCGGAAATTATACACTGATCTGACATGTTTTGACACGAATCAATTATGTATCTCTATAGTGCCAACTTTCTCTACCCCCACCTTCCCATAGATGCCTGGTAAAAAAATGTCCAATATGCGATAGATTTAGCAGTAAGGACCATCATTGCTGCTATACCTAAAAGGCATCTGTCTGGCTCTGTTCTGGATGGCCTGTGTTGTTTTCTCGCCTTTAGGGCTGTGTTTTAAGTTCTCCTCCCCTTTTCTCTTGGTTAGATCTGTTTGAACAGATTTCTACTCCACAGTGTCAGGATCTAGGCCACAGAAAGGTTGAACCATGGAGCATGCTTTCTCATTGTTATAGCATCCTGAGACCCTTAATAATTCTAAGCACTGCGGGCTGGGGCATGTTGGGAGTTGTAGGGCTTTTTTTGTCTAAACTGCATAGAATTGCTCCTTTATTTGCTTGTCACTTGGGGTGACCCAGAGAGGCTGGATCAGCTGATAAAAGCAACCACTCTTGACCAGGACTGGCCCTACCATGAGGCATAGTGATGCTGCTCACCTCAGGCAGAAGATTTCAGGGTACTCTTAAAGGACATCAGCATATCAATTCTGATTATTGTTTTGCCATCTTGCGGGGAATGGGACCCACTCAGATTTTCTATCTCAGGCATCAAAATGTCTTGGGCTGTGTCTGGTCTTGGTTGTTTCCCCCTGTGACTTCTGTTCTGGACCTCTTTCAAAGCCAAGGAGGGAGACAGTTTTGGATATATCCTTGCAGATTCAAGGGCAGTCGAAGAAGTTGAAATAAGAAAGCCCAGTTCCTATTGAGGTAGTACACTGTGTCTAGGCTGTTCTACTTCATCTGCAGGTGGGGGCTTACATGACTGGAAGCTTTTCCACAGCAACAACAACACAACAGCAACAGCAACCAGAATAAACACAACCCCTCATGTAGAAAACTAGAATATCAGGGATAGGATAGGACTAGGGTGACCATATGAAAAGGAGGACAGGGCTTCTGTATCTTTAACAGTTGCATAGAAAAGGGAATTTCAGCAGGTGTGATTTGCATGCATGCAGTGCCTGGTGAAATTCCCTCTTCATCACAACAGTTAACGCTGCAGGAACTCTGCCCTATTGATCAGATACAAAAGAGGGCAGGATACATAAATATGATACCCATGGTATAAGACAGGATTGGAATAGAGAATTGGAGTCTCCTATTTTGCTGAATCAATGGATTGTTGCCTTAGAGTCTGTATCTGAAGCTTCTATTGGTTTTAGGCTATGTCTTATTCAGCAAAAAAATCTTGTTTCAGGTTTATTGGACTCCACAATGCCTTTTCAATAAGGGTCTGTCTAACTTGCATAACTGTTGGAGATGAAATGCACCTAGTGCTTCTTTCATTCATATGTTTTGGCAATGCCCAGTAGTTGCCCCCTTTTGGGAGGAGATTATAATAAGGATAAACTTTGTACTGAAACAAGCTTTCATATGGAATGATGTGCATGTCCTCCTAGATTCACTACCGGCTTCTTGGAACTTAACACATGGTCAGTGCAAATGGATTTTCAGAGCCCTTGTGACAGCTAAAAGACTTATAATATCACGCTGAAAGGACAAAAGCTCCCCTCCCACAATGCAATGGATTGAGACCTTAACAGCGCTATCAACATTTGAACAAGCTTTATATAGGTGTGACTTGCAGGTGGATAAATACATGGATATATGGAGCATCATCGCACAGGGGGAAGCCGTGTTTGCTTACCATCGCTTCTCCGCCCATGAATTTGTCCCTCATGTTTGAGGCTCATAGCTTTTCAAGTTACTATACTGGTTTTAAATGTATGTGTCTATTGTATGTTTTTGCAGTTTTAATTTTTATATATTGTTTTTAATCTTATGGGAACCACCCAGAGAGCTTCGGCTGTGGGCTTCGGCTATGCAATAAATAAAAATAAATTACTTCTTTTGAAAGAGGAAGTAAACAACATGCAAGTGGCCCATTCAGTGGGCCGTTATGATCCTGCTGGGTCTCCTCCACACAGCAGGGGATAACAGCAGCTTCAATCTTTAAAAATAAGTCGGACTTACTGGGGTGGTTTTTTGTTACACAAAGAAGGCTAGAAGGGCAGGACGCGCGAGGGAGGCAGATGACATTGTGAGAGGGACTCATGAAAATCCGTGAGTGCCCAGTAATGAGTTTGCAATAAAACGCTCACCTGACGGAGCTCATGATCCCCTTTTTTTAATGAATGGTATACCTGATGGGGAAAAAATTGATATTCCAATATATATAATGTGTTTTTTTACAAAATTTATTTATTTATTTATTTGTTCTGTTCAGTTAATATTCACACAAAAAGAGGAGGCCACAGACAGGCAGAGCAGGTGTGTTTGCAGACTCTTTTGGACTCAAGGTTGTAATTCGTTTACTTAGTCAAAGTTATGCTGATATAAGCCTATTGACCAAGGCCGCAATCCGATACGCCAGAGCTGCACAACCTTTTTGGCCCCAAGGGGAGCATGTGATGTTGGCTTAGGAGACACAGCATGCACGTATGCACACAAACACATCCTGTATTTATATCGGGCCTGGCCAATCCAGGCAGCTTCACACTGTTGCCAATTGTAGGGCCTAGTTCCACACCCCTCTGTTTCATTTCATGCCTGGGAGGGCTTTGAGGCCTGAGCAATCACAACCCACTCTCATTATGGTCCTCAAGATTTCCAGATCGAGGTCTGGTCCCTGATTCCAGGGAGATCATGAAATATGTATTTATTTGATTGATTGATTGATTGATTGATTGATTGGCTTTGTACCCCACCTTTCTTCCAGGAAAAATGGCACTCATCTATGATATTGAATGCAGCCTAGAAAACATTTGGCTGTCTCTTGGAGTTCATACATGCTGTAGTGATGCTGCTAATCAGTTACTGATAATTAAGTTCAAACTACACATTACACTTAGTTCTGTATGTGTGTATTCCCCCTCTTTTGTGTGTTGGCTTTCTCATTGTTACAGTCATTTCTCATTGTTATACCCTTACTGCTTGTCACTTGGCATGACTAACAAAGGCTGGATCAGCTGATAAAAGCAACAGCTCTTGACCAAGGCTGGCCCTACCATTAGGCATGATGATAATGTTAGGCAGCAGATTTCAAGGTACCATTGCATGGCATCAAAATGATTATATTTTCACCATCCTGAGCAGAGCCACTCAACTTTTCTGCTTCAGCCACTAACGTGTTTTCAATAGTGTCTTCTCTGTACTGGCTGTGAGCTGGAATGGAGGAAGGATGGGTAAACAGAGGGAGGCTAATGCTCAATCTTCGGTCCAGGTGCTAATAGTTGATGGACAAGTTCAGGACCCCTCCTCTCCCACTGGTGGGTTTTTTTACTCTAAAGTAGAAATTCACCGGACAGCAACTCAAAGCAACCCCTTAGCTCACTGCCCTTTGACAACCCTTCAAATAGTAGACAGTCCTCTGTAAAGAGGGACATGTGGTAACCCTACCCCAAACTGCTTTTTCATCCATGGAGAAGGAAATATGGGATCCCCATATCTTTCTCTTCACAACTTGGGGAGTGCAGTGGAGATTGGTGGCTCTGATTTCAGTGGGGCTGTGAATCCATTCCATGTTTCAATCAGAACCAGACAGAACTCTAAAGGTGCTGAACCCAATCCCTAAATTAGGTATCCCCCCAAAATTTCCAGAAGAGGAAGGGTTTTGCAGCCTGTCTCTGCCCATCCTTTCTGAATTCCAGGCTGATTTGTGTGGTATTGAATTTTATGTGTATGTTTAAGCAGAGGGGGTTTATTCGCCCATTCTATTTCTTAGGTTCTGTCAACTCAAGGAGCTTCCTCTTTATTTTGCAAAATACCTCAAATTAGCCTTCCTTCAACCTGGTTCCTTTCAGATGGGTTGGACTACAATTTCCATCATCCCCAGCCAATGCATTCACTAGCTGGGGGTAATGGAAGTTGTAGTCTAACACACATCTGGTGGGCCCCAGCTTGAGGAAGGCTATGCAACCCTATGCATGTATGCTCAGTAGTCAGCCCCACTGAGTTCAATGGGACTCACTCCCAGGGAAGTGTGTATCAGATAGCAGCCTTAGTTATCCCCCATGTGATACCACTGCATTAAGTAGCAGGGAAAGCATACGAAGAATGTGCTTATCGATGTGGAGCGGACCCAGTATGTAAAAGATCACTCATCAGCAAGGACTCTTTGAGAGACTGTGTGATCTTCCAGTTAAAAAGATTGACTGAATCAATGGCTGAATGCTGTGTAATGGTTTCAGGGAGGCATATGCTTTCCTTTTGTTTTCCCAGAGGGTCCATTCAATTCAACGGATGGGGGAGACTAAAATGGCAAAATTTCCCTGCCTATCTCTTTTCCCTTGGGAGGGGGGGGGGAACCGCACATATCACCCATTGATGCCAAATGCAAAGAGAAGGCACATTTCTTGCCTGCGTGCCAAACAGTGCACAATATGAGCTCGCCCACCATCAGACTGTGCTGTCTTAAAAGATATATGCTTCACACTTTTCCATGCACGCTGTAGGTGTGCTACTCCCTTCTGCCCATCTGTTACTTTGAGGCTTCCTGCCCCTCTACTCTGTGCCTAGAAATCTTCCTCAAGCCTTCATCAGAGCCTCCTATCACAGCACTGACATTTATAGGTTAACTGGATGCATCCCAGGATTTGTGTGACATCACATAATTGTAATAACTAGCATTGTTATGTTACATCATTATAGCTTTAACCCTATAGACAGCCACATGCATTTAATTTCCTTTTGATGTTTTTGTTTTGTTTTGTTTTTTAAAGATAGTTGAAAGCCATATAATATGCAGAGTGTTCATTTCTTCCAATTGTATCAGAGGCTATTTTGGATTTTCAACCATTACCCTAAAGAAATAAACTGATAAGATTGACGTCTGATTGATTGCGAAAGACAGAGAATGCTGTGAAAGGAAGTAATTCAGTAAACAAATTATCTTCAGAAATGGTCTCATAGATGTTCCCACCCTAATGGGGCCACACTTGCTATTGAATCATTTCCCTAACTCTCCTTCCCAACTATAAAAAATAATTTTAAAGGTCAGACTGTGGGCTCAGAGAGACACAAAGTCAATGCAACCCTGAAGAAAAGAGCCACTATTGGTAGACCAGGGACCTCTTGCTGTGTTTCCCCCCTCCATTTTTAGTTAAATCAAGCCAGCTGCCTTACTCAGGCCTGAGGGACGCAGTTTGATATTTTGTGAGGAAGAATATTCCTTCAGAAAGTTCATATTTGTGAATCTTAACCTGACCAGACTTCCTGTCCGGCAATTGAAGCACATCGAGTGTGTGTACATGAGTCTGAAGGCCAGGGATAGACTAGGGATTCTGTTAGTGTACCGGCCACCCCGCTGCCTATCAGACTCCCTGGCCGAGCTCACGGAACTGGTCTCGGAGTTGGTGTTGGATTCGCCCAGGCTTTTGGTCCTGGGCGATTTCAACATCCCATTCGAGGCTGGTTTGTCAGGTGCAGCTCAGGAGTTCATGGCATCCATGACAACCATGGGCCTATCCCAATTGGTCTCTGGACCTACACATTCAGCAGGTCACACCCTCGATGCTGTCTTCAGCTCCGAACAGACAGATCTGTGGGCGGAGGTAACAAATACCTCTGCATTGTCATGGACAGACCACTTTCTGGTCAGGGTTAGTATCACAGCTACCACCCGCCCCTGCAGGGGTGGCGGACCTATTAAGATGGTCTGCCCTCGAAGGCTGATGGATCCTTTTGGATTCCAGAAGGCATTGGAGGGATCTATGGCTGGTATCGTCGACGATCCTGTAGAAGCCCTGGTCAATAGATGGAATCAAGACCTAACTAGGGCTATCGACACGATCGCCCCCAAACGTCCTCTCCGACCCGCTTCTAATCGGGCGCCCTGGTATACAGAAGATCTCAGGGAGTTGAAGCGGAAAGGACAATGACTGGAGCGCCGATAGCGGAAAACTCGACTTATATCCGATAAGACACGACATAGAGAACATCTTCATTCCTATGGGGTGGCAATACGTGCAGCGAAGAAAGCTTACTTCTCTGCACGCATTGCGTCTGCGAATTCGCGTCCAGCAGAACTGTTCAGGGTGGTGAGGGGTCTAACTCGGGCACCCTCCCCCCTGAACCCGATGTTAGAGCCTTCAGTAGTTCGCTGTGATGCCTTTAACAATCATTTCACAGATAAAATCTCTCGGATAAGAGCCAACTTAGATGCTGTCGTTATAGCAGAGGCTGACAATGGAGTGTCCAGCAACTCCGCGAGTAGAATTACACTGGATCAGTTTCAGTTGGTGAGTACCGAGGACGTGGACAAGCTGCTTGGTCGAGTGAGGAGGACGACTTGCCCTCTCGATCCCTGTCCTTCTTGGCTGGTCGCCCAGGGAGGAGATGCAGTTAGATCACAATTACAATATATTATTAATGCATCTCTCAGGGAGGGGAGTTTTCCATCATGTTTAAAAGAAGCGGTAGTACGGCCGCTTCTAAAAAAGCCCTCCCTGGATCCCCTGGACTTTAATAACTATAGGCCAGTATCAAATCTTCCATTTTTGGGCAAGATGATCGAGAGGGCGGTTGCCTTCCAACTGCAAGCAGTTTTAGATTATACAGATTTTCTAGACCCATTTCAAACTGGCTTCAGAGCAGGATATGGAGTTGAGACTGCTATGGTCGCCTTAGTGGATGATCTACGCTTAAGTATTGACAGGGGGAGTGTGTCCCTGTTGGTACTCCTGGACCTCTCAGCGGCTTTCGATACCATCGACCATGGTATCCTTCTGGAACGCCTGAGGGGATTGGGACTCGGGGGCACTGTGCTTCAGTGGTTCCGGTCCTACCTCTCGGGCAGGTTCCAGATGGTGATGCTTGGGGATAGTTGCTCTTCAAAGAAGGAGCAGCTATGTGGTGTACCACAAGGTGCCATCCTATCCCCAATGCTGTTTAATATATACATGAAACCGCTGGGAGAAATCATCCGGAGGCATGGGGCGGGGTGCTATCAATACGCTGATGACACCCAAATATATTTCTCTATGCCTTCGACAACAGCATCAGCCAAGGATAGTGTGTCTCCTCTGAATGAATGCTTGGAGGCGGTAATGGGCTGGATGAGGGAAAACAAACTGAAGCTGAATCCAGACAAGACGGAGGTGCTTACTGTCAAGGGCCACAACCTGGGGTTGGAGGTGTGTCAACCAGTTCTGGATGGGGTTACACTCCCCCTGAAAGACTGTGTTCGCAGCTTGGGGGTGCTCCTGGATCTGTCGCTCCAAATGACAGCTCAGATAGATGCGACTGCCAGGAGTACCTACTATCAGCTTCGGCTGATACGCCAGCTGCGCCCCTTCCTAGAGTTGGAAGACCTAAAATCAGTAGTGCACGCACTGGTAACTTCGAGGCTCGACTTCTGCAATGCGCTGTACATAGGGCTACCTCTGTGCCTAGTCCGGAAACTTCAATTAGTTCAAAATATGGCAGCCAGGTTGGTCACCGGTACATCTAGGGGTGACCACATTACACCAGTTTTAAAATCTCTTCACTGGCTGCCAATCAGTTTCCGGGCGAAGTACAAAGTGTTGGTTATTACCTTTAAAGCCCTACATGGTTTGGGTCCAGGTTACCTACGGGATCGCCTTCTCCCATACAATCCGCCCCGCACGCTCAGGTCCTCTGGGAAGAATTTATTACAGTCAACAAGAACTAGACTGACAACCGTTACCCAGAGGACCTTCTCTTCTGCCGCTCCCAGATTGTGGAATGACCTGCCGGGAGAGATTCGCCAACTTACTAGTCTTCAGGAATTTAAAAGATCTATAAAGACTGATCTCTTCCGGCAGGCCTACCTAGATGAATTTTAAAGTGTTTTATTGGTGTTTTAATGATGTACTGGTTTTATCTGCTTTTAATCAGTTTTTGTATTTTGTGTTTGGTGTTGTTCCCCGCCTCGATCCGTTGGGAGAGGCGGGTGATAAATAAATATATTATTATTATTATTATTATTATTATTATTATTATTATTATTAAAAAATTGCATGTGGTAGAGGATTGGTGGAGGGGATATTGACACTTTGGTCAGCCAGGGCTATTCTTATACCATTACACCACTGTCTTGACTTCTAGCTGACATTGTTCCGCCCACCCTGTGTGTTTAATTGGGCAAGGGCGCACCGGGCTGAACTATAATTACTCTCCTCTTGGGAGTCATCAACATGACCAAAAAAGGCAGAGATGATGGGCGCAAACTTATACACGCTAACCTAGGGGGAAAGTCCCATTGAACTCGGTGGGACTTACTTCTGAATAGACATTCATAGGATTGCACTGTTAAGAGGAATGGGAACAACCTGATTATATTGTTTATACGAACTGTTTCTTCTATTTACCATTTTCCTATTTCTGAGGGAGAAAGGCAGTCCATTCTTTTGTCCCTCATGGTAGATATAGCTCAGGTTGGTTTCAGTAGGGACTACGTGGCAAAAACATTTCAGTAGGGAGAGAAATAGTCACAGTAAGTTTCCAAAATTTGTTCTCACTTTTTTCATTTTTGAAACTTTGGTATTACTCATTTTCATTTCATTCATTTATTAAACTTATGTCTTCCCAATGGCTAAATGGGCCATCAGGGTGGCTCACAGCAACAGAGACAATATATTTTCTAAAAAAAAAACCAACCCAACCCAATATGTAATTTAATTTTTTTAAAGGAATGAATTATAACAGCACAATAAAAAAATGTCTACAGATGACCGGATATATACATTTACATACACAGATCACGTACCACCCCCAGAGAGCTTCCCCCCAAAAAGTAAAGGCTTCATCAGCAATTTTAAATGTCACCCTGGTCATCCAAGAATTTGGAGGCCAAAGAATTTGGAACAAGGCTTTTCCTGATGACCTTGGTGGCTCATAGAGGAGAAAGCAGTCCTTAAAGTATGTAACTTGCATATGGATCCATTAAACTGAGAGTCACTCAGTGCAGAGAATAAATTTGGCAACAGCAGATGTATCTTTTAAACACAGTATAGGGTAGTTTTGAACATAAGTTCTCTGCATCCTGAACCCTTTGGGCTAAACCAGGGGTGTGAAACCTCAGGCCGAGGGACCAAATCGGGCCAACCGGAGTTGCCCAGAAGGCCACACCTTTTTCCCTAGGCCCCATCCCAACCATGATTAGATGTATTTGATGTGTATTTAAATTATGGTACTTATTTCCAGATTTACATCTATACATAAAATCCGACACACACAAATTTTACGCAAGTTGATGTCCTCTTTGGTCCTCTTCTTTGGTGATACATTTCCCCTTTGTTGACGCTGTGCAAAAGGGCACCCTAGTAGTGGTGTCAGGCTAAGCGCACCAGGGCAAAAGAGCACATGTAGGTCAGGGGAGGAGACTACTGCAGTGATTGGCAGGTGGGTGATGTGGCAGGTTGTACTAATTTAAATGGGGGTCTCAGGTGATCAGGCTGAAACTTCCAGGACCTCAAAGACGGAATTGAAAGAGCACACCTAAGGGTGCCTCTACAAGAGGCATTTAAAGCTCTTTCAAGGCGCATTAAAAAAATTACCTCTACAAGAACGGATCGCAAATCGGGCGTAGAGGTGCATTATCTCCCCGATTATGTGCATTATCGAATGCGCGTTAAATCGCGAGTTTTATTTTGCTCCGGCCATTAAAGCGCATTTTGACTGTGTGAATAAGCGCTTATGCGCATTAACTACTTGTAAAGCGCATTTTGGACATCTGTTAATGCGCTTCGCCGCCTCTTGCCGCCTCTCGTGCAGAGGGATTAGGTGTAAATGCGCTTCTGCGATTATGCGCATAATCGCCTAACCAGGCGCAAAAGCGAATCCTTGTAGAGGGGACCAAAGTTTCACTTTTAAAGCTTTATTTACCAAAACAGCAGATGGTGTGGGCTTGCCTCCCACACTTTAAGGAAATGCATTAGCAATGCTTAACTACTCATTCATACATACAATCCAAAGCTGGCCAGGCCAGGATGTGCCCCGGATTCTGCTGGATTCTCCAACTTTCTTCATCTTGAGTAAGGGTTATTATACTCTTGAGTCATGGACATATTTCCTCTAGCTTTAGCTCATTCCCTCAAAACGTAGCTAGCTACAACTGTAAACCAATATTGGGAAGTTGCTGCTTTAAGTGGTCCCCACTACAAGGATTCGCTTTTGCGCCTGGTTAGGCGATTATGTGCATAATCGCAGAAGCGCATTTACGCCTAATCCCTCTGCACGAGAGGCAGCGAGAGGTGGCGAAGCGCATTAACAGATGTCCAAAATGCGCTTTACAAGTAGTTAATGCGCATAAGCGCTTATTCACACAGTCAAAATGCGCTTTAACGGACGGAGCAAAATAAAACTCGCGATTTAACGCACATTCGATAATGCGCATAATCGGGGAGATAACGCGCCTCTACGCCCGATTTGCGCTCCGTTCTTGTAGAGGTAATTTTTTTAATGCGCCTTGAAAGAGCTTTAAATGCCTCTTATAGAGGCACCCTCTGTCACCCTCTTTCTCAGACCTTCTCTACACATAGAAAAAAACCCGCATCCTTGCTTGGGCTTTTGTTCTTTCCACCTCCATACTGCACTCCTTTACATGCGACCACACAGTTTTGAATTGAAAACTTCCCTTCTCAGACAGGCTCCATTGTGTTTAATGAGACACTGCCATCTAGTGGTGGAATTATGGCACAACACTGACTTTACACACTGGGGCGATCCTGTGATAGCCCAGTGATAAATTAAATACCACATTAACTCTGATCTTTTTAAAAGTGAAACTATGGGGGGATAGCACATGAGACGTCCTGGATGTTGACAACATTGTGTAATGGCCCTACAAACTTCTGTGAGTGGTCAATCACAAGTGTGCAATAAATCTCTCATTTAGAGAAGCTCTAATTTTCTCCTAAAACTTTTCCTCATCTTGGGACTGGACTGGAGCCTTTGCGAACCCTTTGCTCATGGTCCTAGGCCTTATGCTAAGGACAAAACCAAACACTTCCTGGAGGAGTCGGCTATCAATGGCAACTAGTCCTGATGGCTATGTGCTATCTCATGTATCAGAGGCAGTAAGTCTATATACACCAATTGCTGGGGAACATGGGAGAGGTGCTGTTGCACCTGTGTCCTGCTTGTGGATTCCTGGTCAACGGCTGGTTGGCCACTGTGTGAACAGAGTGCTGGACCAGGTGGATCCAGCATTGCTCTTCATATGAGTTCATGTTCTTAAACGCACATCCATTCTCACATTCCTAAGCAATGATTAGAGCAAACACTTTCAAATTAGAACAGAAACAAATGAGAGAGAAATAAAAGGCATAATGGGATGCAGATACATTTGATATTGTTTCATCACAGTGGGACCAAAGCCAGTAATGTGTAGGGGTAGAGTCAAAAGTAGGATAGAGTCCTCCCCAGCTTCCTTCCTACCCAGTGGGCTGCCAGGGAAAGGACAGACCCCTGTTGACAGAGGTCTGAGTTGATCACAAGCAGAAGGCTTTTGAAATTAGGCAGAGGGCCAAAATCTAGCTCCAGGGCTGTAGGTTGCTGACCCCTCACCTAAATGTATGAATTTAAGATCAAACGCTGGTCTGCGCCTGTGTTCATACACTGCCTAACCCAAAGGGATCCTAATGGCAACCAGATCTTTCTGGCATGTATGGCAGCTATTTTCTGAGCTAGTGAACACTGAACTCATATGTCATGGGGTGGATAACCGATTAAACACATAGGCTCAATTCGGATGACACAATAAACAACTGGTGTGGGGAAAACAATTGTCAATTGTTTTGACTATTGTGTCATCCGAATGCTGCCATAGTCAACTCAGCGCTGATCCTCACCCACACCACAGTTGATCATTTATTACCATGTTGCGTGGGGAGTGCCCCCTAGGGTTAGGGTTAGTCAATCCACCATTGACTATCGTGTCATCCGAATTGAGCCATAGAGTGCAATCCAACTCCTTGAATTACATTAGGGATGGCATTTGGGAGTTAATCAGCCTGAATCATACTTTACAGACTAACGTGGCAGTTTGGAATACAACTATCCTTTGGATATTGCACTTTTCTGAATTTTGCAATGTAGTTCTCCCTTCAAGAAGCATCCCAAAATGCACATTTTCGGATGAAACACATTTACCAATGCATACTGTGAAAGGAAATGTGTTTAGAAATGTGTATTTTGTGAGAAAATACATTGGAAGATATGTGTTTAATCATTAATTTCTGTGTTTTTTTAAAAAAAAATCCATTGATGGCCACCATTACCACAGTGGAAGGAAAAGACAAAGGGTGTGTGGAGGTCAGGGTGGAAGTGAGGTCTGTATGGACCCTGCGCCCCCCTTTGTCTTGCAGGTGCAATGGGGCAAAAATCCATCCGGCGTGTCCACTGCCCTCGCAGGCCCTGGCGAATTTCTGCCCCATCGCTATTCCATATTAATGTAGAAACAGAATGGAACAGATTCATGAATGAATACATGTGAAACTGAAAATAGGCTGATCTCTCCATTCCTACATTCCACTTAGGCCAGAGATATTTAGTTGAAAACACAGCTGCCTTTGGTTACTCCCTCAATTACTTTTAGCATTGACTTTTAAACTGCTTAAGTCCGCTGCTTAAGATATCGTTGTATTCGGTAATTCTTTTGTGGTGGATGTTTTTAGATTTGTTTAAATCATGTTTTTTTTAATAATCTGGAGTTTAACAGCAACAACAATGCTATGTGGGCACAGACAGCCATAAGGAGGTGATAGAAGCAAGCAGCAACCTCAGTTATTTTATTTTATATTCAGTCATCATCATCCATTTATTCATATACCACATTATCCACAAATACATTCTGCCCAAGACAATTTCTATACACTCATAGCACAATAGCCATGATATAAAAAGTAAAGGAAACCATTGCAATATAATGTATGAAATCTGTCATCACTTACTGGAGTCATTTCTCTCCCTACATATTTTCAGGGATTGAGTTCTATGCGGTCTGGCAGGTTTTTCCCGATGTACTTGGAATATGCAGATTAGGGCTAAGGCAATAGGCATTCATTTTATTTCATCAAGAGCCTGTGTGGTGTGTCTGCTTGAAAATTTGCCTTTGGTCTAGAAAGAAGTGGTTTCAAAATTGCCTCTCAGCCACACACCTTAGGACTGAGTTCGATTTTAGGACTATAGTCTCACCACTGCACCACACTATCTCTCCAGATAGTGTGGTGCAGTGGTGAGACTATAGCCCAGGAGCCCTCTGTTCTTGTCCATCATTGGCCATAAAGCCCACTGGATAACCTTGATTCAGTCACTGTCTCTTAGGTTAACCTATTATCTTGTGAGATTAAAATGTGGAGGAAGAGGCAGAACCACATCTGGCACCTTGATCTCCTTGGAGGAAAAGCAGGATATAAAATAATAATAATAATATCAGCAAAAATGCAATTATTATTATTATTAATAATAATTATAATAATAATAATAATAATATACCACCCAATAGCCAAGGCTGTCTGGGCAGTTCACAATTATTCACAAAAAAATCCACAACATTATAAACTTTACAATACATTATAATAAAACACGGTCTTAAAATTTGTCAGGTACAAAATTTAAAACAATTAAACAGCTTAAAACAATTTGAGTACACAGTTCCAGTAGGAGACCTGTTCAAGACAGCTGACATAGTGCTCCTTCATATGTCATTAAATGCCATTTAAAGGCTGGAAGTAGAGGGCATAATAATAATAATAATAATAATAATAATAACTGTTACAAGTGTTGTGTAGTTGTGCTCAGCATTTCCCATCCCACGCGCAATTTCATTGGCCACCATTTGCAAACGAGGAGAGGAAGATTTTGAGTGTGGCATTATCACACACCATACCAAAGAGATGAACGGAGAAGATGTGGGACACCTCCTCTTGGCGGGAGTCATGTTTCCTTCATAAGCCACTGCCTTTCAGTATCAGCAATCTCAAAAGGATTTGCTGTCAATTTAATAAGTTGACTTCTAGCACCTTGGAAGGAAAGCAAGATAAAGCTTAGAACAAATCAACATGGCTACTGAACTGCAGGATGTGGGGAACGTGAGAGAATCGCTCCTTCTACTACCTGTTTAAATGCTTTTCCTCATGTAATGCGAAAGGAATGCACAGCTCCAGAAATCCACCCCACAAAACCACTCCAGACAGACAAATATCAACAAAAGGGCAAAAAATGACTGGTAAACTTGCCAGGAATATGGGCAGAAAAAGAGACCCCAAACTTTCTAAAGCAGAGATGAATCAGTGCACAGTGATCAGAATACAGGCAGTAAATAACCAACACTGGGGAACTCAGAGAGCACTGTGCAGACATACCAGCATCATGGCCGACATCAAGGGTAGGCATAGTTAGGGCCACACCCCCGCAAGGTCCCACTGACAAGAGGCCCCTGGACTTCTTCCTCCCCTTCAGCATCCCAGCTTGCTTTTTTACCTGCCTCCCACTCTGTCCCAGACAATGCTGGTGGCAAGAAGGAGGAGCAGGAGATGCCACTGTCTATTTGGCCACTGGTTCGCTGCCTGTCAAGCAAGCAGGAGCAATGGTGAGAAAGAAAATGAGGGACAATGGGCTCTTTGGGCTACGCTCCCAAGGATGTCTATAAAGAAGTACGTCCCAATGGATTCTGTGTATTTGATGTCTGCATAGATATTAGGACTGTGCACAGCCTCCTCACCCCTGATTCACCTCAGAGGCTGATTTGGAGCTTCAAATGACTCAGGGCACCTCAGAACCACCCTGGCCCACTTTGGATTGAGTTCCAAATCCGAAGCAGGTCAGCGGTTGCAATTTCCCAGGAGCGAGGGTGACCCTCCCACTCACCCCTCCCATCCCTTCCCTCCTGCTTGTCCCTCGAACCCAGGGAGATGCTGCCCCCCATCCAGGCACAGGACTTACTGGAAGCCTCCATTCACACCAGTGGGCAACCCATAATTTACAACAGTAGATCTACAGCAGGCCAGCAGGCCAAACTCATGGTGGTTTGTGGGCCCTTTACATGATGTTATCATTCTCCAGAGCCTCTCCCATGTTTTGCGACCATTATCACAGGGGTGTTTTTTTTCCTAATGAGGAAAGTCTGATATTATTTAGAAATGAAAGTCTTGTCTAATCATACAATTCCGCTATAGGACAACATCATCTAGTGGTTGCATAATGAAGCATATAGAAAAGTGGAGAAAGAAAACCCTCAGAAAAAAAAGCACACGTAAAGGAGACGTCCTTAACCCCTCAAAAGATCCAGAAGCAGAAGCTTTGGTAAAGGTGGGGGATAAAAGCCTCATGTAGAAATGCTTCAGGTCTAATTTAAAGATGCTTGGGAAGAACCATCAGAATGGAGAGCAGTAGGGGCCTTGAATTTGCCTATCAACAATTAGCACCTGGACAGCAGCCAGAGCAGGCATGCAGATCACCTAGTCACAGTCTTCTTTTTAAATTATAGCAATTACTTCTAAATTTTCATTGTTATGTATACATTAGTATATGCACATCAGTGGCCAATTCTTGGGCTTAAGTTCTTCCTGTGATGAGAACGTCAGAATGTTGCCTTTTCTTTCTTTCTTTCTGTCTTTCTTGACAAAGCCTTCAGATGTGTCAGGCTCCATTGAACCCAGCTGCTGTGTAATCATGTGATGTGTTGCCGTTTTGCACCAGGAAAAAAAAAACCACTGGGGTTTCACCAGGTGTGTTAAAAGAAGATGATGTGTGTAATGTATCATCTGATGCTTACAGCGAGAGGATGTTCAACAAGAGCAGGGCACATTCATGTGCCGTTCTGAAGGAAGTCACAGGCCAGGCCTCCTTATTAGAACTCCATTTTCACTTTTGGTGGAGTTCATCTAACAAGCCGGACCCCCTGTATGATGAGGTTCTCCTTTATTCCAACATGGGGAAAGCCTTTCTGGGGGAAATGCCTTTGCTTCGCTTCACCCGGCAGCGTGCGGGTTCACAGTGAAAGAAGCAATTCTCACAAAGAGGAAGCTGTGAAATGCATTTTTTAAAAGTGTTTTATTGCCATTCCTATTTGGGAGCCCCATGTTGGCGGTGGCCATCTTTCTGCAACATGGGATCCCACGTGCCACTGGCAGTGTGACAGCTCAAGGGGGGACGGGACTGCAAATTGGTTTCTGAGATTTCCTTAAGAGTATCAAAGATCACTTCCATATATTTAAAGCTACAACGGTTCAACTATGTAATATCAAGAACCCTGTTCGTTGATTTCCACAGTAACCTCGCAAGGTTGCAAAGCGAACAGCAACCAGTTTTGCGATGTGCCACGTTGTTGCTAGGGAAGCTTGTCAGGTTCATTTACACAATGGTGGCTCTTTCCATTAACTTCCTCAAGTCTTCTCCGATTGAATTTAGCAGTTAGGGTGACCAGATAAAATCCAGGTCAGGGCTCATGTAACTTTAACAGTTGTAGAGAAAAGGGAATTTCAGCCAGTGTCATTTGTATGCAATTAGTTCCTGGTGAAATTCCCTCTTCATCACAACAATTAAAGTTGCAGGGGCCCAGCCTTCTTTTGTATATGGTCACTCTAGTATAGTGCCTGCAACTTTAACTGTTGTGATGAAGAGGGAATTTCACCAGGAACTAATTGCATACAAATGACACTGGCTGAAATTCCCTTTTCTCTACAACTGTTAAAGTCACATGAGCCCTGTCCTCCTTTTCATATGGTCAGCCTAGAAGTACCCTTAAATGAGAACTGCTGCTCCTCTCTATGCCAGGATTAAGCCAGCAAATGAAAGGAACTTCAATCCACCCAGCACCTCCCTCTCCTGACAAATCACAGACAGCCCTGCTCTGCTCCCAATCCAGGGAGTGCCCCTCTGTGGCAAATATTCTAACATCCTAGTATTATGTGCATGGCCATACAGTATATATATTGAGAGAGAGAGACAGAGCGAGACAGAGAGAGGGAGGAAGGGGCAGATTTGGAAATAATTACTAGAATTTGACAATTTAAATAGAAATACAATACACCTCACCATAATGGAGAAGACTGATACAATACACCTCACCATAATGGAGAAGACTGACTTCAGGTGACTTGTGGGTCTGCCTGCTCATTTTGCTATCTAGGTGCTGACAATGGTTGATGGGAAATTTCATCTTAGGGTTCTTTTATTTAAACTGGACTTGAACTGGACAGGCCCTCAAATAGAGGATGCCTTCAAATTAGGAGATGCTTTAAATATACATAAACACACACACACACAAACACTGCCCTCATTTTTTGTGATGCACAAGTGGCCACCCCACCAACAGGGGCAGCCCTACTATTAGGCAGAATGAGGTAGCCGATGATGGGGTGAAAGAGCAGCAGTGAAGTGTTTGAGTGCGGAAGTCTGTGTGCAACGCAGCATCCTCCAGTAAACCTGCTGTCCTCAGATGCAGGTCCCATTGTCAAAGTTGACTCAGTGGCCAGTTCAGTCAGCTTCTCTACACTGAATGCTGCACAGGGGCAGGCGGGGGGGATGGGGGGACGGACACACTTGACGACAGGTAGCAAAATGTTGACCAAGCTGAGCTCAAATAGAGGATGCTAAACATCTCATGGCTGACCCCACTACTGTGCAACACAGACTTGGTTTCGTAGATTTCTGCTGATTTGCTGACAGGTTGGAGCTGGTAGGAAGATACGTTGTTGTTTTTTAAGCGCCCACAACAATCTATTGTCACCCCACCCCATCATGCAAGACAGCAGAAAGTACTCTAATGTTGAAAGGAGCGGCAAATGGAATGCCCAATGATCACCATGGTAACAGAAGCGCATGCCAGGGGAGAAGACCATGTAGAAGAGAGCAGTGTATTATGCCAGAAATATATCTCCATAACAACAAGAAAATGCTGATGGACATTAAAAAAACAAAAACAAAAATCAGTCCAGGAATGCAATGGCCCATTGAGGAAATCGGGACACCTGGGTGGGGTGGGATTCAGTGTGTCAGTTTGGGTTTTATAAACTAAATATGGTGTATAATTGGTTACACATCATAGGCGATTACTGCTGTTTATGTGGCTCACCAGTAATTTTGCAGATAAAGAAGTTATTAGAGGCCAGAAAATCTAAATACATTAGGACAAGGAAAGACCAAAGAGGGTAGGATCTAAAAGAAAGAAAATGTCACCTTAACAAACTACAAAATTGATTTGCATACCATATAAAACTTAACCCACATATTTAGTATGAGTCAAAGTATTTTTCAGTACTAATTCAAGGAGAGACAGTTAAGCTTGTGGACTCTGAATCAAAAGGCCAAGCTAGACAAGATGATAAATGCTTGTTTGGCATTTAAGACATGTTTTAAAAATGTAAATAGCAGCCACAGTGTGTGTATCGGAGGGGGGAAATGATTATTTAACTCCTCCCCCTCCCCACCATGTCCTGAAGAACATTTCACCTATGAACTACAATTTTTGTTGGACAGAAATCCCCAATTGGTGCCACTGTCAATCCCGGAAATTATTGCCTCCACCAGTAGATGCTATTTGCATGACAAAAGACATGACCATTAATTCAAAGACCCATTTAGGGTGCTATCCTATGGGTTCCGACCTCATCAGATGGAAGCCTCTGAACGTGGAGGCTTCCGTAAATTCAATGCCCTCCCAAGCCACTGCTGGTAGGGCGGGAGGAGAACAGAGATGACTTTTGCCTCTCAGCCTCAATCTTTGTTGGGGCCATCCAGAGAGGCAGTATTGGCAAGAGCAGGGCTGGAGAAGCCATAGGATTCATTGTAACTTTGCCTCCCATCTCCCCTGCCCTCACTGCCCACCAGAACACCCCCTTGCATATCTCTCCAAGGTTCTCCAAGGCCACATTTGCAGCCTTGGAAGCAGCTGGCTTGGTTCTTTCCATAGTGGCTGTGAAGGAGTAGGGGATGGGGGACAGGAGAGGAGAGGAGAGGAGAGGAGAGGAGAGGAGAGGAGGAACAGGGAGGAATTGGATTCCAGAGTCCCCCTTCCATGGTCATGGCAATGTCTACAGAGGGGGACTCCAAAGAATCCTGTGGTTCCTGAGATGCTCTCTTGGGACCATACAATTGCTCTTTTCTAGGGGTGTGCACGGACCCCCCGGATCGGATCAGGACCCGGATCGGGACCTCCAATTTTGTCATGGATCGGTTCGGACAAAATCAGAGGCCCCCCAGACCGGATCGAGTCCGATCCCGATCCAAAAATCGTAAATTTTTGGATCGGCCGCCATTTTTTTCCCCATAGACTTGCATTGCAATGAAAGTCTATGAGGAAAAAATGGCGGCGGGTGGGAGAGGGGGGGCCTAACTCCCTCCCCCCCCGGGGCCATCCGCTGTGGACGGCTCCGGCAGGTAAGCCCCCTCCCCTGTGCTCCCTCCCCCCCCTGGGGCCGTCCGCTTCCATCTGTGGGCGCCCGCGGGCGCCCGCGGATAGAAGCGGACGGCTCCGGGGGGGTAAGCCCCCTTCCCCGCCACTGCTTACCTTTTAGGGCCGTTCGCTCCTATCCGGCGCCGGCAGCTACCGCCAGCCGGCTTTGCGGCTTGCTCTAGAGTAGGGCGCTGGGTGATCACCCGGCGCGCCACCCTGGAGCAGGCCGCGGAGCCCGCTGGTAGTAGCCGCCGGCGCCGGACGGGAGCGGACGGGCCAGAAAGGTAAGGGCCCCCCTCCTCCCCTCCACGCGCCCCCTCCTCCCCTCCGTGCGCCCCCTGCTTACCTTCCCGGCCCGTCCGCTCCCGTCCGGCGCCGGCGGCTACTACCAGCGGGCTCCGCGGCCTGCTCTCAAGTAGCGCGCCGGGTGATGACATCACCCGGCACGCCACCCTGGAGCAGGCCGCGGAGCCCGCTGGAAGTAGCCGCCGGCGCCGGACGGGAGCGGACGGGCCGGAAAGGTAAGTGCCCCCCTCCTCCTCCCCCCCGCTTTCCACTTTCATCGGTGGGCGCCCGCTGGCACCCGCCAATGGAAGCGGCGGTGGGTGCCAGTGGCCACCCGCTGATCCGCCGATCCGCCGAACTGGTTCGGAGCCTTTTCGGATTAGTTCGGACTGGATCGGCGGAGCCAGCTGTTGGATCGGAAATCGGATAATTTATCCGATTTCCCACTGGACCGGACTCGGATCATGGATCGGGTCCGATCCAGTGCACATCCCTACTCTTTTCATCTCAAATCTAGTTGTTTAGTTGCGAACAGAATTCCACCAGACCGATTTTAATTTTGACTGAGAAAACTCAAGTTCAGGCTTTGAAACTGAATGCTTTTCAGTTGGTGTCTTTTGCCAGACTTCAAATATGAAATATAATATGCTGCTAATACTGTGAAATACTCATCATAGCGCGTCTTCTATGAGATCTTTCAAAACCAACAAGAACACCAACACAGTGATTACTACTTGTCAACTCTCAATTATGCTATACCAGTCATGTTACTATAATATGTAGAGCATGCCTGAGTGACTACTGTTAAACAGCCCTATGTCTTAATTGCATATGCTAACAGCCTACAGATATCTGTGCCTATGTGGTTATTAGGACATAATGCAGAGCTATTGCAATAGATGCTTTTCAGATGCCATGTACAAAGTATTGCTTAGCCAAAGCCCCCCACTCACTCTGGAGCAAGGGGGCAGGCAGATGATCTTCATTGTTCTTCCTTTTCCTTGTGGACCTCCCCCCCTCCCACATGACTCTTGAAGGGCAGCTGCTAAGGAGGACTGAGAGACCCTCCTGAGCAACATGATGTGAGGGCACTGCAGGAGAAGGAATTGGTGAAGATCACCTTCTCACCCCTTTCCTCCAGTGGGGAGCCTCTGCTGCCTCCCATGAATAGAAGTCCTTCCAGTCACAGGATGGTCACCCTAGCTTTAAACATGATTGCTAGGAATCTTCCTTCTATCCCTGAAATCTAAAATGTTTAGAAATTGTTGGGATTCTAGGGTGGCCTCCAGACCCAAACTTAAAGCCCTAATGCACTTGCTAGAACACCTTTATTTAGGCAGAATGCAGTTCAGGTGATCCAGTCACACATTCTACATTCATTCATTTAGATAGTTACCCATGTTGGAGCAACAGAGCCTGGTGGGCAACCAACTTGCATACTCAGAAGCAGTAGATGTGCTGTGAACAACTGCTTCTTTGGTGTTCTGAACTTCCTCAGAGTTTTGTTGATCTGTGTGTGGGGAGGGGTATGTTAAATACTCTGTGCATGATTAGGGTAACCATATGAAAGGGAGGACAGGGCTCCTGTATATTTAACAGTTGCATAGAAAAGGGAATTTTAGCAGGTGTCATTTCTATGCATGCAGAACCTGGTGAAATTCCCTTTTCATCACAACAGAAGCTGCAGGAGCTATACTAGAGTGACCAGATACAAAAGAGGGCAGGGCTCCTGCAGTTTGTATTCTACAGGGAAACACTGCACATTTCTTCAGGTAACTTTTCATTCATTCAGACCTCAGCAATCCATTCAACCAGAAAGGGGCCATAATAAGATTTTACATCACAAAATAGCATGCCTGGACACAGCTCACATGGGATATTTATTTATTTATTTTCCTCCCAAGGAACCCCAGGCAACAAACATAACCCTCCTTCTTCTCCATTTTATCCTCACAATAACAATCCTGTGAGTTAAGTTGAGCTGAGAACCTCTGACTAGCCCAAAGTCACTGAGTGAGCTTCCATGGTCAAGTAGGGACTAGAACCCGGATCTCCTGACTCCCAATCCAACACTCTAATCGCTACACCACACTGGAATACATTAGAGATATGTGTTCAGAAAGATTGTCTTACTTTTTCTTCTGCCTTTTAGATAGTTCTTTGTGAGAGGGAGGACATTTTTAATTAAAAAGTTACAATGTTTGCACAATGTGATAAAATGCAAAGAGATTCCTGTATGAGGGAACCCCACCTTTTCAGGCATTTCATTTCCCTCAACAAGCTTTTGGCGAGGAGTTTTTTTTTTCCAGAAGAGCTCAGATTTATGGAACGAAAAATGTATCAGGCATTCTTCAACAGCATTTGGCAACAAGCTGATATGCGAGACACAGAATTGTCAAAGGTTGTTGACAAAACAGTAGAAGGGGACAGCAAGGAAACACTTAACCTCGGCTTGTGGTCTCAGGAGAGGGGAGGGCTAATTTGTAGGTCATGTTTGAAGATGTTTGTTACATTGATATCCATGGCGCCCAAAGCAGCATACATAATCTCACCTCCATGTTATCCTCACAACAAACCTGTGAGGTAGGTTAGGCTGAGAGTCAGTGATTGGCCTAAAGTCATTAGATGAGCTTTATGGCCAAGTGGGGACTAGAATTCAGATCTAATGAGTCCCAGTCCAACATTCTAACTGGTACTCTACAGTGACTGCAACGGCTTGGCATGGCATGGTAGTAGCAATGGAGTTCCGGATGCCACCACCTACCTTCCTTCCTCCTTCCTTCCTTCCTTCCTTCTTCTGGTAATTATACTATCATGGACACATTGGCGTTATTCCCAGAGGCATTTTGGGAAGGAAGGATGGCAGTGGCCAGACCTCCAATGATATTGCTATACATCATAGGATGGTATGAATGGAGGAAAGGTAAGTGACAAACACACAGTCTGCCATTTAAATCCCCTTCCTCAAAACTATTTCAGGCATTTTTAAATTTCCCCACAAACGACTTCAAGAAGGCCACCCCAAGTGTCACCATTTTGATCACCCCTCTTTTTTCAGTGTCCAGATCTCATAAATACTTGTGAGATTCACTGGAGCCAATTTATCTATTTCAGCCATCCCTGAGCAGGCAGAAGGTCACTATAGGCCAGACCAGGGACTTAGCCAGAAGTCTGGACCAGTCAGGAGAGCTCTGTCACAGGGACCAGGGAGTGAGAGCTTCCAATTGTCAGGAGCCCTAGACCAACATGGAAGCTGTCCAGCAGAGTCCGGAGCTTGGCCACCAAAGCTAGGTGAGGCGTTGCCTTGCAGAACTGTTGCTCCAGCAACCACAAGACTGAGTAGCTGATATAGCCGGTGTTGCTCGGGCCTCCTTAGATATATGTCTATGAGGTAATCATCGTAAAGTAGTAGGCTGGTGCTAGGCCTGTGAGTTAACGTTTAATCAAATTACATTTGTTTTATTTTTTCCTCTCTCACCCTCATGACAACCCTGCAAGGCAGGCTGATGCTAGGCCTGTGAGGTAACTTTAAAACAAATTAAATTTGTTTCTTTTCTCTAGGCTGACCATATGAAAAGGAGGACAGGGCTCATGTAACTTTAACAGTTGTAGAGAAAAGGGAATTTCAGCCAGTGTTATTTGTATGCAATTAGTTCCTGGTGAAATCCCCTCTTCATCACTACAGTTAAAGATGCAGGCACTATACTAGAGTGACCATATACAAAAGAAGGCAGGGCCCCTGCAACTTTAACTGTTGTGATGAACTGTTAAAGATACAGGAACCCTGTCCTCCTTTTCATATGGTCAGCCTACTTTCTCTCTCTCTCTCTCTCTCTCTCTCTCTCTCTCTCTCTCTCTTTCTCTCTCTCTCTCTTTCTCTCTCTCCCCCCCACCCTCCAATGCATGACCAGTGCTGCCTTAAAGCCACCACCATGATTTTCCTTGTCCCCATAGAAAACAAAAACTACAACTCCTGGCATGCATTTCACCTAAGTGCCTGACTAACCCAATAGGAGTCCTTCCGCTGAGACTCATAGGAAGTAAAGTCTGGCTGAGCCAGTCCACACTGCACTGTTCAATTGCTGCCCATAGGTAGGCTGTGAAGGAGCCGGCCTGCTGACTGACTGACAGTTAGCTTGGTTGCCATTGGCAATGGGCCCAAAGCTGCACCCTCCTGCTCTCAATGGTGCCTAGCAACTGAGGCAGCTGGCCCCAGGCTGGTCTTCAGGCCCAGGAGGGTGAGCTACTACCAGATGATGGCTGCCAAAGCTTGATAAGTCTTCCCTCCTGCCCTAGGCATGCTGGGAGTTGTAGGCATAAGCCTAGTCCCTACATAATTTATTACTCTTTGAACATCAACCGAGGTGTGGTGGGAGACAACTGGAGAGTGTACCTTCTTAGTTGTGGCACCCTGCTTATAGATTTATTTTTTCCCAGCAGACTGGCCTAGTGACTGCATTAATGGTTTTCCAGTGCCAAATGAATATTTTATTTTTCCCCCCAAGGCCTTTTAACTTGATGAGATTTTTTACGCTGCATTTATTGTTGTTTGTCATAACTAAACCACAACATTCCAAGACAGATGCAGGAATTACTGAATAAAGTTTATGATTTTTACGTAAAAGCCTAACTGTGAGCCTATCTACACTACTACTTTAAAATGGTTTAAAACGGTTTATAACAGTTTTGAGAACTGTTGGGGCCCAGGACACACTCACTCCATATACATTTTTCAAAATGTTTTCAAAGTGTTTTATGCTGTGTGTGTAGATAGGCTCTATACCATTGAAACAGAAAAATGAATGGAAGAATGACTGATACCTGAGTCTAGAATGGGATAGTGGGGCAGGGTTAGTAGCAGTTGGAGAAAGTCAGGTAGAAGAAAAAAAACAGTTAGTGAGAGGTCAGGAAAGTGGGAGCTGAGTTAGGATTGAGAGGTAGTGAACTGCTTTGCACATAGCGACCTGGTTTGCTAACCCCTGCTTTATTTAAAGTCAGCCACTCTACATGCCAGTACTACACCTCCCAGCATGCCTTTCAAGACCCACAGGTGCCCGAGTCCTCTGAGAGGCACTGCCTTCCTCTCATTGCTGATGCTGCTCTTCAACAGAGCATCGAGGAGTAGCATCACCGAGGAGGGGAGGTAAGCGGCTGTCAATGGATGTGCCCAGTTCCAGCCAAGTCCTGCTGGGACTGTTTTGGCCCATGCTTCTCATCCACCTGGTGCTCCACTAGGAGCCTGTACTGAAGGGTCAGGCCTGGCACTTGTCCCCTTCTTTAGACCTGTTTCTGGGCATGCACAGAGTACTCCCCCCTCCTCCCTCCCTCTGAAGGGTGAAGGTCGCAAATGCACTTCCCCCAGATTCTCAGAAAACAGCAATATCAGGACAGGATGCCTATAAGCATGTTCAGGGTTCAGTCTCTCAAAGTCACACTGTTGTATCTAGTTATGATTTTAAAAGCATGCATGTCAGGAGAGAGGAGACACCGCAAATGGACGCAGCCTATTTATGTGGGTTGATTTATTTTATGTGGAATTGGGTTGACTACTCAAGACTGACCTTAGGAGTCTGGGTTGTGAAAGGCATGCAGCAGCCATCCATCCATACACTTACGATGGCTGCCAAAGGCCAGTAAGTCTGGCCTCCCACCCAAGGCATGCTGGAAGTTGTACACATAAGCCTAGGCTTTTTATTAAATTCTTTAAAACATACTTAAAACCCAACATTTTGTGTTTTTAGATTTTTCTGATACATTGTACAACCAGATCTATCAGCATGCCAAACTTCAAGTTTCTAACTCATCTGGAAGTGGGTAAACATTTCTGGACACACATTGCACACTCATACTTTCCATTTCATAGGTAGAGATTCTAATTAGCTGAAAAGTAGAAACTGTGCAAGACAGCTAATGGGTGTTATCTATTTTTTTTAGCAGCAAAAAGCACTGGCCTTCAGCTATGAAAACCAACTCTAACTTCATAAAAATTGCCAACTGCTCTATCAAATAAGTATACATATGCTACTAGACAGTGCATATGGCTCTGTGTAAGTTCACGCCTGACTCCATGCCATTCATCCAAAACCAAATCCAATACAAAGGCCAATCATGTTTATGCAGTTGCAACCCACATATTCTGGCCTACTTTTTCCCCATTGCAAAACTAGGGGTGCTGTCTTTCTGTGAGTTCATCCCATGGCACTATTGTAAGATTTAACACACAGACAGGGCTAATCACCACCACTTGATCGGTGCCACCTCTTTCACAAGTAATGTTGTGTGCACATCTTCATAACTAATATGTAAATGAACAAATTGCATAAGCCTTTCAGGCAGAATTGACATAACAATTGCAAGGGGTAAACATACATGGTTGCTTATGGATGTTTATGCTGTTCTTCCCACCCACATTTCTCCTCAGATTGCACTCTTTGAAATTATCTGATCTTACTTCAAGAGCAACACCTGTGGCTTAATTATCCACCCCTCTCCCTCTTTTAAATACTTGGCTAGCTCAGGGCCAATTTGCTGGTTTTCAGTTTCCATCTCCACACCACCACCTTTTACAGGTTACCATGTAATTCCGATACATATGTGTGTTGATTAAATCACAACACAAAAATAGAATTTATGCAATGTGTTGAGATCCGATCCATGGTGTAGATTGGAAACCTCTAAAGGGGGAAAAATGGATGGAACACTACAATAAACTGTGCATGGGCCAATTCCAAAATTAGTTTTAGAAATTCACCAACTTTAATTGGACAAGGTGAGGCTGATGGAACCCATGGAAATGCAAGTTGCTTACCTGTAACTGTAGTTCTTCGAGTGGTCATCTGTGCAGTCACACACTATGGGCTTGTGCTGGCGCCGAGCCTCATTCAGGAAACTTCCAAAGCCTAGACTTTTGGCGGGAACCCCTCCCCCCACCGTCCGGTTTCATTGCCTTACCTGTGTTGGCAATGTTGCTGTGGTTCTTTTGAGCTATGAAGAAGTTAACGCATGTTTTTCAAATACACTGGTGTTTGCAATTCATCTGGAACACATGGGCTCTTAGTTATACTAGGGTGAAAACACACTGCCTCTTGAATGGCTGCTCCCGGAGCCTCAGTCTTTGCTGCAGATAGTGACTGCCCTTTCCGCAGAAGCTGTGGGTGTGAGGGCCCTGGCAGGTCATCCCTCTGCAGAGTCTCTGGCACTATGGCCTCTGGGTGTACAGCCGCTGGCTGAGGGTCTCCAAAGAAGTAGTGGATGAAAGCTGTTGGGCTGGTGGTGCTGGATGAGAGGGTGGCAGGTGAGGAGCTGCTAGAGGAGACCACAGCCCTGATGTGTCTGATGGGCACAGTGGCAGCAAAGAGGCACTGGAAGATCCACTGCCCATTCCTGTGACCGTGGGCAAGGGCAGGCACAGGTCAGATGCATCTTTCTCCAGGGGCGTACTGGTGAGGGGTGTGCGTCTGTGAGTGAGGGCCTTCTGTCCTCACTCTGGGTCAGACATGCTGGAGGTGTCATCTTGTGCTGAGGATTGGCCTAGTGGGGCTGCTCTCACTGGCGCAGGGGGTGGGGGTGGGAATTGCCTTAAAAACATTTTATTTTACTATGGTAGGGTGACCAGATAAAAACCAGGTCAGGGCTCATGTAACTTTAACAGTTGTAGAGAAAAGGGGATTTCAGCCAGTGTCATTTGTATGCAATTAGTTCCTGGTGAAATTCCCTCTTCATCACAACAGTTAAAGTTGCAGGGGCCTTGCCTTCTTTTGTATATGGTCACTCTAGTATCGTGCCTGCACCTTTAACTGTTGTAATGAAAAGGAAATTTCACCAGGAACTAATTGCATACCAATGACACTGGCTGAAATTCCCTTTTCTCTACAACTGTTAAAGTTACATGAGCCCTGACCTAGATTTTATCTGGTCAGCCTATACTATGGCCTTCTCTTAAATACTGTTTTGCTGCTGTTAACCTTTGCTGTTTTATTACTAGTTTTTAATGCTAGCTTTTATTGTTTTAATTAATATTTTACTTTTATATTTCTATTGCTTTTAATGCATATACTGTTTTTATATATGGTTGATTTGGATGTGGTTGTAAGCTGCCTTGGGAGAGCTTCTGCCCTGAAAGGCGGCTAAGAAATATTTTAAATAAATAAATAAATTGCTGGGGTAATGCCACCGCCCACGGTGTATCCTGGCATGACATTGTGGCGCTCTTCTAGCAGGCATGCCAGCTCATCACAGAAGGGCATGGTGCGGGCTTTTACCCCGCTTCTGTTGTTGTGTGTGATGATTTCCTTGAACTTCTTCTTGAGCCTGTGGAGCTTGTACTTCCACTGTTTGGGGTTGCATTGGTATCTGCATTCCTTCATCTGCCTGGAGAGCCAGGGGTAGAGCTGGTCATGCCTGGACATGGCCATGATGCTCTGGGCCTCAGGACTTCCCCATAGCTCTATTTATTTTATTTATTTAAAACATTTCTTGGCCACCTTTCAGAGCAAAGCCCTCACAAGGCGGCTTACAATAAAATACATAAAATATTAAAAACAATAAAATACTAAAAATATTAAAAGCAATAAAACCGTAATTAAAACAATAAAACCAGCAGGAACAACAATAGCAGCAATAATAATAATAACAGCAATAACAATACTCATCATGCAAAGGCCATGGTAAAATAAAACATTTTAAGTAGGCTGACCATATGAAAAGGAGGACAGGGCTCATGTAACTTTAACAGTTGTAGAGAAAAGGGAATTTCAGCCAGTGTCATTTGTATGCAATTAGTTCCTGGTGAAATTCCCTCTTCATCACAACTGTTAAAGTTGCAGGGGCCCTGCCTTCTTTTGTATATGGTCACTCTAGTATAGTGCCTGCACCTTTAACTGTTGTGATAAAGAGGGAATTTTACCAGGAACGAATTGAATACAAATAACACTGGCTGAAATTCCCTTTTCTCTGCAACTGTTAAAGTTACATGACCCCTGTCCTCCTTTTCATATGGTCAGCCTATTTTAAGGCCTTCTTGAAAGCCTGCAAGGAAGGTGCATGGCAGACCTCCGATGGAAGTTTGTTCCAGAGATTTGGGGCCACCCCAGAGAAAGCCTTCTCCCATGTAGAGACCCACATAATTTCTCTCACTGGTGGGCAGGTGAGAAGGGCCTCTCTTTCTGATCTTGAAGTGTGGGCAGGCTGATATGGGTGAAGACATGGGGGGGATAAATATTTATTTATTTCCCCCCCCCCCATGTCAGGCACTGCTCATTGTATCAAAATAATATTGCCATGATTCAGGCATTTCACAACTGACCTACAAACAATAATACAACCTGAATGGTAGTGGGAGTTTGTTAGCAATTAGTTAACAGCAAATGAGACAAAGAGCAAATAGTGGTATTAAATAATGGCTGAATTCCTACAGTTTCAAACAGGGGTGTTGAACCACTTTCAGACCAAGGGCCCAGTTCAGTTTCATAGAACTTCCTGGGTACCACTTTCCAGTGGTGGGTGAGGTCAAAGGCAAAAGAAAACAAGAGCTAAATGTCAAATATGTCAGCATTTTGTAGCTTCAAGCCCTGACTGCCAGTGACTAAGGGCTAATCTACACCTACAGGCTTTTGCAATGAAGGAGAGATAATTGAGAGGTTTCCTGCTTCTGCAATCATTGCTCTTGGGGCACATGCGAGGAAAGTTTCTCACAAGTAAAGGAGAGCCATTGTGGGAGGACATGTGTCTCGTGATAGTGGCTCCAAATGTGCATCGGCAGAAGTGGGCGGGGCTAGGCAAATAGGTTGGTGGCACGTATTTCTTTTTAATAACTCCTCCGAGGTGCGCACCAGCGCAGACACAAAGCAACACAAGGGGAAAGGTATTGTGTCGAAGATGCACTCCTCCGCATCGATATATCTGTGTTTAAAAAATATACATGGTTGGCGCCAAAACACGTCGATAACCAATCAAAAAATGTGCTGAAAATGGCGGACGCCCACACCCGCATATGTTCAAAACTGCTGGACATGCCCCTGACTACTCACTGAGCCGGGAGCTTGCACTGAACAGCAACAGCTTTGTGAAGGGGGAGCACACCAGCCACAGACATTGGGATTATAGCTAGAGAGCCGGTAAAGCCATGACAAATCCAGTCAGTGATATTCCTGAATAACTGAGGGGTCAACCCAAGATCACCGCTGGAGTAGGTGAATGCCATGTGGCCCAGTAGGAACGACTGCAATATTATTCAGGAATAAATGGCTGGTGTAGACACAGCCTAAGCCTTAGGAGCGGCATTTCAGCCTTTAAGGATGGGGGGAAATTGTGCAAAAACTGGAAACCCACCAAATGATTGGAGGATGGGAGGGAATGAGAACCTCTTGGTGATGGGGAGAAGGGCTCACAGCCATCTTGGGAACCCTGAAGGATCGGGACCCCAAGGGGTCCAGATTTGGTCTCCAGGCCTCAAGTTCTGCACCTCTGGAGATAAACTTTCAACCCAATCCACTTGTAGTCCCACAGTCCTGCATATATAGTAGGAGCATAGATGTCCGTTTCCTGGGACAATTCAACATATAGCAGAAGCCATTTGGACAGACTGCATGACAATTTGAAATGAATAGTCATCTGGTTACTTGCTTTTTCCCCTCATTGCCTGGAAACCATTCTTACTTGTGACAGGCGACCAGGAAAATAATTGTTTACAGGACTGGGTTGGCTACATGTTTCTATCACTGACTGCCCTTAATGTTTGCAAAAAGAGTAGGCTCGACACTCAAAGGGATAAATAAATGGTCTTTATAGGGGCCATTCTAAAGCTGAGGCTGGGAGAAGCAAGGAGAACCATTTTGTTTTGTTTTGTTTGGAGATGAAGGCATTTTTTATCATGGCATCGAGTTCTTTGTGGAAATAACTAGCAGGTGGGTGGTGTTGGGGGGGTGCTGAAAAACCAGAAGGAGCTTTATAACCATCTTGGTGGTACAGGCAGAAAACCTGAGAAATGAAAGAGACACATGAGAAGTTCCAGGTATGTGGGATGAATTGCCAATATTCTGGCCAGGTTATTCTGTTCGGCTGTTCCCTGGCAAACTGCTCATTTAAATGGTTTGATCATCAGATATATACGCAACACCTCCACTCCATGTACAAACCTTAATTGCTGAGAGTTGCTCACTCCTTTGCAGGAAGGTGCACTATGATTGACCCACATGGTGTTTGCCTGTTTTGTATGTTGTAGATAGAAAAAAAAACTTACTTTCGTTGCTGTAACTGGTTTAGAAGTTTTGCAAACAGCATTTGCCAAGAGAGCAAACATTTAGCTGAGATCTTTTTAATCAAGGGTAATGTCATTTTGCTATAGACTATTCGCATTTTGCATGTATTTCACCATTCCTGTCTTGTTTTATGAATTTTGCTGGCTGGCTTATACAATTATTAAAACAGACATTCCTTCAGGAAGCAGAGACCCTATAAAGCTCCGACTGTATCACTGGCTTACAATTTGGGCATTTCATCAGGTAAGTGCAGAAGAAAACCTCTCTCTCTCTCTCTCTCTCTCTCTCTCTCTCTCTCCCTTCCTCTCTCCCTTCCTTTCCTTTCAAGAAGTCTTATGGGTACCCCACACATCTGCACCTGATTCCGTGTCCTTCGAAACTGCAGAGGATCAGCATGTTAGTCTGATACTAGGTAAACTGTTTCTCTCTGTAGACCCTGGCTCTATTCCTGTTGGAAGAGAGATTCTTATCGAACAAGTCAAACTGCCTCACTAACTGGTACGGTAGCCAAATTAATGAAAGCTAACATAGCTACTGCTGGACTCCTGACCCTAGGTAGTGAAGTGTCCCTGGAAGGTTTCGGGGAAGGAAAAACGGACCCGAGTTTCAGGTGCAAGTGCCATCCCCTTTACTCCCCAGAAGAAAGTAATTGGTTAAGACTCTGCAAATGCTTCACATGTGCTAGATTGCCCTAGGAGATAGCCTGGGTGGAGGGAACTTTTAAGGTGAGACAGTTTGCTAAACCAGTTTGTTGAAAGCTTTGTTTTTTTAAAGGAACTCCCAGATTGGGCTGATTGTTAATGGTGGTGTAATATATTGGGAGGCTAATGTCTACGTAGGATTTTTGGCTTTGGCTGTTTGTTTGCTTGTTTGTTTTGAAAAAAAACCTTTGACTTCTGTTGGAAATGTTGGTATGATCTCTTGATATTTATTTACTTACTTACTTACTTATTTAAACATTTATATCTCAAGGCTCTAAGGGCGGCATACAGATAAAATCATACATATAAAATAGAATAAATATACAATTCTAAAACAAATTAAACCATTAATATATTAAAAGCAATACAAAATTTTAAAACAGTAAAATCCAATTAAAACAAACAGTGTGCAAGCTGGTGGATTTAGACATAAAGACCTTATTAGAAAGTCATGTCTTAACCTGATGCCAAAATGAAGCCAGTGCCAGAGCCAGTTGGGCTTCTAGGGGGAGGGCATTCCACAGCTGGGATGCCACAACAGAGAAAGGCCTCTCCCATGTCCCACCATAGTGTATATCTCGCATTGGTGGGGCACAGAGAAGGGCTGCTCTGACAGATCTCAGGTCTTTGGCAGGCAGATATAGAGAGAGGCACTCCCTCAAGTATCGAGGTCCCAAGGGCTTTAAATGTCTTTATCAACACCTTGAATTCCAACTGGAAACGTATTGGCAACCAGTACAATTCCTTTAAGACTGGTATTATATAGTCTCTGTGAGATGTTCCAGTCAGTGGTCTAGCTGCTGCATTTTGCACTAGCTGCAACTTCCTAGTCATCTTCAAGGGCAGCCCCATGTAGAGTGCATTGCAGTAGTCTAATCGGGAAGTTACCAGTGTGTATATTACTGTGGCTAGGTTATCCCTGTCCAGGAAAGGCCATAGCTAGCAGATCAGCGAAAGCTGGCCCTGGTACTCCAGGCCACGGAGTCCACCTTGGCCTCCAGTGAGAAGGATGGATCTAGGAGTTTGCAACATTAAGCTGTTGATATGATTACTGGAATGCCCATTGATGTGCATTTATTTGTTTATTTATTTATGTATTTATGTATTTATGTATTTATTTTGCTCACTGCTCTTAGTTGTTGTCACTTTGCATATAGGGACCTGCCTCATACACAATGACCTGGATTGCATGTACTGGCAATTCCTGCATAGTTTGGTCAAGTGAGCACACTTCCTCCCACAGGTTGAGTTAACCCAATAACGAACCATGGGCAACTTATTGCTGGGTTGACTCTGGTTTGTTTAACCCCTAAACAACTCAGAGTTCCAAGTTTGGATGCCACTTTGTTTACTGCAAGTGGAAGAGATGAGCACATGGGAGGCATTGTGTTTGTTTCCTGCTGTTCACCCCCGACAACCCATAGTTTGTCATTACATGCGAACCAGGCCAATCTCTTTTGTGGAAAGGTGGCTTATAAATGAAATCTAATGTAATCTAACATAAGCCCTGGTCAATAGATAGAATGAAGGCTTAACTAGGGCTATCACCACGATCGCCCCCAAATGTCCTCTCCAACTGACTTCTAACCGAGCACCTTGGTACACAGAAGATCACAGGGAGTTGAAGCAGGAAGGGCAATGACTGGAGCACTGATGGCAGAAAACCCGACTTATATCTGACAAGACACGACATAGAGAACATCTTCATTCCTATGGGGTGGCAATACATGCAGCGAAGAAAGCTTTCTTCTCTGCATGCACTGCATCTGCAAATTCACATCCAGCAGAACTGTTCAGGGTGGTGAAGGGTCTAATTCAATCATCTTTCTCCCGGAACCTGGTTTTAGAGCCTTTGGTAGCTCACTGTGATGCCTTTAATGATCATTTCACAGAGGACATTTCTCAGATAAGAGCCAATTTAGACGCCGTCGTTATTAGGGGTGTGCACTGGATCGGCTCCGATCCACAATCCGGAGCTGATCCAGGGGAAATCAGATACAATTATCCCATTTCCGATCCCCCCTCTGGATCATCCGATCTTTTCCGAACCGGTCCGGAAGGACCCGATCCGATTCGGGAAAAATTGGAGGATCGGCGGATGCCCGCTGGCGCCCGCCACCGCTTCCATTGGCGGGTGCCAGCAGGCGCCCGCTGATGGAAGCAGCCAGCGGGGAGGGGCTTACCTGGCAGTGCATCCTCCTCCTCCCTTTGCAGGCTGTAAATTACTGCAAACTAGGCCGCGAGGCCTAGTTCACAGTAGTTTTCAGCCGGCAACAGACAGAGGAGGATGCCCTGCCAGGTAAGGAGCGGGGGGGGGCTTACCTGGGGGTGCTGTCCGCTGCCATTGGCGGGTGCCAGCGGGTGCCCGCTGATGGTAATGGACAGTGAGGGGGCTTACCTGCCGGGGCCCCTCCACTGCCATCCGCTGCCACCCGGGCGGCAGCGGATGGCAACAGTGGGGGCCCTGGAGGTAAGGAGGATCGCAAGGGGGGAGGAGGGAGCGGGGCCACTTACCTGTGGGGCCATCTGGCGCCTTCCCCTGCGTAGATCTACTGAGAACTAGGCTTTGTGGCCTAGTCCTCAGTAGATCTACGCAGGGGAAGGCACCGGACGGCCCCACATGTAAGGAGGATCGTCGGGGGGGCTTACCTGCCGGGGGTCCTCCGCTGGCATCTGCTGCCACCCGGGTGGCAGTGGATGGCAGCGGAGGGGCCCAGGGATGTAAGGAGGATCGCGATGGGGCTCCCACCTACCTGCCGGGGTCATCTGCTGCCATCCACTGGCACCCGCGGGTGCCAGCGGATGGGAGCAGAAGGGCCGTGCAGGTAAGCGCAAGGGGGGGAGGGACAGGGAGGGGGGAGTTAGGCCCCCACTCACCCCTCTGCCACCATTTTTCCCCATAGACTTGCATTGGGGGAAATCTTTCTTTCCCTCAATGCAAGTCTATGGGGAAAAATGGCGGCTCATCCGAAAATCGGGCCTCCGATTTTCAGATCGGGATTGGGTCCGATCCGATCCGGGGGACCTCCGATTTTGTTCCGATCTGATCCGGAACAAAATTGGAGGTCCCAATCTGGTCCCAATCCGATCCGGGGGGTCCGTGCTCACCCCTAGTCGTTATAGCAGAAGCTGACAGTAGGGTGTCCAGCAACTCTGCGAGTAGGATTACACTGGATCAGTTTCAGTTGGTGAGTACTGAGGATGTGGACAAGCTACTTAGACTAGTGAGGAGGACAACTTGTCTTCTCGATCCCTCTCCTTCTTGGCTGATTGCCCAGGGAGGAGGTGCAGTTAGACTACAACTACAACGTATTATTAATCCATCTCTCAGGGAGTTTAGTTTTCTGTCATGTTTAAAAGACATGGTAGTACGCCCGCTTCTAAAAAAAAAAGTCCTCCCTGGACCCCCTGGAGTTTAATAATTACAGACTGGTATCAAACTTTCCATTTTGGGGCAAGGTGGTTGACAGGGTAGTTGCCTTCCAACTCCAAGCAGTCTTGGATGATACAGATTTTCTAGACCCATTTCAAACCGGCTTCGGAGCGGGTTACAGAGTTGAGACCACTATGGTCACCTTAGTGGATGATCTACGCTTGAATATTTACAGGGGGAGTGTGTACCTGCTGGTACGTTTGGACCTCTCTGTGGCTTTTGATACCGTCAACCACTGTATCCTTCTGGAACACCTGAGGGGTTTGTGAATTGGGGGCACAATGCTTCAGTGGTTCCAGTCTTATCTCTCGAGTAAGTTCCAATTGGTGATGCTTGGGGATAGTTGTTCCTCAAAAACGGAGAAGCTGTATTGAGTAACACAAGACACCATCCTATCCCCAGTGCTGTTTAACATCTACATGAAACCACAGGAACAGATCATCTGGAGGCATGGGGTAGGGTGCTATCAGTATGCTGATGACACCCAAATATATTTGTCTTTGCCTTCGATAACAGCGTCAGCTAAAGATAGTATGTCTCTTCTGAATGAATGCTTGGAGACAGTAATGGGCTGGATGAGGGAAAACAAACTGAAGCTGAATCCAGACAAATGGAGGTGCTTACTGTCAAGGGCCCTAACATGGGTTTGGAACTGTGTCAACCAGTTCTGGATGGGGTTACAAGCCCCCTGAAAGACTGTGTTCACAGCTTGGGGGAGTTTCTGGATCCGTAGCTCCAAATGACAGCCCAGATAGATGTGACAGCCAGGAGTGACTACTATCAGCTTCGGCTGTTACACTCGCTGCGCCCTTTCCTAGAGTTGGAAGACCTAAAGACCTGGTGCACATGCTGGTAACCTCAATGTTCGACTTCTGCAATATGCTGTACAAAGGGATACCTTTGTGCCTAGTCCAGAAACTTCAGCTAGTTCAAACTATGGCAGCCAGGTTGGTCACTGGTACATTTAGCGGTAACCATATTACACCAATATTAAAATCACTCCACTGGCTGCCAATTAGTTTCCGGGCAAAGTACAAAGTGTTGGTTATTACTTTTAAAGCCCTACATGATTTGGGTCCAGGTTACCTGCAGGATCGTCTTCTGCCATACAATCCGCCCCATACACTCAAGTCCTCTGGGGAATATTTACTTCTATCAGTCAAAACTAGGCTGACAACTGTTACCCAGAGGACCTTTTCTTCTGCCGCCCCCAGGTGGTGGAATAACCTACCGGCGGAGATTTGTCGACTTAATACTTTTTCCGAGTTTAAGGCAGCAATAAAGAGTAGTCTCTTCCAGCAGGCCTACTCAGATGAATTTGAAACCTAAGAATTTTAAGACGCCTTGATTATTGTTTTAATCTTGTATTGTAATCTTGTAATCTTTTATGTGTTTGATTTATTGTTGTTCCCTGCCTCAATCTAAAGGGAGAGGCAGGTAATAAATGAATTTATTATTATTATTATTATTATTAAACACTTAATGAAATTGAGGATCCAGTCACATGCCTGCTGATCCCCCAGCTGAACCCAGAATGGGAATGCAACCTTGCTTGGATGGGGTTGCACTCAGGCTTGTGGCTTCTGGATGCTCAGGTAGCCTCTTGCTAACTTCAGCTGGTATGCTGGTTATGCCATTCCTTGAAGAAGCTTGGTGTGTGTGCAGGAGGGGGGGGGAATATTTGGCCTGAAAATCAAAACAGGCAAACTTTTGGTGCCGCATTGCTATGAAGTTAGTGGGGGGGGGGGATGTTTTGTATCACCTGCAGGGGGAGGAGTCCAGTTTGAAGCCACTCACCATTGATCATTATTTTTTATTGTTGTTATTAACAGTTTATTAGATCTTTTCCCCTAATACAATGCAAAAAGTAAATCCCTCCCCACCTCGTGCCCCCCATTTCCTCTCCTTTAAATTCCTCCCTCCCTTCTTAATACCATTCTGAATTTCAAGAGTTTCATATATATATATATATATATATATATATATATGGTATAAGTAGATTCATTAAGCAAACACTGGATGAAGAAATAGTTACATTTTAAAAATAAATAAATAAATTGTTTGTGTCATGCATAGCTCTGATCAAAACTTTCATGCAACTGAATGCTTTTCTTTCCGTTGTGCAGTGAACTGAAAGCCTACGTAAAATGATACTTATAACTTTGTGTCTTAACTCCTGATCTATCACTGCCTTCTTCTTTCACTGTAAAACAGGGGGAGAATTTCGAGAAATTCGGGATCTGTGGCCAAATTCAGTTCGTTAGGTTTCTGATGAATCTAATACCGATAGGGAAGGAATCAAAGCTCTTCATCAGGGATTCAACATTTGAACATGTGCCAGTCAGGATTTACCAGCCCAAGCGTCCATCTACTGGGCTAAGAAGGGGACTGCTCTACCTACATGGAGGATGTGGAATGTTTGGAAACATAAGTAAGATATTTCATATCATTTTAAGATAGCCTTTTTTAAAAAAAAATGCATGGAATGTGAAAGGAAAAAAGCAGCTTCCAGAATTAGGAATGTCCAGCCCTATCTTTGATGATGGGTTGGGTCCAACTGTGTCAATCAAGCATATACAAAATTTATTGCATATTCAAAATGGTGGGCGTCTCACAGTCTCATGGGTTAAATCCACGGTGGGCTGTTGTGTCATGCAAACACCTCAATGAGGAATGCCAACAGTTGCCTAAAGGTGATTATTGGCAGTGTCTGGGCTATGTGGAAAAATTAGAGAAATGTGTCTCCATTCAGGCATTTTAAAAAAAAAGTCTGCTGTGGCCCCTGGGAATGTTGTACTCACCAAATTTTGGACGTCCATTGTAACATATATCATTGGAATCCTTTTCTGGTGAGGAGCAACTTGATTGTTGAGATAGTTTTGAACAATTCAGACTTTTTTTTCCCTAGGAGTCTATGAACGGATATGCCAATACCTTGCTCGAGAAAGTGATTCAGTGGTTGTGTTCGTTGAGTAAGTGATTCTATTGATGCATTTTAATCTGCCCTGTTTTTATGGTATTTTTAATATTCTGTACTATAGGTTATATTTTACTGTGTTGTTAGTCACCTTGATGGAAAGGTAAATTTAAATATATAGTGCACTGCTAAGTCCAAATCCAACAAGGCAGTGGCTCATCGGGTTCAGGCTGCAAGGGGGCGAGCAGGAATGCGGAGAGTGGGGAGACTGATGGATTCCTAGTTGGCCTTGCACCCTTCAGATGGCTGGATCTCGTTTCAGTTCCAAATCTGAAGCAAATCGGACCAAGCCCAAAGCAGCCTGAGGTGGATCAGGACTGATTTGGAAGCTCCAAATCAGCCTCCAAAGCAGATTGGAGTGGGGAGGTAAATAGAACAAATTAATGAGGATGTAATCCTATGGTCCCTGGGAGGGCATCCCAGGGGCCAGGATATTTCAGAACTCTCCCTTCTTGGGAAGAAAGAGGTCTGACTTTGGAAAGGGAGATCCAACCTCACAAGCTCCCTTCCAGCTACCAAACCTCTGCAGCCCCTTGCCTCCTCAACACAGGAGCTCTGATGTAGGTAGGGACAAAAAGGGGATGTTCCATGGGCATGTTGGGGGTGGATCAGGGAAAGGCTTCCCATACCTCTGGCATGCTTCTGAAATTGGGTGGAAATGCACACCAGCTCTGGAGATGGTGTATATAATTCCCTCCCATTGCAACCAATAGGTGGGAAATAATAAAAGACAACAAAAAGGGGGAAGAAAATATAATGCCCCCTCTCTTTCCCTTTTACCTTGTGGGCATGAGTCCAACAGGGCTCTAGATAAGGCAGTCTATCTGCCTTCTGATCTACCTCATCCCAACCACTAATAGGATTGCTCTCTATGTGTACTTCAAATTTCTTCTTGAAACTTTCATTTTGCCAAATGCAGCCCTCAACTCCAAAATGAAGCGTGTTTCCAAAGACATGCAATGGAGCATCCCATCGTGACATTATGCTGGAGCCAGTTATAATAAGTTCTATGGAGGCTAAACCCAGCAATGGAGTCATTCCTCAATGCAGTATATACATTAGCCATGTGCAGGACAATGTGTGTACTGCAGTTCGATGATACTGTGCACAGAATTCCTGTTCCCAAGAGTAATGGTTTTCATTTTTTTCTTTTATAAAGCAGGTTTTCCACCCAGATTATTGTTAAGATGTTTGGTAGTCTATGGGGCTCTAGTTCCCTATATCTTCTCAGGGATAACAGAAGCAAAATAAATTCTACAAACTAGTTTAATAACCTAAAGAACAGAAGATGGAAAATAAGAAAAATTATGAATATCTGCCACATTTCCATGGTGCACACTTGTTCTTTGTGCCATACCTGGGCCATTGGAGCATTTATTAGTATTAGTATTAGTATTAGTATCACTCTTTTGTTGTTCATGGTAGTTTTTATAGCTAGACATGACAGACTTTGCCAAGTCATGCTGTTTTTTACTGATTCAAGAATTTCCTGACTATTGAACATGTTTTAAGCATGACTGCTTTCTGGATGTTGGTGTGGATGTATTTTGGAATGCCCAGTTTCTGAAGGTTTTCTGTATAGTTTTTTGATGTGCTGCCATTGACCAATGTGACTATCGGAATAATTGTGACCTTTTCCTGTTACCATAGTTCATTAACTTTGATAGTCAGTGGTGTATATTTTTCTCTCTTTTCCTTTTCTTTTTGTACAACATTTTTGTCATTAGGTATTGCTATGTCAATGAGGTACATTTTTTTTTCTTTTTTGTTGATAACTGTTATGTCTGGTCAGTTGCAGGGTATTGTTTTGTCCTTACGAATTGTTCTGTCTCAGTATATTTTATGATTTTATGTTGTTGTTGTTATTATTATTATTATTATTATTATCCCTCCGCTGCTCCTGTAGGCAGCAGGCTAGGTTAGAGGGGTACATGGTAGGCCATATGACACACAGCTTTTTCTTCCAACACCTTGCTGCCACCTCAGAAAACCTCAGAAACCCTTCAGAAACTGGGCCTACCGAAAACAGAAAACCTTCAGAAATTGGGACACCAAAATACATCCACACCAACATCCAGAAAGCAGTCATACTTAAAACATGCTCAATAGTCAGAAAATTCCTGAATCAGTAAAAGACAGCATGACTTGGCAAAGCTCATCATTTCCATCTAGAAAAACCACCATGAGTGAAAAAAGGGAGATAAGAATAAAGATTCGCCTGCTAATCCAGTCAGGTTTTGTATATGGCCTGCAAGGGGGTGCTATCTTGTATTTTGCTGCAGGCACAAAGTAGCTTGGCTGTCCCTGGCCAAGGGTGGACTATACCAACCCGCTTAATGTCCTGCTGAGCAGATTCCAACATTTGACAAAGTTAAGGAACCAATGTTTTGATTGTTGTTTCAGTTTTCGTTTAGCTCCTGAGAACCAGCATCCTGCCCAATTGTTAGATTGCCTTACCGCCACAATATACTTGATGCAGAATGCAAAAGACTATGGAGTGGATCCTAACTGTATTGTCCTTTGTGGCGAAAGTAGCGGAGGAATGATTTGCGCCGGCGTTTGCCACGAACTGATAAAAATAATGCATTTCCCAAAAATTAAAGCCCAGATCTTGTTGTACCCCTTCTCCCAGACGCTGAACTTTTCACTGCCAGCCCATCAGCAAAACCGTTTTGGTCCTGGCTTGTTCACCAAAAATTTAGTAAAATTTGTTCTAATGTATCAAAATGAGAAAGTTGAGAACCTAGAAGGCATTTTGAATAACGCCCATGTTCCTGAAGAGATGGCGGTGAAATATAAGAAATGGGTCAGTGCAGATCTCATCCCAGACGAATTCAAAACCAGAGGCTATGAACCCCCAATCCCTGTTCCATTTTCGAAAGAATTGTATGAAAAATGTAGACTGTTTCATGAGGAACTGCTGTCACCAATTGTAGAGGAGGATGCCATTGTTCAACAGCTCCCTCAAACATACCTTTTAACCTGTGAATATGACACACTAAGAGATGATGGACTGCTGTATAAGAAACGACTAGAGGACAACGCTGTGCCTGTGACCTGGAATCATCAGCAGGATGGTTTCCATGGAGTTGTATTGTTTGTTGGCACTGGCTTGCTTGAATTTTCCAGTACAAAAGAAGTCTTCAAAGACATAATTCACTTTATCGAAGGGTTATGAAGTGGGAAAAGCTGAGGGTCTTGAATGTATTCATCCATAGCTGCGGTTCGTTCATTTCTAATAATGCCTCCTCCATTCTTTGTGAGTTTGTTTCTGCACATGTCCTGGGATGGGTCTTTGGGAACTCCCCCTCCCTATATCCCCTAAAGAGCCACACATGAAGCTGGAGGATGCCCTCCCCTACAGTATCCAATGGCAGCATCAATTATGCAGATGAAAATTGCATTATATTATTATTATTATTATTATTATTATTTCAATAAGGAATTATCCTCCAAATGGCTTACAAAAACACTTATTTGCGGTGAGAGGGTGTGAAATAAAGAGATGATACAATGGGGGAGTGGCCTAGCAAAGATGGAATGGAGACGGAACTTTCCTGCTCTCACAAGAAGCAAAGAAATATTTATAAAATCCCTAATTTGGAGGTGATGGATTCCTGATTAATGACTTGATTCTGGGTCCGGAAATTTTACTGCATCTGCGGAGAGATTAACAGCTGGATAACTGCCTGGACGGCGGACGGAAAACGAAACTAAAGAGGAGGAGGATCGGGAGTTCGACAGAGTGTCAACGGAAGGTAATTAATAGGGGTGTGCATCGGATCGGATCCGATCCACGATCCGAATCCGATCCGACCCAAAATCGGGAAAATCCGATCTGATCCGATCCAATCCGACCAACCTCCGATCCGATCCAATCCAATCCGATGAGGTCCGATCCGGATCGGACGCCATTTTGAATGCTTTTTCCCATAGCCAAGTATTGTTTTACAAAAACGCCTATAACGTTTTCATTTTTAAAGATAGAAGGATGAAACTTGGGCACGTTCTAGACTGGTTAGGGATAGTTATCTGTGAGAAATTTCAGAAAGTTTGGTGCATGCATTTTGTGGCAATTAATTTTTTAATAAATACCCAGGAATGCCTATAACTTTGTCATTTTTAAAGTTACACACATAAAACTTTGCCACATTGTAGGCGGTACCTTGGGACCTACGTGTGTGAAATTTCAGAAACATAGGTGCTTGCCTTGTGTGGCAATTAATTTTAGAAAAATGGGTAGTAGTGGGGTAAATACAGTTACGCCTCCCATTTTTTTTATTTTTAAAGATACAAACAGGAAACTTGGGCACATTACAGGTAACACTTGCCTTGATATGTGTGTGAAATTTCAGAAAGCTAGGTGCTTGCCTTGTGTGGCAATTAATTTTTGAAACAATGTGGAAAGAAACACCTATAACTTTGTCATTTGTAAAGTTACATACATGAAACTTTGCCACATTGTAGGTGGTACCTTGGGACCTATGTGTGTGAAATTTCAGAAACATAGGTGCTTGCCTTGTGTGGCAATTAATTTTTAAATAAATACCCAGGAATGCCTATACCTTTGTCATTTTTAAAGTTACACACATGAAACTTTGCCACATTGTAGGCGGTACCTTGGGAACTATGTGTGTGAAATTTCAGAAACATAGGTGCTTGCCTTGTATGGCAATTAATTTTAGAAAAATGGGTAGTAGTGGGGTAAATACAGTTACGCCTCCCACTTTTTTATTTTTAAAGATACAAACAGGAAACATGGGCACATTACAGGGAACACTTCGCTTGATATGTGTGTAAAATTTCAGAAAGCTGGGTCCAGGCATGTGGTGGCAAGGTATTTTTGAAACAATGAGGAAAGAAACGCCTATAACTTTTTTATTTTAAAAGTTAGAAGTCTAAACATTGCTCACTTTGTAGATGGGTTAGGGGTAGATATGTGTCAGAAATTTCAGAATGATAGGTCCAGGCATTTGATGGCTATGGAATTTTTAGATTAAATGTTTCAAAAAATTTTCCACAGAGGCCCGGTCTTCCCCTCCTCCCCCTCCCGCTTCCCGCGAAGAAAAGGAAACACTCTCTCGTCTCGATCCCTTTGATCCTTGCTAGTATCCATTACAGGGCTCGTGTCTGCTTTCCTACTTTCACTTTTTACTCAAGCAGAACGGCTGAGCCTAGCTGAGTTTTGCAGCCATGCGTGCAAGGAAGGAGCACTCTCGTCTCGATCCCTTTGATCCTTGCTAGTATCCATTACAGGGCTCGTGTCTGCTTTCCTACTTTCACTTTGTACTCAAGCAGAACGGCTGAGCCTAGCTCAGTTTTGCAGCCATGCATGCAAGGATCTCTTTGATCCTTTGTTCCTCCCCTTCTCCTCCCCCTCGCCGGCGTTGTGTGTGCGCCCCGCCGGTGCCCTCGCGTGCGGGCCGGTTCCTGGGCAGCAGAGGCTCTGCCTGGCTGCTGTGTGCCCACATTAGGCAAGCCCTTCAGGAGCCCCCTGTCAGAGTCTAGCCATTTTGAAAACTAAGCAGCGACTGATGTCTTCAGCAATAGGAAGTACAGAGGAAATTAAAGGAATAAAGCTACCACTGAACAACCAGTTCTCTTCCATGTGGACATTCCAATTCAGGAAAATACACTCTTAAAAGGACAAGTTTGCCACTCTCTTCACCCTTCTATGGGCTCAGCCGTTTCAAAAATTAATTGCCACACAAGGCAAGCACCTAGCTTTCTGAAATTTCACACACATATCAAGGCAAGTGTTACCTGTAATGTGCCCAAGTTTCCTGTTTGTATCTTTAAAAATAAAAAAATGGGAGGCGTAACTGTATTTACCCCACTACTACCCATTTTTCTAAAATTAATTGCCACACAAGGCAAGCACCTATGTTTCTGAAATTTCACACATGTAGGTCCCAAGGTACCGCCTACAATGTGGCAAAGTTTCATGTGTGTAACTTTAAAAATGACAAAGGTATAGGCATTCCTGGGTATTTATTAAAAAATTAATTGCCACAAAATGCATGCACCAATCTTTCTGAAATTTCTCACAGATAACTATCCCTAACCAGTCTAGAACGTGCCCACGTTTCATCCTTCTATCTTTAAAAATGAAAACGTTATAGGCGTTTTTGTAAAACAATACTTGGCTATGGGAAAAAGCATTCAAAATGGCGTCCGATCCGGATCGGACATCTGGTCCGATCCGATCCGACCAGCCTACGATCTGATCTGATCCGACCCCCAGGTCTGATTCCGATCCGCTATCCGATCCGATCCGGGGAGTCAGTGCACATCCCTAGTAATTAATGGACTTTAATGAGAAACCGCAAGGTTAAGACAATTTTAGAGGGAGAGGAGGAACTGATTTATGTGGAAAGTGGCTTTTAATCTCCAGCCGAAGGAGATAGAAGCAGAAGTTTATTTGTTTACTTGAGCCTAGACGAAGGGGTGGATTGGTGAGTTAAGCTTTATGAAAAGAAAGCAAAAAACCCAGTCCAAAGCCCTAGGCTGGAGCAGAGAAACAAAAAATCACCCTTCTGATCGGAATTGGCAGCGTCTGGTGAGAGTTACTGGAATTATGCCAGACAAAATGTCGGACAAGCAGCAGCAAGCCGACAAGACAGGGAAATCCCCTGTCCATTCTGGAAATACCAAAGGCACAGCTTCTAAAGACGCAGGTGCAGTACCAAAACCGGCCAGAGAGAGGCAAGTAGAGTCCTCAGAGGATTTATTCAGCAAAATTCAGAAGATGATGGAGACTGCTTTAATTAAGCAGGAGGAAAGGATAATGCAAAGGATTAAGGACTCACAGAAGGATTTTATAGTGGATCTTCAAACTGTGATGGATAATATGGATAGAATGGAGATGAATATGAAGAAGCAGCAGGAAGATACCAAGAAACATGGGGACCAACTGACAGAGATGGATTTACGATTAATTGCTTTGGAAGATCGGGACAGGAGGGTTAATATTCGAATTAGATCTTTTGGAGAAAGAGAGGGAGAGACTCCTAAGGATTTAAGAGTCATAATTTTGGATTGGATCAGGGAAATTGAAACTCAAGAAATTTGGGAGATGCAGGACCTTGAGATGGTTCATAGAGTTGGTTATAAGAAGAAGGGGCTGCTCCCAAGAGATATAATTGTTAAATTTGCTAATTATTACAAGAAAGAAAAGTTGATGCAAGCAATTAGACGTCAAGCCCAGCTGATGATACAAGCAACATCAATCGAGGTTTATCAAGATTTATGCCCTCAAACGGTGCAGTGGAGGAAGAGTGTTAGACTGTGTACAGTGGCTTTGCAGAAGAGATCGATAACATATAGTTGGGGATATCCAGTTTTTTTGAGATTTATGTGGAAAGGGAAGCAACATAGAATAACATCGTGTGAGCAAGGGATGGAGCTTCTGGAAAAGTTGGGCTTAGTGGATCCCATGGTTGCTGGAGAAACAAAGCAGGATGCTGCTGCTGAAGGGAGAGATGGTCCTGATTATCCACAGGAGGAAGGAGCCATGGGTGGAACCCGTCAATGAAGAAATAATATTGCAATAGGGATAAGAAAAGATTATATGAGAGGGAAGGGTCGGGTTTCTGTTCTGGAATGCTGGGTTGCTTCTCCCCCCCCCCCCCCGAAGAGTTCTAAGAATAATTGGGGCCATTGCCCAGGAAGGCCTGGTGAGGAGGGGGGTGAAGATGGGGGGTAAATGTGGGGGGGTGAGGGAGGGGTGGTATGTGTATCACAGAGGGAGACCAATATAGAGATGCATTGGAAAGAGAGAGATGGATAATAAATTAAGGGTTGCAACTTTAAATGTTAAAGGGGTAGGAACTGTTATTAAAAGGAAGAAAATAGAAATGTTATTAAAAAAAGAGAAAGCTGATGTAATTTTTTTGCAGGAAACTCATCAAACAAAGGAGGGTGTAAATGAGCTTCGGATGAGGGAGGTGGGCATTTACGAAAAGTCTTTTGGTACTTCTAAAGCGAGAGGTGTAGCGATTATAATCTCAAAAAAATGTGGCATTACTATACAAAGGGTGAAGAAGGATGAAGCGGGAAGGTTTCTGATTATTTCCTGCAGGGTAGGGGAGGAGGAATATGTATTGATTAATGTATAAGCTCCAAATGGGAAACAGATGGAATTTTTTGATGAAGTTTTTAATGCAGTGGGAGAAGTAGGTAAAAAGAATATTGTAATGGCAGGTGACTTTAATATGGTATTAGACAAAGGGAAAGATAGGGATAATATATTAAGAGTTCTCAAGAGTGGTGGGAGGACGGGATTAAGCAAATTAATGGAGAGAAAAGAATTAATTGATGTCTGGAGAGTATTAAAAGGGGAAGAAAGGAAATACACTTTCTACTCACCAAGGTTTAAGAGTTATTCCAGGATTGATTATATTTTTGTGTCAAAAAATATGTTGTCTAAACTTATAGATTGTGCTATAGGGGTAATTAAAGTCACAGATCATGCATTAATGACGTTGGATCTTAAAATGAAGAAGGATTATAAACAAGTTAAGAGATGGAGAATCGATACAAGGTTACTAAATAATAAAAATATAGTGGAGAATATTAAAAAAGAAATGCAGGAAATATGGGAAATTAACGAAAAGGATATAAACTCGCAGGGGCTAATATGGGACACTATGAAGGCTGTAGTAAGAGGGATATGTATCAGGGAAATGTGTACCCTAAGAAAACAACAAGAGGCTCAAAAGAAAAAGATTGAAAAGGAGGTAAGGGACCTAGAGGACAAGCTAAGAGAGACAAAAGATAAACACCTATTTGCCCAAATCCAAGCTAAGAAAAAAGAATTAGAGAGAGAAGAGTTAGAACAAGTCCAGAGGGATTTGCTATATTTAAAGAGGGATTTTTTTGAATATAGTAATAAAAATTCGAAGATGCTGGCTAGGTCCACTCAGTCTAAAAAGGCTAAGAGTATGATAGGGATAATTAGAGACAAGACAGGGAGAAAATGCAATTTAATGAAGGATAAATTAAATATATTTCAGGAATTTTATAGAGAATTATATACATCAGATATGGGATCACAGGTTAAAGTATTGGAATATGTATAGAGGAATTGGAAAATAAGATTACAGGGGCAAGACAGGGATTATATGGAAGGTTTAGTTACTGAGAAAGAAATAGAAGGAATTATAGTTAAATTAAAAGGAGGAAAATCTTCGGGATTGGATGGTTTGGGGCCGGAATATTATAAAGTTTTTAAAGGAATTTTACTACCAAGATTAAAAAAAATATTTAATAGTATAATAGAAGGGGGAAAGACCCCCCCCCCATCATGGGATCATTCCTTGATCATATTAATCCCGAAACCAGGAAAGGATCTGACTGACCCAGCATCTTATAGACCAATATCTTTAATAAATCAAGATTCAAAATTTTTTACAGCAATAATGGCAAAAAGGATGAGAACGTTTATACATAAGTATATTAGAAAGGATCAATGAGGATTTATCCCAGGAAGGCAAATGCCTAATTTAATTGGAAGAGTTTTAAATATAATTAATATTATTTAAAAAAGGAATTTAAAAGCGGGAATATTAGCATTGGATATATTCAAAGCCTTTGATTGTGTGGAATGGCCAGCACTTAAAATAATTTTGAAAACATTTGGGCTTGGAGTGAAATTTATGGGAGTGATGGATCAACTGTATAAAAATAATAAAGCAGAGATAATGGTTAATGATGGGTTAACGCAACAGATTACACTAGCCCGAGGAACAAGACAAGGTTGCCCACTTTCACCGATCTTATTTGCGATAGTGATAGAAATTTTGGCAAATGTTATAAGGGAGGATTCAAGATTAAAGGGGATAGGAGGGAAGGAGAAGATTAAAATAAATATGTTTGCGGATGACACATTATTGACATTAGAAGACCCCCTGAAGGAGGGGGAGCTGATTAAGAAACATTTGAGAGAATTTGGGGAGGTTACAGGTCTACAAGTTAATTGGGGGAAGTCAGAAATGATGTTATTCAATTATAACAAAGAGGAGATGGAGGAAGGTAAAGTTAAGTTAGGTCTTAGGCTTAAAAATATAGTACGTTATTTAGGAGTTAATATTGCAAAAGGTTTAGACAGGTTAGAGGAAATTAATTTTGTAAGTTTGAAAAAACAGGTAGGGGAAAAGTTAGAGGCATATAGAAAATTAAAACATTCTTGGTTTGGTAGAATAGCGGTTATAAAAATGAAGATATTACCCAAGATTATTTTTTTGTTTAGAATGCTACCGATTAAAATATCGGATGTAGAGTTAAAGAGCTGGCAAAATATGATTAATGCTTATTGCAATGGAGGTAAGAGAGCTAGGATTAATAAAGGGCTATGGTATAAGACACAAAAGAAAGGAGGTTTGGGACTTCCAAACATAAAGAATTATTATAGTGCTAATCAGTTAAGATATGTTATAAATAGTATATTAGGGGAGGAAGATTTAGAATGGTTAGGAACGCAAACAGGGGAACCAGATTTCAAATTGCAAAAAAAAATTTTAATAATAAAATCCAAAAGAAAGATTTGAGGGGACTGGACAACCCGTTGCTGAAAAACATTTTAGAGATCTGGGAGAAAATTAAAGGGAGTTTAATACCAGGAGACTCTCCACTCGCCCCAGTGGTAGTTGTGAGAAATTTCCCAAGGAATTTAAAAGTAGAATTGGAAGGAAGTTTGAAGGGTCAGGAAATTATTAAGTTAAGGAATTGGATGGAAAGAATGAGAGATAAGGCGCAAATTAGAGAGTTGTTAAAAGGACAAAAGATAGCTTGGTTCAAATGCTTACAACTGGAAAAATGGACACAGGAATGGAAAAAGATGAATAAGAAGTGTAGAAATAATACAAGATTTGAAGATTTAATTGAATCAAGAGGAAAGAAAGAAGTAATTAAAGCTAGAAAAGGTCTAACTAGCGAAATATATAAAATCCTGACAGAGGAAGCTGAATATAGAGATTCGCTTAAAATGATTTGGGAAGATGACTTAAAAGAACAAATTCATGAACATGACTGGGGGAAGATATGGGATGCAAGAATGTTAAAGCTTTTGTCGATTAGAATTAAGGAGAATTATTATAAAATAGTATGGAGATGGTATTTAACGCTGGTAAGATTTCATCAGATAGATAAAAAAGTGTCCAAGAATTGTTGGAGGGGATGTCAGGAGGTTGGAACTTATTTCCATATGTGGTGGAGCTGCTAACATGTACAAAAATTTTGGGAAAGGGTGTTTAAAGAAATAAGTCATATAATTAGAAGTAATTTGGAATTAAACCCAAAGCTAGCTCTACTAGCAATATGGGGAAAAGGTACTGAGAATATAAATAAGAGAGAATTAATAAACAACCTCCTGGCTCCCGCCAGAATAATGATTGCTAAAAACTGGAAAGGGCAAGGGACATATACCATAGAAGAATGGTATAAAGAAATATGGGACCATGGCACTTAATGATAAGCTAACGTGTAAAATGAAAATAAAGAGGGGAATGTCCAGTAAGAATGATTTTGGAGATATATGGAGTTTATTTTTGGAATATGTATTAAGAACGGGGAAGGGGCAAATGCCTTTAAAAGAGTCTTTACATTTTTGGAAAGAAGAATAATGTATAATTGAAGGTCTCTTGGGGGGAGGGGAGCACGGGGGTATGCGGTATGTATTGTACTTTATGTTGTTTAGGTTTATGTTGTATTATGTTATGTTGAAAAATAATAAAAAAATTAAAAAAAAAGAGATGAGACAACTGTGTATGGTTTCAAAATTCGGGCCACATTTATTAAAGATCTGAAAGGGAGACTGGGTGGGCCCTAAGCTATGCCCGCCACTAGCGAGGCATGTCAAGAGTGAAACATTCCATGTCCAGTGAGTGGCATCAGCCAATCACCACTCTTAGACATAAACTTTCTGGGGAGGGTAGGCCTTCCCCATACCACTCACCCCCCTGGGCCTCAGAACACTGGTTGGAGTGGCATGAGTCAGCCTAACAGGTAAGCCTTATCTCCCCACTGGAGCCACATAACCCTCAGTGGAAGGCCTCAGGTATCACCTGTCACCATAAACAGTAGGGATGTGCACGGACACCCCCCCCAGATCGGATCGGGACCCAGTTCGGACCTCCAATTTTGTTCTGGATCAGATTGGAACAAAATCAGAGGTCCCCTGGATCAGATTGGACCCAATCCCGATCCGAAAATTGGATGTCCGGTTTTTGGATCGGCCACCATTTTTCCCCATAGACTTGCATTGGGGAAAAGAAAGCTTTCCCCCAGTGCAAGTCTATGGGGGGAAATGGTGGTGGTGGGGTTAGTGGGGGCCTAACTCCCCCCTCCCTGTCCCACCCCCTTCACGCTCCTTACTTGCCAGGGCCGTCCACTGCAGACAGCCCCGGCAGCTAAGCGTCCTCCCCACATTCGCACTCCTTACCTGCCGGGGCAGGTGAGAAGCACTAGTGGGGGGGAGGGGGATCCGATCCTCTGATCCAACACGATCCGGATCAGGTCCTTTTCGGATCGGATCGTATTGGATCGGCCAATCCAGGTGCTGGGGATCGGTTCGGATAATTTTATCCAATTTCCCCCGGATCGGGTCCGGATTGTGGATCGGACCCAATCCATTGCACACCCCTAATCAAAAGTGCCACTGAATGATCACCATCCCTTTCCTCTAAAAGTGCCCACCCTACCTGCCATGGAAGAGTGATAAGCCTAGAACTTTGTCGCTCCCCCACCCACCTGCGGAGAAAAACCTCAAGCAGGCCCAATTGCAGATCTGACAGGAAGATGTCATTGCCCACGTCAGTTAGATGTACACCGTCCTGCCTGTATAGCTCCATCCTCATCTGAAAGATGTCTGTGTGATAAATAAATAACACTATCACCAAAAGTCCAAAGCCCAATGGTGATTTCCCTATTCACCTTTTTGCGAGCCCTGTCCAGGGCCCACAGGTCCACACCATCCCTCCAGACCTTCTGGGAATCAGGTTGGACCAAACAATAATCACACCAGGCCACAGCCGCTTGATGGCTTGAAAATCAAACAGGGTCTACAGTATCAATGCTTTGCCCTTGCACAAACCCAAATCATTGCCTCCCAGATGCACTACCAGTACCTGCGGAGGACAATGCACCAGACCTTGCTGAAATAATGTAGGCAGGAGGCGCTCCCATCTCATGCTACGTCAGCCCAGCCACTGGATGTTGGCACACCAGCTGAGTCCAAGCTGCAATCCAAATGCAGATTGGGAAGCCCTCCGACCGGCCCAAAAAAACATGCTGTTCCCCCATACTAGCACACACACCAGTTTCCGGATATTCCAGAGATCTAAAAGAAAAGAAATGTAAGCCCAAGACCACTTATCCCCTCCTGGTGCCTGGGAAATGGCCGCACATAGGAGCGAAAAACCTTCGAACGCCACCTGCCCACGGCACAAACTTCATGGGCAGGGAAACTTAGCGCAGCTGCAGTAGAGGCAGCTCCAATCCGGAAGGAATGCGTACAGAAACAGAAGGATCCAAGTCCCAATGCTTGTAAAGCTCTTTCTGTCACTACCCAGAACTGGTATTTTGTTAGGGGGGTGCCATCACTATGTATAAACAACAGGCCATCCCCATGTTGCCTCACTTCCAAAAAGGCCTCCAAGGCTTTGATCGGGCACAAGTCTGGTGTAGGGGCCATAAGTAAGTTAATCCTCTTACTAAAACCCTTTTGGTCTGTCTTGGACCTTCGGAGAGTAATTTGCATTCCACCGTCCACCTTAACTATGTCACTAAATTACAGGGCCCTATCTGACCAGTCCCTTTTTGACACCACCACCAGTTCAGATATCCTAAATGCCCCAAAAAAGGCAGTGAGTGCTGCCTCATGAAATGATTTTGCCTCATATTGTGATGAACAAACAGATGGCCAAATCTCAACTAAACCCACTAAAATCTCTGGCGACAACATCCATCTAGTATCTTTGGGTGCGGGGTTATCTCTCATCCACCCCTGAACAATGCGCCATACCCGAAAGTCTGTGGTGTTATCTACCATACCTTTCATCTTTGCCCAAAATGCAAGGGCAGCCAATTTGCAGCCCATGGTTCTGGCTGATAGGCCTTTCCTCCTGGAAGACACACAGAATTGCAATAGGTGGTCGACTGGAATAAGCCAGAGCTGCTCCAACTACCAATGGGCCCTAAAATCATGGAATTCCCTACCTGATTTTGCATAGGATGCCTTGGTGCTGGGAGCTATGCAGAATGGCCTGCTCAGCTTCAGCCCGCCAATCTCCCATAGTGTGTCTGGCATTATCTCCGGTTTCTCCTGAGCCCAAGGTACCAACTCCCGAAACCTCTGGACCTGGTTATGCGATAAAGCGTCCACTATGGAATTATCCAGGCCAGGAATGTGACTAGCCTTAAACTAGGTATTGTGCTTAAGGCAATGCAACATGAATTCCCTAATTAAATGCATCACCCTGGGGTTTCGGGAAGTTAAGGTGTTTATCACCTGCACCGTAGCCTGGTTGTCACACCAAAATTGTATGACTGCGTTGGCAAATTGTGCTGCCCAAATATGGGCTGCCACGAAAATTGGAAAAAATTCCAACAGCGTCAAATCCTTGCCCCACCCAGCCTCTAGCCATTCCTTGGGCCATTGCTTCTCGCACCACAGGTCCTGCCAAATTACACCGAACCCCATCGCACCCAATGCATTCCAATAAATCTGCATTTCCACTTGCATGAGAATCTCCCATCTCCAAAATGAGACACCATTAAACTCCAGCAGGAACTGAAGTCACACCTTGAGATTGTCCCTCATGCCAGCGGAAACGCATACCCTGTGGTAGGGGCGTCTCAGGCCTGACATTGCTGAACATAGTCTCCTAAGGAATGCCCTGCCGGGCGCCACCACCCTACAAGCAAAATTTAAATGCCCTACAACTTCTTGAAGTGTTTTTAGAGATACATTACGGGAACCCAAGATGGCCACAATATTTTCCTTACCGTGCACAGCTTCTTGATGGGTAGCCTACTACACTGAGTTGCAGTATCCAGCTCAATACCCAAAAAGATAAGCTTGGAACAAGGACCCATTCCCCCCCCCCCCGTTAATGGGACACCCAATTCCCTAGTAAAATCCTCAAATGCTTGTATTAATCTGGCGCACTGTAAGGATTAGGGATGTGTATCGTATCGTTAAAATCGCTGATAACTATACGATATGCACTCTATCGTGCCTCCATTTAATGATAACGATACGATAGGAAATCATAAGGAATCCAACAATAATTATCAGAAACGATAGAAATTCCAACGATAAGTATCGTATTTTATCGTGTTATCGGAAGGCGCTTTCTCTTTTGCTGCCACGTGGACGTAGCTAGAAGGTGGGGTGTGCTTGATGAGACTGACAGTTTCAGTGACCAATCGTGCAGCAAGGATTCCAGCAGGAGCCAATCACAATGTTGGAGAAGGGTGGATATCCTCGCATAAAACCCCCACACTTGGTGTTCCAGGCAGAAGTATATTATATTTTTAAAAATTATATTTATCTCCCTCTCTCTCTCTCTGGGTGTGTGAGTTTGCTTGATTGACTGTGAGTGTGCTGCTGCTGCTGTGTCTAGCCTGCTACACAGGATCTGTGTGGTCAAAGCAGCACACGAAGTCACAAACTGTGGGCAAAGCATACTTTTTTGTTGCAATCATTTTCTACTTTGTAGCAGTATGAAATGCGGCTCTAAGACGTGCCTTGGGCAACATGGCTCTGGGTCTAGGAGAGATGCTGTTGCTGCTGGGGGCAGTTTTGGGGTGCCTGTCTCTCCCTCTCAAACATTTTTTATTTCTTTTTGAAAGACACTGCTCCAGCCAATGGTTCTAGTCTGGACTGGAGGGACTGCTTTAGGGAGGGGGACTGCAAAGCAGAAGCAGCATCCCTCTCACACACATTTTATTCTTTCTTTCTTTCTTTCTTTCTTTTTGAAAGACACTGCTCCAGCCAATGGTTCCAGTCTGGACTGGAGGGACTGCTTCAAGGAGCCTTGAGAGAGATTCCTGTATTTTTATTTTTCGTCACTACGTCCCCTGGTTCTGCTCCTCATGGAATCCGTTAGTGAGGGACTGCAGAAGCATCCCCCTCACACATTTGGTTTTTTTGTGTGTGTGTATGTTTTTTTGAGAATTTAGTCCAGGCAATGTGCTTGCCTACGCCTGCCCAGAAGGGGCTCTTATTAATTTTCCAATGTGCCTGCTGGGGACTCATGTCAATTGGCCAATGTGCCTGCCAGGGACTCATATTATATTATCAATTGGCCAATGTGCCTGCCAGGGACTCATATTATATTATCAATTGGCCAATGTGCCTACCTCTATTCCAAATGTGACTTTTATTTGCCTCTGCTCCAGCCAATGTGCGCAGCTCTGGCATGAAGAAATGCCAACCTGCCTGCACGGGGATGGCGGGCAGACTGGGTCATTTCAAGCATGATGACGTCAAGGCTGGGCGTGAGGGTAGTTTTGATGGGATCCTGCCAGTTGGCGCACCGCAGGAGTATCTCCTGGCCCAATGAGGCCCTGCCTGCTAAGGCTGGCTGAAACAACTGTTACACCCGTGCCACTCCCCTAATGCCCAATCCTTTTATTATTTCATTTGTACTTAGACATGCATGGCTTAATCTCTTGAGGCAGCAGCAGTTCTGCTACTGCGGTGGAATGCGGCCATCCACTCACTGTGCCATGCATAGGCGCTAGTGGGATCCTCCAGGTTTCCACGCTTCCTGCTGGGTATCTCCTGGCCCAATGAGGCCCTGCCTGCTAAGGCTGGCTCTAAAATCATAACTGTTACGCTTGTGCTATTCCCCTACCCCCCAATCCTTTTAATTCATAAACATGCATAATTCATAAACAGCAGCAGTTCACACATTTTACTTTTATGACTGCATATGGAAGGCACAGCCGCCTAGGTTTATCCATAGGTTTTGAATGTTCACTGTATTCATAAAAATATATCTAACTCACGTGACTTTTATTTGCCAAAGTGCCTACCCCGAATGTGAGTTTTCTTTTATTTGGCAAAGTGCCTACCTGTGGTACCCCGTCTTCTATGAACTGGGCTATGCACCTACCTCTATCCCAAATGTGACTTTTATTTGGCTCTGCTCCAGCCAATGTGTGCAGCTCTGGCATGAAGAAATGCCCACCACCACCACTGCCTGCAGGGGGATGGTGGGCAGACTGAGTCATTTTCTACTGTGGTGGAATGTGGCCATCCACTCGCTGTGCCAGGCGTAGGCGCTAGTGGGTAGGGATGTGCACTGACCCCCTGGATCGGATCGGATAGCGGATCGGAATCGGACCTGGGGGGTCAGATCGGATCGGATGGTGTGTCGGATCGGATCCGATCCGATCCCGATCCGCGGATCGGATGTTCCGATCCGGATCGGACGCCATTTTGAATGCTTTTTCCTATAGCAAAGTATTGTTTTACAAAAACGCCTATAACTTTTTCATTTTTAATGATAGAAGGATGAAACTTGGGCACATTGTACACTGGTTAGGGATAGGTATCTGTGAGAAATTTCAGAAAGATTGGTGCATGCAGTTTGTGGCAATTAATTTTTTAATAAATAACATGGAATGCCCATAACTCGGTCATTTTTAAAGTTACACACATGAAACTTTGCCACATTGTAGGTGGTACCTTGGGACCCACGTGTGTGAAATCCCACAACCGTGGGTGCTTGCCTGGTGTGGCAATGAATTTTTGAAAAATGGGTAGTAGTGGGGTAAATGCAGTTATGCCTCCCATTTTTTTATTTTTAAAGATACAAACAGGACACTTCGGCACATTACAGGGAACACTTCCCTTGATATGTGTGTAAAATTTCAGACAGCTAGCTCCAGGCATGTGTTGGCAATGAATTGTTGAAAATTGGGTAGCAGTGGGGTAAAATACAGTTTTGCCTCCCATTTTTTTATTTTCAAAGATACAAACGGGAAACTTTGGCACATTGCAGGGAACACTTCACTTCAAATGAGTGTGAAATTTCCGAAAGCTAGGTGCAATATTTCAGTGGGAAACGAAGGTTTATTCATGGCATTTCACATGGGATTTATGGGTTGGTTTGAAGAGCTACCAAGCTCTAACTCGCTCACATGGCAGAGGACTTATGCCCGCTCAAACGCTGAAAATTTCACAAACTTTGGTGCAATACTTTAGTGGGAAAACAAAGGTTTATTCATGGCACTTCACATGGGATTTATGGGTTGGTTTGAAGAGCTACCAAGCTCTAACTCGCTCACATGGCAGAGGACTTATGCCCGCTCAAACGCTGAAAATTTCACAAACTTTGGTGCAATACTTTAGTGGGAAAACAAAGGTTTATTCATGGCATTTCACATGGGATTTATGGGTTGGTTTGAAGAGCTACCAAGCTCTAACTCGCTCACATGGCAGAGGACTTATGCCCGCTCAAACGCTGAAAATTTCACAAACTTTGGTGCAATACTTTAGTGGGAAAACAAAGGTTTATTCATGGCATTTCACATGGGATTTATGGGTTGGTTTGAAGAGCTACCAAGCTCTAACTCGCTCACATGGCAGAGGACTTATGCCCGCTCAAACGCTGAAAATTTCACAAACTTTGGTGCAATACTTTAGTGGGAAAACAAAGGTTAAACTTTATTATTTTAAACCTTCAGGAAGGGGACATTGCCTGCCTGGTGTGGAATGGTTAACAATGAGGGAAGAAAGTTTCACTTATTCATTTGTAAAATGTAAAGTGATTGTAAATTGCTTTAGGGACCCATACATTTACATGACAAGACAGGTGTTGGTTGCAGGAATGCTGCTGTCAAATGCACTAGCTAACTATTCAGATCCCAGCTAATAGCTATTCAGATCCTAGCTAATAGTTATTATTCAGATCCTAGCCTGGGAAGGGATCTTGCAGGATAAGTGATTGTTCTTTTCTTGTGTAGTATGTAATTCTAAACCAGAAGGCTGCTTTGATGTAGAGCCAATTCACATGGTCTCTTGCAGCACCTAGTATTATTTATTTCTCCTTCCACAGCAGAATCTGGAAGGCGGGCAGGCAGGCTGGCATTTAGGGCAAAGTCCAAACAGCGGCGTTGGGGACTCGTTGACATTCTCCTTGAGGGCGAATGCCAAGTCCCATGGCTTGTGCAAGGAGGGGGGCTGGCCCACCTCGCAGGAACGATCTGGAAGGCGGCAGGCGGCATCAGCAGCGGGCGGGCAGGCAGGCTGGCATTCAGGGCAAAGTCCAAACAGCGGCGTTGGGGACTCGTTGACATTCTCCTTGAGGGCGAATGCCAAGTCCCATGGCTTGTGCAAGGAGGGCGGCTGGCCCACCTCGCAGGAACGATCTGGAAGGCGGCAGGCGGCATCAGCAGCGGGCGGGCAGGCAGGCTGGCATTCAGGGCAAAGTCCAAACAGCGGCGTTGGGGACTCGTTGACATTCTCCTTGAGGGCGAATGCCAAGTCCCATGGCTTGTGCAAGGAGGGCGGCTGGCCCACCTCGCAGGAACGATCTGGAAGGCGGGAGGCGGCATCAGCAGCGGGCGGGCAGGCAGGCTGGCATTCAGGGCAAAGTCTCTCCTTTCCCAGGCACTGTGGCAGTGAGAGTTCCATAGGCTGCAAAAGAAGAGGAGGGGGAAAATGAATATTACATGAATACTTTTATACTGCAAAAGAAGAAAGGAAAATAAATAAAGATTTGTATTACATTAATACATGCAAGTCCTAGTAGTCTCCCACCGGCACACTTCTCTTGTTTGTGACGCAATCCTCCTTCTCCTGCTGCACCCCTCCCTTTCTAAATCACTCTTCTGAGCCCATTGTTAGAGGGATTGGCTATCCTTTTGTGTCTGGCTGGACACAGCTTACCGGAGCATTAGAGAATCACCATTTCTTTTGTCCTTGGGTTATTCATTCACTCCTAATAGCACCCTACTTTAGGCTGACCAGATCAAATCCAGGTCAGGGTTCCTAACTTCAGCAGTTGTAGAGAAAAGGGAATTTCTGCCAGTGTCATTTGTATGGAATTAGTTCCTGCTGAGATTCCCTCTTCATCACAACAGTTAAAGGTGCAGGGGCCCTGCCTTCTTTTCTATATGGCCACTCTGCCTGCACTCTTACCTGAGTCGTGCGGGCGAAGTGAATCGATGGGCCACCTCCATGCGGCCGTGGCTGGGGCAGATGGGCAGTCTGGAATCACGGGTCTGCTTTGCGCAGTGGCGAAGAGTTCCATAGGCTGCAAAAGAAGAAGGGGGGGGGGAAAGGATGAATATATTATCAGACTACGCTACCTCCTTCCCACCTAAGACTGTCATGAAGCCAGTCCTGCTTGCCCACGCCCCAGCAGGCACACGGGGCTGCCTGCTTGCTTACTCGTGGGTAAGCTCTCTGACAGGCTCTTACCAGAGTCGTGCGGGCGACGTGAATCGATGGGCCACCTCCATGCGGCCGTGGCTGGGGCAGATGGGCAGTCTGGAATCACGGGTCTGCTTTGCGCAGTGGCGAAGAGTTCCATAGGCTGCAAAAGAAGAAGGGGGGGGGGGAAAGGATGAATATATTATCAGACTACGCTACCTCCTTCCCACCTAAGACTGTCATGAAGCCAGTCCTGCTTGCCCACGCCCCAGCAGGCACACGGGGCTGCCTGCTTGCTTACTCGTGGGTAAGCTCTCTGACAGGCTCTTACCAGAGTCGTGCGGGCGACGTGAATCGATGGGCCACCTCCATGCGGCCGTGGCTGGGGCAGATGGGCAGTCTGGAATCACGGGTCTGCTTTGCGCAGTGGCGAAGACTTCCATAGGCTGCAAAAGAAGAAGGGGGGGGAAAAGGGTGAATATATTATCAGACTACGCTACCTCCTTCCCACCTAAGACTGTCATGAAGCCAGTCCTGCTTGCCCACGCCCCAGCAGGCACACGGGGCTGCCTGCTTGCTTACTCGTGGGTAAGCTCTCTGACAGGCTCTTACCAGAGTCGTGCGGGCGACGTGAATCGATGGGCCACCTCCATGCGGCCGTGGCTGGGGCAGATGGGCAGTCTGGAATCACGGGTCTGCTTTGCGCAGTGGCGAAGAGTTCCATAGGCTGCAAAAGAAGAAGGGGGGGGGGGGAAAGGATGAATATATTATCAGACTACGCTACCTCCTTCCCACCTAAGACTGTCATGAAGCCAGTCCTGCTTGCCCACGCCCCAGCAGGCACACGGGGCTGCCTGCTTGCTTACTCGTGGGTAAGCTCTCTGACAGGCTCTTACCAGAGTCGTGCGGGCGACGTGAATCGATGGGCCACCTCCATGCGGCCGTGGCTGGGGCAGATGGGCAGTCTGGAATCACGGGTCTGCTTTGCGCAGTGGCGAAGAGTTCCATAGGCTGCAAAAGAAGAAGGGGGGGGGGAAAAGGATGAATATATTATCAGACAACGCTACCTCCTTCCCACCTAAGACTGTCATGAAGCCAGTCCTGCTTGCCCACGCCCCAGCAGGCACACGGGGCTGCCTGCTTGCTTACTCGTGGGTAAGCTCTCTGACAGGCTCTTACCAAAGTCGTGCGGGCGACGTGAATCGATGGGCCACCTCCATGCGGCCGTGGCTGGGGCAGATGGGCAGTCTGGAATCACGGGTCTGCTTTGCGCAGTGGCGAAGACTTCCATAGGCTGCAAAAGAAGAAGGGGGGGGGGAAAAAGGATGAATATATTATCAGACTACGCTACCTCCTTCCCACCTAAGACTGTCATGAAGCCAGTCCTGCTTGCCCACGCCCCAGCAGGCACACGGGGCTGCCTGCTTGCTTACTCGTGGGTAAGCTCTCTGACAGGCTCTTACCAGAGTCGTGCGGGTGAAGTGAATCGATGGGCCACCTCCATGCGGCCGTGGCTGGGGCAGATGGGCAGTCTGGAATCACGGGTCTGCTTTGCGCAGTGGCGAAGACTTCCATAGGCTGCAAAAGAAGAAGGGGGGGGGGGGAAAGGATGAATATATTATCAGACTACGCTACCTCCTTCCCACCTAAGACTGTCATGAAGCCAGTCCTGCTTGCCCACGCCCCAGCAGGCACACGGGGCTGCCTGCTTGCTTACTCGTGGGTAAGCTCTCTGACAGGCTCTTACCAGAGTCGTGCAGGCGACGTGAATCGATGGGCCACCTCCATGCGGCCGTGGCTGGGGCAGATGGGCAGTCTGGAATCACGGGTCTGCTTTGCGCAGTGGCGAAGAGTTCCATAGGCTGCAAAAGAAGAAGGGGGGGGGGAAAAAGGATGAATATATTATCAGACTACGCTACCTCCTTCCCACCTAAGACTGTCATGAAGCCAGTCCTGCTTGCCCACGCCCCAGCAGGCACACGGGGCTGCCTGCTTGCTTACTCGTGGGTAAGCTCTCTGACAGGCTCTTACCAGAGTCGTGCGGGCGAAGTGAATCGATGGGCCACCTCCATGCGGCCGTGGCTGGGGCAGATGGGCAGTCTGGAATCACGGGTGCGCTTTGTGCAGTGGCGAAGAGTTCCATAGGCTGCAAAAGAAGAAGGGGGGGGGGGAAAAGAATGAATATTAGTTGACCACTTCAACACAACTAGCTCCCTCCCACCCAGGATTGGCCGTTCCTGAGTGCCCATGCCAAAGTAGGCACACGGGGCTGCCTGCTTTCTCGGAAGTTAGCAGGCAGACAGCCACCCTTTAGTTAGGTGGAAGGTGCCCCCCCATTCACAGAACACTTACCATAGTCCTCCTGAGGGCGTTGAGGACTCGGTGAGATTCTCCTGGAGGACCCCTAGTCCCATGGCTTGTGCAAGGAAGGCGGCTGGCCCTCCTCGCAGGAACGATCTGGAAGGCGGCAGGTGGCATCAGCAGCGGGCAGGCAGGCTGGCATTTAATGGGCAAAGTCTCTCCTTTCCCGGGCACTGTGGCAGTGAGAGTGCCATAGGCTGCAAAAGAAGGGGGGGAAATGAATATTACATGAATACTTTTATACTGCAAAAGAAGAAAGGAAAATAAATAAAGATTTGTATTACATTAATACATGCAAGTCCTAGTAGTCTCCCACCGGCACACTTCTCTTGTTTGTGACGCAATCCTCCTTCTCCTGCTGCACCCCTCCCTTTCTAAATCACTCTTCTGAGCCCATTGTTAGAGGGATTGGCTATCCTTTTGTGTCTGGCAGGACACAGCCTACCGGAGCATTAGAGAATCACCATTTCTTTTGTCCTTGGGTTATTTATTCACTCCTAATAGCACCCTACGTTAGGCTGACCAGATCAAATCCAGGTCAGGGTTCCTAACTTCAGCAGTTGTAGAGAAAAGGGAATTTCTGCCAGTGTCATTTGTATGGAATTAGTTCCTGCTGAGATTCCCTCTTCATCACAACAGTTAAAGGTGCAGGGGCCCTGCCTTCTTTTCTATATGGCCACTCTGCCTGCACTCTTACCTGAGTCGTACGGGCGACGTGAATCGATGGGCCACCTCCATGCGGCCGTGGCTGGGGCAGATGGGCAGTCTGGAATCACGGGTGCGCTTTGCGCAGTGGCGAAGAGTACCATAGGCTGCAAAAGAAGAAGGGGGGAAAAAAAGAATGAATATTAGTTGACCACTTCAACACAACTAGCTCCCTCCCACCCAGGATTGGCCGTTCCTGAGTGCCCATGCCAAAGTAGGCACACGGGGCTGCCTGCTTACTCGGAAGTTAGCAGGCAGACAGCCCCACTTCGGTTAGGTGGAAGGTGCCCCCCCATTCACAGAACATTTACCATAGTCCTGAGGGCGTTGTTGATAAGATGCGACTTCCAGGTGGGCAGTGACGGGCAGGTGGGCAGTCTGCATTACCGTCTCTCCTGGGCACTGTGGCAAAGAGTTCCATAGGCTGCAAAAGAAGAAGGGGGGAAAAAAAGAATGAATATTAGTTGACCACTTCAACACAACTAGCTCCCTCCCACCCAGGATTGGCTGTTCCTGAGTGCCCACGCCCCAGCAGGCACACGGGGCTGCCTGCTTACTCGGAAGTTAGCAGACAGTCAGCCCCACTTCAGTTAGGTGGAAGGTGCCCCCCCCATTCACAGAACACATACCATAGTCGTGAGGGCGTTGTTGATAAGATGCCACTTCCAGTTGGGTCCCTCCAGGCAAAGTCACAGTTTGGCACAGGCTCCTCCAGGCAAAGTCCCAGTGGCAGAGGCTCCTCCAGGCAAAGTCAGATTGGCACAGCTCCCTCCAGGCAAAGTCCCATTGGCACAGGCTCCTCCAGGCAAAGTCAGATTGGCACAGGCTCCTCCAGGCAAAGTCACAGTTTGGCACAGGCTCCTCCAGGCAAAGTCCCAGTGGCAGAGGCTCCTCCAGGCAAAGTCAGATTGGCACAGCTCCCTCCAGGCAAAGTCCCATTGGCACAGGCTCCTCCAGGCAAAGTCCCATTGGCACAGGCTCCTCCAGGCAAAGTCACAGTTTGGCACAGGCTCCTCCAGGCAAAGTCCCAGTGGCAGAGGCTCCTCCAGGCAAAGTCAGATTGGCACAGCTCCCTCCAGGCAAAGTCCCAGTGGCAGAGGCAAAGTCCCACTGGCAGAGGCAAAGTCACAGCTGCATGGGCACCTCCAGGCAGGCAGGCGGGCGGGCAGGCAGAGGCAGAGGCAGAGGCGGGCATGATGCCAGGCGCTTGCGCATTGCACAAGTAAGCAATAGAACCGTGAGACCAGCCCACGCATTCCGGCTACTTCACAATGGCGGCAACCTAGCAGGTGGGCAGGCGGGCGGGCAGGCAGGCAGGCAGAGGCAGAGGCAGAGGCGGGCATGATGCCAGGCGCTTGCACATTGCACAAGTAAGCAATAGAACCGTGAGACCAGCCCACGCATTCCGGCTACTTCACAATGGCGGCAACCTAGCAGGTGGGCAGGCGGGCAGGCAGGCAGGCAGGCAGAGGCAGAGGCAGAGGCGGGCATGATGCCAGGCGCTTGCACATTGCACAAGTAAGCAATAGAACCGTGAGACCAGCCCACGCATTCCGGCTACTTCACAATGGCGGCAACCTAGCAGGTGGGCAGGCAGGCGGGCAGGCAGGCAGGCAGGCAGAGGCAGAGGCGGGCATGATGCCAGGCGCTTGCACATTGCACAAGTAAGCAATAGAACCGTGAGACCAGCCCACGCATTCCGGCTACTTCACAATGGCGGCAACCTAGCAGGTGGGCAGGCGGGCGGGCAGGCAGGCAGGCAGGCAGAGGCAGAGGCAGAGGCGGGCATGATGCCAGGCGCTTGCACATTGCACAAGTAAGCAATAGAACCGTGAGACCAGCCCACGCATTCCGGCTACTTCACAATGGCGGCAACCTAGCAGGTGGGCAGGCAGGCGGGCAGGCAGGCAGGCAGGCAGGCAGAGGCGGGCATGATGCCAGGCGCTTGCGCATTGCACAAGTAAGCAATAGAACCGTGAGACCAGCCCACGCATTCCGGCTACTTCACAATGGCGGCAACCTAGCAGGTGGGCAGGCGGGCAGGCAGTTTTTTAAATCATATAGCCAAAATAAACACAACACACAGTGACAGCCCTGCAAGGCTGCCACATAAGTCCAAAAGACACAGTCAGAAACAGTGTGGGATGCTGCTTGTCATCCACTCAATGTAGGAGCCTGGAAGAGGAATCCTATCGCGTCCTTCGTTCATAGTCAGAGAGGTGCATGCGTTCCTTGGCGATAAAATTAAGCCTTCTTCTTATCCAAAGTTCTCATGAGCCTCTGACGTGGTCTTTTACAAGAAGAAACGCCCATGGAAGTGTGGGACCTTACAGAAGGCCTGGAGGGAGCCATCGGAGTCCAATTTCAGAGGCACACGTGCAAGCACATTGGTTCAAGTCAAACAACATAGAATGTGTGAGATGCTTGTGCATCCCCTCAATGTAAGAGGCTAGGAGAAGAAACTAGATCCCTTCGGGATCCATCGTTCAGAGTTGAGTTACTGAGCTGTAAACAACACAGCCAGTAAATTAAAGTAAATAAAATTAATTAACCAAAAATAAGAATTAAAAAATCAAGGGCCTGCCGGTGCCTGCCCAAAGGTGTGGGATGGATGGGGGGTGCCTGCCAATTACTCCCCCGCGGGCATGAGGGTGGGGTATCCCAGCAGGGGCAGATTGACCTTGAGGAAGACCAGCTGCTCCACAATCTCAGCGTCCAAGCGAGAGCGGTGGGGTGTGACCACGTCGCCCGCCATGGAAAACACCCGCTCGCTTGGAACGCTGGACGGTGGGCAGCTGATTCTGTCCATGGCCACCCGCGCCAGATCAGGCCACATCTGGCGCCGAGATGACCAGTAGGCCAGGGGTTCAATGGAGCCGTCCTCCATCTGCTCCGCCAGGTAACGCTGCACTGCTGCTGCAGCGTCATCCTGGCGGCGGCTGGGTTGAGTGCCTCTATGCCCAACCGCAGCCTGCAAAGCCTTGTCCCAAAACCCCTGGCCTGTCCCCCTGCTGGGTGTGGTGGTGCTGCTGCCGCCGCTGCTGGTGGTGCTCAGCGGACTTAGCGCCTGGGCTTCGCTGGCCTCCTCCTCTGCCTGCCCAATCCTGGCATCCTGGGCCGCCCGAACGTCCGTCACCAGCATTTCCACCCAACCTGCCTGGGAAGTCTGCCCACATAACCCATCCTTGATGCGCGGGTCGCACATGGTGGCCAACATGTACTGCCTCTCGTTGTAGAGAGGCTGGACCCGGCGGGATAGGCTTTCCCTCAGCCTCGTCACCACTTCCCGCACCTCTGGCAGGAAGCGCCTGCCGGTGACGGCATCCCCGGCCTCCAGAAACTCGCCCATCTGATTCTGGAGATGCCTGGCCACGGGGAGCACCTGGCTGAGAAGGGCAGTGCTGCTGCTCAGGGTCTCGGTGGCCTCAAGGAACGGCTTGAGGACCACCAGAAGCTGGGACATGGCCTCCCACTGCTGCCTGGACAGTGGGGCCTGGATGCCAATGTCCCCGACCCTGAACATCTCGTGGACAACACGCTGTTGCTCCACCATACGCTCGAGCATGTGGTAGGTGGAGTTCCAACGTGTTGCCACGTCCTGCACTAGCCGGTGCTGCGGAAGTCCCAGCTCCTGCTGCTTCTCCCGCAGCAACCGACTGCCCTTCATGCTGTGGTGGAAATGCCCAGCCACCTTCCTGCAGCTCTCTAGGAGATTACGGATTTGGGGAGGGAGAGGGGCCTTGCTGCCTCCAAGGCCATCCCTCACGACCAGGTTGAAGACGTGCGCGATGCAGCGGATGCCCTCAAATCCGCCATCGCGCACCGCCTTCAGCATATTGGCTCCCCCGTCCGTGTCCATGTAACCGCGGGTGTGCTGGTGCCCGCCCAGCCACCCTGCCACCATGCGGTTCATGGCCTCCGTAATCTCCTCCGCCGTGTGGGACTGGTCCATGACTGCGGTATGAAGGAGGGCCCAGCAGCAGCCCTCCTTCCCAGTCCCAGAAGTCCTGGGTGCTTCCTGCCCTGAGGCTCCCCACCAGTGAGCCGTCAGGGACAGGTAAGCGTGCACTCCTCCTTCGCTGGACCAGATGTCCGAAGTGAAGTGCACCTTCTGTGCCTCTGCCTGGCACAGACGACCCAGAACTAACTCCCTGCATGCCTGGTACAGGGAGGGCACCACACGCCTGCTCAGGGTGGTGCGACACGGCGGCTTGTAGTATGGAACCACAAGAGCCATCAGCCTCTTGAAGCCTGCGTTCTCGACGAGGCTGAATGGCTGGTCATCCAACGCCACCATCTCACCGATGCAATTGGTGATCTGGTTGGGCGCTGGAAAACGCCACCTTGTGGCTCCATACTTCCCCCACCCCATCTCTTCCATGGTGGCCTGGCGAAGCCTCTTGGGGATGGGAGGTCGAGAGCTGGCAGAAGTTGCAGGAGCCTTCTGCTTGCCCTTGCCGCTAGCACCAGTCTGCTGCGAGGTGCCCGCCTCGGTCCCAAGCAAAACAGACTGGTGGTGCCTCTGCATGTGGCAGCTGAGGTTCGTGGTGGTGAAGTGGCCTGGCATTTTTCCCCTGCTCACTGACATCTTGCAGTGGCGACAGACAGCAAAGCGGGAATCCACTCCCACCTCAAAGTGGTCCCACACCTTGCTTGCCTGTCGCTTCTGGGGTGACACAGACGGCCTGCCGGCGCCTTCGCTCTGTGGTGTCACCTCAGGAGCAAGGGAATGAGTGGAAGAGAGGACGGATTGTGGAGAGTAAGTCTCTGGTGCTGCCTGCTCTTCCTCTTGCCCCACATCAGAGTCCTCCTTCTCACTCTGAACCTCGCTGACTTCCACAAGATCTGGGAAAAGATCAGTCAGCGGGTTCACAGGCTCACCCACCAAAGAAGGAGCTGGATATAGTGCTCCTTCTTCATGCCCACTGCTGCTCCCAGCACCTGCCTCATGTTGCTGAAAGAGTGCCCTGCAGGCACTACTTTGAGTTGCCTCTGCCTGCTTCTGCTGCCCCAGTGGAGAACGCCTCAGTTTAACTGGGGGTGTGGAAGTAGGCTGCCTGCTGCTGGTCCCAGCAGCAGCAGCAGCAGCGCCACGCCCAGAGCGGCCTCTCCCAAATGCTGCCTTGGGAGCACCCCCCCTTTGAGTGCCACGCTTCATTTTATTTTTATTATTATTTATTTTTATTGTTGTATAAGTGTGTGCTTTGCTGACTTTTTTTGTGTTTGTAGCAGCAGGCTACACAGCCCAGCAACACACACTCACTCACTCACAAGCACACACACACACACACACACACACAGAGAGAGAGAGAGAGAGAGAGAGAGAGAGAGAGGATAGAAATATTTTTTTATTATTTTTGGGGGGTTTTTTCAGAAAGCGAAAGAAGAACAAACACACTCACTGCAAAGACAAACTGAACTCACAGACAAACAAACGTGCTATCTAAGAAAGGAAAGGCAAGAGAGAAAGGAAAGCCAAGAGAGAGAACAAGAAAAGCTGAAGTAAAAGATCAGAAACTCCTCAAAACCACCTCCAAATGCAATCAATTCAATACAGTCTCTCCAACACAGCTCCAAAACACTCCCTAATCTCCTCCACGTTCAACCCATAAAGAGCCAGAAGGGCAGGGCTGAGAGAATATATACTGGTGCCCTCCTCCAGCATTGCGATTGGAGGCTGAAGAAAGTCTTCACAGGATTGGGTGATTCAGTCATGTATTCTAAAGCACAATTGGTGGATCAAGCTGTCAAACACACACACACAAACACAGCCTCCCCCTCCCTTTCCTGAAGGTTTAAAATAATAAAGTTTAACCTTTGTTTTCCCACTAAAGTATTGCACCAAAGTTTGTGAAATTTTCAGCGTTTGAGTGGGCATAAGTCCTCTGCCATGTGAGCGAGTTAGAGCTTTGTAGCTCTTCAAACCAACCCATAAATCCCATGTGAAATGCCATGAATAAACCTTTGTTTTCCCACTAAAGTATTGCACCAAAGTTTGTGAAATTTTCAGCGTTTGAGCGGGCATAAGTCCTCTGCCATGTGAGCGAGTTAGAGCTTGGTAGCTCTTCAAACCAACCCATAAATCCCATGTGAAATGCCATGAATAAACCTTTGTTTTCCCACTAAAGTATTGCACCAAAGTTTGTGAAATTTTCAGCGTTTGAGCGGGCATAAGTCCTCTGCCATGTGAGCGAGTTAGAGCTTGGTAGCTCTTCAAACCAACCCATAAATCCCATGTGAAATGCCATGAATAAACCTTTGTTTCCCACTGAAATATTGCACCTAGCTTTCGGAAATTTCACACACATTTGAAGTGAAGTGTTCCCTGCAATGTGCCAAAGTTTCCCGTTTGTATCTTTGAAAATAAAAAAATGGGAGGCAAAACTGTATTTTACCCCACTGCTACCCAATTTTCAACAATTCATTGCCAACACATGCCTGGAGCTAGCTGTCTGAAATTTTACACACATATCAAGGGAAGTGTTCCCTGTAATGTGCCAAAGTGTCCTGTTTGTATCTTTAAAAATAAAAAAATGGGAGGCATAACTGCATTTACCCCACTACTACCCATTTTTCAAAAATTCATTGCCACACCAGGCAAGCACCCACGGTTGTGGGATTTCACACACGTGGGTCCCAAGGTACCACCTACAATGTGGCAAAGTTTCATTTGTGTAACTTTAAAAATGACCAAGTTATAGGCATTCCATGTTATTTATTTAAAAATTAATTGCCACAAACTGCATGCACCAATCTTTCTGAAATTTCTCACAGATACCTATCCCTAACCAGTGTACAATGTGCCCAAGTTTCATCCTTCTATCATTAAAAATGAAAAAGTTGTAGGCGTTTTTGTAAAACAACAATACTTTGCTATGGGAAAACGCATTTAAAATGGCGTCCGATCCGCCGATCCGATCCGATCCGGATCGGATCTCATCGGATTGGATCGGATCGGATCGGATGGTGTGTCGGATCGGATCGGATAGGATCGGATTTTCCGATTTTTGGGGCGGATCGGATTCGGATCGTAAATCGGATCCGATCCGATGCACACCCCTACTAGTGGGATCTTCCAGGTTTCTTCGCTTCCTCCTGCTGGGTATCTCCTCTCCTGGCCCAATGAGGCTCTGCCTGCTAAGGCTATACATGTTACGCCCGTGCTATTCCCCTACCCCCCAATCCATATGACTGCATATGGAAGGCACTGCCAGGTTTATCCACAGGTTTGGAAAGTTCATCATATTCCATCCAGGAATGCATCCACTCATTCTCACTGTGCCATGCATGCATGCATAGGTGCATTCCCTCGGCTCCAGCCAAAGAGCCAACCTCTATCCTGAACGTGACTTTCTTTTATTTGCCAAAGAGCCAACCTCAACCCAGAAGGGGACTTTTCTTTTATTAGCCAAAGGGCCTACCTCAGCCCAGAAGGGGACTTTTCTTTTATTTGCCAAAGTGCCTACCTCAACCCAGAAGGGGACTTTTATTTGCCAAAGTGACTGCCTACCTCTATTGCCTCTGCTTCAGCTAATGTTGTTCGCAGCTCTGGCATGAAGAAATGCCAACCTGCCTATATGGGGATGGCAGGCAGACTGGGCCATTTGAAGCACGATGAGGTCAAGGCAGTGTGTGATGGTTGTTTTGATGGCATTCTCACAGTTGTAAAAGCAGCACATGATATGCTTCTGCTGGGATCCTCCAGGTTGCCCACTGCAGGGGTATCTCTCCTGGCCCAATGAGGCCCTGCCAGGCTACGGCTGGCTAAAATAACTGTAACACCCGTGCTAGTTCCCTACCCCCCAATCCTTTCATTATTTCATTTGACATGCGTGGCCTAATCAATGAGACAAGGCAGCAGCAGTTCACCATCTTCTGATTAACGCATTTTACTTTTATACATATGGAAGGCACTGCTTGCCTACTAGGTAGGTTTATCCACAGGTTTGGAAAGTTCATTCATTGTATGTATTATTCATATAATACCTATAAGTCTCAGCAGCAGCAGCATGTACATGTAGTGCATTACTAGAAAAAGTGCATGTTGTTGAGAGCTTACTTCCGAGTAACGGCTGCAGCTGTGCATTTGAAATTGGGCACAGATGAGTCCCCTCAAGGGGCCATCTGTGAGATGCCCATGAGTACTGGACGACAACGTCTCTTGAAAAAGAACCACATTTCAGCCATCTGAAACAGCGTATTTGAAATCTTACTTCCGAGTAACGCTTGCACCTATTGTTCTGTAATTTGGCACACATGACTAGCAACACTCAGTCTGCACTGTGATGATGTTTCAAATCTGTAACTTGGAAAATTAAGAAGTTTTAGGCCTTTCAGACTCAAAAGCAACTCTCTCTAAGGCAAAATGTAGAAACGATATAATATCGTATTTCTGATATTTATCGGAAATCCGATACGATATGATATGGACCACCTACGATATTATCGGAGACTATAATTTTTTTGGTCTGAAATCCCGATAACGATACGATACAATAATTTCAGGCGTGCACATCCCTAGTAAGGATTCCCTGTAACCCGTAAACAGGAAGTCAACAAGGTAATGAAGCACCTCTTGCACCCCTGTTCTATCCCTCAATGCCCATTCTAGAAAGGTACTAAATTTCTCAAACATTGTGCGTGAGATGGAACATCCCATGGGTAATACTCTATCCACATAAAACTGATCCTGGAATGAAAATCCTAACAGACTAAAATCCTCAGGATGAATTGGCAGAATGCAGAAAGCTGATTTTATATCACACTTTCCCATTAAAGCACCCACCCCACATGCTTTAACCATTGATACAGCTGCATCCAACGATGCATAACGAACTGAGCAAAGATGCTCAGGTATAGCATCATTAACTGACACTCCCTTTGGGTAGGATAGGGTATGAATTAACCTGTATTCTCCCTGCATCTTCTTAGGCTCAATACCCAATGGGGATACCCTCAAATTAGAAATTGGAGACTGGGCAAAGGGGCCTAGCACTCTGCCCGCCACTAGCTCTTTGTTCAATTTAGCCTTAACAATCTCTTCCATACCTTGAATGGATTTTGAATTTTTTGAGAATTGTGATGTGCACTGCCCCTATTATCGGATCCTGAAACCTTCTGTAAACTCCTTCTCCAAGTGTATCTTGGAACACACTCCCTTTGAGCTGTATTCCCAGCAAATAGGGTGGGGTTGAACTGCCTGTCCCCCGCTCAGCCTATTTGCCACTGCAGGGGCCAGTTTTCCTAAAATATGCCCACTGCCAGACCTTTCACCAAAACCAGGCCTCGCCGGCATCATGAACTGAAGCCAGAGGTCCTGTTCCTTTATATCCCAACAGAGGGAGGGGTCAAATGCCGTATGCATATGGAATGCCTCATCATAAGCTAACCAGGCCCCTCCCTCATATTCTGTATATGCCCGGTATATTATATCCAGGTATTTTGTTAAGATCCACCCTCGTTCGGGATATTTTTGTTGAATAACACCCATGTATATTAAAAACCTTGGCAGCCAATTCGCCCAGGTGCGCGCTACTTTCTTCCTCCTCACTCTCTCCTGGTGTCTTTCCCCTTGCTTGTCCTTATCCTTAGTCTCAGACTCACGGAACAGCAGGGAAAATACATCAATGAATTCACTCCATAATATTTTTTCCCTGGTGGCTGGCAAAAGATGATATCCCAGAGGAGTTGCTCCTGTGGGAATAGCTCCTTCCTCCACCCTGGCAAATGGATCAGCTGCCGCATTCACCGTCGGGGTCACCACTACAGTCTCAGGTCCCGCCGGCCCGCGCCAAACAGAGGCACAAGCAGACATAGCCATGGCCACCGTCTGGTTTCCTGAATTGTCCCTAGCCGATGTGGAGCTCCCCTCAGGTGTTGATGTTTGTGTGCTGACTGAGTCCTCACCACAGGTTCTGCCACCGGAACCATGGAACTTTCAGGAACTACAGGTGCACTTTCCTGCACCTAGGAAGCTGCCTCCCTTGTTCCTTGATTTGTGCCTACGCCGGAAGACTCTGCCAAAGGCTGAGGTGCCCAGTATTCAGTTCGGCTGGTGCCTCACCCTGCTGGTTTGCCCATGGCCATCTAATTGTAGATAACAATGGCAGCCACCCCCAGGGACTGTATGGGCCCCAATCCTGTGCAGGGGGGAAAGGCCTCTGACCTGACTCACCGTGCTCCCACCTTACAACACCTGCTACTTCTGTGTACTGAACGGGCACTGCCACGGCTTGAAGGGCATCTGCTGGATCCAACAGACCTCCATCCATTCAGGGGGAGGGGGCACACTCTGGACAGGAATGACCAGATCCGACGGTGCACTACCAGCCGCCTCCATGGCCTCCAAGCGAGCTGTGATAGAAAATAACAGATCATTCTGCATCCTCCGCCTTGTAACTCTAGGGCGAGCATGAACCTCACAATTGGGTACAGACTGTGTCGTTGGAGCTATACCCCTCCCTTTCTCAACCGCCTCTAGGCACGCTAGAATGTTAGTTAGATCAGGCACGCCCTCCTTGTCAGAAGAAGAAACAGCTACTGACACAGGCCTTTTAGCAAGAGGGCAAGGTGCTCTGCCTTTGCCCTTCTTCCCACCTTGTCCCTTTTTCGGAGGCATTATGACAAAACAATATCAATCACCAACACTTCTTCCCACACACCACTCGTTCGCAAGAAAATACAAGTTTTACAATTCAAGAGTAACCAGGCTTAATCCTGCTTAGCCCCAGCAATGTAGCTTTATCAGTTGTCTGTCACTAACCACCAACTAAAGTGAGAGCTTAAAAGCAACCAATACCTTCTCTGCCTCCCCCAACAGGGTTACCCTAAACAGATAGCCTATGGCCCATTTTTCCATCCAAAATACCCAGGCAATCCTTTAAATTGAATTCCCAAGGGGAAAATCCCTATTGGTTTATCCCCACCAAACCTGTGGGCTCAGAAAGCCCTGCTGCTGCGGAAACTGGTGGACACCCCCAGCCGGCCCTCTGTTCAGCGACCCGGATCCCTTGTTTCCTGGCACGGGTCACAGAACACAGGAAAAAGGGCACCCACCGCTCACGCTGCTTCAGGCTCCTGGCTCCAAGTCGCTGCAGCCACCGCCACTCAGTACCACATGGAAGGCCTCCCTCAAGTACGGCTTTCCACCCACTCTCTCCCTCTCTGCAAAAACGAAAGAGGCTGGGGTATGGGCGCAACAGCCTAATAGCGGCTGCCTCGCCCCACCCCCCAGCCAGTGGTGCCACCAGCAAACAGCCAATGGCTGGTGGGCACGTCTCCCCTCCACCCCCTCTCACAGTTGCCTCCCCGCGGCCATGCAGGATGCGGGGAAGGGCTTTCATAAAATTAGTTGGAACATAGCAAAAAACAGTTATGGAATCTACAATTGGAATTATAAGACAGCAGTATCCAGCTACTACAAACGTGACAGCGGCAGGCTGTTCAACATTAGGAGCATGCTCCTATATGTCTACGCAAACTTAAGTGCCATTGAGTTCAATGGGAATTGCTCCAAGATGCGTGGATGTAGGATTGTAGCAGGTTGGTGTTGAAATACATTTGAGGAAAACCTTTTCCACCATGCTTGGGGGGAAAAAATTCATATTCTCCTCATTTGATTTCCCACCTCAAATTAGAAATGCTATTGGATTCAAATATTTTAAGAATTAACTAACTTTACCAAATGCAAGAACTTTCACAAGTTCCATTGATTTGAGTGGGAGAAAATTAAGTAGAAGTAAATGAAATTAAATAATATAACTGTCTGGGGTCCAAAAAGCATGGAAACCAAACTCTGATCCCCAAGCCCTTCTCCCAAATCTCAGATATTTGTGGCCTAATTGAAATGATAATCAGAGACAATCAACACAATCTCATCTCTAATGGTGTTGGAGAGAGACTAAAGGTCTTAAACCAGGAGCCTCAGGGTCTGCAGTTTGGCCTAGCCTGCTGATCTACTATGAATTGTGCGTGCTCAGGCCTCAGAACTTCTTTCAGCCCGGAAGGGACCAGAAGTCTGTAACATCAACGTGTGGAAATGGCAGACAATATGAAGCCTCTTGACTGGCCAGGCCTGATAGAATTCCTGGGAGCATGGTCTTGTGCCTTTACCTGGCCAACCAAGCAGTATCTTCACTTACTACACTTCAAGCTCCAGGACTAAATTTGAGCCCTAACCTGAGCCTGACAATATGGTAATTGTTGCATGCCCTACTTTTACAGAGGACAGACTTCTATCTGAAGGGCTGTCTGGTCCAAGCTTGGTTTAAAGAGAAGAAAGCTACCCATCAACAACTAGCACCTGAACAGCTGACTGAGTAACTACAGAGGTAACAATTTCCCTGCACCTCTCCCCCTTCCTCAACCCAGGGCGGGAAATAAATTATTTATTTAAATTATAGTAATGATTTCTTAATTTGCATCTATACATAGAAGTCAGAAGTCCTGACATTGGAGACAGGTGTGCCCTAATTAACCCTTTCTCAAAGTAACCCCCCCCCCATGCAAGACAATTGTGTACAGCTAGTGCTTCTCCATACAAGCGATTTATTGCACACTTGTGATTGGTCACTCACAGATGTTTGTGGGCCCTTATCATGATGTCATCAAGCTCCGATGCCTCCTGTACTGTTCCCAAACAGGAATCTGAGCTCAATCACACCTACTTTTTTTTCCTGGTATGCATCCACAATTTCCACCTCCGTTTCATTAGCGTGTCAAGCACAGGTTACTTTCATGAGCATGCATTGTTGCGCTATTTCGCCTTGTTTACCTTTTTACCTATGTCAGCTTGTGCTTCCTGGTATCGCTTGCCCCACCCCACCGCCCACCGCCCCTTCTCCTTCCCCATCCAGGACATTGGTTCTTATGGTTGTGATGGATGTGGGCACCTTTTCCCCCCTCGCTCTGGTTTTGTGGTCCACTGTTTTATAGGCTGACCATATGAAAAGGAGGACAGGGCTCATGTAACTTCAACAGTTGTAGAGAAAAGGGAATTTCAGCTGGTGTCATTTGTATGCAATTAGTTCCTGATGAAATTCCCTCTTCATCACAACAGTTAAAGGTGCAGGCTGAAATTCCCTTTTCTCTACAACTGTTAAAGTTACATGAGCCCTGTCCTCCTTTTCATATGGTCAGCCTACTGTTTTAGCGATTTAGCATTTGATCGATTAGGCACTGTTTCTGCCTTTCTTTTTTTTTTTTTTAGTATAATTTTTATTCATTTTTCAACAAAACAAACAAACATACACATGATGATATATAAACAAACTAACTCCCTCGACTACCCCCGTGCACCCCCCCCGAGACCTACTCCCATTCATTCATCTTCCTTCCAGAATTTTAATGATTCTTTTGAAGGCGACTGTCCCTTTCCCGATCTTAAAACATATTCCAAAAAGGGATTCCATATATCTCCAAAATCACTCTTACTGGACATTCCCCTCATTATTTTCATTTTACATGTCAACATATCATTCAATGCTATATCCCAAATTTCTTTATACCAATCTTCTATTTTATAACTTCGTTGCCCTTTCCAATTTTTAGCAATCATTATTCTAACGGGCGCCAGGAGGTTGTTTACCAATTCTCTATTAATTATATGCTTATTACTGCTATCCCATATTGCTAGTAGAGCTAGCTTCGGGTTTAATTCCAATTTACTTCCAATTATATCACTTATTTCTTTAAAAACCTTTTCCCAGAATTTTTGTATTTGTTCACAGCTCCACCACATATGAAAATAGGTCCCAACCTCCTGACATCCCCTCCAACAATTCTTAGACACTTTTTTATCAATCTGATGAAATCTTACAGGTGTTAGATACCATCTCCAAACTGTCTTATAATAATTCTCCTTAATTCTAATCGACAATAATTTCAACATTCTTACATTCCACATCCTCCCCCAATTATCTTCATTAATTTTTTCCCTAATATCTACTTCCCATACCTCTTTTATAACGTTAAGTGAGTCCTGAAATTCCCCCTCTATTAAAATTTTATATATCTCGCTAGTGAGTCCTTTTTTAGCTCTGGCTTCATCTTTTTTTTCTATTTGTTCAATTAAATCTTCAAATCTGGTATTATTTCTACATTTCTTATTTTTTTTCCTCCATTCCTCTGTCCATTTTACCAGTTGCAGTGACTTAAACCACGCTATCTTCTGTCCTTTAAACAACTCTTTAATATGCTCACTATCTTTCATCTTTCCCATCCAATTCCTTAGCTTAAGAATATCTTGTTCTTTCAGTCTCACTTCCATCTCTGATTTTAATGCTCTTGGGAAGTTTCCCACTACCACAACTGGGGCTAGCGGAGAATCTTCTGGTATCAACTTCCCCCTATACTTCTTCCATATCGATATTATATTTTCCAATAATGGGTTGTCCAGTACCTTCCATTCTTTCTTCTGCATTTTGGTAAAAAATATATTTCGCAATTTACATTCTATCTCTACTGTTTGCGATTCCAGCCAATCCATATCTTGCTCCCCTAAAATAGCATGAATAACATATCTTAACTGATTAGCAATATAATAATTCTTAATATTAGGAAGTCCTAAACCTCCTTTCTTTTGAGTCTTATACCATAACCCCTTATTTATCCTAGCTCTTTTATCCCCATTACAATATGCATTAATCATATTTTGCCAATTTTTAAGCTCAGCTGCTGAAATTCTAATAGGTAGCATTCTAAACAAAAAATTAACCTTAGGTAATATCTTCATTTTAATAACCGCTATTCTACCAAACCAAGAATGTTTTAATTTTCTATAAATCTGTAATTTCTCCCCTACCTCTTTTCTTAAACTTACAAAATTAAGTTCCTCTATTCTTTCTAATTCTTTATCTATATTAACTCCTAAATATCGTATTATATTTTTACGTCTTAATCCTAACTTAGCTTTACATTTCTCCATCTCTTCCTTGTTATAATTATACAACATCATTTCAGACTTCCCCCAGTTAACTTGTAATCCTGTAATTTCCCCAAATTCCCTCACATGTTTCTGAATCGTCTCCCCACTTTCTAGGGGATCTTCTATTGTCAATAACGTATCATCCGCAAACATATTTACTTTAATCTTATTTTTTCCCCCTATCCCCTTTAATATTTCATCTTCCCTAATTACATTTGCTAAAATTTCTATAACTATTGCAAATAAAATCGGTGAAAGTGGACATCCTTGACTAGTTCCTCGGGCTAGTATTATTTGTTGCGTTAACCCATCATTAACCATTATTTCCGCTTTATTATTTTTATACATCTGATTTATCACTCCCATAAATTTATGTCCAAACCCAAATGTTTTTAATATTATTTTTAACGCTGGCCATTCCACGCAATCAAAGGCTTTGAAAATATCTAAAGCTAATAATCCTGCTTTTAAGTTTCTTTTTTTTATAATATTTATTATATTTATAACTCTCCCAATTAAATTCGGCATTTTCCTACCTAAAATAAATCCGCATTGATCATTTTTAATATATTTAAATATAAATGTACCCATTCTTTTAGCCATAATTGCTGAAAATATTTTTGCATCCTGATTTATTAAAGATATTGGTCTATATGACGCTGGATCTGTCAAGTCCTTACCTGGCTTCTGTATTAATACTACCAGGGACTGGTCCCACGATGGCGGGGTCATTCCTCCTTCTATTATATTATTAAATAATTTTTTTAATCTTGGTATTAAAATATCTTTAAATATTTTATAAAATTCCGGCCCCAGACCATCAATCCCCGGAGACTTACCTCCTTTTAGTTTTCCAATAATTCCCTCAATTTCTTTGTCAGTAACCAAGGCTTCCATACACTCCCTATCTTGATCATCCAGTCTTATTTTCCAATTCCTTTCTACATATTCCCGAATCTTCTCTTGTGAAAGCGCCTCTGAAGTATATAAATCTTTATAAAATTCCTGAAAAATCCTTAATTTATCTTTCATTACATTACATCTATTCCCTAACTTATCTCTTATTGTCCCTATCATATTCTTAGCCTTCTCTGACTGCGTGGATCTAGCCAGCAATCTGGAATTTCTATTACTAAATTCAAAAAAAATCTCTCTTTAAATATAATAAATTCTTTTGGACCTGTTCTATTTCTTCTTTCTCCAATTCCTTTTTTTTAGCCTGAATTAGGGCATATAATCGCTTATCTTTTGACTGTCTCAGTCTCTCCTCTAGACTCCTTATCTCTTCTTCAACCTTTTTATTAAGTACTTCCTGTTGCTTTTTAAGTGTGGACATTTCCCTAATACAGATCCCTCTTATTACTGCTTTCATCGTATCCCATAATAATCCTTGCGAATTAACTCCTTTTTCATTTATCTGCCATATTTCCTGCAGTTCCTTTTTTAATTTATCAACTATGTTTTTATTTTTAAAAATTCTTCCGTCCATTCTCCATCTCTTTGCTTGTTTATAATCCTTCTTTAACTTGATATCCATCATCATTAAAGCATGGTCTGTGATCTTTATTACTCCAATATCACAATCTATTAATTTAGGTACCATATTCTTTGATATAAAAATATAATCAATCCTTGAATAGCTCTTAAATCTAGGTGAGTAAAATGTATATTTTCTTTCTTGCCCTTTTACAACTCTCCATACATCCATTAATTCTTTCCTCTCCATTAATTTAGCTAATTCTGTCTTACCCTCTCCTCTACTATCTCTTATTATATTATCTCTATCTTTCCCTTTATCTAGTACCATATTAAAATCTCCAGCCATCACAATATTCTTTTTCCCTAAATCTCCCACCATATTAAATACTTCTTTAATAAAATCAATTTGTTTCCCATTTGGAGCATAGACATTTATCAGCACAAATTCTTCCTCTTCCAACGTACAGTGAATTATAAGGATCCTTCCATTCTTATCTTTCTTTATATTTTGAATATTAACACCACATTTCTTCGATATTATTATTGCCACACCTCTTGCTTTAGAAGTACCAAATGACTTTTCATAAACTCCAACTTCCCTCATTCTTAACTCATTAGCCCCCTCCTTTATCTGATGGGTTTCCTGTAAAAAGATTATATCTATTTTTTTTCTTTTCAACAATGTTTCAATTCGTCGTCTTTTAACCACCGTTCCTAGCCCCTTAACATTTAGAGTTGCACATCTCAATCTATTCTCCATTTCTTACTTCCAGCCACATCATTAAATTGGTCTCGGTCAGTGATACACATACCCCCCCTTCCCCCCCACACACACACCCATTTTTACCCCCCTCCTCACCAGTCATCTGGGCTCTGGTCCCAATTATTTTAGAACTCTTCAGGGGGGGGGGGGAACACGGCCCAACCCACAGAGCAAAGTCCGATCCTCCCCTCCTTTTTTTTTTTTTTTTTTTTCTTTCCCCTCTAATCCCTTTCATTGACTGGAACCTCCAACCGCTCCTTCTAGTTGATCTCTGGAACCTCCAACAGCTCCTTCCACTTGGACTATTTCTCCCAGATCCTTGGCATCGATTATGCCCAGCTTCTCCAACAACTCGATTCCCTGCTCGCACGATGTTATTCTTTCTTGCTTCCCTTGCCAGAAGAATCTCAAAAATACTGGGTATCCCCAGTTGTAGGTTATCGATTTCTTCCTCAATGCTGCTGTACAAATTTTGACACTCTTCCTCCACTGGACGGTGTGCGCCGATAAATCCTGATAAATTTCTATTGCTGTTGCTTGAATCTTTGGTTGAGCTTGTCGTCTGATTGCCTGCATAAATTTTTCTTTTTTATAATAATTTGCAAATTTAACAATTATGTCCCTTGGAAGCACTCCTTTACGCTTAGAACCAACTCTATGCGCCCGTTCAAGATCAGCTTCCTCCCAGGCCTCATCTGGAAGTTGTTCTCTTATCCATGTCAAAATAGTATCTCTTAAATCTTTTAAAGTCTCTCCTTCTTGTTCTGGGTATTTTCTAATGCGAATATTAGCCCGTTTGTCTCGATCCTCCATAGCGATAAGGCGTAGTTCATGTTGAGAGAGCTGGACTTCCTGTTTCTTACAAACTCCCGCCAGAGCTTTAGTATCTGCCTGGAGCACTCCAACATCCATCACCACTTGCTTTAAACCCTCCATGAGTTCGGTCTGCGTATCTGAAATGCGCTTCGCCAAACGTTGTTCCAATCCAATAAGCATGTTTTTTATGTCATCCTTTAATTCATCCATTGGGTCTGGCTGCCCTCCTCTGGGTATCTTCGGAATTGCAGCTGGCTCTGAAGAAACAGAGCCCTTAACGGGAGATTTTTTCCCAGTCTGCTTGTCCGGCATTTCCACTCGGGTCAGCCTATGCCACAATCGATCTGATCCTCTCTCTCTTACAGGTCTTACCCAGGCGGGGGTGGGAATAGAGGGCTTCTGCCGTCTCTGCTTCTTCATAAAATTCCCTCCTCCCTCTTCTGCCTGGAGGCCTCTCACTTATGTCTCTACGTTGCAGCCAATACTTCAGTTCACTGGGAGTTAACTTAACTTCTTCTCAAACTCCCTCCAAGTGTGCCATAAACAGGCTATCTGCCGATTATAGTCCATAAATCAATCCACTAATGGCGTCTCGCTCCTTAGACCCCTTTTGCATCCAGCCGGAACAAAGGGAACAGCCGGAACAGCCAACAATCAGCAATTTCTTGCTACTCTCAAATCCCCCTTCAAAGATTGTTCACTTCCAGTCTATATATAATGCCTGTTAATCCTTTAAGTCAAGCAAGCTGTGTTATTATAAGTCCATAAATTACCTCATTAATGGCGACTCTCCTTCTCCGTAGTCACGTAGTCACTTTCACTTTTACTGCAGCAATCAGTAAACAACCTCCAGCCAGCTCTCGCTCGTTTCCAGATCGCCCTCAGCAATTATTCACTTCCAGACAATATTTCATGCCTTTTATTAGTCTTTACGATAAGGAATTAGTGCTTAATTCATAGCTTTTTTAAGGAGGACAGAAGATCTGCGACTTTACCCTGACTCGATCATAGCCACGCCCCCTGTTTCTGCCTTTCAAGGTGCAATAATGCTCCCTTCTGTGCAGGGTCTTCATGTGCCCACTCTCCCTACCCCTTCCCAGTTTGCTGAAATGGATGGATGAGAGTGGATGAAAGTCAGGGTGGACAGGAGTGAGGGTGTAGTAGCGCTAGTCAGCTGGAGCAGCTCGTACAGCGGGGGTGGAAGAGGGAAGTTGAAATGGGTGGATGAGAGAGCAATGAGAGTGGGGTTGGAGCAGTGAAAGTCCGTTCGATCGACTCAGAACAAGTCTGCACTGGAGGAGAAACCCCCCCCCGCCCTCCTCTTTTACCAGCAAGGCCACCCTTCAATGCACATGGCCCCAAGAAGGGACGTTCTGCAATGTAGCGCAAGCACAACAATACTCGGGGACGAGGGGTGGTTTTATCCCACATGGAGAAAAAAATACCACACTTTCCCCGCCCTAGAAAAACAAGGAAAATGGAGGGGAAGGGGCGAGATGACTGCAGGACAGGGACCATGTCGTGTGAGGGTCGCGGGACAAAATAGTAAACAAGGCAGGATGAAAGTGCGATAAAACGCTGGTGTGATGGAGCTCTACATCATTTTCTAAAACATTGAAAATGCTGTACAAAAATGGAAAATGCGCTAAAAACAGCGCCATCTGCTGGCGGTAGAATTGAAAGCTATGAGAAGGAACTGGCAAAAACAAGCGGGGTTGGAGCAGGTGTATTTTGCTGATTGTAACACTCGAGAAGACTTCAGAAGGCAAAAAGCCCTGTGATTTTTACTAAATGTGGAGAAGACTCTAGTCATCAGTAGTGGGGGGGGGGGGGGGATTCTGGTAAACAATGTTGAAGTCTAAGTGAAACCCCAGTGGCAGTTTCATCCCTCTTCTTTTCCATTAATCCTAGTTGGATGATTGCAGAACTCCGCTGAAAGGGCCAGACTAAAAGTGCTGTATCCAAAGGTCCTTCTGTTGCCTGTCTCCGTAGTTCAATTATTACTGCTTTAACAGGGCCAATTAGCATTCCTCAGAGCTAGATTTCTCTGAATGACAGGTAACCATGGAGAGTCGCAAGTGATTCTCCATTTTCTTTTTAATGAAGTATAAGAATAGATAGATAGATAGATGATAGATAGATAGATAGATAGATAGAGATGAGAGAGAGAGAGAGAGAGAGAGAGAGAGAGAGAGAGAGAGATGCCCCTGGATGCTATTATATCAGTGTTGGCAAGCCAAAGCAATGTTAAGGTTACACGAAAAGAAATTTAAATCATTTTAAAGAGAAAACAAAATCAAGAGATGTGTGTGGAAGAGTAGATTGTCTGTACTGAGAGCATATTCCATGTCTCCCCCCCCCCCCCCGCCAATTCCCTACCCTTCCCTCCAGGCAATAATGTACAAAAAGCTAAATGGTAGCTCCTTCTCCTCAGGGGAGGGGCGGTTGGCAAGTAGGCAAAATGTAAGGCTTTATTCTTCTCATATGACGGGCCTGTGCCCCAATTTATTCCGCTTTCTAATAAGGCCTTTTGTTAATGTCACCAAGGGCTGCAGCTCTAAGGCAGGAATTACCTAGAAAACCAATATGTTTTGCTGAGCATTTTTCCCATTCAGCTCACAATAAGAATCGGCTGGCATTCTTCCTTTGCTGCTATGTGATGAAAAGAGCAAGAAGAAGAATATGCCAGGTCATCGACAGCAGGAAAATGTGTACTTAATTGTGGAATGTGTGAAGTAATAATGAAGGTGACCGCATGTATGGAGGACTATAGGCAGGTGTCTAGACAAGTGAGCACACTTTTCAAATTTGTTCTCTCTCTCTCTCTCTCTCTCTCTCTCTCTCTCTCTCTCTTTCTCCAGAAGAGACAGTCCCGGTTTACTGGCATCTGTCACTATTTTGCTTTTTGCTTTTTTAAAAAACGTTTGCTGCTATACACACACCAATACTGCTGTTCCCCATTGTTCAGGTTTCAACTATTCTCCCAGGGTTTCTAAAAGTTAAATCTTGGAGTTAGGGAGGAATGTGTCTTGACTCTAGGGTGCAGGAATGTAAATGCACCCACATGGGCACAAAGGTGACACACTGCGAACATCCTCCCCTCAGATCAAGCTAGAGCTATGCCAAAATTTCTCAAAAGATTTTTTTTCTGCGAAAATGTATCAACTTTTCCTTTTTTCAATCCATGTGAAAAAGAAAGCCACTTTGCAGAAATTTCTTCGACTATTTCCAGCCAGTCTCCAATATTTCATTATCCTCCATGGGTTGAGGGATTCCTCAACTCCCATAATGCTCCAGAATGACACTAGGTCCAGGGCATTGTGGAGGTTACAAAATGTTGGCCCAGCTGGCAACAACAACATCAATAACAACTTAGAAAAAAAGAATATTGAACTTGTAGCAGGGGGTTACCAGGGTTTCTTGTGTCATCCAGACACAGGTGACAGGGTTGTTTCAGGGTTAAACAACCCTCAAATAACCAATGGTCTGCTGTAGGGTTATTTGAGGGTTGCTTAACCACCAAACAACCCCTGCCACCTGGATTCAGATTACACAAGAAACCATGGCAACCCACCACCACAAGTTCAATATTCAAGATGGCTGCCCACCCACACCGCAAGCCACATGAATAAGCCACAGTGGGCTGCGGTGATCATGTAAACTGGCCAATAGAAAGAAACTATACATAATGTAAAACATTGCATATATATATATATATATATAGTGAAGAACCATGTGTGTAGAATAAGATCAGCTGTAGATGGAGGGGGGGTTAACCCTTTGCCCCTATTTCAGTCTCTTTGAAAAATTGCCCCTCTACAGAAGCTGCTATTTGCATCAAGAGGGGGAAATCCATTGGTGCCAATGGGTAAATATGGAGACAGTTCTTATGTAACGACAGCACCACTTCCAATTTTACTCGATAGCCCATAATCGACTCCTTCATTAGCATGATACCCAAACCTAGCAAGATATGTTTTTAGTGTCCGAACAACCCAGTGATTAACCCATCATTTGTTGTTGGGTTAACCTCTGGGATGTTTACAGTCTAAACTAGGGATGTGCACTGGATCGGATCCGATCCACGATCCGAATCTGATCCAGAGGGAAATTGGATAAATTATCCGATTTCCGATCCGACAGCTGGATCGGCCGATCCAATCCGAACCGATCCGAAAAGGTTCTGATCTGGTTTGGATGGATCGGCGGATCGGCGGGCGCCCGCTGGCGCCCACCACTGCTTCCATTGGCGGGCGCCAGCGGGCGCCCGCCGATGAAAGTGGACAGCAGGGGGGGCGCACAGAGGGGAAGAGGGGGGCACGCAGAGCGGCGCGCTTACCTTTCAGGGACGTCCGCTCCCATCCAGCGCCGGCTGCTACTGCCAGCGGGCTTCACGGACTGCTCCAGGGTGGCGCGCCGGGTGATGACATCACCCGGCGTGCCACTCTAGAGCAGGCCGCAAAGCCCGCTGGCAGTAGCAGCCAGGGCCGGACGGGAGCGGACGTGCCTGAAAGGTAAGCAGGGGGCGCGCGGAGGGGAGGAGGGGGCGCGCAGAGTGGCGCGCTTCCCTTTCAGACACGTCCGCTCCCGTCCGGCGCCGGCTGCTACTGCCAGCAGGCTTCGCGGCCTGCTCCAGGGTGGCGCACCGTGTGATGACATCACCCGGCGTGCCACTCTAGAGCAGGCCGCAAAGCCCGCTGGCAGTAGCAGCCGGTGCCGGACGGGAGCGGACGTCCCTGTAAGGTAAGCAGTGGCAGGGGGGAGGGGGCGTCATCGGATGGAAGCGGACAGCCCCAGGGGGGGTAGGGAGCGTGGGGGAGGGGGCTTACCTGCCAGGGCCATCCACAGTGGACGGCCCCGGGGGGGAGGGAGTTAGGCCCCCCCCTCACCCACCCGCCGCCATTTTTTCCTCAGAGACTTGCATTGCAATGCAAGTCTATGGGGGGGAAAATGGCGGCCGATCCAAAAATTTCCGATTTTTGGATCGGGATCGGACTCGATCCGGTCTGGGGGGCCTCCGATTTTGTCCGATCCGATCCGTGACAAAATTGGAGGTCCCGATCCGGGTCCCGATCCGATCCGGGGGGGTCCGTGCACACCCCTAGTCTAAACATCCCAGCACTCTGGGTGTGGACATGCATGTTCATCAACCTACAAATGGTTGCTGATTACAATCAGAAGTGGTGCAGGAGGCAGCACACCCACTCTTTCCCACTCGTGCACAACAGCCTATGGGCTGTTTCAACCATGGACTGTCCTAATGTAGAAACCCGGTCAATGAAAGGATTTATATTTTTACATTTAACTGTCAAAACTTGGGACTTTAAATTTGTATTTATAATAGGGTGACCAGATAAAATCCAGGTCAGGGCTCATGTAACTTTAACAGTTGTAGAGAAAAGGGAATTTCAGCCAGTGTCATTTGTATGCAATTAGTTCCTGGAGGAATTACCTCTTCATCACAACTGTTAAAGTTGCAGGGGCCCTGCCTTCTTTTGTATATGGTCACTCTAGTATAGTGCCTGCACCTTTAACAGTTGTGATGAAGAGGGAATTTCACCAGGAAGCAATTGCATACAAATGACACTGGCTGAAATTCACTTTTCTCTACCACTGTTAAAGTTACATGAGCCCTGACCTGGATTTTATCTGGTCAGCCTAATTTATAACAGAGCAGGGGCACACAACGAATAACTTGCAGGCCTCAGGCATCTCCCCCCCAATACTTTGTCTAGCGGCATCCAAACTCTGCTACTGCCAAAAGTAAGGGTGGGAAAGAAGAAATTATCTAGGAACTCTGTGGTACCTGCACTAGAAGCTTCATTCCTAGACTGTCCCTGAAGCATCCTAAAAAGCAGTGTTTCTATGGCACTACCCTATTTCTTCGATTCTAGGATGCACTTTTTCCCCATATAAACATCTCTAAAAACAGGGTGTGTCTTAGAATCGATGGCGATTTTCCCACACTTAGAATCAAAGCTTTTTTTTCTGTTGGTGGTACTGAAATTAATCGATGGCGTCTTAGAATCGAAGAAATATGGTAATTATGGACTGTGAGAGTTGCATTGCATCTTCAGGCTTGGAGAAGGGGAAGGCACTATGCATCTATGCTTGCACTATTGAATGTTTCAAAGCAGTCAGAAAGAGAACTGCATCTTGGAAAATGTATTTTTCTGGATACTACCCCTTTCTCCTAAAATAAAAAACAGACACAAAAAAACCCAGGATTTAATTTTTAGTCACTCTGTCACAATTCTAGCAGGCAGGAAAGGGGCTTTTAAATACAGATGTTATGTGTTCAGATTTATGCAGACTTATTAAGCAGAATAAAACAAATGGATACAACAAAGCTTTCTGCCAGCAGAGAACCCCTAATGAAATGATGAATGGCTTTGAAAGACTTGCTCGTTATTAAGCTCACAAGGAACTGGTACATATATTATTAATTCATATTATGATAGTGCCTCTAGGATTCTAACTAGGGTAAGATCTAAGCCTTGACAAAATATTTGAGATTCCCCATGGAATGCAAAATTAGAGAAAAGCTGAGAACTATTCCCATCCCCTTTTAGGAGTTTAATAATTCTCGCCTACTTTGGAGGGTTGTTGTAAGTGTTGCTGACATAACGGTGTGGTGCAAATACTCTAACCTGGCTCCCTCCAGATGGTTTGGACTCCAACTCCCATCAACCCCAGTCAGCATAGCCAATCATCAGGAATTATGGGGTTTGTAGGGCAAAAGATCCAGATTGGGGAAGGCTGCTTTAAAGAACCATACAAATGCTGAGTCTTAAGTGCCTGCAGTGTGTTTAAACCAAACTCATATGAAGACACTTTTTGCAGTGTCCAGCTCCCAGCCTTCTCCTACTTGATGCCCTCCAGATGTTTTGGACTACACCTCCCATCAGTCCCAGCTAGCATGGCCAATTGTCAGGCTGATGGGAGTGTAGTTCAAAGCATCTGAAGGAACCTTGTTGGGGAAGGCTGCTCTAAGACTGGCCACCCCTTTTCCAAGGCTCAGAGAGAGATCTTTCCTAGCCGGCTTCTTGAGGCACTTTTAACAAAAGGTTGCAGAGGTTGCATCCACGGCCTTCTACATGTAAAGTGTATACTCCACAACTGTGCACAACAAATAACAATGTTTTTCAGGGCTGCTTGGATGTATAGGAAAACAATTAGGATCTGGAAGTAGCGGCAACTGTTGAGCGCATGCGTTGTTTCTCCTCTTTTCTGGGAAACAAGGGGGGATCTACACAATCGTTGGTTATGTTTCGAAATCTAGATTATAACGATGCAAATTGCTACGTTTTAAAACGTAATATGCCACATTTAGTTGTCCGTACCGTTTTAGACCATCCTTTCTCCTGTTTTCAGTTCGTTTAGTAAGGGCACACTCACTCTTTTCTTCATTTCTTCCTGTAACGTTACTTTTTCCTCCCATTCTTGACGCGCCCACTTCCTCCTTCTGCCCCCTTCCTTTCAGTTCGTTTCACTTTTGATTTTACTATTGAAGCATTTGGGAGCCGGAACAAAAGGCCCTGCCCCCACGACTGCGATTGGATGCCAGAGATTTGATTTCAGAAACTATGAAATGGTAAGTAAGGACACATTACTCTTTATAGAACGATTTATTTGACGGGGAAAACGTAATAAAACAAATGAAACTGGTGCAAAAAATAGCTGCTATAAAACGTAACAGGACTAGCGTGGTGTGCCCCAACGCGTCCTCGAAACCAAACCTAAACGTAACAAAGCTTCAGTGTAGATTCCCCCAAGGTCATCATTGGGGTTTCAAACTGGATAGAAAGGATACAAGTGATGGGTGATCTCTTTTATTACTGCCCAACAAGGATAGTTGAATGCAAGAGATCCATCAACTTCTCCAGGTAGGGAGACGTTGATGAATCTGAAACCCTGGAGCGTTGACAATGCTGGTCTAGATGGAGTCCATACAAGGCAGCTTCCTATCAGGGTAACTGTTACTAGGGGAATGAGCTGGTTGTCAGCAATAAACTACTGAATTGGCCTCCACTGAAGGAATCACAGAGTTTGAAGAGATGGAGATTCTCCTCCTCCCTCAGTCTTCTCTCAGTCGAGGACAGTAAAGAGGTTGGCTACATATTATGTTAGTGAATGTTCAAAATGTGGCGAATGTTGACATTCACCCCTCTAAATGCTGACTAACTCAGACGAATTTTGTGAATGCCTGGAAACAGGTATTTCCCACTTTTCAGAATGAACTTGATGCCAAGCACAATTAGACGCCTGCCAATACTCACCAGTGTGCTTCTGGAGTTTTTGGGTTTTCCTAGAGTTTGCCCAGGATTGTTCACATTCTTACATGTATGTCGACATTCACCACATTTTGAATATTTCACTGTGACGTGTGTATTTATGCTACAGATTTCTAGGAAAAAGTTCAACCAAGTTTTCATTTGGGAAAATCTATCTTTCTCAGTGCTTCAACAAGGTTCTTTTTCTCATTGAAGCACAGCCCCAGTTTTTAGGGGATCTCATCTGGATCACAAAGCCATTCATGTACTGTGAAATACACAAAATTGTGCTTTGATTCTGTCCTGTCTTGTCCCTGTCTGGGTAAGTTTTCAGAAGCTGACAGAGCCTTTACAATTTAATTGGTGTTGACACCTTTTGAAGCAATGCCTTGAGGCACTAGGAGTCATTGTCTACTTGTTCCTGTTTGTCTCAGACTACCTTCAGTTGGCTACTTGGCAGCCTGTGATGCTGTGTTGGCCCCTGCACTTTTCATTCATGTACGTACTTGTACTGGGTCCTCTTACAAGAACCCTTGTTAAATGCCCAGCAGGCAGTATTGAATAGAGATTTTCATTATCTGAGGTTTTTCAAGGCCTCTAGCAACAACAGAAAATGTACTGCAACACACAAAACATCCTAGCTGCAGTCTGTGTTAAGGCAGCTAAAAATTTATGATAGAATATATTGTGTTAGATACTGCTTAAGTACATGCAACCTGAGATTTTTTGCACCAGGCACAATCTAACCTAATTAGGCTGTAAAGAGTTTCCTTCCTTACTGCAGTAACACCATAATACACTGCAGACTGGAATTCTACCATGCCTTCTATTAGGAACACCTTTTTCTTCCTTTTTGGTTTTTCATCCAGCTTCACTCACTAGACGCTGGTGAATTTTGGTTGGTCCTAATGAAGGTAAAATAAACAAATATTATTTGTGATGGCATGGGTTGTTACTTATGAACAGGGCTGATGCTAGAATATATAGTGCCCTGGGAAAGGAGTGCCTTTGGGGCCCACTCTCCAGTCAGCTTACAACTTCTTCTATTGCTATTTACTAGCGGAAATACCTAGTGTTGCCCAGATTAATTTAATTAGATCGTCCAATTTATAGTGGACACAACTCAGGCATCTACATGACGAGGGTTGGGGGAGCAAGAAGTTCAAATGCTCCCTTTCTTCCTGGCTTTGTGTGCTAAAGTGTTTTGATAGAGATGAAGAGGGATGTACAATATAAATAAAAAGGCTTATAACTTGAAGTGGAAAAAATTACCTGTTTATTGGATTTATATTACTTTTCAGCCAATTTCAGTTTTTCTTTACTAATTGTTATTAGTTTTATAGTGCTGTTTGCATGGCTACAATTTGCTTACCGCAGTACTGAATCATCATGCCAAGTTTGGTTGAAATCGATCAAAGGATCTTGAAGCTATAAATATGTAAAATTTTGAATGGCCACCATTTGGTTTCAAGATGGTGGAGAGAATTTTGTATGGTTTAAATCTGCTTGCTCCAGTGCTGAATCATGATGCAAAGTTTGGTTGAAATCAGTGAAATGGTATGGAAGCAGTAAATCTTTTTTTAAAAATGACTGGCTGCCTAAAATAATCCCAGATAGAGGTAGTACAAATCCTAAAAGTTACATAACAATCAGATGTATGGTTTTTGAGTCCATTGAGGACATACAAGCAAACACTTCCAATTAAGAATCTAGTGCCTAAATTTGCTTTTTTCCTTCTCCCTCCCAACCTCCTTTCCTTTTATGTCATGATTTTTAGATTGTAAGCCTGTGGGCAGGGACTGTCTTAAGAATTATTTTTGTAAGTCACCTTGAGAGCCTTTTTTGGCTAAAGGGCGGGATAAAAGTCCTATAATAAATAAAAAATAATATATAGAGAAGATAGAAAAAGATAATAATAGTCCTTGTAGTAGTTCATTTTTATATTTAGTGCCTAAACAACCTGTAAAACATGGAGGGAAAGACTAAAAGACTCTTACTGCTTTCCCTACCACTAGCTCATTGCAGACAGCATATTCAACAAACACTGAGTCGCCAACCTCAGCTCTGCACCTCGTTCAGTTTGGTGCCTTGGGCAATTGCCCAAATTGCCAATTCCTAAGGCTGGCCCTGCCTGTAAGAGAGAAGGGAGGTGAGCAAAACAGTGAATTGAGTCCCTTTCTCCCTTCCCTCCAGTCATTCGCACCACTGCTACTAAGTGAATGTCTTTCTTTTCTCATCTCTCTCAACTAAAACTTTACTTTATGCTCTGTGACTTTGTTACTAATCCAGCCAACTCACTATATTGGGTAGGCAATTAGGCATGGGGTGAAAATCAAGGCTTCAGACCAAGATTAACAGTATCATCACACGGGGGGGGGGGGGGATCACATTTCCTTACTGTTACTTCTCTGCACTTCCTCATTCTTCCAGGAGGAGGAGGAGGAAGTAAACAAAGACCATGTGGCCCATTCAAGGGGCTGCTTTTATCACACCGCTTTTCCTGCACACAGCAGGAGATCACGGCACGTTCCATTTTAAAAAGAAAGTCAGAATAAAAGGTGTCTATTTTGCTATGGAAAAACAAGCGGAAGGAGCGGGAGGCACACGGGAGGCGGACAACATCTTCTAAAGGATGTGGGCACATCCGCAATTGGTCAATAGCGAGCATGTGATAAAACACTCATCTGATGAACTTCTAAACCAAAACCAAATTTAGATTTTACTAAAGGTTTTGAAAAGCAGCAATTAAACAGTTATTGTAATTAAATTTCAGGGCCGGTGGGCAGTGAAGAAACAGATTTCCAAAGTTTCAGCAGTTAACTATAAGAGCAACCAGGGTATGAAATTAGCACACCTATTTAACCTAGCATGGACAAATTTGTTCATTTCTGTCCATACCAATTTCACTTGTGTTCATTCCTAAGTCCATTCCATCCCATGTAAGTATAAATGTGCAATTATTTAATTTTTAAAATCTGCACTACAATTCATATATAAATACATATTTAACTACATATGCTTAAATGTTCCTCACAAAATATGCGTTTCTAAATATATTGTATCCTAAAGTACATTTGGGTATAAAATTCCTCAAGCATCCCTAATCTAAACCTTGTCTAGATTGTTTCCCTACTTAAGCCAAGATCTAGCAATAAAGCAATTTCGTTTAGCTCATCCTAGACCATTGGCAGTGCAGCTTCCAGACTTCTTGCTTTCAGCTCAGCGTCTTTTTATCCCTGGAGTCTAGGTTCTCTGCAGCACTCTAGTTTCTTCTGATTTCTAGCATTTGAATTCTCTTCTACCTGCTTGCCAACTTCACTTATATCCACTATTCTAACTCCCCTTCCAACCTTTTAACCAATGAGGAGCACTGCTACATTTCTGGTTCCTAAAGGTATTTTGTTTCTTTCCCCCTTCAATTTCAGTTTTCTGAGGCGACCTTTTGAACCCCCGGGCAAGTTCAGCAAGCCAGTGTCTAAACAGAAAGCAAGCATTTTATAAACTCAGAAGAAACGAAGTGACCGAACTGTTTCATTCTTTCAAACACTGTTTACTGCCTCGGTTTTGATTTATAAATTTTAGAGCAAGTGCCACAGGACTCTATTGCTGTTTTATGAGGTGGCGTTTGGAAGCAGATTTTTTTTTTAGCTAGAAACTAGTCTTAAGCCTAGGCGCCACAGGCAATTCTGTGCTATGGTTAGACAACCTCTTCGGCCAGATCTACACCAAGCAGGATATGACACTTTGAAAATGGTTTGAAGACTGTATATGGAGTGTGTCCTGGACCCCAACAGTTGTTGCTACTGTTATAAATCATTTTAAAGCAGTAGTGTAGATCCAACCTAAGTGCCTTCTTCATAGGGACATAGGAAGAAGCTCATTCTGTCCCTCTAGCCCAGAATTGTTTGCTCTGTCTGGCAAGAGCTCGGGCAGAGGTCTTTCCCATCATTTGCCACCACTTTTAACTGGAGATGCCTGAGATTGAACCTGGAGCCTTCTGAATGCAGAGCTTACGCTCTACTACTGAGATATGGACCCTCTTCTACTGATTACATTACTGGCCCATTTAACATCTTGCAGAATTCCCCTTTGGTGCCAAGAAATGCATTCACCTTCCTAAGGGCTATGGTCGAAAATGGCCCTAACAATGACCTGAAGGCTTATTGTGCAGTTCTACTCTTGTACTGTAAGCTACCCAGGAACAGTGAGTAAGTGATTCTGAGCTCTTTAGCATGTGGGGTGTGTAAGAAATTAATAATTTCCATTTGTAATTTGGGCTTTTGGGGGTTGGTTGGTTTTTTGTTTTTACAAAGAACCAGTTTCCTCTAGAAAAGCAGTTGCTTCTCTTTTGGCAGAGTGGATAAGTCTTTCCAGAAGGGCTTCAAAGTCCAAATCAAACAAAATGGTTGGCATTTAGCTAGTGCTTTTGTGCCTGGCAATATGGAGACATCATAGAGCAGGGAATGCCCTCCATATGTTATGGACTACAACTCTCGCAGTCTTTTACCATTGGCCATGCTGGCTGGGGCTGATGGAAATTTTAGTCCAAAACAACTGGAAAACACCAGGTTGCCTCCCCTGGCCATAGAGGGTTTCTCAGGAATGCTTCCCGTGTTGATGGGCTAGCTGTGCCAAGAGCAATTTCCAGACAAGATGTGTTCAGTGCATCTTCGTCTGTTGTCTCGGCAAGGGAGAGATTCCCTTTCAGCCCACATGGTGGAAGCTGTGATTTGTGGAGGCCCTTCTAGCCCTATTGTTCCAAAATGCTAGAAGGCCCATGTAGCCCTACCAACATGCTGCCCAGGGCACAAGCAATTTCACTGGGCATTTCCAGAGCTGCCCACTGGTGTTTGGGGAAATGAGATGGCCGGGAGGACAAGCTCACTGAAAACAAATCAATGCCCTGAATAATTTTCACCAGAATGCCCAATCCAGAATCGAGCAAATGCGGAGATGCTCCCCAACCCCCCAACCCCAAGTGAATAAATAAGCCTTCCAGGATTGATCAGCTCCAACCTAAGCCAGTTACACAGCCCCATAGACTAAAATAATTGAAACAGGAGAAATAACAAATCAGGCATCTACCCTTTCAATAAAAGCTCCCTTAGACATCAGTCTTGCAGTGACTCAGTATGAGGACAAAGTGTGCATTGCAAGAAATCAGCGGGAAGTAAATACACATTAGCATATTCCAGGGATTGGAAACATGGTGTTGCCTGGATGATTTGGACTACAACTCGCAAAGTTAAAAAATAACAAAAATATCTGCTAAACTTGGTATTCAAATGAGCAAATATCTGGGCAAACAGATAAGATTTTAACAGGTGCACTGTAGTGCGGAGAGAATTCCAAAAACGTGGCCCACAACAGAAAACATGACTGTCCTCCTACAGGACTGTAGCCTGTCCTCAGACGTACCTGTACAGGAGACAGAATAACCAGGAGTCCCTAATCTGTAGATTTCAGTGAACAGGCAGGTTGGTATGGGAGAAGGCAAATAAGGCTTTGTCAAATACTAAATACGGTTACATACCAACTATCAAATACTGTCAATAACAAATAATGAAATCCAGTCTCATGTGTCAAATATCTGCCAAATTCTAGCGAAGTGGCTGCATTAACCTGCTGTAGCAAAAACAACATGAGTTCTGTGGCACCTTCAACAGGGTAACGAACATATTGAGATATATGAAATAATATGTGGTAAGAAATCAGAAAATATTCCAGAATACAGTGAATATCTGGCAATGAGTCACTGAGGAAAATTCTGAGGAGACTCTTGGGACATTTGCAGCTTTAAACCACACCTAGAAAGGAGATGCCTGCCATGCCAACTCTTCATGTACAACGATATTGTTCCAGCTTTTCTTGTACGGTGAGAAAAAAGAACAAAAAGGGTTTCCAGGCCCATCACGAGAGAGAGAGAGAGAGAGAGAGAGAGAGAGAGAGAGAGAGAGAGAGAGAGAGAGTGTTACTGAGGTGAATGGGCCCATTGTGATGCCCTGTGAAGTGACTTGTTTTCTTGGATCGATTACCAGCATCGATGTTGCATTGTTCTGACTCCAGTCTCCTCTGATGTATGGTACCTCAATAGTGCCGGAGAGAGCAAATGGAAGCCAGAGTAGAACAACGCAGCAGTAGTTGCATGCATGCCTTGCTAGCTGCTTGATAAATCAGCGGACCCCAGAGAGACTTGAGTGTGTGGAATCCAGAATGGCGGTTGGGGGGGGGGGAGTGGGGGAGGAAAGGTTTTCATCTTTCTCTTTTATAACGTTCCTTTCTCCATTTGTATTTGTCGGTTTAGCGACTGAGCTTTATTACAAACTATTAGCCCAAGGCAGAGGACGGGGGAACTGAGCCTTCACGGTGTGACTGAAGCCAGCAAAAGTGAGAACAAGCAAAACAACAAGCGTTAGTGTGGTCCATCGTTCAAGGCATTGCCGTTTGGATTTCAGTTCAAGATGACTGCTGTCTTGATGTTGTTAAGAGGGAAGATCAGCCCTGAATGTGTCTGGAGACAAGTCACAGAGCAGAAAGAAAGAAAGAAAGAAAGAAAGAAAGGAGGGAGGGATGATTGCAACCACAACCTTTCCAAATACTTTTTTTTAATCTTCCAGTTGTTATTTATTTATTTATTCATTCATTCATTCGTTGCATTTCTCTACTGCCCAATAGCTGAAGTTCTCTGGGCGGTTCACAATATTAAAACCATCAAATACAATTCAAGGTATAAAACAAACCGCAGTATAAAAACACAATATAAAAGTACAATGTAAAAGCACAACCAGGATGAAACGGAGCAGCAATGCACAGATTTATACAGATTTAAAATACAGATTTAAAACAGCAAAGTTAAAAGACTAAGATGGTAAACTATTAAAATACTGGGGGGGGGGGAGGGGGGAAGAAAGGTCATCACCTGGTGTCGAAAACAGTATAATGTAGGTGCCAGGTGAACCTCTCTAGGGAGCTCATTCCACAGCCGGGGTGCCACAGCAGAGAAGGCCCTCCGCCTTGCACCCACCTGCTTCGCTTCCTTTGGCAGGGGCTCATGAAGAAGGACCCCCGATGATGATCTTAGGGTAGGGTAACCAGATAAAATCCAGGTCAGGGCTCATGTAACTTTAACAGTTGTAGAGAAAAGGGAATTTCAGCCAGTGTCATTTTTGTATGCAATTAGTTCCTGGTGATATTCCCTCTTCATCACAATAGTTAAAGGTGCAGGCACTATACTAGAGTGGCATATACAAAAGAAGACAGGGCCCCTGCAACTTTAACTGTTGTGATGAAGAGGGAATTTCACCAGGAACTAATTGCATACAAATGACACTGGCTGAAATTCCCTTTTCTCTACAACTGTTAAAGTTACATGAGCCCTGACCTGGATTTTATCTTGTCACCCTATCTTAGGGTCCGTCAGACACATATAAAAGGAGGTGTTCCTTCGGATAACCTGGCCCCAAGCCATTCAGGCCTTTGAATGTTAATACTAGCACTTTGGGCCCGGACCTGGACTGGCAGCCAGTGATGCTGGAAATGTTCTGGCATAATGTGGCTTTGTTGGCCAGTCCCTGTTAACTATCTTGCTGGATGGTGCAGAAAAAACACCATTTCTCCCACTCTGCCCAGGCAAGTGGAATCCACTCACTCTGTGGACCTGTAGGGGATGGAAGCACCCACATTTTGGAAATCGTTACTTGCAGAGGTTTCAAATTGTGGCCGGGGAACCAATTTGGTGGCTTCTGGCACTCCATTGTATCACAAATCCCAGCAGATAGTTATGCTAATTGCTGATGCATGAATTAAAGCCCATTAGATATGTAGCCATGAGCCTTTCCAGAAGTTGTGTCTTAAGGAATGTTTCCATTGGCTGGAAGAGGTGAGGCACAATAGGATCAGTATTGCCTCTGACAAAAAATAAGGAATATGGACAACCGTTACCTTGAGCAGAGAATATCACATCAGATCCTGGTCCTAGATTAGCTACAGTAGCCTTCCCCAAACTATACTTCCCCAAGCTACACTGTCTATATTATAAGGACATTTGTTCCTATTATAGTGTTCCAATTGATAACAAAATTTCCAGGTAGATCTGTTATGTTTAATTCCTCCCTTCTCTCAGATTCTACCAGTGAACTCACACTTCAGGAGGCTAAATTTTGTGCCCAGGAATCAAATAATTAAATCCATTTATAATTCACTCTAACAGTAGATGAAACTAATAGAGCCTATCTACACACACAGGATAAAACACTTTGAAAATGTTTTGAAAACTGTATATGGAGTGTGTCCTGGGCCCCAACAGTTCTCAAAACTGTTATAAACCATTTTAAACCATTTTAAAGCAGTAGATAGGCTGACAGTTTTGAGAACTGTTAGGGCCCAGGACACACTCCATATACAGTTTTCAAAACGTTTTCAAAGTGTTTTATCCTGCGTGCGTAGATAGGCTCATAGACACTGTCTTTGAAGTTAGTTTTGATCCTGAATCCTCTATTTTATGTACATTTTTGTACTTGCTTGAGCAGGAAATGTCACATCAGATCTTGGTCCTAGGTTAGCTCCAATATACTAGCCTTCCCTAAGCTGGGGCCATCCAGACATTTTGGACTAGAACTCTTAGTATTCCTGATCACTGGTCATGATGACTGAAGCTGATGGCAATTGTAGTCAAAAACTTCTAGAGTGTGCCTGTTCAGGGAAGGATGCAATACAAGATTGTGATGGGTGACACCTTCACCCAAGAGTCATCAGAAAGTCATGGGGGCTATTACCACTCCTTTTCAACCTCTCCTTCTTCCCCATGTGGCTTCTGAAATGCTACCTGGCATCCTTAGCACACATTCAAGAAGCTTTACAGCTTTGTGGCCCAGAAGCTCGAAACTAGATGCTAAATTTTGAACTGCAAACATTGCTACCTTTTCCTTGATCTTTCTATTTGAACTTTCCTGTGGAGAGAATTCTAAAGTTGGAGTACCACCACTGAGAAGACCCTTTTGCTGGTCACTACCCACCATGGATGATGCTCATACCTGGAGAAAGCTCTCCACAGGCAAGCTCATGCATGAGAAGGCAATCCTTAACACATCCAGCTAAAGACATGCCAATGACCAGAAAAGTCTGAAAAGAAGACAGCCATGTATCTTAACCCTCAAAACTCAGACGATGACGCTTACTTCACCATAGAGAGAAGCATGCTGACACAGAGCAAGCAAACCCACATTTTGAATTGTGGCAGTTCTATTCCAGCTGCAAAGATTTGAATCAGCCTTTAAGGCTGCTTTCCCCAGCCTAGTACCCTCCAGATGTATTGGACCAACTCTAAGGGTGGACACCAGTTGGACACCAGGTTGGGGAAAGTTGCTTCAGGGAACATTCAATAGCAGTCAGGAACATGTGCCTCTACCTGAAAAATGCAAACTAAATTTGCTGGCAATAGTATCTGGATCCCCACACACACACCTCCCACCCGTCGGTAGTAATCTGGAGTGAAGCAGCATTTTCTGCACAAAACAAGATTTTTTTTATTCCCACTCATATAGCCAGAGACAACCTGAAATGCCTTGTGGCAAAGCCCTGGAGTCAAGCCGTGAAACCTGCTTAAAACCAATTTTAAATCTCCAGGTGCAAACGAACTGGCCCCACATGAAAGGAACCGTAACTCTCCACACTAAAGGACATTAACCAGCTTATCATGTATGAAGAGACCAGAGGAGAAAAGCAAAGTTCCCTTTAATATTCAGAGTATGTAGAATATTCTAGGGAATTAACACCACAATCCTATAAAAGTCTACTTAAAAGTTCATTGGGGATTACTCTTCGGTAGAGATGTCAGAGAAATCCAGAACAGAATCAAATGAGTTCAGATTTCTATGAATTCACCATGCAGATTCCACAGCAGGCTGGTTTCTGTGGACTTGCAAATCTAGTTGTTGTTGTTTTTTAAAAAAAACTTTCCAGAATTTTAGGCAAATTTAACCATAGAAAACTGCATAAAATAAAATTTTTAAAAACCAGTTAAAATTGCACATTTCCTCCAAAGGATAAAGCATGAAAATGCACATTTGGGAGGGATTTGTGCAGTTTTGTAAGTGCTAATTTTCACAAGTGCAAATTTGGGGAATTGGAAAATAAACCAATTCCATCAATGAGCAGATGAAGCTACAAAAGTCACCTGTCAATCCATGAAACACTGATGGAACAGATTTTACAAAATCCATGCATCCTTACTCTCAGGTAAGTGGGTATAGGTTTTCAGCTTAAGAAGGCTAGGACTTGTGGCACATTGTTTTCGCCCCTCTGGGATACAGCAATCTTTCACTATTTGGCAGAAATTATTGCCTTCAGGTACTTTAGCACTCATAGATAGCTCCATTTATTTTTTTATCTGCTGTCTCATCTTTCTTAAGTACAATACCCTCCATAAAAAAAAAATCCCCACATGTGGTAAAGACTATCTATACTTAGGAATTTACATAGGAATTTATTCCCATTCCCTGAGCAATGATGGGAAAGGGGGACTAAAATATATGCTAGAAATATTGGTCAATCACACTACAAATCTATTTCCTGAGAGTCTCAGGGAGAGCTCACAAGTTACACTTATCATATGATAATTTGATTGCCCCAAGGTGTGAAACTTGTTTTATCACCTCAGAGAAGTGTTGTTGGGAAGCATGCTGGGGAGTGATGTGTTTGCTATAACTTGAGATAATTGTGTGAGGTGACTTCATTTAAAGTTGCGAGGCAAGTTGCTAGGCCTCGTGGGCATATGTCTGAAAACCTGCAGGCACTTTCTAAAAAGGACCAATTACCAATGGGCTACTTGCCTCTTCCTTTTTGCTTCCCATAATATTCACCCCATCCACATGCTCACAAATTCCCTCATGTCTTTTGCCAATTAAGCAAGTTAAAACCATATGGGCAGAGTTGTCTACATTTTATTGACTAACGAATTCATCCTGAATACAATCTGAACTCAACCCATGGAGTCAGAATTGGTTATGACTATTCTGAAAATACAAGATCTTGGGTTCCTGGTAAATAGCTCAATCAAACATCAACTCAGTTTGCATTTCTACCCGTACTTACTTGGGAATACATTCCATTAAATTCAGGTGCACTTACTTCCAGCTAAACATGCTAGGATCAGACTTTCATTGTGCAGTGGCATGGTCAATTTGCATATTAGGGATGATTAGGAATAGGAAAGATAAATAAAATAACCAGCATGGCTTTGTATAAATCTGGTGCAGCAGCATTTGTAATATTGAGTGCAATTCTGATTGGACCATCTCAAAAAGGGATATCACAAAATTAGAGAAGTTACAAAAAATAGCTACTAAATTTACCATTAGTTCAGAGTACCTAAAACATTTGTAATCTTTTAAATTTGGTTTAAAAAGATAGCTGGGAGTGGGAGAATGATGGAGATCTATACAATTATATATGATGTGGAGCGAAATTGAAATTTTCTCCCTCTCCCATCAAGGGAGGGGCCATAGCTCAGTGCTAGAGCACCTGCTTTGCATTCAGAAGGTCCCAGGGTCAATCCTCAGCATCTGCAGGTAGGCCTGGGAGGAAATCCTGCTTCAAGCACTGAAGAGCTGCTACAACGCTGGGCTAGATGCACTCAGTATAAGAGCTTTTCTAGATTCCGCTTGTATTGTGCACTCACCAATGTACAGAGATCCAGTTTTAATCCTGCAAAGAATCTGGAAGCAGAAATAGTGGGTTTAAAAGCCTTATCTAAAAAAACCTCTAAGGCAGCTTCTTATGTTCCTATGCTAGAACTGGAGGCTGGTCCAGCAAAACGGACTAGGTATAGATTCAAGACAGGCCACAACAGAACCTTATGGAGAATTAACTTGCATAATTCATTAGCACAAATGTGGCCATGGTCACAGGACTTTAAAAGGGGATTAGACAAAGTCAGAGAGGAATTGAGATTTTTCCCATGAAAAATCAATGGGACCTTCACATTTAAAGGCGTTATGCCTGAATATCAGATGCAGGAGTCAAAGGGGTGGGGGGGACTTTGCTTTCATCACCTGCTTGTAGGAATCCCAGTACTAAATTGTTGATGTGATGGATTGTTTTAATTGCTTTATTTTTAAAAATTTTGTAAGCCACCTTATTTATTATTTATTTATTTGTAACATTTATATACTGCTCAATAAAATGGAATCTCTCAACGGATCACAACCTTGAGCATTGCATAGTGAAAAGGTGGGAAACCTCAGGGCTGGGGGACAAATCCAGCCCTCCTGGAGTCCCAATGTGGTCCTCTAGGATTCCCCAGGTGGCCGCACCCTTTTCCACTGACCCCACACCCTTTTCCCTAACCTCTGATTGGGGGGGGGGGGGTCCCAGCTTTTGTGCAGTTTTTCCCGCATTCTGAATAATAATAATAATAATAATAATAATAATAATATATTTATTTATCACCCGCCTCTCCCAACGGATCGAGGCGGGGAACAACACCAAACACAAAATACAAAAACTGATTAAAAGCAGATAAAACCAGTACATCATTAAAACACCAGTAAAACACCAATAAAACACTTTAAAATTCATCTGAAATGAAAGGCTTAGGTCCTGGCAGTGGACCTGTTCAGACAACACACTAAGCCATGGTTATGCCACTAAACCTTTTGCAGCAAATGGTTAGTGAGCACATTTAAACTGTGGTTATGTAGCCACCATGATTAGAATGGTTCACACAATGCACTAAATCATGGTTCACATGACACACTAAGCCATAGTGTTTCACTCAAAATGCTCAACCACCATGGTTTAGCGTGTCATCTGAATGGGGTCAATACGAGAGCTTTAAACTGCAATATGCTGCTTTTTATTTTATTTTTATTTACATTTTTGGCCCCACTCATTTTGCCTTTGACTAGAATGAGGCCCCAGAAAGCTTCTCTGAAATGAAATTTGGCCCTCAGGCTGAAAGAGCTCCCCCACCCTGGGTATGGTGGAAAGGTGGGGTGTAATCCTTTTTTTAAAAAGCAAAATAATTTCAGCCTCTTCGCAGATGTTTCGTCAGTCAATCAAGTGGGTTTCTACAAACAGCCCTGGCACTTGCTAGTTTGTTGCTATGAAGACCTAATAAAATCTAAAGAGCATGGACCAAAACAGATTTATATGCTTTCCTTAGAACTTACCCCCAAGTATTCACACTGAGGAATCGAATGTATATTTACGCTCCTACATACATATTTATTTATTTATTTAAAATATGTATATACCGCCCCCCCATCCAAAAGATTTTGGAGCTGTGAACAACAAATAGAATAAAAGAATAAAAACCACCATAATATAAAATAAAATAATTAAAAGAGCAAAGTTCTGATAAAACCCCATTACTGGTAAAACCGCAGCCAGTCATTTATGGAAAGCTTCCTGAAGCAACAACATTTTCGGGAGGCGCTGGAAGCGATACAATGTTGGTGCCTGCCTGACCTCCAAAGGCAGGGAATTCCACAGGAAGGGAGCCACCACACAGAAGGCTCTTCTACTGGTGAACTCCAATCGGACCTTGGGTCCATGTAGAACCACCAGCAACATGCCCTCAGATGACCTTACTGACCGGGCAGGTTGGTAAGGGAGAAGGTGCTCTCTCAGGAATCCTGGTCCCAAATGGTTTCATATTAAAAGTGTCCTTGTACATGCCTAATCTGATGCAGACAGAGAGTTCCTAGGAGAGGAGGGAGAAAGATTTACGTTGGAATGGTGAAGATGATGGAGAGTGAGATGGTGGACTTCAAGCCAGGAGCCACTGAAGAAAAATGCTTATTTATTTATTTATTTATTACATTTATATACCGCCCAATAGCCAAAGTTCTTGGGTGCAGCCTTCCCTAATCTGATGCCATGAAGATCTGTTGGACTGCAACTCCCATCATTCTCAGCCAGCATGGTCAATCTAACACATATTGAGTTCAGCAGGACTTGGTTGTGTACAAACAGATACCCGATGGAGCTGTAAGAGAAAGCCCAGTGAGGTGACCTTGAAATCATCTCTCTCGAGGAAAACACATTCTATAGTGTCCATTAAGAGTGGTCGAGCCCTGAAACCCAGGTCAATAAAATTGCTTAGGAATGTGGGTTCCATCAAACTGGATTTCCATCTGGTTTCTCCTGCCCCAGCCTCTATGCCTTTAACTCTCACAGTGTTAAGAAGGTGAGTCTTTTACATACAAATCTAAGAACTCCCTGATAGATGCAGGGCCATGCAGAGGGGGGGGCAGTGAGGCCAGTTGGCCCAGGGCCCACAATTTTGAGGGGGCACTCTGACAAGGAGGTCCCCCCCCCAGTGTACGCTACTGCTTCTGTAGCATATGCGGCCCATCGAGAAGCAAGGAGCCCGCCTTGCAGTAACAGCGCAGAAGCCGTCCATCGTGAATACCACGGTCAGACTTCAAGCTCCAGAGGGCCATGCCGCATGCAGGGCGGGGATATATGTGCCTTGAGGTGTTATAGAACAGGTTCAATATGAAGGTGTTATGTAGAACGGATACATTGGTGGGCATGCCCCCTTGGGCGGACATGTTGTCCTCCTTTTCTGAAATGGGGGGGGCGCACACTTCCCATCTGGCCTGGGCATATTACCAGCTCTGCATGGCCCTGGATAGATGGGACCGAATGCAGGGCCATGGCTGGAAACAGTCCTGAGCCTAGGGAGACCACATGTCCTGACTTTACAGAGGGCGGTCCTCTATCCTTTTATTTCAGGGGTGGGTAATGCGTGCCCTGCCCCAATGGTTTTAGCAGACAACATGCATCATTCCTCACGATTTTGCCATGTTGGCTAGGGCAGGTGGGTATTGTAGGCTCTGGTGGGCAAAATGCATTGTGTTTGTTTATAAATTGCAGTGATAATTTCTGGATTTGCATCTAGAAACAAATTAGCATATGCAAACATTATGCAAATTGGCATGCTCTTTTGTTTTCCCCAGCCCCAAACTATCTAGACAGTCAAAGCAGCCTCCAAAAAACACCCTACTAATACCACCTTCCTTTCTCCTTATATTCTATGAGATCCCCCCCCCAACCGGCGCAGTTTTAAGTTGTAGACATATAGACATGAGCTGTGCTTTCAAAAATTGGGCCAATTGAAGGGAGTACGTAGCAGACTACTTGCAGGAAACAAAGACAGGTGAAATAGTAAAATAGTATACATAGCTCCTTTGTGGGAGGGGAAGATCATAAGTGCTTAAGTAGAAGGGAGTCTCTTTTCATTTAGTTCTTATGGTATTAGAGAAACCCTTCGGGTGCCAGTGATTGTTTTTTATACAGCAATTTACGGGCTTCTAGGGGTCACACTTATTCAACCCTCTGGATGACAAAAAGGAAGCCGGTTTTCAGAAGCGAAAAACACATGCTAATTTGCCCATCAAGCATGGTCAGGCTTTAAAGATTTCTGCAAAGATATCCACACACGCACACACCCCCTTCCTGGGATTTTAGTTTTGTTTTCAATGGGAATTAACCCATTCGCTGCCCGCGACAGAGTGAAGGTTGCGTTGCCTGTCAAATCTCTCTCCATTGCTCACGGAGACCAGGCTGCGTACTCAGCTGAGTAGACTCCGTGTCAGGAAATCAGCAGCCGCTCGTATATCACATTGGTCATTAGCAGAAGATCATCCTGGACCTTTGCCCACAGCACCTTGCTATGGCAGGAGAAGGGCTATAAAACCCTAGGCCCTGTCAGCCATTGTCATTTAGGTGAGAATTTATCTGGTCTCTGGGTGCCCTCAGACTGGATTAGTATGAATAATGAATGAGGAGGCTCTATGCCACACCGAAGCATTAATAAGAGACATTTCACATAACAAGGAAATTGTAAATTCCTGGCTTGGCAAATTCACAGATGATGGCAGTGTTCCCCAAGATTCAGATCTAGCAAGAAAAGTGAGGCCGTTATTTTTAAAAAATAATAACAACAACAACAATAATACGGCATGATTTATGTCCATCTAGAAAAACCACCACGAGCGAGAAAGAGATAAATAATAATAATAATAATAATAATAATAATAATAATAATGGTTATAATGTTTTTGGCTTTACCAGTGGGTAGTCACTGTCAAAGGATTTGTACAACAGGGGCTAAAGTAACTACTTTATATCCACAACATCAACTAAATAATTCCAGCTCAGACTGCCTGGTCACACATGACACATTCCAGCTCAGACTGCCAGTTCACACATTTGCCCATGTTTTTCGCTGGAAGGAATCATCCGTTCACACAAGCAACATAATGCCGTGGCACAGTAATGTCTATCATCTCTAACTCTCTTGAACATACGTTGAGTATAGAAATGGACGCAGCTGAGACGTATGAGCTGCAGGAATGACAATTGCTCAGGGGAACAAATATATTTATCACAACTTCCTTCTCATATTTGTTGCTCATTCTTCCTCAAAGGCACCCAGGACAGTGCATGTAGGCTTGCCTATTTTATTATCGTACAGGCCTTGTGAGGTTAGGTTGAGAGACTATGAATGTCACATAGCTGAGCAGGGATTTAAATCTGGGAGCTGTATCCAATGGATTGTATTCAATATTAATCTAATTTAAGATCCATCCGTATCAATGGGTCTACTCTAAGTGGGACTAGCAATGGATACAACCCTGGAGCTCCATCTCTGACCTTCTTCTACCACACTGGAGAATTCGTTGGCATGAAAAATGTAACCCACATGATTAACAGTAACAACATTTGCATAATGCTCTCAAGTGTTTGAAGTGCTTTATATCCCTTATCTAGTTGTAATCCTCCAGCAATAAGGTAAGGAGCCTTCTCCAATCCTGAGAAGTTGCAATGGGAGTTGCAGTCCAACGTACCTGGCTGGAGAAGGCTGCTGCAAGGTTAGTCGGTGTTATTATTCCACATATTGCAAATGTGGGAACTGGGGCTGCAAGAGAGTGGCTTTCGTAAGGCCACCTAATGAGTCCATGGCAGAGGTGAAATTTGAAACAGGAACTTCACAGCTCCATCTCTTCACCAGTATGCTACTACCCCTAACCAGCAGTATGATGCTCATACTGCTAGAATACGTGCATCAATTATGCAACATAGATAGTAATAGCCCTGAAGACGTGGTGCCCATTCACATAACTCAGCTGAGATGGATTTTGGAAATCACAGCCACTCTAAACTTTACATTGCTCCATAATGTTACTCTTTCCAAATAGCTGTTAATATGCTGTGCCTCTTGGAAGTTAAGGTAATCAACAGAGATTTTGCTGACCCATCTTGTGTAAAGGTTTGTTCCTCAAGGAATATGAACAGAGTCTTCCCCATCATGGCAGTGGTCCCATATGTGTGATCTGCCCTGCTTGTCAGATCTGCCAGTCAATATCCCCGCCATGTTTTCAGTTGCTGTAAAAAAATTATATCCTCCATATTTTGAGAATGGTCGGCCGCTGTGGCTGTAGTTTGTAATTATTCAAATGCTGTCTGTACCCTGTGATTTTTATGGAGATGTTGCTTTATGAAGTATTTTAAGGCTTTGTATATCGCCTTAGGCTCCTGAGGTGCAGGAGCAACTGGCACCTTAACAACACAATCCTGTACATGTTTATTCAGACATAAGTCCCACTGTGTTCAATGGGGCTTAATTCCAGGAAAGTATGCGCAAGGTTGCAGCCTTTAAAAAGAAAGGAAGGAAAGGAGAATGAACAATAACACAGTTTGAATATTTTCTCAACACCAACACAGTGGCTCAGTTCAGATGACATATTAAGCAATGGAGGGGTAAATAACGTATTGACCGTGCGTTAGGCAGGAGGAGCTCCACAGATGACACACTGTAGCCGGTGCTGCTCGGAACCAGCAAACGTCCCGGCTGCAAGGAACTTGTGGTGGCTATTTTGGTTGCAGCTTCTCCTCCATGTGTTCCCCAGCCGTATCCCAGCATGCACCGTGAGTTCTGCAGGCTGCATAGAGTGGCTGGGTTTTTTTTGGCTGCTCTAGGCAGCAGAACTCTATTCCGAAACGGAATAGTCCACGGAGAGAGGGGGGGCTGAATTCGGACGACACTTTAAACAACGGGGCTTCAGGCTAAACAACGTGCAAGCCCGTTGTTTTGCTCCGTTGTTTAAAGTGCCTGATTAATGTACTGTCAGTTGTGTGTGCGTTGTGTGCTGCCCTCCAGACGACACAATAAGCAACACAACTGACGGTTGTTCCCCCCCTCCTCTGTTGCCTAATGTGTCATCCGAACTGAGCCAGTGGCTCAATTCGGTCGACACAATAAACAACTGGTGTGGGGGAAACAATCGTCAGTTGTTTTGACTATTGTGTCATCCGAATGCTGCCGTAGTCAACTCAGCGCTGATCCTCATCCACACCACAGTTGATTATTTATTACCATGTTGTGTGGGGAGTGTCCCCTAGGGTTAGGGTTAGTCAACCACCATTGACTATCGTGTCGTCCGAATTGAGCCAATGTTTGTTTGTTTGTTAAATATGACTGAGATGCTATGAAGAAGTTGCCCAATCTGCATAAGTCATGTGTCAAAAAAAAAAAAAGCCACAGAAAACTTTGGAAAGGGCTGTTGCTGCAGCACACAAGGAATAAGGACAGAAGAATAAAAGCTGCAAACCCTACGGGCCAGTTCACACGTACATTTACATCACTTAATGATGGAGCTGAATGTGTGAAGTAAATGCTTTGAAAAGTGCTGAGGTTGAGTCGGTCTGATGACGCACAAAGTATCGGGCTATTGTTTTTGATCTGTGATGGCTCATTCTCCCAAGGATTGTGCCACCTGATACTGAGATGAATGTACAGGCATCAGCCAGCCCAAGAAATGATTTATTTGAGAAGCTATTGCCCTGTGTCTTTTGAGCATAGCTCTCTCTCAGATGCCAAGTCTATATTAGCCCTATTTGGGTGTTCAATCACTCAAGCAAGCAGGGGGCAAGCAGGGCACTGCTGACCACTCTGGCCTCCCATTGCATCTCCTTGTCTCGGCTCTACTGCCCTCTAGAGGTAGGAGGGGGAGTTTTGAATGGGGAAGCCTGTTATAGGAATCAGAGTTCGATCCTGCGCAATCAGAATTCTAAATCACATGGATGACCGACATGCGCAGAGCAGACCCACTACTTGAGAACTTCCCTGTCCAACCTCTGGAGGGCAGTGGAATCAAGACAAAGGGGGTTCGATGGGAGGCAAGTATCATTCTCAAATCATGGCTGGAGGAGTTAGCAGTAACAAGCCATTGAGTAGCCATAGTTGCTGCAGTTTTTGTGCTTCAAGCTGCTGATTAAAAAGAGATTCGAATGTGGTAACAGCCGCAACTTGGAGGGATTTCAAGGTTATACCAAATGCCAGCCAGAACTAATATGAACCCTACTGCATATGGAGCTAGCTTATATCATGAGATATGTATCGTTTTAAAGATACATTATTCTCATAATAATATTTCACAGATCAAAAAAAAAAGTGGGGTACCAAGAGGTTCTCTGGGATGGTTTCTTTCTATAGGTGGATCTTATATTTTCATGCTCTGGCTGCAATGACTGTAACAAAAAGACCTGCACCACAGTAGTTCTACTATGAGGCTACAATCTGTGATTTCTTTTCAAACAACCTAGTTTTGTCCCCTGGGAGTTGGGAGAGCACATTGACTGGTGTTCAACATCATTATCACTTTCTGCTAGAAAATCTATAGTATTTTTTATCCTGTTAATCCTACTTTGAAACATTTTTAGCAAAATTTGTTTCAATAGAAAATGGTTATAGTTTTTATTTATTTTTGACCTTAGTCCTTTGTCTCCAAATACCTGAACACCAACGAATTGTTGTTAAAAAGGTTTTAACTATCCAAAACTAACTTTTTAAAAAAAAAAAAAATGGAACCACCAAAACAGGTGGTTTTGTATTATATAGGAATTGGGTTTTTTCTATTTAAACACACACACATTTTCTACCATGATTTCTGAGGGACTTGAGTATTTTTACATTTGGGCAGAAACACATGCTATGAGAGACATGGGCCTGCCACTGGAATTGCATCCCTGTGTTTGAGTTTTACCCCTTCATGACACCTTGGCAGAGTCTGGCTGATCATATCTCAGCTTAATAAGCCCCTTTGCTCTTCCCTTTGTGTGAAGAAATGAACAAACCAAACAGGCTTCAATGAACCATACTCCCATTGTGTCAAAAGTGGGAAATGATGCTTAACAGCTTTGGAGCCAGTCAAGATTTTAAATCATGGTCTGAAGCTGGTTTGTTTTGGAAAACATAGTTTCCTGGTTCAGACAAGGTTAACTGAAGTCTTCCTGATTTGTTCACTCCCACCATGAAGGGAGGCGAGAAGGAGCTGTATGTGTGACCAAAGGACCATTAAACCAAGACATGATCATCTGAACTAGCCCTTTGTGTAAGAAAGTGAGGCATTGTCTCCCTCCTGTTCCACATCATTACTTGCTATAGAAGGGAGCAGGGAAACACAAAACATCATGATGTCACACCAGGGTAAGTGGTACTATACATTGCAGGGGGGGGTGAATAATATGCCAGTTTTGGCTGTATCTCCCCTTACGTCTAGTTCTACCCTCAGCATATAATTCATGGCTGGTAACTGAAGAAAATATGGGTCATATATTATTTCAAAATGTCTTTAGATTAGGAGTCCTTAACCTTTTTACGATGATGAACACATTTATAATTTGAGAGAGTGTTGTGGGTGCTCTCACAAAATGGCTGCTATGGGCGTTTCCCATTCAAAAAATGGTAGGCATGGTCATTCGCAAAACACCCATTTCTCAGAAGGCTAACTGGTGAGGGTAAAAGAAAAGTAACATGTCAAGAAACTTTGATAAATATTGCTGTGAATGTCCCTGATTTGTATGTGAAATAAAACCATGTCCTATTTTATATATTTTTTAAAAAAACTAAGATGTTTTGACATTACTTTTAGCTAATTTCAGTTGGTACATCATTTTTTTATGCCATGGCTACTTGTCACAGCTTTATGTAGCAAGACGTCAGTGTTACACGTTTGGCAGTTTCCCAACTTTTAGCTATTACCCTGCAAGCAGCCACCATCATGAACATGATTAAGTCTTTAGATGTGAGTTTTGCATTTAGTTCTTCCCATATTGTTAATAGAGCTAATGCTGCTGTAGCACATATAGTTGGATGTGTAATGTTTGCCACTTCTGGGAATATCATGCTTCAAAATTATAATGCAACTGGATATGGCAACCACCTGTGATTACAATTTCTCCATCATTTTGTATGGTTTATATTTTCTATCCTTCCAGATGCATTGACAATCTGAAAACCCACTTTGGCTTTTTCTGGCTTCCTGGCAAAATAAGGAACCAAGTGGTTTCCAAACAGAAAAAAAAAAAAACACAGTTCTCTCTGCTCAACACTGATGACATCCATAGATTTATTATGAATCATCCTTTGTCTTGATGTCCTTATTCTGTGTGCGCAAACCTCATTTGGTTGGAGTCACTTGATCAAAGAAAAGTTATGCATGAGAGACCATGCATATCACCATCCCTGTGATTTATAATACATGATCTCTGCATGAAGGACCGTAAATAAATAAATGCAATATGAAATGGGAAGCAATGCAGGTTGTCAGTAGATATATAAGAACAAGTGTACACAGTATATTGCCAACTCCAACTGAAACCACCTATTTCAGACCATGCACAAAAGTAGATAACTTTAATAAACTGTTCATATTTTGGAAGCTCTGTCCATAATACACATTGTGGATAGAGTTTATCCATATTCTCATCAGATGTTTATTTCAATGAATAACACCAGGGAAATCTTTTTCGGTGCTGTCATATTTTGCTACGGTTGTCTTTTGCTACTGTTGTTGCATATGCAAGCTCTTTTTATGCAAGTCTTTTTTAAAAAAAATATGAGAATTCAAACATTTTATCCCTCCTCCTGCCATCTGCAATGGTACCACCCAACGACAGATACATCATGTGATGCATCAGCTTCTCTCTTTTAGCTTTCACGTCACTGGAGTGGCATGGGAAAGTTGCATGATCATGTCCCATGTCACCAAGGTAATGTCTTAAGGGGCTGTCATGGAGAGTTAGGAATATAACATGTTAAATGATAGAAACTACATAAGATCCTCTATAAGTCTGCATCAGAATGGGTCAAGCTGTCGCCATTTCTGTAAGGAAAGGCTGGAGATGGCTACCATTTCTTGGCAAATCATTCATTGCAAGGATTCGTCTTTTGTATATGTTGATCTGTAAAGTGCCTTGTGCACTGGTGGTGATATGTAAATAAATTGATTCTAGAACAACAACAAAACCAACACAGGAAGCTGCCTTATATTGAGACAGAACATTGGTCCATCCAGCTCGTTATTGTCTATATGCTTGGCAGAAACTCTCCCAAATTTCAGACCAGAGGTCTTCCCCAGCCCTAAATGAGAATTGCCAGAGATTGAACCTAAGACCTTCCGCATGCAAAGCCTGCACTCTTCCCCTAAGCTACAGCCCTTTGCAATGACCCACCAATACCAACACTGTGTAAAGACAGACTTGAAGCAGTTACTGTAGCATTCTGTCCATGATAAGCAGTTCAGAGCTGGATAAGTCCTTCCTACTTCCTGAAAGCCAAGGCAAAATGAATTTGCTACAGCTTCTGTTTGTTCTTAGGACCAAGCTAATGCATGATCTCTGCTCAGTGACTGCCAAGATAATTGGGGAAAAGGGGGGGGGGGGGGCGACCGGACCATACTTACAGGACAAGACAAATGGGTGAGAGAAGGGCATGTTTAACCCCTCTGGCACCTGCTACTTCATTGTAAATCCCTCACATGCCCAAGGGCTTTTCTCACACAGCCAGTATTTCCTGTATCCAGTGGAGGCACCTTGGATCACTCCTTTAGAGTTCTGACTGGTTCTGACTGAAACCCGGAGTGGATTCACCACCCCACTGACACCGGAACCACCAGCGTCTACTGCCTGTTGTAACTGAACTCAGAGGGGGAAAGGGGAGTAGAAGAAAGTAGGGAAGCCTTTCCAGGAGAGAATCAGGGGTCAAGGGAAGGATTAAGCAATCTTCACCCTCCTACCAATTCTCCCTGGCAAATGCACCCCACCCCTTACCAATCCACACATGAGCATTCCAAGGAAAGCGTCAGATAGAGGGAAAATATATATTGTTACATTTCTATCCTGCCTTGATTTTAAGGAGATAAAAGGAGCATAAATGGCTTCCCACCACCACCACCTTATCTTCACAACAACCCTGTGAAGAAGGTTAGGCTGAGAGAGAGTGACAGGCCCAGTGAACTTCCCATTTGAGTGATGATCTGAACACAGGACTCTCTGGTCCTAGACTGACGCTCTAGCTAGTATACCACACTGGTTCACTTAGGGTGCAATCCTATGAATGTTTAGACAGGGAAAAAGGTCTACAGTTCCCAGCATGCCTCAGGAATTGTAGGACCTTTTTCTGTCTAATTATGCATAGGATTACACCCTTAATGCCTTTCCATTTTAATGTCTAGTTTGGCCCTTAGAGCAGGCACAATGAGCTGACCTCCTACTTCCCTTGCATGGTACTTCTATATAGCATGAGGACTTCCACCTGTGTTGAAGAAGCAGAGCCCAGCTACTAACATTGGAGAGACAGGAATGGCCTGTTTTGTATTGTTTTGTTTTTGCATGTGCATGGAATGCTATGCTTGAACCTATATGTTTAGTGTCATAAAGCATATGATTGGACTGCAGCAGCCCGATCCTGACCCTGGTTACTCTGAAGCCCATTCCACGCCATTTTAGTTACTTCCAAGTAAATATGAGGATGCTATAGCTGGACAGCTCAGTCCAATGGTCTAGTCAAAATGGCCGCTGCCACTGCACCACTGGTGGAAGTGGCTCATCTGACTGGGCTCAGTCCAATGGTCTAGGCAAAATGGCCATCACTTGTGCACCTGTCCTACCTAGCCAATAACAGAGGATAAGAGCATGTGGTATATAATAGCAGGAGTAGGCAATCTCGTGCAATCCATATGTTTTGGACTACAACTCCCATCATTTCTGACCATTGGCCATGCTGTCTGGAGCTGATGGAAACTGTCATCCAAAACACCTGCCTAACCTTCTGTTATAAGTCCTCTCTACAGCTGAAGCCCAAATCACTCAGGATTTAGAATCATTAAAAACTTTAACATTTCCTAATGCTTGGATATACGGGTTCCGGTGGGGTTAGACCGATAAGAAAACAAACAAAACAAAATATGGGTATTATTTTGCATGTTCTAAATCAAGGGTCTTTTCTAGAGCATTTCTTCCCCCCACCCCACCTCGCTACTGGATTTATTTCCAGCTACTTTTGTTTTCCTTGAGGGGCTTTTGAAACACTATATTGCTACTTTTCATGTTTTTTATTTGCCCTTTGGAACAATAAAAGCTCAAAGGTTCATAAATATGCATTCTGTAAATGTATTATGCTGACAAAGTGTTGCTCAGATAGCTGCTTTTGCCTTCGGGGAATGAATAAGTTTACAGCATGCTTAAACAACGGAGGAAAGGAAAAAGAGGAAGGGAGCTGGGTCAGTGCAAGGGCTGAAAATGGAACAACAACAAAACCTTTCGGATGCGCACAGAAGGACCAAAAGTAAAGTTAGAATACTGATGTCAAGGAGCTGTAATGAGAAGTGGTGTGTGTGTGTTATTCGCTAATGGTCTGCTGTCGTAGTTGTTATTTTTGTTTAGCTACAAATGGTTCTCCTTCAAAAGGCCCCTGCACAGTCATGACAAAAATCCCAAACTTAAAATCTTTCATTTGCTCAGCTAGCTTTCAGGAGAGCTGCCTTCATCCCAATCGGACGATAGGATTTCCAGCAAGGTCCGGCCCTCATTAGTTCTAATCCCCACGGACCAGAATCTAGTCTAGCTCAGTTTTGTCTCTCTGCGAGCTCAGGGAAACTGGTTATGAATACAGGGCGATGTTTGAATGGCTCGGAGGAAAGTGCTGCATTTACCACTCCTCTCTCACCCCAACCCACACCCCACGCCCCAAAAGACAAAAACAAAACAGAGCCCTAAAACTCTGGTGCTGCCTGGTAATAAATGACAGAGTGATGGTGCATTTTAATGGCCTGATTCCTAACAGCCGGGCTATTAAAATGTACCATCACACTGGAATTCATTACAAGAGCATGACTTAGCGAAGTTGCTCAGCAGACAGACTGGAACTTCTATCCTAACCCAAAGCTGTAGGAATGGAGAAGGGGGATAAACATTAATAATTGTTAGCATCCATCTGGCACAAATGATGTACGGATATGCTGAGCCTTCACTAATCTTGATATTCTCTTTGGAAGGAACACACTTGAGGCAGTTGAACTGATCAGGGTGGGGGGAAATCCCCTGCTAAACATTTGCATTGTTTCATTGCTGCATGACTTCCTTTTGTCCTGCCGGCGGCTGTTTCTTTTCAGCGCCATTTTACTTCTTCTTCTTGGCCCTTGCAAGCCCACAGATATTTGTCGATGGGCACCTGTGATGGGCACCATCAGCCCAAGGAAGAAAAAGAAACAGGGTGCCAAGAAAGGCATCAAAACAATGTGAATATTTTTGCAGTACATTTGTTAGTGGCAAGAGAGGACTGAATAGGGAGAAACTTTTCAACACTCATGGAAAAGAACACAATATGAGGTAAGTAATTTCAGATCAGCTATGATGATATGTTCAAAGCCCATTGTATTTGCTCACCTTTGTTCCTTGTTACCGTTTTCTCTCCCTTGTCTCATTTCTTCTTCCCCCATCAAGATTTGGATAGTAAACTGCTTGGTGGTGGTTTTTGTTTTGATCTTTGACTCAGCAGTTTGCCTTCTGGGAAATAAACATTTTGTGACTGGAAATGCCTATCATGGCAGCCATTTTATGAATGGGCTAGCCTCTTCCCATGGCAGCCATTTTGTGAAAGTGCCCATGACATACTTTCAGAATTCTAAAAGTGCCCATGGGGACCCATGCACCTTCCTCTGTTTCTAAGTACTATGGAAATAAAAAGTAATAGAATTTCCACTTCTATGTTCAGTCTCAAATCTCAAGATCTCCCAGTAAGATAACAAGCCATGTTCCCAAACTAACAAACCATGTTCCCACAACAAACCATGTTCCCCAAATAACCAATATAGATCATACAAGTGCCCAGAAGCCAGTAATTATAGAAAGGGCTATTGGCTAATCAGTATGTGACATAGGTACAAACCAGACATGTTTAAACTAGCCTAGCAGTAGGTGATCCAACCACAAACCGTACAGCTGTAGTCTGTTTCCTCCAGAATATGTTTCTGCTTCTACTGGTACTGTTCTATTAAAAGCTTCTTTAACACTCACTTCCACATTTTTAACACACAAACCCCTCGGCGGCTACACAAAATCATTTACCGACATGTTTGCAAATTAGGAGACATGAACTTTGCTGTGTATTTGCAAACACACTGCAGATTTGGAAAGCATATTTGTCTTGGAGGTGATTAACAAATCACCATTAAAAAACCAAATTTGTAAAGCACACACACACACACACACACACAACAACGAACTTTGGCGCAAGAATGGGAGTACAGAAGCTTGGTGTAAATCTCTGCTTTGAATTGGAATTCAGACACAGCGATCAAACTCTGAAAAGGAGAATAAGTCAATAAACAGCAGTGAATGGGCAACGGAAGCTCTGTGTTAAATCCATAAATAAAAAGGGTGTTTTACCTGAATCTCCCCTGCAAAGTGATGACAAAGAGACACTGTGTGCAGAGAGAAACAACATTACTTGTGTGCCTTGGAAGAGCGGGAAGTAGAAGAATTTAACTCGTTTCTTTCAAACTTTACTCATTCCGTTTATACTGGATTCTGTTTCTCCTTTCGTACATGCACCTACTCGTTCGACTCCTGCAAAATCCTGCCAAAGAGAGGTGCTGGGCAGTTCGAGAAGAAGCCAGAAAAACCCACTGGCTGGTTTCGGACAACACTTTAGGCAAGGGAGGGGGGATAACGTACTCACAGTACACTAAGCAAGGGTTACTCCCTACACGACATGTTGCTCCACCGTCCGTTGAGCGGCTGAAAGTCCCGCCATCCATCTGGGCTGCAGCGTCCCCTCCCTCCCACCTCCCTCAGTCCTCCGGCCGTATCCCAGCATGTACCGCAAGTTCTGTCGGCTGTATCAGAGCAGCCAGGGGGGTTTGGCTGCTCCGGCCGGCAGAACTCTATGCCCAAACGGAATAGTACACAGAGAGGGGTTCCCTCCACATGACACTTTAAACAACGGAGTTTGGGATAAACAACGTGCAAGCCCATTGTTTAAGTGTCCCAAATAGCATACTGTCAGTTGTGTGTGTGTTGTGTGTTGCCCTCCACATGACACAATAAGCAACACAACTGACTATTGTTCCCCCTCCCTCCATTATCGTGTCGTCCAAAACCAGTCACTGATTTTAATAATACTTGCTCATTGGCTAGAGAGAAGACAGCGGAACCATTATAAGAACAGCAACAAATGCAAATGTTTGGAGGTGAACTTAAAATCTCCATCCCTTAAATCTGCAAGTTGTCAACATGTTGAGTGAAAATCTGTTTTCACTCAACTGGCACTTGTGGGTTGGTCAACCAAACTCTTCAGAGCTGTTTTTCAACTTACTTATCCATGTTTTTGTTTTCAATTTTAGCTTTTAACATTTTATTATATTTTATTTTTAGATTGTAAGCCATTTGGGCAGGGAGCTGTTGTATTGTTTTGCTCTTTGTACAGTGCCATGTACATCTATGGTGCTTTATAAATAAATAAATAAGGATGATGATGATGATGATGATGATACTGAATTTTAAAAAAACTGTGGGGCCTTCCCCCCATCTTCCCATAAGATGATGGATAGATGGATGGATAAATAAGCAAACATATAGGCCCAGTCTACACCAAGCAGGATATAACACTGTGAAAGCGGCATGAAAGCGATATATCAAAGGCAGGAGCCACACTACTGCTTTATAGCGGTACTGAAGTGCACTGACAACTGTTGGGGCCATAGACAGATATCATATACCGCTTTCGTAGTGCTATATCCTGCTGGGTGTGGATTAGGCCATAGTTGTGCCTCACATGGGAGGAGGCGAGAGTGGGGCTGGTTTTGGCATTCTCGCAATCAGTGTATGTTCCGAATTCAAGTTGTGGGGCTGAGCACCAGCTAGGCTCACAGTGTGGGAAAAGAACCTGTTTTGGCTGCTCTTTCAAACAGTGTCATTCTCCACCCTAAGAAGAGGAAGAGGTAAAGCGTTGTCTGGGCTGTACCACTTCAGAACGCAGGTGGGGGCTCCCAAGATGGAATGCTCCTCCATACAAATATCCTCCCCTAAAAACAAAAAATCCCCTTCCTTCTACATTAAAAACTAGATATCAAGGGCAACGTCTTTCTAACCTAGTCAAGAGCCCTGACATGCAGGGTTGCTTTTTTGTTTTTATAGTAGCATTCCAGTCTGAAGTGTAACAGCCCAGGCAGAAGTTTACTTCCTCATCTCCTATTTGTAAGGGCCAAACTACATGATAGGTTAAGTGTGTTATCATGTTGAACACCCCCCTCCCACTTCCCAAAGCTGGTGTTAGCTGCATAGCAGAAGGCTGCCACTGGTATCAATACTTTCAGTGGAGGCTGGTGGTTCTGATATTATGGGGAGGTGAATCCGCTGTGGGTTTCAGTCAGAGCTAGTTAAAACTCTAAAGGAGTGATCCAAGGTTGGATCGCTCCTTTAGAGTTCTGACTGGTTCTGACTGAAACCCAGAGCAGATTCACTTCCCCACTGACATAGGAGCCACCAGCCTTCACTGAATATGTCTTAGAGTGATACATATCACCCAAAACAGGAAATGCACCACCAAAAAATAGGACAAAAGAGGACACCAATGAACATAATATTTACCTATGCTAATTGATATATACAGATGCAAATTTAGAAAGAATTACTATAATTTCAATAGAGGACTGTGACCAGGTGACCTGTGTGCCTTGCTCAATTTGCTGTCCAGGTGCTAACTGTTGATGGACAATGGCCAAGGCCTCTGCTCTCGCCTCTCAGACCTGCAAAAAGAGGACGACTTCAAATAGAGGATAGTTCTCTGGCAGCAATTCAAAACAGAGGACTGGCCTCTGTGTTGGAGTAAAGCAACAACACGGTATTTACTTATTTCATTTCTATACAGCCCAATAGCTAGAGATCTGAACCAATGGGGCACAACAGATAAAAGGGAAGTGTTTTCTTCCTCCATTAGTTTCTTCTTGTAACTACTCTTCGATGTAGATTGCATCCCTTAGGCCTTCTTCTTCTTCTTCTTCTTCTTCTTCTTCTTCTTCTTCTTCTCCTCCTCCTCCTCCTCCTCCTCCTCCTCCTCCTCCTCCTCCTCCTCCTTCTTCTTCTTCTTCTGTACCAAGTGTTCCTTTGTCTGAACAGTGCAACCATAATGGCGGCACCCAACCTTTGTTTCAGAAACTATTTGTTTTCCTAGGAGCTATGAACTCCCAATAAAACATGGTTTGCTTTTGAAGTAGAAGTGTCTGTGTAAGAACATAGGAAGGGTCATGCTAGATCAGACCAAGGATACATCTAGTCCAGCACTCTGTTCCTACAGTGGCCAACCAGCTGTCGACCAGGAACCCACAAGCAGGACACGGTGCAACAGCACCCTCACAGCCATGTTCAACAGAAGCTGGTGTATATAGGCTTGCTGCCTCTGATACTGGAAGTAGCACACAGCCATCATCAGGACTAGTAGCTGTTCATAACCTTCTCCTCCAGGAATTTATCCAACCCCCTTTTAAAGCCATCAAAATTGGTGGGCATTACTGCATCATGTGGTAGTGAATTCCATAGTTTAACTATGCGCTGTCTGAAGAAGTACTTCCTTTTATCTGTCCTGAATCTCCCACCAATCTGGTTATGTCTCCCTATCCACATTCTCCACACCATGCATAATTTTGTACACCTCTATCATGTCTCCCCTTAACCTCCTTTTTCCCAAGCTAAACAATCCCAGCTGTTGTAACCTTCCCGCATTGGGGAGATGCTGGAGCCCCTTGATCATTTTAGTTGCCCTTCTCTCTCTCTCTCTCTCTCTCTCTCTCTCTCTCTCTCTCTGTGTGTGTGTGTATGTGTGTTTCTTTCTATAGCACTTGCCTTGCACCAGTTACACACTGAAACTATGCGCTATAACTTACCAAACAAATATCACTCTAACACTATGTAAAGTGAACATATAGCCATCCTAATAAGAGTGCTTAGGATTGCAGAACTATTGCCTCCAAAAGTGAGAATTAAGGATATTTAACTCCCTTTGCCAACACATCTGCACAAGGAGAAGCAACTTAATGGGAAAAGGTGCTGTCCATTTGGGAGCAAATGTTTTAAAAGATATCATTCTGTTAGATGGAAATAAAGTACACAGACATACACATGCCCTGCCTCTTACACTGATCTTGTCTAGCAAAGCACAATTGACAATCATTTTCCACTCTTTTTATCCATTCTTAGGATTTTTTTTCAACAGCAAAGTGGTTCTTAATCAAAAGAACGGCTTCCTCACAGCCCTTGACATCAAAGGAGAGCGGCTTTCCCCCCTCCCTTTTTTTTTTTTTTTTTTTGAAAGCTATTACAGTATCAAAGACTTATTCTGTGCAGAAGCTAAGGTGAATCTTTGGAATAATCCTTCTGGGATACAGATGAAAAATGGGGCATACATGTTGGCCAGAAGTATCCAATGCAATCAATTTTTTTTTTAGGGATGGGGAGGAAAAGACATAAAGATGTTGCTCCGCACAAGCTTCCCCGATGCATGAACTGGCAGGCCTCATCCTTTACTCTCCACTTTCTGTTGGGCCTGCTGGACTACTAATCCTACTACCGTTGCTGAGAGCAAGAAACCACCGCCGGAGCTGATTAGCAAGGCATGGAAGGAAATGACCTCCTGTATGCTTTGAATTCCTACCTTACGAGTCAAGCTGAACCATGTAAGAGCTTGAAAGGAACGTCAGGGTAAAATAAGAGATGTGTAATAACAACGGCCAAGACGAGATTGTCTGATAAGGGCACTTGGAAAGGTTTGCTATTAGCAGAATCTCAATATGTCAAAGGCAGTTATGGGAGACTTCACTTCCTGGCTACTTGCACGTGTTTGCCATCGCTAAATACGGTATTATGAGTTTCCCCACCCCCCAACCCAGCCCCAAGGACATTTCCTTAATTAGCATGCATTGTGTGAGTTCAAGTTTCCCACCCTAGAAGGCCCTTATAATCCCCCTTTGTACAAATGGGGAGGGCAGATATTTTTTAATAGCATTGACTTGGGAAATGAATAGGTTTGGATGGAGGTGTACACGAGGAAGGAAGAGAGAAGGCAGCTACTCAAACAGGAGGGCTGCATCCATCCCAAATGGGAAGCTGTTGGCTTGCTTCTTGAATTCAGCGTCTGCTAATTAGTTTTCTCTTTAGCAAAGTTATTTAAAATGTTGTTTTGGTTAACAGGGAGAGTTCAGAGCTCCATGTGTACAAAAGGCCTATACAAGCAGTTTTTAATGATACCAGAGGGTTGTTGGGAAATTTTAAAGACATTTTCATCATTCACACTGGCCCAGTTCACAAGTAACACTAAGCCATTAGTGAACACTTTGGCCCTTTCCACACCATAGGGGTGGAGAGGGCAGAAAGTGGGCAAACCCGGAAGGAGCCACTTCCAGGTGAGGAACGCTGTAACTGCATCAGGAATGCGACAGCCCGGGCTTCTCCCGAGCCGTCGCAAGTCGGGGCGGCCATTTTTTTCCAAAGATTCACGGAAGAGCGCACGAGCGCTCCTCTGCAACTGTAAGTATTAAAAAAAATCCCCACATGCGATCCCTCCCCCCTCCCCCTCCATCCTGGGGAAGGTGAAATCGGATCCCCCCCTCTCCTGATGGCGGCTCTGAGGCCATCGGTGCAGCCACACTTACTCACAAGTAACCGCAGCTGCGCTGGGATGGGTGGCCACACCAGCCGCCCATCTCGCCGTTGTCCCGAGAACAGGGGGGAAATCGGGTTAAAAACGTTTCCTGAACTCCCAGGAAAATGGAGGGCTGGTCCCTGCCTGCTTGCAGGATGCTCTGTGCACCATGTGGCCTCTCCGTGAGCAGGTAGGGGCAGCCCTGGGAAAAATGGCTGGTGCAGAAAGGGCCTTTAACATCCCTGGAGGGGTGGCAGTTCTGAAGAAACTGAAATCAGGGGCTTGCTTGGAATATGAGATTGCAGAACAAGAGAGAAGAAAGAAATTTGATCGTGTTAATCAGGGACTCAGTAAGGTCTATGGTTTCTATGCACATTATAAAGACTCTTAGTACACCTTGTGGTTTGTAACTGTTGCTTTAAGAGAATGGAATGCTTGTTGCAAATCTACTACCTGTTTAACTATCTTCCAGACTCAAAGGCTTCAGTTCCACTTCCATGCAAGCTCATAATAATTTGTTAAATAGCTAGTCTATATTTGTGCCACACTTAACCCTTGAATTTGTAAACTGAAGGCTAACACAGAGCTCCATCATACCAGCGTTTTATCGCACCTTCGTCCTGCCTTGTTTACCGTTTTGCTCTGCAATCCTCACACAACATCATCCCTGTCCTGAAGTCATTTCACCTCTTCCCCTCCATTTTCCATGTTTTTCTAGGGCAGGGAAAGTGTGATATTTTTCCTTCACGCGGGATAAAACTGCTCTTCCATCCCCATGCATTGCCGTCTTCATGCTATGTTGCAGAACATCCCTTCTTGGGGGCATGTGCGTTGAACGGCAGCCTTGCTGACGAAAGAGGAGGGTGGGGTGGTTCTTCTCCAGTCCGTAGAATCGCTCAACCGGGAAGAGGGAGAGACAGAGAGAGGGAGAGCGAAGACTCCACCCAGAAAGGAGCATCATTAGCACCCAGCCAATGAAATGCTAAAACGCTAAAACGGTAAACAACAAAACCAGAGGAGGGGAAGGTGCCCACGCCATCACAATGTCCATCAACCACAAGAACCTATGAACAGGAGGGGGAAGGAGAAGGGGACGGGGTGGGGCGGTTGCAATAGCAGAAGAGTAAACAAGTGAAAAGAGATTTCGCCGATACAATGGCAATACCAGGAAGGCACATGAAAGGGCCCAGCGCTTGACATGCTAATAAAACAGAGGTTGACAGTGCAGATCATACCTGGAAAAAAAAGGTGTGATGAACCCCACAGTTAAACATTAATATTATTTACTAAACCATGGTTTAGCATTACCAGAATGAACTGCAGTCAGTCTCCCCTTCCAGTGTGGTTGCGAGAAAGAGATCAGAAGCTTCCACTTCTGTTTTAGATTAACCACAGTATAGCATTATTTCCACACCCTAAACTGTGCTTAATCTTCACTACGACTTCTTGAAACAAGTCAGCTTCTTAAATCTTCAGCAAACTATAGTGAAGATGAAACAGTTTGCCAGCTTTTGATAGCACAGCAACTTGTGGTTAATCTGCAATAAAAGCATTACACTAGAGCGAGCCCACTGTTTTCTGTTTGGCTAAAATCTCTGTAATATGCATCTGAACTGAGCAAGTGTAGTTTCCCATACACATCCAGTTCCTCGTCTAAGTCTTAATGAACAGATGGGATAGATGGGATGCTGCATTCCTATCCAGGACCACTAGATTATTTGAAACGTTCATTTTCTTCCTATTTAATGACAAACATGGACATATAAAGGAATTATCCATATATTCCCTCTTCCCATATGAGAGATGAATATAATACTTCCTAATATTTACTTGATGGGTTGCAAGAATTCCTGTTCCACTGGAATCAATGAGAGCTCTGCCACTGATTCCTATAGGAGTAAGATTGTCCGTAAAAAATAAAATAAAAACAAAGTCCTAATTAGCCAACCTTTTCTGTGTGTTTCTATAGGAAATTTGCATTGATCGTACCCTAGATATAAAGGACTAGGCTGACCATATGAAAAGGAGGACAGGGCTCATATAACTTTTAACAGTTGTAGAGAAAAGGGAATTTCAGCCAGTGTCATTTGTATGCAATTCGTTCCTGGTGAAATTCCCTCTTCATCACAACAGTTAAAGGTGCATGCACTATACTAGAGTGATCATATACAAAAGGAGGCAGGGCCCCTGCAACTTTAACTATTGTGATGAAGAGGGAATTTCACCAGGAACTAATTGCATACAAATGACACTGACTGAAATTCCCTATTCTCTACAACTGTTAAAGTTACATGAGCCCTGTCCTCCTTTTCATATGGTCAGCCTATAAAGGACATCTTGTAATGTCAGGGCCCAAAGCCTGAATACAGTGTCATATATTTTAGCTGTACATCAGGAACAGGCTTGCATAATTTGTCACCCAACGAACCTATCTGGGGTAGCCAACATTTCAACTGGTCAGTGTAGCTGTGCCTTTAACAGAATGTGATGTGCAGGCATTAGTAGATGAAAATGTTTCTCTGTACAGTGTGGGTTTCACCTCGTGATTTCTGCACATCAAGGTTCTGTTAAAGGCACAGGAGCAGTTCAGTTGGCAATGAAAGATACTACATATGTCTCATATTTTTTTCAGTTCCAGGCAGACAGCAAAAAAGCAGGTTTCACTGAATCCCTGAAAGGCTGGCGGGATAAATTCATCTTGGTGGATTACAAGATGAACAGGTATGTTAAAAGCCATTTCCAGGCTCTGTGTGTGTGGTTCAAAAAACACACACCCAATTTACCAAATGACTTTGCATTGATTGGGTGAAGGCTCGGATCCTTAGGATATGGAACTAAACAATAGAAGGATGTGTAGCTACCACCAAGACCATATCTCAAGTGTAGGCAACCTGGTGCCTTCCAGATGTTTTGGACTACACCTTCTATAAACCCCAACCAGCAGGGTCAGGGATTATGGAACTTGTAGTCAAAACATCTGGAGGGCACCAGGTTGGGGAAAGCTGGTCTAGAAAAAGAAAACACAGGATATGACATCATTCCCAGGACAGAGTTTGAAGGCACAGGTGCCAGCCACCTCGCTGAAGCTAAGCATGTCTGGCTCTGGTCAGGGCTTGGAGGGGAGACCACTTGGGAACCACATGTAGCCATCTTGAGTTCTGCAATAGAAGAAAAGTGGGGTTTAACATAATAATAAATAAAAACATCGTGTACTGGGTTTCCTGCCCCACATTCCACTTTATCGGCAGGGAATGTGGAAGCTTTGGGTGTAATGTCATCCTATTGGGTGTTTTGTTTCTCTACACATTATCAAGGAAGAGATGTGAAGTTGTAGTTATTGATGGCAGCATCTCTTGTATGAGTTGGTTCTGTCCTGAATACCTTGAATGTGGAATCTCTTAAATGTAATAGCACTTTTTAAGGTTCTTCATAACCAATGTAGTACAGTAGTTGGGGAGACCCTGTGTGGTATGAGAATAGGGAAACCCAGGATCAAATTTCCATTCAGCTACAAAGCTCATTCTTTTTTTTTAAGTCCGCATGCAATTTGTATGCAATCTTTGCATGCAGTTTTCATGTGCATTTCTCCTAATATACATAGTTTAGTACAAATGTTTGCCTTATAAACACATTTTTGCAAGCAATATTTGTGTAATATAATGCATTTTGTATGATATTTATTTATTATGTGCACTTTTCTCTAATAAATGCATTTGTACACATTTTTCTAGATTGGAGAACTGCATTGCAACACCGGGAAAAGTGCAAATATCAAAGTAAAACTGCATTTCAATTCGAACATTGGTTTGGGAAGTGTGAATAAGTCAACTTTGCATTAAAATGTGAACTAAATTATTTTCACCCCTATCCTTACCCATAATTACATCTACAATGAGGCATGGTTCAATCCGCAGTTCCTCCAGTTAACATCAGGTAGCAAGTGCTAACAAAGATCTCTTCTGAGATTTGGAAGAGCTACTATCATTCAGCCAAAAGGACTAATGGTCTGACTCAGTCAAAGGCAGCTTCTCTGTTCTTATTAGGGCTGAATTTTTTTCTTCTTTCAATTTTTGAACTGAACTTATTGTCAGAGATGGCCAAAACTCAGTAGCAGCACATAGGTTTTGCAACATGTATACCGAGGTTTTGGAGAAAGCATGGCAATACAGATTTAGAATTGGAGGTAATAAACGCAGACTACGGCCTGTTTAAAAGACATTCAAATCAACTTACTTTATTAGTGCTCTTGTACACATCGTCAGCTAACACTGTTTAACTACAAGCATTCCCTAATGTTTGTAGTGAGCGACGGCATGAGATGTGGTTACTTGCTTCCTCTCTGGCAAGACTGCATGGCACTTGTATGTTGAAGAGAAAGAGAAAGGGGAGGAACAGGAAATTGGAACTGATCAAGCTGCAGGCCGCTCTCTATCGCCTCCAAGTGTCCGGAAGCATGCAGAGATGTTCTCTTTATCCAACAAGAGGCACCAGTTGCAACCCCCCACACATTTACTGGGAACTGAGCTTTTTTAAAATCAGGGGCCCAGACAGGTTGCATGCATCCCTTAGGTAGGTTCCCCTGCATCTCACAGGGGCCCTACAGCAATCCCCATCACCACACCCCTCTCACTCCCATCTTTTTTTTTTCTTTTAGGGCCTAAATTGGACATTTCTTTTACCGCTCTAGCCTGCCAAAGTTAGTGGTTTCTGTCAAGAATTACATTATTTATAGGGAAACCACAGAGTCTGGAGAGCTAGAGTGTCTTAGGGAGAAAGATAGTGGTGGGAAGGAGGATCTGTGTATGAGAGGCAGGATCTACACTACTGCTTTAAAATGGTTTATAACAGTAGTGACAACTGTTGGGGCCCAGGTCACATTCCATATACAGTTTTCAAACCGTTTTCAAAGTGTCATATCCTGCTTGGTGTAGATCTGGCCTTAGTGTGTGTGAGAGATGAGCTGTGGCTCCAGGCACCACTGGCTTTGGCCATGCCCACTTTCAACACATGGCCCCTAGGCATGCTACCTCTCACCACATGGGGTTCTGGGATGGGGGTCCACCCCGTTTTAAATTAATAAGATTGGGTGCCAGTGAGCTTTTAGGAGAAAGGATGCTGTTTGGTTTCGACCATGCTGGTGGTTTTGATCAGCAGTAAAGTATTTATTCTGAGTTTAGGATACTGCAAAGTGTTTTATTGTCTAAAGAAACAGAGAGCCTATCTACACTACTGCTTTAAAACGGTTTATAACAGTTTTAAACCGGTTTAAAACTGTTATAAACCATTTTAAAGCAGTAGTGTAGATAGGCTCAGAGTTCCTAGATCAAAGTTGGATCTTCCGGATTCATTATGGACCTGTTCAAGTAATTCTCACCATTTAAAGCTGTTTGGACCTGGGACTACTGCTGGCTACATTAGTTCTGTAATCTGTTTAGTTTTACAACTGCTGACATTGAGGTGGGGTGAAAAGACCTTCCTAAAGAGAAACAAAACGGGTGAAATCCAAAGTTCACTTCTGTCTGGCACAGCAATTCAGACCCTTAGCCGACTGCCATGGGAAATAAGTGTGTGCTAAGGGAGTCTTTACTAGTATTGGCTATGTAGGGGATTCCTTAATCCTGTACTTAAAAGTTATAATTAGGAAAAGGACAATCTGAACAGATGGTGTTGTTTAATATACTCATTAATGATGTGGAAACAGAGGGTGAACAATTTGCAAGTGACGTAATTATTTAGGATAGATATAATTAGAGGGAAATGGGCCTTTAAATCCAAATGAATGCTTGGATAGCATAATGGCCAATGGCTTGCGTGGGGGGGGGGGGGTCCATATTGATCCATTCATAGTGGTGTACATAAAAACACTAATTTGAACCACTCGCATCTAGTGCTGGGATCTAAATTGCCTGTACCTGAATCAAAAGTGGAGATGCAGACACATTATTGTACCACTTGATTTGACTGAGAGGCAGTGTGGTGTGGTGGTTAGAGTGCTGGACTGGGACTCTGGAGACCCAGGTTCAAGTCCCCGCTCAGCTATAAAGCTCACTGGGTGACCTTGGGCCTGTCACTGACTTTCAGCCCAACCTACCCCACAGGGTTGTTGTGAAGATAACACGGAGAGGAGGAGGAGGGTAACATGTGCCACCTTGGACTCCATGGATGAAAAAAAAAACAGAGTATAAATGTAACAGATAAATAAAATAAAAGTGTATGTGTCCTTTAAACAATTGGTGTCAGATATAAACCAGACCCGAGTTTAGATTCTCTGTATTCAGCAGCAGGAATTAAAGGCAAATAAAATTTTGGAGACAAGAATACACAACATTCCCTCATCCCAATGAATTCCTTAAACTACAGTTTGGTAATGGGAATAGGGATCTCTAATAGAGACTTTTCAGCGCCCTTGCCAAATTACAATTCCTATGATTCTTTGGAGGGAAACCGTGACAGTTAAAAGTAGAATAAAACCAATATAAGTTCATGGTGAGTAGATATACTATAGAGAAAGGGTGGGCAGAAAATAAATTGGGATCTACCGATAGATCTCTGCAGGATTTGCAGTAGATCGGTAAGGATTTCCGAATGCCAATTGTCCAACGATGGCAACAACAAAACCTAAATTATACTACTGAAATAAATAAATATTGGGGGGGGGGGGGGGGGAGGTATAACCAGAAGTGGATTTTTCTATGGAAGCATTGTGACTGGTCTTCAGTTCTATTATTTGAAACAAATTCCTGGGTCCAGAGTTCTGGGCATACAGTTCTCCAGGCTCCAGTTAATAGATCTTCAGGTTCTAGAAAAGAACAAAGTAGATTTCATACATGTGACATCTGTCCTCCCCTGCTCTAGAGAAGGCCCTGCTCATCGGTTGATCAATATAGATTCCATAGGTGTGCGCAGAGGGTGTGCTCAGGCACACCCTAATTTCCCAGGGCACCTCTGCTTTCCTCCCCCCCCGCCCCCGCTTGAATCGGGGCTTTTAAAAGGATGGGAAAGCCTCCAGAAAGCCCCCATTAGCATCCCTGGGGGAACTACGCACTTTCTAGAGACCCTGGAAAGCAAGCTTTCTCACCCACCCACTGCTCCAATCGGGGTCTGATTGGAGCAGTGGAGGGGCGAGAAAGCATGCTTTCCCCTCCTCCACTCCAATCAGGGCCTTTAAGGTGCACACCCTAACGAAATGAGCTGCATACGTCTATGATAGATTCTATATGAATGCTCTTTTGATGACTTGGGAAAAGAAGCAGAATTTTTCTTCTGCTGACACAAGGTTTGGTGCTGAATATTTATTTCTTGTTTTGTTCTTATTTTTTTAAAAAAAAATAATTATTATTTTCAACATATAATACAACATAATCATAAAATAATATACTAGCATAACTTTAACAACCCCTCAGTGCTCCCCTAACCCACTGAGACCTTCTTTTATTCTATTATATTATACAATCTTCTAGGGTGACCAGATAAAATCCAGGTCAGGGCTCATGTAACTTTAACAGTTGTAGAGAAAAGGGAATTTCAGCCAGTGTCGTTTGTATGCAATTAGTTCCTGGTGAAATCCCCTCTTCATCACAACAGTTAAAGTTGCAGGGGCCCTGCCTTCTTTTGTATATGGTCACTCTAGTATAGTGCATGCACCTTTAACTGTTGTGATGAAGAGGGAATTTCACCAGGAACTAATTGCATACAAATGACCCTGGCTGAAATTCCCTTTTCTCTACAACTGTTAAAGTTACATGAGCCCTGACCTGGTTTTTATCTGGTCACCCTACATTCTTCCAAAATTGTAAAGAATCTTTACAACCTTTCCCCTTTATTAAAACAAACTCTAAAATGGCCCCTATATATTTTCAAAATCATTCTTCTTAGATAATCCCCTCTTTACTTTTATATTACATGTTAATTTATCATTAATCGCGATATCCCATACTTCTTTATACCATTCTTCTATTCTGTAATTTCCTTGTATTTTCCAATTCTTAGCTATCATTAATCTGGCAGGTGTCAGGAGGTTGTTAATGAAATCCTTCATATTTTGATTCCCATATGCTTTATCAAAAATTGAAAGTAAAGCCAAATTTGGACTTACTTCCACACTGCTTCCCATTATTTCACTTATTTCTTTAAAAACCCTTTTCCAAAATTTTTGTACGTGCTCACATGTCCACCACATATGAAAATATGTTCCAACCTCCTGACATCCCCTCCAACATATCTTCAAAATTTTCTTATCTATGTTTTGTTCTTAATTTATTTCTTTTTATGTTATGTTTTAATCGAGATTCTGTTTTTAATCTGTATTTTATTATTGTTAGCTGCCTTGAGTAACATTTTTGGCTAGAAGGTGGGATATAAAGTTTATCAATAAATAAAAAGGCCAAGATGGTATGGTTTTAAGTTTTGAATTTTGAATTTTTTTAGGGGCTGTTTCTTGGATGTAACCAGTGGATGTATTTTAATCATATATGATTTAGTTATGGATAGAGAAACAACTGTTTTGCAAATGAATGGTTGTCAATGCAATAAACTAAACTTAACTGTAACATAATAAATAAAAATAAAGAAAAAATGCACTTGGCCATAGAGTTCATAAGTAAAACTGTTAGCTTTTATTGTTTTAACTGCTATATTTTACTGTGTGTGTTTTTATTGCTTTAAATGTTTTAAACTTTTTAAAAATGTATTTTATTGTTGTAAACCGCCTTGGGAGGGCTTCTGCCCTGAAAGGTGGCCAAGAAATGTTTTAAATCCTCCTCCTCCTCCTCCTCCTCCTCCTCCTCAGTGGGGCAGCTCTTCGAGGGATAGCAAGCAGCTGTCTTTCTGACAAGGCTCCAGCGTCCATAAGAGCTGCCCAACAAGCGAACTTTGCATAGGTGAAATTTTACCTGGCATGGGAATTTGAAGCTATTTTGGCTCTGGTGTGTTACTGTGATTAAAGAAGGAAATAATGGCAGATTATTTGAACAAGTAGTGGCAGCTTCTGTTTATTAAAATTTTCCAACTTTCTTCAACAGGTCAGAAATATCTTGAAGGTGAAGGGTGAGGACATCATTCTTCCAGAGTGTCTTACTAGTGCAGCCCTTTTCAGAATGAAAGGAAGAGAGGTATGGATAAGTCCGCGCTGAGTGCATAGATGAGGTGATACGTTCTGTCTGGTTGGTGACTAATGTGTCCCATTGCTTAACTGGGATCTGTGCTCAATGCCAGGGATCAATCCCTGTAATGGGAACATATAAGTTAGTGCCTCTGAGTACATGCAGAGTGCTTTTCTTTCACCATTGAATTAGAGATTTTTTTTTAAACATCACAGACTAAGGGAAGGACCCCCAGATCAGAGGGTGACAAGTTCAAGCAGACCTGAGATGGTCTCTCTCTCTCTCTCTCTCTCTCTCTCTCTCTTTCTTTTTTTAGAAATTAAGCACAGATTTATACTGAACTGGAGAAAAGTGAGTCAGCCAGGTTCCTTGATGGGGAACAATTAGTCAATGTGGACAGCCACACTTTCAAGTCCTTTTGCAATTCTTCAACATCACACACATGTGGTAATCTGGAAAGTTATACACCATTTTGTTATTATCATAGAGTTGCAGGTGGCCTTGGGACCATCCAGCTCAACCCCGTGCTTGATGCAGGAAATCCAGAGCTAAAACATCTCCAACAGATAACTCTGCTTGAAGACGTCCAAGCCCTGGGCTTGTAGGATAACGAGGATACAACACCAAACAACCAAACAAACATGTAGCTATGGAGCCAAAGAACTACACAGAATGTGCTTCCAGGCTTTTGAAGGTCACCCCACCTGCCCCAGCACTAAAGAGCAATTCCTGAAGATCAAGGAACTCTTCGCATCAGCATCTAACACAACATGAGATGCCACAGCTGGAACAGAAAATCAGCACAGGGCCTGTGATTTGTTGAAGTGCTCAGTCGTACACTTTGGATCCCAGCCGTTGAGCGGTACACATTTTTTATTTCTAAGGAGAATTATTTTAAGAGCATTTTAAAATCAGACACAACTGTGTGTTTCCTTTTTATGTCCCGTAGCAGAGCAAAAATGGTCCCAATATGTTTTCTACAAGGGACACTCATCCTACCATGCACACAGAATGTTTCCAATAAGGGATCTCCAAGGATTCTTTCATGGATTTAGTGTCGAGGATGAAATATCACATTTTGACTTTGGTAGGACATTAAATAATAGTGAATATAAAAGACAATAATCGAGATCTCTGAAAAATGCAATTAATTTTACTGCCATCTCGAAAAACCTGTGTGTTTTAAATTGATAGATTCTTATAAGGCATTAAGAATTAACACACACACACACACACACACACACACACACCTTGAAGTGGTTTAAAATTAATTGTACGATTGCACTTTATGTGTATGGAAGAAGCAATTAAATTAGACTTGTATTGAATGTAAACAAGTCAGCTCTCAAGGGTTTTAGAAAATCACACTGAATCTCGCTGAATTCCAAACTGGGGCTGGGGACAGAACATATGTGGGACTCACTGGGCAATATTCAATGCTACTACTCTGCTTATGCCATTGAGGTAGGACTGGTATATGCAACTTCTAGCATGGGTGTTGTGCTAGAGGTCACGCTAGCACTACGTAGGCGGAGTAGAAGTGTTGGATACTGCCCATAGCTTGTTAATTGAGGAACACAATGATCAATTGAAAATTTAACAACTATGTTTGAAATGAAAGCAGATTTCCTTAGGGAAGGCATCTCTCATCCAGTTTAATAATATGGGGTTATCGAAAGATGAAGCAGGAAATAAACTCTTCTTTTCTGTATATATGGTGTCCAAATATGATATGAAACAGATCTGGTGGTATCCAGGCCAGCCAGCTCCGTTCAGTATTAGTTTCTGTTTTTTACTTCATGTTCCTGATTTTTTAAAAAAATGACAGCCCATGTTTTCAACTAAAAAAAGTAAATACACAAGCACTCCATAGTAATCGTGAATACTATGGTTACTAAAAATAAAAGCAGAAAATAGGTTCCTGCCTCAATCCCTGGAGAGCTGATGTCAGTCAGTGTTGACAGTACTCGGCTAGATGGACCAATAAGGCGGGGGGGGGGGGTGTTTTGCCTTCTTTGGGCTGTGGAGTGTGTTGCCTGGGATTTGTTTTGGTGTTCTATGTGTGTTCGTCTGAACATCAGCAGCTTGTGAAATAATTATTTTGTTGTGATTTGTGGGGGCAAAGATGTGATTTGGCATTTGGGATCAGATCCCATCTCTGCTTTGTGCTCACTTTCTTGGCCAAGTTACTTGTCTCTCAGACTCATCCGTTCGCCTTTCATTAGGGTGACCAGATTTTGAGAACAAAAATCCCGGTCCCGCCCGCCCCCCCAAAACAACCCCCCCCCACCGTGCACCCGCGCGCCCGCCCCCCCGCCTGCCCCGCGTGGCCCCCCCGCCCCCCCGCCCGCACTGCCAGCCCGCCTCGCCACGCCCACGCCGCCCGCACGCCCCCTGCCCCGCGCCGCTCCACCCCGCCCGCCCCCCGCCTGCCCCGCGCCGCACCGCCCGCCGCCCGCGCCGCCCGCCCCGCCCCACCCGCCTGTGCCGCACTGCCCACCCACGCTGCTCCACCCCTGCAACTTTAACAGTTGTGATGAAGAGGGAATTTCACCAGGAACTCATTGCATACAAATGACACTGGCTGAAATTCCCTTTTCTCTACAACTGTTAAAGTTATATGAGCCCTGTCCTCCTTTTCATATGGTCAGCCTAAATAGTATCCTGGAAGGCAGAAACAAACTTCAAAGTGATCTTGATAGGCTGGAGCACTGGGCTGAAAACAAGAATGAAATTTACTAGAGATAAATGCCAAGTTCTATTCCTAGGAAAAAGAAACCAAATCCACAATTACAAGATGGGGAATATTTGGCTCTGCAATACTACAAGTGAGAAGGATCTTGGAATTGTTGTAGATCACAAGCTGAATATGAGCCAACAGTGTGATGTCGCTGCAAAAAAAGCTAATGCTATTTTGGGCTGCATTCATACAAGTATAGCTTCCAAATCGCACAAGGTATTGGTTCCCCTCTATTCGACTCTGGTTAGGCCTCATCTAGAATATTGCATCCAGTTTTGGGCACCACACCTCAAGAAGGATGCAGACAAGCTGGACGGGGTTCAGAGGAGGGCAACAAGGATGATCAGGGGTCTGGAAACAAAGCCCTATTAGGAGAGACTGAAAGAACTGGGCATGTTTAGCCTGGAGAAGAGAAGACTGAGGGGAAACATGATAGCAATCTTCAAATACTTGAAAGGCTGTCACACAGAGGAGGGCCAGGATCTCTTCTCGATCATCCCAGAGTACAGGACATGGAATAATGGGTTCAAATTCCAGGAAGCCAGATTCCAGCTGGACATCAGGAAAATGTCCTGATTGTTAGAGCAGTAGACAATGGAACCAATAACCTAGGGAGGTCATGGGCTCTCCCACCCTAAAGGCATTCAAGAGCCAGTTGGACAACCATCTGTCAGGGATGCTTTAAGGCAGATTCCTGCATTGAGCAGGGGGTTGGTCTAGATGGTCTTATAGGCCCCTTCCAACTCTACTATTCTATGATTGCAGATCAGCCTTCCCCAACCTGGTGCTCTCAAGGTGCTTTGGAGTACAACTCTCAAAAATTTTGGCCATGCAGACTGGGGCTGATATGAATTGAAGTTCAAAACATCTGGAGGGCGCTGATTTGGGGAAGATTTCTGTAAATGAACAAACCAGCAAGGCAGATGTATGATTATGAGGAGCACTACTCTTTAGAAGTGGGTGTACTTTGTTTTTGCTTTTAACCTTTTAAATTGTGATATTTTTAAGGTCTCAATTTTAAGACATAATTAGACATTTATCCAGTTTCCTCATTTTAGATCAAGATATTTAGGGGTCGGGGGGAATCTAGAACGTTTCTTATTCCTATGGTAGCAGAGGCATAGCGGAGAACAGTAACAGGCGAGCCCTATGCTTATTTAGCATCAGCAAGGCCAATGTTATTAATTAGATCAGCCTTCGTGTTGGGCATATGTAACAAAGAGCTGGAGAGGCTGCAATCCTCACATGGTTGGGATTTGATTTACAGGGTTAGCGGTCAGACTGACAATTGAAATCAAACTGCACGTCGGCTTCTCAACACTCCACGCAAGTGGGTCAATTCTTCTGATTGGTTATCCCAAGAGAGAAGTAAAGGGTGGTGGTGGGAGGACATATTGTGGCAGAGTACACCTGTGCTGGCGGTTGGATCAATAGCCTCTATCAGCAGGGCTCTATTTAATGAAGCCTGAACTAGTGTCATAGGCCTGCTAACAGCTGCAAGTTAACACCAATACCAATAGAAACGGCCTGCAAGTCCAAATAATTGCTTCATTTTCCCCCCACTGAGATTTATGAACATATTGTATTGTGTGTGTATAAGACAACTGGCCCTCAAACTCTTGCAAGTTTTGGGAGAAACTCTCACATCATAAGGAGAGTGAAATATAGCACTGCTGCAGATTGATTCCTTTTTCTTTCCATTAATGTCAGTAACGTTGTGTTCAAAATGAATATGTAGGCTGACCATGGCTGCCTCTACAAGAGAGGTTTAAAGCTCTTTCAAGGCGCTTTAAAAAATTTACCTCTACAAGAACGGAGCGCAAATCGGGCATAGAGGCGCGTTATCTCTCCGATTATGCGCATTATCGAATGCGCGTTAAACAGCGAGTTTTATTTTGCTCCGGCCGTTAAAGCGCATTTTGACTATGTGAACAAGCGCTTATGTGCATTAACTACTTGTAAAGCGCATTTTGGTCATCCGTTAATGCGCTTGGCCGCCTCTTGTGCAGAGGTATTAGGCGTAAATGCGCTTCTGCGATTATGCGCATAATCGCCTAACCAGGCGCAAAAGCAAATCCTTGTAGAGGGGACCCAAATGAAAAGGAGGACAGGGCTCCTGTAACTTTAACAGTTGTAGAGAAAAGGGAATTTCAGCCAGTGTCATTTGTATACAATAAGTTCCTGGTGAAATTCCCTCTTCATCACAACAGTTAAAGTTGCAGGGGCCCTGCCTTCTTTTGTATATGGCCACTCTAGTACAGTGCATGCAACTTTAACTGTTGTGATGAAGAGGGAATTTCACCAGGAACTAATTGCATACAAATGACACTGGCTGAAATTCCCTTTTCTCTACAACTGTTAAAGTTACAGGGGCCCTGACCTGGATTTTATCTGGTCAGCCTAACTTAGGGCCACCTATTTCTCCTTTTTTTTGTTTAGAGCAGCCCTTCCCCAACCTAGTGCCCTCCAAAGGTGTTGGACTACAACTCCCATCATTGCAAGTCAATATGTCATTCCTAGACATTATAGAAAAGGGCCTGATTGGAGCAGTGGGGTGTGGGTGAGAATAAAACGCTTTCCCCTCCTCCGCGCCAATTGGGGCCTTTAAGGTGGCCCCTGAAAGCCGTTTTCCTTCCCCCACTAGGTGTCCTCATTTTTTGGTTTCCCAAATATGGTCACCCTACTCAATTCTTGCACAGGCTGCATTTCCATGCCTAGATATTTACTCAAAGACCCATTGAATTGCCTTGGTTCTTGAAAAGCAACACACTTGCTTTTAGATTTGCCAGTCTCAGCATTCTATGGCTGAGTTCGGACAACACTTTAGGTAAATGAGGGGGGAATAGCATACTCACGGTGTGTTATTTTTGCGGCGCCCGCCACATGACATGTTGCCCCTCCCCACATCTCGCAGCTGAATGTCCCGGCATCCTTCTGGGCTGCTGCATCTCCTCCCTTCCCCTTCCCTCAGTCCTCTGGCTGTATCCTATCATTCACCGCAAGTTCTGCAGGCTGTATTGAAGCAGCAGGGATTTTTGGCTGCTCTGGCTAGTGAACTCTATGACCGAGTGGAATAATTCACGGAGAGAGGGGGGTTTCCTCCACACGACACTTTAAACAACAGATTTCGGGATAAACAACGTGCAAGCCTGTTGTTTTTCTCCATTGTTTAATTGCCCCAAATAGTGTACCGTCAGTTGTGTGTGTGTTGTGTGTTGCCCTCCACACGACACAATAAGCAACACAACTGACGGTTGCTTCTTCCCCCCTCCATTGATTATCGTGTCGTCTGAAATAAGCCTATGTGTGCTATGAATGCCTGCTCTGTCTGTCCCTATAGTTTCCTGCAAGGCCCAGCCAGGGGAGGCCAGTAAATTAAACCTAGGGGTGGAGGGTGGGATTCCCTCAAGTTCATCTGACAGCAGGTGCTATAGAACATGGACCTTCCAGGAATGTTGAGGCTGGATTTCTGGAGACCCAGCCAGGCAACTTTATGGCCTCTTAGTCCTTCCGTTTGGTAGTCCGCAGAGCACCTGCCTCATAAGGCAAATGGCCACATGAGAACTGTTATTATGGCCTGCTACTTTGTTTGTCTTTAGTAGTCTGTGGTCCAGATCTCTTCAGAAGAGGAAATAGTGTTATGTGGTTGGGGTCCGTCTAAATTATCTCCAGGGGTCCTTTACTCAGTGCCTCTGATCGCAAAGAGATTGAGGATTTCCCCCAACTCTGTTATTCTTGAAGTTACTAGGCCTGTTGAAAATAGATTTTATAACATAAGCAGAAAAACAGTGAATACCCCTTTTTAACTTGTTAAACCAATGAAAACATGCCACACAAGAAGTCTTAAGATATGAATGGTTTATAAAGAAAAGTAAATGCAAAAGAAATCTGAAACTTATTATTATTATTATTATTATTATTATTACTACTACTACTACTACTACTATTATTATTTGTATCCTGCCTTTTGCCCAATGCTGGGCCTCAAGGCGGCCTTACAAAATGAAAACATATACAGCTGAAGCCTATAAATAGAAATATACAAAAGTTAAAAATATAATTAAATACTTTTCAATATTAAAACATTTAAAACATTTAAAATACATAACAATTTAAAAGTCAAAGGTCCAGATTATTAACCAAAAGCTTGCTGGAACAAAATAGGGTTTGTCTGCCTCCAAAAACACATCAAGGAGGGAGCCAGTGTAGACCGCAATGATTAGAAAGAAAATACATGTGTACACTATGCAAAATACACTTTCAACTGTTTCTAAACCTTATTAGAAAAACAGTTTGACTAGGCTGAAACCAACGTTGTAGGCCCAGAAACACTTTGAAAGGTTTCACAATTGTACGTAAAACTTACACCGGCCCAAACTAATTAAACGAAGTGTTTGAAGCTTTCAACTTTATAGCAGTATGGACCAAACCCTTAGAAAAAAGGGAAGGAGCACGTGTGTGCTTGGGGTGGGGGGATTGAAAGGAATGTATAGCCACTTATTCCCATGAGAGATCTGAAGACCAGGTTAACATGGACCCAGAGGAACCACACCCTGCTTCACCAGTGAGCAAAAAAGCAAACTGGCCTTATGAAGACAGCCCAAAATACTCTCAAAGCCAAAGGAAAACATGTTCAAAAAGAAAAAAGAGAAACTCTTCTCCTCTCAAAAGGTCTGTGCTATAGAGGCAGCAGCCTCTGCATTGACTCATGAGATGAAAAAATATTCATTAAAAATCAACCAAAGGGATTTTTTTTAAAAAAGGAAAAGCATTCCACCAACTACAGTGAAGGAGGAAGAATACCCCACCACTGGATTAATTAATAAGGCTCATCATTTTATGCAAATCCTGAGCACAAATCTCGCCAATACAAATTCAGGATACAAAATCAGAGAGAGAGGTTTGTTTTCCTTTTCTACTTTAAACTGCCATCCTTCCCTCAGTCTTTCACCAATCTTCTTAAAATTTTCAAGTTATGTAAAACCAACATTTCTTTCTGGCACATGTAAATTTCAGGAAGATTGGTGAAACATTTTCGATTTTATGAATGTTGGAATGACACCCCACCCCCCCACCCCCATTTACCCCTTTAACATGGTGGAATGTGTTTTTTACTGAGTGACCTTAACAAGAGACTCACGACTGTGAGTCTCTTAATATTCCTGAAGTTGGAACTACATTCAACTCTGCACGACAGATTTAGAAGTTAGGAATGCAAGAAGACTTAATGGAATTTGGTTCAACTCATACTTTAGCTATTTGACACCTGATAATTATACTTGGTATGCCTTGTTGAAAACAGCTAGTTATTCTATACTGGTCTAGCTATATTTCCAACTCACTAGAAGCCTTATTATAGCTCCAAAGACTTTTGACAAGGATTTTTTTTAAAAAATGCTCTATAACAGCCATTGCCAACCTGGTGCCTTTTAGATGTGTTAGACTACAACTCTCAGCATCCCCTAGCCAGCCATGATGGAAGTTGTAATCCAATACATCTGGAAGGCATCAAGGTGGTGCATTTATTTATTTACGTGTGATATCTATGTACCGCTGAATATAATAAAATCAGCGGTGCACAGTATTAAAATACAATATTAAAAATACAGTATTAAAACACAATGTTAAAACACTGCCAACTGCAGTAAAAATATCAAGGAGCAGTAAAATGGAGTGACATAATTTACTTACATTACTTACAGCCCAGGGAACTTCTAAGCGAACAAATGTGTTTTCAGGAGGCGTTTGAAAGAGGCCACATTTTCTGCCTCCCAAACTACACAAGGGAGGGTTTTCAAATGGTGGGTGCCACTACAGAGAAGGCCCGCCATCTGGGTACTTCACAGCAACATTCCGTTCACTTTGGAATGATCAGCAAGGTTTCCTCTGCTGATCTTAAAGGTCGCCTGGGTATGTATAAGGGAAGGCGGTCTGCTAGGTAACCTTGTCGCAAAGTGTTTAGGGCTTTATATGTCAATAACATAACCTTGTACGTGGCTCAGTAGCGAATAGGCAGCCAATGCAGTTCTTTTAACACAGGCATTATATGAACATAGCTAGGTGTCCCAGTGAGCACTCTAACTGCTGCATTCTGCACTAGCTGCTTTGGAACCACATAAGAGGCAGCCCCACATAGAGTAGATTGCAGTTGCCTAATCATGAGGTTACCAGTGCTTGGATCACAGTGGTTCAGCTATCCCTATTTGGGAATGGGCACAGTTGGCGTACCGACTGAAGTTAGTAATGGATGCTCTGGGCCACAGAGACACCTGGGCCCCCAGTGACGAAGGTGGATCCAGGAGTGAAGATGGATTGGCAAAAGCCACTCTACAGTATGTTGTCACTTAAACAACAATTTATAGATGTTTTGTGGCACTGTAAAAATATTTATTATGGCATAAATGTTTGTGGACTACAGTCCACTTCACCAGGTGCATGAAGTGATTTCTGAGTTAACAGTATTTACTAGTGTATATCCATTCCCAACCATGTGATACTGTTGCCATGTTTTCTCCATGCTGTCTAGTTTCTTGATAGGATCCTCTGATCCTGGCCAGATCTGGATGGTCCAGGAGCTGTTAAGATCAACCACCTATACTCTCTGTGTTTAAGGTACTAAAAATGTCATGCAACAGGCATTCTTAAAAATTAGCTCATTATGTTCCTATAGAAATGAAGAACCTAAAACAAAAGGGAGTGAGAGAATGTGTGAAAGAAACTATAAGGAGTAATATCAACAAGATGTTGGCATGGCAGAACTTGGACTAAAAGCAGAAAATAATTGTCTGGAGTATCATTCCTATCTCGATTCAAGAAAAGGGAAAAATCAATGTCGAGAGTGTAGCTCTTGGAAGAAGAAAGAAAATGATAGCACATTGTCAAGGATGACAAAAATGTTAAAGACATTGGATTAGGGTGCTCACCAAGATAGTCGTCCAAGAGAAACTGGCAGATGAGTTGAAAGATAGGAAATAGACGGATTCCAGCGAATAGTGCATATGGAGCCATGTACACAAACAACAAACTCGTTGTGAACCAGTGAAGAATATATTCCTCTTGAAAATAAAAAGATACAGGTGTGTGTGTTTTGCAAAAATGTAAAAGTAAGATCCTTTTGGAGCCATGGTATCTGCAATACTAAGGCCATAATAAGGGCTTTTTATCAATACTTTAACAATGTCACTTTCTTAGCCAGACTTGCATAAAGCAGACATCTAAGCTCCCATTCACTTATTTTGAATCCTTTTTAGAACCTTTTGTTTTTTTCAACTAAAGGTCTGATATCACCTGTTTATAACATCCTCCAAATGCCATTATTGGAAGACATCCCATTCTGTGCACGGGGATGGAGGAGTGACTTAGGTGAATCTATCAAAACAATTATTGGTGATGTACAGTATGTGAGCCTCTTTGGGATCTCATCAAATCAACACTAATACAGAGGAGACACAATACAAAGTTCTCAACAGTTGGTGCATTACTTTTGCAAGGCTTCACATAATACATCCAAATTATCATCAGTATGGTTAGAAGGGGTGTGGTGAGATTGGTTCATACTTTTATCTTTGGTGGGAATGGTCAACAGTGTGGGAGATTTGGAACGTTGATGCCAATTCCTCAGGAAACTCTACCTATTAGATCACTGGTAACCCCTAAAGCTATCCTTCTGTATCAGCCTTCCCCAACACGGAGGTCTTCAGATGCTTTAGACTACAGCTCCCATCATTCCCAGCCAGCATGGCCATTGGTCAGGAACTGAAGGAGCCCAGGTCCAAAATATCTGGAGTGCACCACATTGGAAAAGGCTATTCTTCATCAATTCGAATCTATTGACCCTAGATTCCTGCATACTTTCTTCATCAATTATGTGCAGTGGCAAAGTCATGTGTGGCATGTAATTTTGAAGTCTCCCATGCAACTTTCCAGAAATTTTGACCATCTTTTTTTCAGAAAAATTTGTACAAATTACAGCCAAACGTGTGCAATTTGCACACACTGTGTGTGATTTGCATGTATTTCAGACTCACAGAAGTAAATCAAGTTGTACAGAATTTTGTCAAGCCAAAAAAGAAGCAAATTTCCTAGACATCCCTACAGCAGGTTGATAAATAATGAGACACTATGATTATGTATAAAATTACTCAGCAAAAGTATATCACTACATTATAGTTTCCATGTACTTCCTACATGGAAGCCTTTCAACTATCTGATCAAATTTCAATCAAGTATAGATGCTTATATTTTTTAAGCACAGATTATATATACTCTCTAACTCATATAACCAATCTTTCATTAGTTGATGAACTTTTGCTTAGGCTGTTTTACTCTAGCCATCCCACAAGCATAACCATGATGTACTAAGAATGAAGATCAGTGATTTATTTCTTTAGTTGCATTCTTATGTGCTCTTTTTGTTGCCTCTATTTTTAACTTGATGTCAAAATAAAATAAAAAATCCATGGGGTGAAAAATAGGGGTGTGAATCATACACGATCCAGCAATGATACAGGGAATATCGGACATCAGATAGCCGATAACGATAGCAAACGGTAGAGCTCCGCTATCAAATGATACAATATTTTCCGATCCGATATTATCGGAAAATATCGGAGAATCGTTTGTTTTTTCACTGTAGGCTAGCATTGTACACAAGACAAGCCTGTAACTGCTGTATTTTTAAAAGTACAGACATGAAACTTCGCCACAGTGAACAGGCATTGAAGGGAAGCATGCTCCCTCCCAAAATCGCAGAAAAAATAGGTCAAGTGTTTACTCATAAGGAGTTTGGGAACATTTCTAAAGACAAGCCTCTAGGCTGTAACGGTTTTTTTTAAAAAAAGTTTCATAACGGAGGGCAAGGGGAAGGTGGTGTGTGTGATTGGCAGCTTCATTCACCAATCGTGCTGTTCAAGGATTCAAGCAGGCGCCAATCACAATGGTGAAGGAAGGCTGAGGATAACCCACCATAAAACCCCCACCTTTGTGTTTTGATTCTCTGTGGGGAGTAGTAGTTTGAGAATGAAGGGTGGTTTTGGTCGGAGCTCTGTGAGATTGCATTTCGGTGGAGATTGTTGGTGATTCTTTCTTCTATTTCCCTTCCCCCCTCTCTCTTTTGGCTAGTTGTTGTAAGTTTGTTTGTTTGTGTCTTCAAAAATATCTCTGTGTGTGTGTGTTTGGAGCTTTGTCCTCTCTCTCTCTCTCTCTCTCTTTTTTTTTTTAATAGTTTTTATTAATTTCACAAAACAAACATACACGTAATACACAATATAACAAACTACAACCCTCAACTCCCCCCGTGCACCCCCCCCGAGACCTTCTCATAATCATTCTTCCTCCTTCCAAAATTTTAACGATTCTTCTGAAGGCGTTTGTCCCTTTCCCGATCTTAAAACATATTCCAAAAAGGGGGTCCATATTTCTGCAAAGTCACTCTTACTGGACATTCCCCTCTTTATTTTCATTTTACATGTCAACATATCATTCAATGCTAAATCCCAAATTTCTTTATACCAATCTTCTATTATATAACTTCGTTGCCCTTTCCAATTTTTAGCAATCATTATTCTGACGGGTGCCAGGAGGTTGTTTACCAATTCTCTATTATTTATATGCTTATTCCTACTATCCCATATTGCTAGTAGAGCTAACTTAGGGTTTAATTCCAATTTACTTCCAATTATATCACTTATTTCTTTAAAAACCCTTTCCCAAAATTTTTGTACTTGTTCACAGCTCCACCACATATGAAAATAGGTCCCAACCTCCTGACAACCCCTCCAACAATTCTTTGACACTTTTTTATCGATCTGGTGAAATCTTACAGGTGTTAGATACCATCTCCAAACTGTCTTATAATAATTCTCCTTAATTCTAATCGACAATAACTTTAACATTCTTACATTCCATATCCTCCCCCAATTATCTTCGTTGATTTTTCCCTTACATCTTCTTCCCATACCTCTTTTATAACCTTAAGTGAGTCCTGAAATTCCTCCTCTATTAATATTTTATATATCTCACTAGTCAATCCTTTCTTAGCTCCTGCTTCTTCTTTTTTTCCCTATTCATTCAATTAAATCTTCAAATCTAGTATTATTTCTACATTTCTTATTTTTCATCCTCCATTCCTGTGTCCATTTTACCAATTGCAAGCACTTGAACCAAGCTATCTTTTGACCTTTAAACAAATCTTTAATATGCTCACTATCCTTCATCTTTCCCATCCAATTCCTTAGCTTAATTATATCTTGTTCTTTCAGTCTCGCTTTTATCTCTGATTTTAATACTTTTGGGAAGTTTCCCACTACAACAACTGGGGTGAGCGGAGAATCCCCTGGTATCAACTTCCCTCTATACTTCTCCCATATCGTTAATATAGTTTCCAACAATGGGTTGTCCAGTACCTTCAATTCTTTCTTTTGCATTTTAGTAAAAAATATATTTCGCAATTTACATTCTATCTCTACTGTTTGCGGTTCCAACCATTCCAAATCCTCCTCCCCTAAAATGCCATTAATAACATATCTAAACTGATTAGCAATATAATAATTCTTAATATTCGGAAGTCCTAAACCTCCTTTCTTTTGAGCCTTATACCATAACCCTTTATTTATCCTAGCTCTTTTATTCCCATTACAATAAGCATTAATCATATTTTGCCAACTTTTAATCTCATCTGCTGATATTCTAATCAGTAACATTCTAAACAAAAAATTCACCTTAGGTAAAATCTTCATTTTAATAACCGCTATTCTACTAAACCAAGAATGTTTTAATTTTCTATATATCTGTAATTTCTCCCCTACCTCTTTTCTTAACCTTACAAAATTAAGTTCCTCTATTCTTTCTAATTCTTTATCTATATTAACTCCTAAATATCGTTTTATATTTTTATGCCTTAATCCTAACTTAACTTTACATTTCTCCATCTCTTCCTTGTTATAATTATACATCATTTCTGACTTCCCCCAATTAACTTGTAATCCTGTGATTTCCCCAAATTCTCTCAAATGTTTCTGAATCATCTCCCCACTTTCTAGGGGATCTTCTAATGTCAGTAACGTATCATCCGCAAACATATTCACTTTAATCTTATGATTTCTTCCTATCCCCTTTAAACTTTCATCTTCCCTAATTACGTTTGCTAAAATTTCTATAACTATTGCAAATAAAATCGGTGAAAGTGGACAACCTTGCCTAGTTCCTCGAGCTAGTGTTATTTGTTGCGTTAACCCATCATTAACCATTATTTCCGCTTTATTATTTTTGTACAACTGATTAATCACTCCCATAAATTTATGTCCAAACCCAAATGTTTTTAATATAATTTTTAATGCTGGCCATTCCACGCAATCAAAGGCTTTGAACCCGGCCCAACCCTCAGAGCGAAGTCCAATCCTCCCCTCCTTTTTAATTTTTCCCTTCTAATCCCTTATCCTTGACTGGATCCTCCAACCGCGCCTTCTTCTTGCTCTATTTCTCCCCCATCGTTGGCATCGATTATGCCCAGCTTCTCCAACAGCTCCATTCCCTGCTCACAGGATGTTATTCTTTCTTGCTTCCCTTGCCACATAAATCGCAGAAATACTGGATATCCCCAGCTGTAAGATATCGATTTCTTCCTCAGTGCTGCTGTACAAATTTTGACGCTCTTCCTCCACTGCAGAGTCTGCGGCGATAAATCCTGATAAATTTCAACTGCTGTTGCTTGAATCTTTTTTCTTTTTTGTAATAATTAGCAAATTTGACAATTATGTCCCTTGGGAGCATTCCTCTACGCTTAAAACCAACACGATGAACCCTCTCAATATCTGAGTCCTCCCAAGTCTCGTCTGGAAGCTGAGATCTTATCCATGTCAAGATTGTATCTCTTAAATCTTTTAAAGTCTCTCCTTCTTGTTCCGCATATTTTCTTATGCGAATATTTGCACGACGGTCCCGATCCTCAATGGCGATTAGGCGTAGATCATGTTGAGACAGCTGCTCTTCCTGCTTCTTATAAACTCCAGCCAAAGCTCTAGTATCTGTCTGCAGCACCTCAACATCCTTCACCACTTGCTTTAATCCTGTCATAAGTTCCGTTTGCGTGTCGGTAATGTGTTTAGCTAAACGCTCTTCTAAACCAAACAACATCTTTTTAATATCATCCTTTAATTCATCCATTGGGTCTGGCTGACCTCCTCTGGTAGTCTTTGGAATTACAGCCGGGTCTGCCATATGTGACGTGGTACTTTTTACAGGAGACTTTTTTCCAACTTTTTCTGGCATATTTTGAGTCTCCAAGCGTGTCAATCTTTGCCAGGTGCGATCCGATCCACGCTCTTTTGAAGGTCTAACCCAGGCGGGGGTGGGAATAGGAGGCTTCTTCTGCCGTCTCTCCTTTTTACTCATAAATTTTTACCCCTCCCCATCTGCCTGGTGACTTCTTGTTTCCACCACAGCCCGCACTATGCTTCAAATTTTACTGGGGATTAATGTTCTTCCTCTTCACATAAATTCACTTATGTTTTCTCTCCGTCTCCCTCCCAGTATACTATGGGTCAGCCAGCCTGTCTTATATCATCAATTATAAGTCCATAAATTACCTCAGTAATGGCGTCTCGTCTTCTTTTGTCCTCAGCCGATTAGTTTCGCTTTTGAAGCCAGAAACTCCGTGGCGCTTTCCAGCTCCCACTTAAGTAATTAATCACTTCCAGTCAATATATCATGTCTTTTATTACTCTCCAAACACTTCTACGATAAGAAATTAGTGCTTAGTTCAAAGCTTTTTTAAGGAGCTCAGAAGATCTGCGACTTCACCCCGTCCCGATCATGGCCACGCCCCCCCTCTCTCTCTCTCTTGCATTTACTTTCTGCTACTTGTTGTAAAAGTAGCAGAAAGCCCATCTGTGAGATCCCCATCTGTAATGGACGCATCTTCAAAAATGACCACATTATAGCCACCTCAAAAAGTGTGTTTTGAAAGCTTACTTATGAGTAACGCTTGCACCTGTTGTTCTGAAATTTGGAACACATGACTAGCAACACTCAGTCTGCACTGTGGGCAAGTTTCAAATCTCTACCTTTTAAAATACAGAACTTATAGGCATTTATGTCTCAAAAAGCAACTATATAGGACAAAACAGGGATCCGATATCAGAATTGGAACTCCCGATATTTATCGGATATTGGATCCGATACGATACTTGGGACCTCTGATATGATCTGATACGATACTCTTGATATCGGAAGTTCCGATTCCAATACAGATATTTCTGGCCATGCACATCCCTAATGAAAAGTACAGCCATAATAAACATACTTTTAAATAAATTGTTAGGTCCAATTGTATATGTTGGAGCCCACCAAATAACACTGTTCTATGCATGGTTGTTGCAGGAGACAGATATTTCTATCTTGCTCTACTTGCAATCTTCCCAGAAGCACTGGGTTAGTAACTGTTGGGAGATGAAGTTACTGGACTAGATGGACCTTGATCTAATCTAGCACAGGCTAGTTCCATGTTCTAATTTTGATCCCATCGCAGACTAAAAATTGGTCTTATTATGATCCATCATGGACCAAAAACTGGTCATTGCATAGCAAGAAAATTGGTGGTATGAATCATTCCTCACCAACCAACCAATCCCCCAGTACTGGGTAGGCACATGGGTAAGTCAGGGACTGAGTTTTATTAGATTAAAAATAATTAAATCTGAGATTTTCAAGAAAATTTTGAATAATTCAAAAGCATTAACCTCAGGACTAAAACTCTGCCAGCTTCTCACAATGCTCCAGAAATGTACCAATAGAAGCTGAAAGGTTTGCATGGGAAGAACCAACCACCTACCCACCCAATCTGGCCTCTGACATGTTTAATGTTATTCCAACATGGAGTCCTTTGTAGGTTATCAGGAAGGATGGGGAACAGCCATGATGGAGCAGCAACCATATCTGCCCCATAAGATGTCATTTTCTTTATTTTAAGGATGTATGTCCCCCCCCCCTTTCAATTTTAAACAAATTGTTCAGGCAGTTCATAAAAAATAAAACAATAAAATACAAACGTAGATGACATAATAAAACTTCAATGAAGTCAAAAGGCTGCAAAGAAAGGCAACATACAAGAGTAGAGATTCAGCTGAGGGTTAAAGGCCTATGAGAATTAAAAGGTGCCAAAATGACATCAAGGGAGGGTGACCATTCCTGGGGTTGACCATTCCACAGGTGGGATGCTATCACTGTGAAGGTCTTTTCTCCCAATCCACGTTCGATGGTGAGGGGTACCAGGAAGAAGGCCTCCCAAGACCTCCGCTTTCACTCATACTGTTGTCAAAAATGTAGGAGAAAAAACTGATGGACACAAATTCTTGTTCCGTTTCCTACCACTACAAGACTGCAACTGGTGTGTTCGCAATGATGGTGGACTTCAAGACAGTCCTGAAAAGAGCAATGTCACATCAGTCAAGTCTTTCCTGGAGTTGCAGCAGACATACAGTAGGGCGTGCAAGAACAGTAATGTGCCAGAATATATCTTACTGTGCTTGGCAGCTTTTGGGGACGGGAGAAGGAGTTGGTGCAAGTTGTTCCTCTCTACAACTACCTTGCGTGAGTGCTTAAGGAGTGGATGTGCAGTTTTCGCCTGCAACTCCAAGTTAGTTAAGACCTGAGACTGCAGTCAAGAAACACAAGTCACTGCTATGTCATCTTTCTTGGCGAGTTGCATTATTTGACCATAGTCAAGGAATGAGCAGTCAAAGGGTTATTTGACATTACTTAGACCAGCCAAACTGCCTGACTTCCCAACCTTAGAACTGACAACTGTTCATATTAACTGAAGCAAACAGATAAGGGTTGAATATAAGGAGTCTGCCTGCACAGAAATAGGAAAATCATCACGCTGCAGTGAAGATGATGGGACCTATTTATATGGGGTTGATATCATGAAATACCTTCCTGCAGAATACTGATGAAACCTGTATAATCAAACTTAAATCACGCCGAAAATGTTTTAAATAGCGTTTAGAAATTGTTAGCAGTTAATGGCGCTGTTATGTAATTAATGTTTAGTAATAGTGTCTAGAGTTCAAGAGGGCATTTGATTCCAACACTCCTGATGAAATCAGCCAATATGCATAAAGGCAGCCTAAAAGCATTTTATAAATTAATAAAATAACACACATATAAACTCATATATAAATAAATATGTAAAGCAAAATAATTGCAGCTGTTCAAGTGTTTATCAGTTTTAAGCCATGTAATTTATAGGGATGTGCACTGACCCCCCGGATCGGATCGGATAGCGGATCGGAATCGGACCTGGGGGGTCGGATCGGATCGGATCGGATCGGAGGCTGGTCGGATCGGATCGGACCAGATGTCCGATCCGGATCGGACGCCATTTTGAATGCTTTTTCCCATAGCCAAGTATTGTTTTACAAAAACGCCTATAACTTTTTCATTTTTAAAGATAGAAGGATGAAACTTGGGCACATTGTAGACTGGTTAGGGGTAGTTATCTGTGAGAAATTTCAGAAAGATTGGTGCATGCATTTTGTGGAAATTAATTTTTTAATAAATACCCAGGAATGCCTATAACTTTGTCATTTTTAAAGTTACACACATGAAACTTTGCCACATTGTAGGGGGTACCTTGGGACCTATGTGTGTGAAATTTCAGAAACGTAGGTGCTTGTCTTGTGTGGCAATTAATTTTTAGAAAAATGGGTAGTAGTGGGGTAAATACAGTTACGCCTCCCATTTTTTTATTTTTGAAGATACAAACAGGAAACTTGGGCTCATTACAGGTACCACTTGCCTTGATATGTGTGTGAAATTTCAGAAACATTGGAGCTTTCCTTGTGTGGCAATTAATTTTTGAAACAATGAGGAAAGAAACACCTATAACTTTGTCATTTTTAAAGTTACACACATGAAACTTTGCCACATTGTAGGTGGTACCTTGGTACCTATGTGTGTGAAATTTCAGAAACATAGGTGCTTGCCTTGTGTGGCAATTAATTTTTTAATAAATACCCAGGAATGCCTATAACTTTGTCATTTTTAAAGTTACACACATGAAACTTTGCCACATTGTAGGCGGTACCTTGGGACCTATGTGTGTGAAATTTCGGAAACGTAGGTGCTTGCCTTGTGTGGCAATTAATTTTAGAAAAATGGGTAGTGGTGGGGTAAATACAGTTACGCCTCCCACTTTTTTATTTTTGAAGATACAAACAGGAAACATGGGCACATTACAGGTACCACTTGGCTTGATATGTGTGTAAAATTTCAGACAGCTGGGTCCAGGCATGTGGTGGCAAGGTATTTTTGAAACAATGAGGAAAGAAACGCCTATAACTTTTTTATTTTAAAAGTTAGAAGTCTGAACATTGCTCACTTTGTAGATGGGTTAGGGGTAGATATGTGTCAGAAATTTCAGAATTATAGGTCCAGGCATTTGATGGCTATGGAATTTTTAAATTACATGTTTCAAAAAAATTTCTACAGAGGCCAGGTCTTCCCCTCCCGCTTCCCGCGAAGAAAAGGAAACACTCTCTCGTCTCGATCCCTTTGATCCTTGCTAGTAGTATCCATTACAGGGCTCGTGTTTCCTTTCCTACTTTCACTTTTCAAGCAGAACGGCTGAGCCTAGCTGAGTTTTGCAGCCATGCGTGCAAGGAAGGATCACTCTGGTCTCGATCCCTTTGATCCTTGCTAGTAGTATCCATTACAGGGCTCGTGTCTGCTTGAGTACAAAGTGAAAGCAGACACGAGCCCTGTAATGGATACTACCAAGGATCAAAGGGATCGAGACCAGAGTGATCCTTCCTTGCACGCATGGCTGCAAAACTCAGCTAGGCTCAGCCGTTCTGCTTGAAAAGTGAAAGTAGGAAAGGAAACACGAGCCCTGTAATGGATACTACTAGCAAGGATCAAAGGGATCGAGACGAGAGAGTGTTTCCTTTTCTTCGCGGGAAGCGGGAGGGGAAGACCTGGCCTCTGTAGAAATTTTTTTGAAACATGTAATTTAAAAATTCCATAGCCATCAAATGCCTGGACCTATAATTCTGAAATTTCTGACACATATCTACCCCTAACCCATCTACAAAGTGAGCAATGTTCAGACTTCTAACTTTTAAAATAAAAAAGTTATAGGCGTTTCTTTCCTCATTGTTTCAAAAATACCTTGCCACCACATGCCTGGACCCAGCTGTCTGAAATTTTACACACATATCAAGCCAAGTGGTACCTGTAATGTGCCCATGTTTCCTGTTTGTATCTTCAAAAATAAAAAAGTGGGAGGCGTAACTGTATTTACCCCACCACTACCCATTTTTCTAAAATTAATTGCCACACAAGGCAAGCACCTACGTTTCCGAAATTTCACACACATAGGTCCCAAGGTACCGCCTACAATGTGGCAAAGTTTCATGTGTGTAACTTTAAAAATGACAAAGTTATAGGCATTCCTGGGTATTTATTAAAAAATTAATTGCCACACAAGGCAAGCACCTATGTTTCTGAAATTTCACACACATAGGTACCAAGGTACCACCTACAATGTGGCAAAGTTTCATGTGTGTAACTTTAAAAATGACAAAGTTATAGGTGTTTCTTTCCTCATTGTTTCAAAAATTAATTGCCACACAAGGAAAGCTCCAATGTTTCTGAAATTTCACACACATATCAAGGCAAGTGGTACCTGTAATGTGCCCAGGTTTCCTGTTTGTATCTTCAAAAATAAAAAAATGGGAGGCGTAACTGTATTTACCCCACTACTACCCATTTTTCTAAAAATTAATTGCCACACAAGACAAGCACCTACGTTTCTGAAATTTCACACACATAGGTCCCAAGGTACCCCCTACAATGTGGCAAAGTTTCATGTGTGTAACTTTAAAAATGACAAAGTTATAGGCATTCCTGGGTATTTATTAAAAAATTAATTGCCACAAAATGCATGCACCAATCTTTCTGAAATTTCTCACAGATAACTATCCCTAACCAGTCTACAATGTGCCCAAGTTTCATCCTTCTATCTTTAAAAATGAAAAAGTTATAGGCGTTTTTGTAAAACAATACTTGGCTATGGGAAAAAGCATTCAAAATGGCGTCCGATCCGGATCGGACCTCATCGGATCGGATCGGAGGTTGTCCGGATCGGATCGGATCGGATTTTCCCGATTTTGGGTCGGATCGGATTCGGATCGTGGATCGGATCCGATCCGATGCACACCCCTAGTAATTTATAAGGTACGTTTCTGTTTGACCGCTAAAACAAATCTTAGCCATTTATACATGGAATGTTAGCGTAAGTGTATAACTTGCCAATGTTCAGACATAACTTCAATGGCACAATTTCTGACAAATTATTTAACAGCACATTCCTATCCTATGCTAAGAGCTGTGTGAGCAGGGGTGCCTCTACAAGAGCGATTTAAAGCTCTTTCAAGGCGCATTAAGAAATTTACCTCTACAAGAGCGGAGCGTAAATCAGGGGCCCAGGCGCATTTTCTCTCCGATTATTCGCATTATCAAATGCGCGTTAATTAGCGAGTTTTAATTTACGGCAGGAGTAAGAGCGCCTTATGTCCATGTAAACAACTTTCTGAGGAGGCGCATTAACGATCAGGAGGTTGGACTGTGGTCGTGATCTCATGCATAGAACTGCCCCTTCGCTGGGAAAACCTCCCACTTTTTGGTTTAGATTCATTTCCTCTCTCCTACTGGCTACTTCCTCCTTGTACTCCATCTCTCTGGATGGAAGCTCCAAGAAGAGGTGACCCAAAGTGAACCAAAAATAAAGTTTCTTTGAAGTACCCTGATGAAATATTTTTAACATGGAGACACGGGGCCAGATGGAGGTGGTTTTATGAGAAGGAAAGGGGGTAGGAAGGACGTGCGGATGTGCGCATAATTAGCCATCAGCAGACATAACTTCCCCTCGCTTCTTGCTGGTTCCTGAGCTGAGTTGTGTGTGTGTATGTTTTACAGCTGTTGAGCTCTCTGGGAAGTGGAAGGAGAAGGAACGAAGCAGCATCCCCTGTCGGTTTTGGTGTGTGTGTGTGTGTGCACGAGGCACATTCCCATTTACTCCTGAGGAGGTCATGGCAATCGGGCGAAGGAGGGGGGAAGACAGGTAGCCGAACATGTTAATCAGCGCATTCCTTTCAGGTAACCTAGGAAACCAAAGGCGGGAGATTCTGGTGGGCGGGGAGAATAAAGGGAGGGAACCGGTTTGGGGAGTTTCTCTGGGACAAAGCACATTACTTTCAGCAACATTTGCATGTGATTCTCAGCATGTCAAAAACTTTAAAATGCCTTTCATACAGCCCGTAATGCGCTTCAACGCCTCCCATGTATAGGGATTAGGCGTAAAAGCGATTGAGAGAAGATGCGCATAATCGGGGAACCAGGCGTCAAACCGAAATCTTGTAGAGGGGGGCCAGGACAGAAGCACATTCAAGCCCCCTGATACAAAAGTGCTAGTCTGCAATGGGAATGGAACAAGGGGGCAGTCAGGATACTTGGCCCCTTATGGCCATTCTAAGATCAGGATCATCCTTTGTGCTAATGGTGTACAATGCACAATGAATATGCTGATAGATATACCCAAAAAACCACTCCATAACATAGACATCCCAAACAAACACACATAACTAGAAGGGCAGGATTGCATTTATAACTAACCAGACCACAACTAGCACAGAAATCTATAAGCTTTTTTGCCCATCAGAGTTATACCGATCTAAACACCAGACCTATGAAACTTTGAGCATACGATAGAGCAAAAATGAAATCGTAGAGGTTAGTTTCAGCAGTATTTATAGATAAGCTAGCAAAGGACCCAGCTTTGTAAGGGTTTGGAAAGTTGATACAATGAAGTCTTACACACCTGTCAGAGTTGAATACAGGGAAGCTTCAAGCAAAGTTATGCAGCTGCCACAGTTGGACACATTATGCCTGCCCCTGCCCCAAGGCACAGCCCCTGCCATGGGAATCCAAATAGTCCTTTGAGGGAAAGGGTTTATTTTGTTCTTCTGTCTTGAGCTTCCCTCTTCTGTCAACCATGACTCCCTTCTTCTCTGCTCTTCCTTCTCCCCCACCCCTTCCACATCTCTTCTCCGGGCCCCTGCTGAATCTATCTGTATCTAATTTAATTTTCTTCTACATTACCGTACAGATTTCACTGGAAGGTGAAGACTTCCATGTTTTTGAATACATTCTTAGCTTTCTTTTTATTTATTTATTTATACGTTTCTGGGATCTTCTACCATCAATTAAGACAAATCCATTTCCTAATAATAACTCCAAATAAATTGTTTAATTTGCAGCTAACACTTATCACAGTGAGCATTCTAGCATGGAAACCTTGAGGACGGAGGAAGGAAGACATCAAGGTCATTTTATTTTACAATATATTTAATTTGTGTACTCTTTATTTATATTACGATATCATACAACATAGATTTCTGAACACAGAATACAGTCCTTGTGTAAAGTGGGTGTATAAGGCTGGGGAAAGTTATGTATGTTTTGGTTATTGAGTAATACATTCATTTCAAAGAATATGTATTCTTAATGCAAACAACTTTGCATTAGTTTAGTTAAAATAAATACAGCAAATGTTAACAGCATCATGTACACATGTGAAGTCTAGAATAATATTTTCTACTATTGCTAAAGAAAAAGTTAAGGCATAATAATTGTATATATAAGTATACACTGTTGGAAGTTTTAGCCCTAGATGACATAGCAGTTGAGGAGCTCATACCATTAACTCTTAATAGGAAGACTAGCCTGATTCTTGATTAGGATTGAATTTGCAGCTTGAAAGAATAACATCCCAGTGCAGGAAATCCATTCTTGCTACACCTCAACCCAATACTCCCTGGGACTTGGTTGTCTTCTTTTCCCAACCCTTCCACTTTCACTTGGGTAGGAAGCAAAAGACAGGGTAAGATCAAGTGGCTGACTGCTACCCCACCCCACCCCCAAAATTGGGAGGAACTGTCATTAAGAAAACTATCTTTTATACACACAACAAGCACCAGGTTTTGTAGGGGGCGGGGGAGTTGATGAAACTGGATCTCCTTTCCACTTCATGGAATACAGATCATGAAGGAATCTACTAAGAGCAAGATCAAATGTCACACAGATGAAGGAAAGGCTGACATTTGAGTTTCAGTTTGTTCCATGTCATAAGTCTGACTGCCCTCACGCTGCTCCAGCAATGTATGAAAGAAAGCCCCCTCCTGGGGTCTGGTGATGTTAGCATTGGAAGCTCCCATGCTGCCAACCTCTGGATGTGTCATGTCTTTCTAATGTTATTAGGGTGGTGTGGAAGAAGCTAGTGACTTATGAGTTGGACCTTTGCTTTCACAGATTTACTGTAATGGGTGAAGTGGAATTTCCATATTACCCATATTGTTTCTGAGTCCTGGGAATAGGATAATGAGCATGATGCCCAATTGCTCTGTTGGCAGGGCTATCTTCGTTACAATATATTTCTGTGGGTTTTGCCATTGTGGTATCAGCGCCAAGCCTGAACTTCTTGACAGGGCATACATTTTCCTAATATTTCTAATGCCAAGAGCATCAACATGAAATATCTGTAACATTCTTTTGTGGGCTCATGAAATCAACATGACTGTTCATTCAACATAATGTACTTTACATTATCAACACCAGATGAATTCTTGTTTTGCAGGTGAGTTAGCTTAACAAGTTTCATAATTATTGCCAACACTATTCTTTTTAGAAGCAATTTATGGCTTCTAAAAACATGCTTTTTGTAACAAGGTACACATTTGCATTTTTAAAAGGTGCAATTCATGCCGCGTACATGGAAGCAAGTCCCACGGAATTCAGTGAGATTGGCTTCCAACTAAACATTCAAAAGGTCAGGCTGTGAGAACACCAAACAAAAATCATGTTACTGTGTTAAATCCCATATAGTCACTACTGCGGCAGTTGGGGTGTAACAGGCAACATCAGCAGCAGCATTTTTTTTACATTTTGCTTATAATGAATAGTTTTATATTAATGAATATAACTAAAGAAATGGTCAAATTTTAAGGTGAATTTGTAAAATTTGTTGGGGTTAATGTTTACCAAGAAATACTGTTAAGTTTCTTGTTTCTTGCCTCTTTGCAAACAATGGACGTAGTTACCATGTTACACTAATGTTCAAATTCTCAGTGTCAATCAAACCACTTCAACACTTCATGGATTTGCAGACTTTACAGTCTTCAAAATGCTAAATGATTAGACCTCTATGTATATTAGCAATTTTAATTACAACATAATGCTTTTCCACTTCACAATGAGAATCCTTTCAGGCCCACCAACATGTACAATTATGAATTTTACTTTGGGATACCTAAAAGATAACAGGGATTGCACAAAAATGAAGCTATGTTTTTAAACCATGAGTTATTTAGGAAGCAGATGTCCCCATTGTAATAGGCAAGTCATAGCTATGCCCAGCTGCCACATGGATTGTCTATTACCATGCAATTGAGCTCTATGCAGCCACAACAGATTCGTGTCAGCATTTTGCTGTGATGTAAAAGAAGCTATGTGCAGGTCAGTGGTCCACACTGGGAGTCACAGTGCACAGAGCTTTTAAATCCATCTTTCAGAGACAGGCTCAATCAACCATATTCATGTATCCCAACACAATTAACCAATATACTAAAACAGGAGCACACAATTCAGCCCAAGCTAGGCACTTTGTCAGCCTCACTGTTTTTGCGTGTGCTTAGCACTCCGCTACTAAAATAAAAAGGATTTAGAAATGCTTGTGCCAGTAAAGCTTAGCTATAGATTTTGGGAATGATCCAACCACAGTCCTAAACACTGTGCAAATATACCGTTTTCTCCTACTCATCTAGCAGGTTGGAGGAGCAAGGCACGACATAATACAAATCCTTGAAATCAAATTGTAGAGGTTGGGGTTAAGTTACTTACTGTACAAGGATAAAAATCAAACAGCTCACCAGGATTTATATTTTTTTCAGTGTTGGACAATTTTTCAAAAACCAACCAACCGCACAACCTACATTTTTTCACATTCAGCAGCTGCATTAAAGTTCAACAGCCAATAAAATGATGTCTATCTACATTTATTTTGACATCCAAAACTGGAAACTGTATAACTCGTTAAAACAACCCTATTAATTGCCTCGGGGGGGGGAGGGAGAAAGGCAACAATAAAATCACTAATGAACAATAAATTCACTAGTTGTGCTGATTCATCATTTCCATAAATTATTTAAAACAACTTAGGACAGATTCAATAGTCTTGTTTGTAGGAGTCCAGAAGCCGTATTCATATACAAACCTGTGTCTAATATGTAGAGCTAAATATTAGAATCATGTAACATTTATGCTCTTCATCTAACAATATATGTGGACACAATTTTTCTATGTCAATAAGGGTTGCCAGATTTTTTTTGGTTCTGTTTGCCATTTTTAGAACTGTTTTATATTTTACAATACACCGTTTTTTTAAAAAAAAACTTTAAGTGGTTCTAAGTTATAAACTTTGTGACAAAATTGCTAAACACATTTATTGCACAAAACTAAACTTAAGGCAATAGAAAATGGAAGAAGAAGGTAGGGGAGTGTTTGCAGAACAATACTGGAAAATCTCCAGGTTGTTTCTCTCTTCGTAAGCTGCCAAGTCTTTTAGCTGGTGGCGGTGTGTGCATGCATACGTTTTGCCACATCATAAACATAGGTTATGTCTGGTCGCTTCTCTGGATCTGGATTGATGCACATATTAACTAATTGTCGCAGCTAGAAAAAGCAAAATAATACGTTAAGAACTAACAACAACAAAGTGGGGACAGGGAACACCTGGTAACAAAATGATTAAAGTCCTCTCCTCTTCCAACTTCTTTAACTGTTAATACTGGAAAAATACAATAACATATCAACTATGCATACAACTTTAAGCATTTAAGTATTCTGTGAGTCATGTCACTTATTTACTGTATTATTTCCTATATATACTTTCAGCCACAGTGCTATTCACTTGTTGCTTTAAAATGTTACAATTGTTTCGCTGGACTTCCGTTTTTAGTTCCTGAGTCAAATATCCTGTGATGAATGCAACAGCCACAAATCCAAAACAAAATGACATGTGGTTAAAATATTTGTTTTCATTGATCTTAAAAATTATGTATTGCAGCCAATAGTACTTGCGCTTCCATGAGCTGAATTTTCTTTTCAATTCTTCAGGCAAGACTCATATATAACCGGGTCATGTGGGGGGTCCCAATGAGGGTTTTACATATGGGCAACACATACTAAGCAGCCTTTCCACTCCCACACACAGGTAAATCCTGTGTAAACTGAGACCAATGCCTGCATGGGGAGGGATCGTGCCCGTGGCTTTTACAGCTTACTAAACAGAAGGTGCTGCTCCAAGGTAAATGTGTGAGGGGTGCTTCAAACTCACTTCTAAATTAATCTCACAATGGAAGCCACTGAAAAACAAATCTACAAACCTATACACACTTAACTGACAGTAAGTTCCATTGGACTCAACACATTCATGAGATACATAAATATGGAACATTACAGACCTGTTCAGATCAAATAGTGGCAATTCTTGGGTTAATTAACCCACAAATTGCATAGTCATGTGCCACGTGGGAGCCACTTCCTTTTTACAGCACCAATCTACGAATGCTGCATTCATGGGTTGTTTCTGGGATGTCCAAACCCAGGCACTAAGTTATTCATGGGTTAAACAACCCCACTTTCATCCAAGAAGAAACCATGGGTTACCCTGGGGTTATTTAACCCACAAATAACTCCAAGTGCTCAGATTTGGATGTCACGGAAACAACCTACAAATGCAGCTTTCCTAGGTTGTTGCTGGAAAATGGAAGTGGTTCTCACACAGTACATATTCCTACAATTTGTGAGTTAATTAATTTACCCATGAATTGTTGCCAAACGCCACCGTTATGTCCAAACAGGATGTACGCTTCCATGGAATCTAATCTTTTTCCTTTCAGTTTTCAATGTACAGTTGTAAAATAAAGGAATAGTGTTATCTGGAAGCAGGGAATCCTTATTTTTAGAATGCACATTCAGTTTAAGGAAGACTTAACTTCAGAGTTCACAAATCCAGAAGGAGGTAACCCAAGATGTAAAATAAAAGCTACGTGATCTGCTGCAGAAAGATGCATGCAAGAGTAGTGTATTAGTAAGCCTAGCAGAGAGAGTCATTGGCGGAACACTTTACAGGCTGTTTATCTGGTAGGCAGGCATTTCTGGCAAGAGATTTCTGAGAAACTAAGGGTTCAGTTCTACAAGGAGAAATCTTTGGGGCAAATCCTGATTTATTGCTTGATTGCTGGATTCCTGGGTCCAGGAATTAGGTAGCTGGAGCAGAATACTACTGCCTATGTGTTGACAAGGGGCAGTATATGTGAGCATATCACACCAGTTGTGAAATCTCTGCAGTGGCTGCCAGTGAGCTCCTGGGGCCAAGGTGTTAGTACTAGCGTACAAAGCCCTAAACAGCTCAAGAACCATCTTTCCCAGTACCAACGATCCTAGGATTTAAGATCAGCCAGGGAAGTTTTGTTTGTGGTGCTCTTGGGGAATGAGGCTCATAAGGGACAAACGCATATGACAGGGCTTGCTTAATGACAGCACCCTGGCTATTGAACTCCCTTCCATTAGAGATTCAGCTGTCCCCAACACTGCTGACATTTAGAAGGAAGTTGAAGACGTATTTATTTGTCCAAGCTTTGGGGATATAGGTAAATAGTCTATGTGTTTTGCTGTGATTGTGTTGATGGTTTTCTTATATATTTATGATTTTAAGAGTTATGATGTTAACAGTACTCAGGCATTATATCAACCCGGTTTGCACATCATGGTTCCAGAGATGAGTGAAGTGATGAGTGTGCTGCCTCCTGTACACTTATCGATTCCACTTTCAATTAACTGTCCTTGGGTTGTTTCATTACATGCAAATCCAGAAACCTTGGGTTGTTTATGGGTTACGTAATCCCGAGTTAACCCAACAGCAATCCATTGGTGGTGGTTGAGTTAACTCCAGGTTATTTAACCCCTAAACAACCCAAAAATCCAAGTTCACACATCATTATATCAATCCATAAACAGAGTGTTCCTGAATTGTTTCCAGAACCGAGTGAGCGGGCAGGAACAAACACGTTCACACACTCACTCACAAACAACCCATGGTTTGTTAACCATGGGTTGATTGATAATCAGAACAGGGTCATTGTATTAGCCACCCTGGGCTCTTTGTGAGGAAGGATCGGATATAGATCAACGGAAATATTTAAGAGTACTTACAGTCCATCTTTAGGACAAAAAAAATCCTCTCATGGTACCTTACAAAATTCATAGAACATCAAGAGTGCACAATTAAATCCAACTAACAATTACTAATAAAAGCCAAACTAAAACCTGCCAAATACAAACACAAAGGTCAGTAAAACATCAAAACAGTTTCCATCAAGCAGCCCCATAATCCCTTGGGAGAAGGCCATTGAGGATGGCTTTCTAAAGGACTGCAAAGATGGGGCATGGGGTACCCAGCTGGTAATGAGTACCATACATATGGTACCACCACCAGAAAAGCCCTGTCCCTGATTGTCTGCTTGTTCTCAAAGGCAGGCAAACAGAAAGAATCACAGCTGATGACCTCAAAGTGTGGGCAGGTTGCTATAGGTGAAAGAGGTCCTTCAGACACTCTAGCCCAAGGAAGTCAGTAATATTTTAACCATACCAGATAGCTACACATAACTATACATAGAGTATTGCTTAAAGAAATAGGATTCTCATCAGGAATGTGGACATCCTCAGGCTGCTATGCTAAAAAATTGTGGGACATATCAGAAAGTTTCCTTTTTCAAAATAAAAAAGTGTTCACTTTCCTATAATCAAGATGCGAGAAGTGAATATGCAAGAGATAGATATATATGAAGACTTGATCCTAATCGAGATGACTGGTCTTTGCTGAACAAGCAGCATGGAGGAAAGAGAGGAGAAATAAGCAAGTGTTTGAATATCTAACTTGGGCTAGAAAGAAAACAAAGTGAAACCTCAAACTGATAGCTGAACTACTTCTTAAGAAAATGGAAGAAACTGAGGCTCTTGGTAGATGTCATTTACTTTCACGGTTATGGGGGAGAAAGCGGTGCATGCGGATGCCTCTACAAATCTGCCTAGGAATGATCTCTGAAGCATTTAGTCGAAGACAGAACAATAGCTCCCATCCTGTTGCCCAAACGGCCGCTTTGTCCCGAGGCATCTTTTCTAAAAAATAAAAAAGCACAACACTCTGAATAGAAATGCATACTTTCGGAAGGTGTGTGCAAAAATGACAGCCTCTTGCTGAATGACCAAATACAGCCTTTTGCCAGGAATCTCTCATTCCACAAATCAGGAAGCTATTCCATTAACATGGAACTAGTAGTGTCGGTTGCATTTGGCTAATTCTAATGTGAATTGGGCTGAGCTGAGATGTCAGGACAGCAATATATTCTAGGTGGGATGGCAATATATTCCAGTCAGGTATGGGATGACCAATATACTCTACGGAAGGCAGACTGGGACAGGACCTAAGCTGGTGATGTGGAAGGCTCTTGTTGCATCCCTGAGCAGCATGCTCCTTCGGCTCTGCTTATTCTCCTTAACCTCCTCTGTGAACTTAGCACAATGACAGTATTTTGCCTGGAGCTTAGCCTGGTAGTGGGGAGCAGCGGGACACATTTCTTTTTTACTTTAACAGGTTTGTCAGTCTCCAAGTAAGGGGGGGGAGAGAGAGAAGTGTCCCTCAAGTCATAAAAAAGGGACAAAAAAAATTCTGACACAGGCAAGCCAGTGTTTGGAAACTCTTGTGTGAGGAGCATGTATTTAAAACAGAAAGGAATGCTACTCATTTCAGAGCAGGAGGTATTCACTCCATCTAACATATTACTTACACACACACATACACACACTATATAATAGCTATCATTTGTACATGTGAATGAGACACAATAGACTAATAACCTCATGTAGGTTTTTCATATCAATCAATATCTAGCCAAAATACTATACATTTCAGCGAGGACCTTCAGATATTTATCTGGGAGTCACTAAAATGTTGAGCAACCAAATGATGGGCATGTACAAGCATATGTGAACCAACCCAATGTTGTTGATGCTTTTTAGGAAATGGCCCATATTATGCATATATAGCAAGAGGGTGAATCACAAAATGAAACAGGTCAAATCCTTCCAATACTTTAAAAAAAAACATATTTTCTTCCATCTATTCAGAACAGGCATAGCTAGTTATTAAAAGCTAAGCACTCTTGCATAGAGTCATCGGGGGCTTCACATAAATACTTAGTCATGAAGATGCTTGGTTTGCGCAATTCCCCTGCGGTTCTTGAAGGAGAAGAATCAGGCAAATTGAGCAACTGTGTGATTGAGCGTTCGCATGGACGTAGGGTAACCAAACCAACAGAATTAATAAATACCATCAAAAAAAGAAAATTGCAGGATCTTGGTCATATTATTCAGGGAGAAAAAGACACCATACTTACTATACAAGGGAAAATTGAAGGGAAAAGATCAGTGGCTAAAGAATTTGAGGGAATGGTATAGCTGTACTTCTGTGCAATTATTTAGAGCAGCGGCGTCAAAACAACAAAAAAACAGCTGTAATGATGGCTAATCTCCAACAGGAGAAGGCACCCTAAGAAGAAGAATGGACATCAAGCTCATGTGAGATGTTATCTGGAGGGACTGTTTGTGTCGGGGTTGGGGGGAATCTTGCTTCACCATGCAAAGATGGTAAAATAAAAAAAAACTGCTCAATCAGACAAACGTTTCATCTAACTTTTTATTTTTCTGTTTATTAATGACAAAGTGTTCTGTCTTGCAGAACTTCAAAAACCTCTTAAGCAGCCACGATGCTAGACTCACATGGGCAGCATAAAGAATAATAGCGTAGGAACAGCATAAAGGAGAACTGGAAACACTGTGAGACGCAACGTCACTACATCATTTTTTCCCCACAGCATCATTAATGGAGAAATTAAAAAGAAAAAGATCCCAAAGGCAACCCTGTACTAATGGGATTCTCATTAGTGAGTTGACCTTGAGGGCTAGTACATATCTGTATACTAGTTTGTGAAGTCAAAGCCAGCTTTGGATAATGTCAAAGCACTTACTAGAATTGTACAGGTAGAAATGATGCATCAAATTAGTGCACAGAACACATAGGATTTGCAAAACACTGGTTTGTCAATTTGCTTCCCAAATCACATAAATTTAACAAAAGCAAACAAACAAAGCCACACAGAGAAAGAATGTAGGTTGCCGTCTTTGAAATCTCTATAGGACATTTCAAATGGAGAGGCGGGTAAGAAATAAAATTATTATTGTTGTTGTTGTTGTTGTTGTTGTTGTTGTAATTGAATAGCTTCAGTATACTGAAATGACCCCTTCCTATTCTTCAGCCGCTGAGGTGTTACAGAAGAGTTAGAACCATTCCAACTGCTCAAAAGTTTAAATATGTTTTTAAAAAGCAGTTGGCAGCGTAGTAAGCCAATGGAACTGTCAGGTGGGTAGGCAGTTCAGAGAAGGGAGGAAGTTGCACGATCAAAACAAAGTATATGAAAAGAGTGTGTGGCCATGGCATGTGAAGAGGCGTGTGCATAGTACAAATAGGTTTGTGAACAGGAATGTGAGAGTCTGCATGTAGAATGGACACAGAAGGTATTATCAACCCTGCTCCCCACAACTGAACCATAAACGAACCCTATAAATTGTTTCAGAAATTGAAAAACAGAACAAACAGAATCAGAGTAATTATCAAAAAGCAAATGGAGCAGAAGTGTATTTAAACAGGTCTTGGGGTTGTGATGAAGGTTTTTCTTTTCTTTTTTAATGGTCTAGTGTGAAAGCAGACAGAAGCTGATGCAAAGTGATTTTATTCCTTCATCAAATTTATTTGCATAAAAAATGTAAGTGGATTTCGTTGTTCAGTGATCCCTAAACTCAACTGCTCAAGTGAGTGCACTTTTCAACCTGGATAGCAGTTTGAAGACTACATTTTCTAGAAGTCTTTGGGATGCTGCTGCAGTCCGACAGATACACCTTCAGCCTATTTCTTTTTCTGCAGTACTATGTCTGTGTAAGGCTTTCAAAATTATAATTATATTATTACAAAGAGGACAAAAATTGTAAATATGTAAATTCTAAGTTTCAAGTTCTAGTTTTATACTATATATGATTTTGGAATGACAACCTGTTCAAAGTGACAGTACCTCTTTTGTTAGTACTTCACCTCTTTTGCTAAGAAAATGTTTCCATGCTTATATTAGGTATCACAGTTTGCTCTTTCTAGTGTCATGGTATGGCAAAATGATTTTATGTTAAAGGAACCTCCTTGTTTCCAATGAGGGGGTGAAATTGCAACATGGTTTGTTTTGTGACTCTCCCCACCCCCTCCAAAATTGGAAACTATGCAGACTAAGTTAATAATAATAATAATAATAATAATAATAATAATAATAATAAAGTGGAATCTATTTCCCTTTCCCAGTACCAAGTCTTTCTATCGGGGCTGGACTTTGATATTTGCCCCTTGGCTGAGAATCCATATATCCAACTTCACACTTAGCTGCAGTGAAGTAGCCCTCCAGGCAGGCCGACTTCAACGAACCACTAGTGGTATCATCATTAAAATCCTGCTGAAGGTCACCATGGCAACCGCCTGCTGAGGCTTCACTGCTGCACTCGGCATCTCCTAATCAGCTACCATGTGAAATGCAAATTCAGACAGTCTGAAAATTAGTCAAGAAGAATAGAGGATGAGGATGCAGATACGTGAAATATTCATGCGCTTCGTGGAAAAAGGAAGACAGCATGAATGACACAACAAAGAACGGCCCCTGACATTCTTGCTATCATTTTGCATTATTGTTCACACCCTCCTGTATTTCTAGGCCTCCGGTTCTAAAGTTGCCTATATGAAGTGCCACATTTATATTCCGCAAAAATGTAATGATTAAAAATGGCCACTGGAAAAAAAAAACCCAGCTAATTGGGAAAACTACATTAAGGATATGTTGCATACCCTAATGGATAGCATCATCCCCACCTCATAAACTCTTTCTAATAATCTTAAAAAGCAAAAGGGAAAAAACCCCGACTCTGTATTCAAATTGTCACTATCGTAAAACTGTGCAAATTGTCACACTATGTGACAAAGAATTTTTAAAATACCAAAAATTCCTGGACCACAATCTTTTATTAATAATCAAAACCTTGAAAAGCAACAGGATTCAAGGTTTCGAAATATAAGTTACTCCCAATTCTGGAAGCAGTGCAATGCTGTAATACTTACAAAACATATTTCAGAGAGGACGTTTATGTACATTTCAACACAATCTTTAATTCATGTACGCTGAACTAGAATAAGTTGCTATAGCCTCTTTGTTGGCTTGCAGATGCTATCATTTTACCTTGTTCGAACTTTAAGAGAATATTTCACAGACATGTTGAAATTGCACACACCTGAACACATATGCATTCTCTCATATCCAAGAGAGACATGTATACATTCCTTTTGTGTCAGCTTGCACAAGTTAACAATGTGTTCCACACCTTTGTTGTTGTTAAGTATGTGCTTTTCATACAATTCTCAGCATTTAAATCAAAAGGAACAATCCCTAGCACAAGTTTGCCACTGTGGGAACTGCAGTACATTTTTAATCTGTAACTCTAACAGCATGATCCTTCCTCACCAGGGCACAGCATACTGATGCAAGAGGGACCTCTATAAACAATGGGACTCTATTTTCCCCTTCCTTCCATATATATACATGGCCTTCCTTCCATATATATACATGGGTGTGCGAACAGCCACTGCCGCCACATGGAAAGGGAGGCGGGTACGGACTTCCCATATCCTCCCGCCCCTGCTCTTGGTCACGGAGCACCAGCTGTGAGCTCATGTTCCTTGGCTGAGCAGACAGGAAGGGCTACACAGGGAATGGGGAACACACACAACCTATTTCCTATGACGGCCTGATGCAATGTCTGTGTGTACATCTGTGCATGCCTGGGAAACAGAGGCGAAAACAGGGCTCTGTTATGCCTTACGGTAATCCCTCAATGCTCAGGGACGATACCTGTGCAGGGTTGGATCATGCGGGCAGCCCTGCCACAATAAAGAACATGATTTTCAATCGCTGGTTTGAACACACTTTCACATGAATCCTTTATGGGGTTTAGGGGGCATACAGTATTGCATACTGGTTATTCTTTGACAGTCCACATCTACATTTTGACCACATCCATGACGGCAGCGAGACCATGGTGAACTGGTGAAGATTCCCATTCTTCCAAGAAGTTGCCAGAAAAATAATTAGTTATCATGAAAACACCAGAAGCAGAATTGTTTCAGAAAACACCATAACGGGTGAATATAAAAAAAATCCTATTGTTCACCACACTGTAGCTGACCTTAGTAGAGAGTATTTAACAATTAACTGCCTCCACTTTTAGTGATTTCTCACACGTGAAGTAGTCTGCATTTTAATCTCTTGCATAGGAGGTGCAGCAGCAAAAGACGCTAAGGAGTCTAAGTAGTATGTATCACATTATAGCAGTCTCCTTCAAAACTAGTGCACTTGGAGATCTGCACTTCTAATCTACAAACACACTGAATAAAATACCCCCATCCTCTTGACGGATCAAGTTCAGAGATGAGAACATATGCTGTGTGCCCTTGCACAAACAAGGAGACCATGGGGAAGTTCTCCTGCACAAGCTACACTGAAATGAATGAGAGCTGTGCAAGAACATTCCGGCGTGGTAGATTTCCCCCCCCAGATCCCAGTACAAACTGGAAGCTTGTTGAAAAGATATAAAAAGCACCATTTATCAACCTGCATCTCTTGTCATACCTCTTCTTTCGAATAGCCCACAGAAATAAAAGTTACTTACTTCTTCTGAGTAGTGATCTGATGGAAGGGGTGGATAGTCACACTGTTCTATCTTTTTACATAAGGAATATAAGTTCATTTTGTCACCATAGAATGGACTCTGCAATGCAGCCATCTGTAGGGCAGGGAGGAGAGGAAGAGAACAAATATACTTTGAGGTGTTTTGTGAAATCGTGGTGGCTGGGAAAGACCTTATTTCAAATAAATAAGCACATTTTCAAGCAGGTACTTTTTTGTTGAACCAAGTCCAATTTGAATCTACACTAGAGAATATGTCACGCCAAATTTTTGTTTTCTGCTCTGACCTCAACATCACTACATTTATTCAGAACATTGGCTTTTTAAATGTTACGTGCAGAATGCCTGGTAAGTTGGTTTCTGTAAAGTTACAGTCTACTTATATCCTAAGTGAGAAAATTAATTGAAATTTATTTCTGGAAGCAGAACGTTATTTACACAATTTGACTTTGTAAAACACCCTTCCCCAACCTGGTGTCCTCCAGATGTGTTTGACTGCAACTCCCAGCATTCCCAGCCAGCATTCCTACCTTGCAGCAAAACAACTACTTCTGAAGCTGATAGGAGTTCCAAGAGCAAATTATGATATGGCACCATGGCCCCGTTTCAAATGTTAAATGTTAAAACTCTCACGGGGGCATAGCACAACTTCATGGGCCCACCTAAAATTGTTCTTTGGGCCCTAGCATTATTTGTCCTAAATTTATTTACTTACTTATTAGAGTATTTATAAACCAACCTTCCTCAAACAATATCAGGGAAGTTAATAATAAATACAATGGGAAATTGCCATACAACCACAAAATGAAATAAAACAATAAAATGTCATCCCAAAACAGCATTAAAAGGACCACCTATACTTCAAAAGATGGACACTGTATGAAATATTACTTCATGCTCTACAAAACCCAAAATAATGATGAAAAACTATTTCTGTTTGTAGCCCACCTTGTTCCTAGGACACTGGGCAGGCTCCCATTTACAAATGGCCCCACCGAACGTGGTAAAGACCATCTATTCCTGCACACTGAAATATCTTTAGAGGCTTGTGAACATTTTCTTTAGTCATCAATGTTCATTTGAACTTTTCTAGTACCAACAAGATGCTGGATGCTCAATTAATCTCCAAAGGAAGCTGCATTACACTGAGTCAGACCACTGGTCCATCTAGCTGAGTATTGTCTGCCATGAATGGCAGCAGAGCTCCAGGGTTTCCCTTCCTACCTGCAGATGCTGATGATTGAACCAGGGACCTTTGGCATGCAAAGTAAGTACTCTACCTGTAAGCCATAGCCATTCCCCAAAGGACATGCTCCTTGGTGCTAAGACCGATTTTAGCATTCTCTTTATTATGTCTAATCTTTTGCCTGGTTTTGGATATGTTAATCCTTTAGGTTTCTGTACATTACTCTCTTTGTTACCATTTGACATGGTCTGTTTTACTGCCGTCACTACCTGCTTGGTGCAATATGAAAAAGACAGTGCCTAAATTTAAGGTAGAGAGCAATTTACTATTTAAAATGCACTTTCATATACACAGAGGGGAGAGGCTGCAATTCTGTGCAAAACTACATGGATTGCATTCCACTAAAGTCAAACACATACAACACACGTGTTGAAAGTGCGGGTACAAGTTACATATGGGACTTTTTTTTAAAAAAAAGAATTTAAATCTTCACAAATATCCTATTTTGCAGATATAATCCTGGTTCTATAGTCACCTAAGAAAAATGATGTATCATTGGTAAGACGCTTAAAAACACACACAAATTTAAAGTATCATTAGGCATCTAATGCTTATTTCAAGACAATGTTAGCACCTGACATTTCAAAGGCAAACAAATACTGCGGTGAGATAGCTAACTTTAAAAGGATTTGTAGGGAAATGTTCACATTGCCTTCCAACCCCTTTAAATCTCTGAACCGCAGCAGCATGAGCACTTCTTGGAGTGCAGCGCTGCCCCAAAGTCAGTCACCCTTTTCTACATGTGCTAATAAGTTTGATTTTGGAAGGACAATGTGTACATTCCCCAGACAGGGAGAGTGTGTGTGAAACACGCTAGTCCATGCTGTGCTACTCAGTGAGCTTCAGCAGGGACAGGACAAGCTGAAAATGGCTCTCATCTGTCTTGTGGTCTTCCAGATAGAACATTAACTCCTTCGTCGCTGGAAAAAAAAAGGTATTGAGGTATTGATTTTAGCTGTGGTATATTGTTAAAGGAGACTCTGGAAAAGGAAAAAAAATCCAAAAGAAATAAGACACAAATGCAACAATTTTATAGCAATAATATCAAAACCCATCATAACTGCACACATTAATTGGATATCGTAAATACTGGATTCTGTTTTTAAAACCCCTAAGTGCAAAGGGATTCATGCTCTCAAGAAAAGCTGTTTTCCAGCTGCATTGCCCCCGTAATATTAACTCTTGAAACAACATAATTCATGCTGTATCTTTTTTTTTCTCTTTAAGTGCGATCAAAATCAAAGCTAGATATTCTAACAACAGAACCTGTGTGTATGCAGAAAATTCAAAATAAATGCAGAGATCGTCAGTGTTGGTACACTGGGTGTTCTTTAAAAAGTACTTTTGTTTGAATGCTGCAGAGTGTTAAAAAAAAAGAAAGAAAGGAAAAAAGAAAGAAAAGCTGAATGTCCCCTAAGGAGTTAAAACAGGAATACTATATTTTCATGCATCTCCTGCTTTGACAGATGAAAAATGTCAACTGTCCTGTTTTTATTTTCAAGCTTTTGCACTATTCATCTGGTTCATTAGTGCATCTCGCTGCTGCCCCTGACAGCTGCTCGCCCTCTCCTCCCAGCAGCTGAATTTTTCAGGCTAATTTGATCCTCCACACTGAGACGATCGCTAGAATGATTGACTTGCTCCCTGACCTCCAGGGTCTGACTTTCCTGATTAGTATTCTGGGGGTGTCTGAGGGACGAAAGCCCACTGTCTGTCTTCAGGGCTGGTGGCAGCGCTCTCTTTCTCTCTCACACACACACACACTCACTCTCTTTTTTGGGGGGGAACTGTAAGCCACCAACCTACGACCCTGTAAGGATGCAATTGCTGTGCTGAACAATAAAGGAAATGTGTAAAACCTACTTTTCCATGTAAAGGTCCATGTAGCAAAAGCATGGTGTCTTGATTTTAATTAGCAAAGTCTACCTTGTTGCATATCAATTAAAACCACAGTGATTAGAGTTGTGTTCTTGTTGGATTTTTTTAAAAAATATCTCAAGAATATTTAAAAGTCTAATTTCCTGACTGTAAAATGAACCTTAACAAAACATATTAGTAGTAAGGAAAGGCAGGAATTGTTATTAAACTGTAAATGATACAACATACAAGGAAGAGAAAATAACCAGAATCTTAAGTTTAATTGAAAACCCAATCAAACTGCTAGAAGTTAACAGTTAAATGAAACACTAACTGAAGGAAGTTTTACTGGGAAAGTCACTTAGACCTTTTTGGAAATCTCATGAACGTGTTCCAAGTTTTTTTATGTTAATCTGACAAAAATGTGACTAATTAAAATATTTTTAAATGCATCTTATGTTAAACATGTTGAGCAAGTCAAGAGTGAGACTGAAAACCACTCCATAGCATAAGTAAACTGAAATACTCATACTTTTTCAATCCCATTGATATTAATGAAATAAAACTAGCTAAAATCCAACTGCTGGGGATTACTATTTTGTAACTCTTCTACAACTGCTGATTTTATTTTATTTTTTTACAAATAACTGGGACCACTAGATTATTCTATTCCACAGGAACAACAGCTGAATGAATTACAAGTGAGTAAAATCTACAAACAGCCAAATAAAATTGGACCGTTCATTAATTTTAAAGGGCAGGAGGGAAATAGCTCCTTATAACTATGAATGTTAACATTTGCATCAGTTTATATACCAACACCACACTTGTAATTATTCTGCTGCACAGCAAGCAGATGATATACCCCATCATTGATCTGTTTGCTAAATTAGCAAATCTGAGGAACGCTTTCCATAAAATCTGAAAATATCAACCTATTCTTACCACAAAAAGAAGAATAGTGAAGTGTTTTATAATATGAGCTTCGGCTATGGGGCGGTATAAAAATGCAATAAATAAATAAATAAAATAAATAAATAAATACTAAATAAATCACAATTAACTGCAAAAAAACACACAAAAAAACAGTGTCACACTGAAATGACAACTGAAAATATTATACAGAGAGCATTGTCAATACAAAGCATAATTGTGAATTTTAAAAATGGCACAATTTTACATCACAGAAAACTAAGATTTGCAGAATTCCTTAACTGAGTCCTATAAATCTATAAAGGAATTGTTCCATGGGGATTTTGTTTAGTTACAAGACATATTTTAATAATTATCTTGAATTCTAGATTAAATTGAATGTACATCCTGCATGCAATCTATGTAGATATTTCAGTAGAAAAATATTTTGAATTCCATATCCTACTGATTCCCATTTCAAAAATGTAGACCCTATTCTGGATCAGAAATTAAAAGCACAAACATTTTAGGATGCAGTTACTTTCATAATGTTTCTTTTACTCAGCGTTTTGAAAGTGCGCTAGATCTACACTGCACAGAATCAAATAAATAAAGGCACTGTCAAAGTCATTTCCTTGAGACCACTTGATTCCAGTGAAGCTCTGTATAGGTGCTAGGTGATCAGTATTAAACAAATGGGTTTACTCCTGATTTTCTTTTTTAAACTCGTCTGAAACCCTGAAATAAAGAAATCAAATCTCAAAAGGTAGTTCAGATAGCAACTGTTCACAGGGATAGAATGGGCCAAACTTCCTTCTGTCCTGCCCTGTGGGAGTGGGGGAAAGGAGAGATCTCATTTTGGCACTGAGTTGATTGTTTGAAAAAAAATAGCCAGGGAAAATGTTTTGTAATTCACAAAATCTCAATTCTGCACTAGCAGGTGTTTATCCTCACGGTGAGCTTTACTGAGTTTTGCTGAATCATAGAGGCAGGTGGTCCGTTACTTCACCTGGATGCTTCTAAGCTGGGAGGGTCTCTCCAGAGAGCGCTTGGGGAGACGTTGTACAGCTCAATGGGAGAAATCTTAGAAGCAGCTGCGCATTTCCTGAAGGATTTGGTTAAACTTGGTTATCTTGTTGATTGCTGTATAATTAACATTAAGCCACAGGAAAGACCGGCACTATAATTAGCATGTACAAGAGCCAAAGAAGGCGTGAATACCCGCTCACAGTATTACTTTCCAGTAGATCGTTCAGGAGTTATCCTGGGCCTTTAACGACTGTAAACATTTTGACAGCTCTTTATGCACCTCTTAAAGGGCACAGGAGCACTTGTGCCATTTTGGACTCACTAATTTTAACCAGAATGTATGGCAAAGTTTGAGGATGCAATGTTTTAAAGGGTCAATGTGCAAAAGAGTTTTGAAAATCAATAAAAGGTCAGAGATCATAACCTTTGTCAGTTCTGCTACAAGGTTGGTGTGTTCATTGGATACTGGAAAAATGATTCTATTTGGGCCTATTACCTTGGCAGACCTACCCCTGGTACTGAATGTGTGCTACTAAGGAGACAGTCCTAAGAATAGATCATTTCTAAGCACGGCCATGATCCATTTTGAGCTGATGTATATAGGAAGATTCTCTCACCAATTTTAACAGAATTGGACTGTGCCCTACTTACATTTAGGATTGAAGGATGTGTGTAAATTTTATCAAGCTTGGCTATAAAAAGTGAAATTCCCTCACTGTTGTGTAACACTAATATACAACTAAATCAATAACAGAATGGGGAAAAAACAAAGAGCATGATCTTAAGACAGCTTCAGAAACACTTTGAAAAACATACAACAAATAAGACTTATTAAAGTTGTCAGTTTTACCTCATACAACAGACATCCTAAAGACCAGATGTCTGATTTGAAGTTGTATCCATTTTCATGGATTCTCTCTGGAGACATGTAATAAGGCGTTCCCACTACAACAAATACAGAAATATAATAACAATCAAATACTTAAAACATCATCATAATGCTTTCAAGCCAGATACGTTCCAGTATTGGAGTTGAAAAATTACTACTCATAGTCAATTACAACAAACATTACAGTGCATGAAGATGACCACACAGAGGGATGTTGTAAATGAAAATAAACTTATTTAACTGCAAGTTTATTTTAGGTGAGCTTGGTTTTATAAAGTTTAATTTATGGAACTATTTATTAAAAACAAACTTTCAAGTATTATCAATGACTTAGACAATGATATTAATTATATTAATCCACAATAATATTGCAAAGTATAAATTTAATGGAATATTTTACAGGAGCCTTCCCCAACATGGTGCCTTCCAAATGTGTTGGACTGCAACTCCCATCATTCCCAGCCAGGGAAAGGCTATTTTTACAGTATTAGCATAGATTAGTATATTTACCTATCTGCACAGCATTTATTACATAACAATTATACTATGATTGTTTAACTAATAGGGCATCTCATTCATATTTTGGTTTTACAAAATCTTGATTTTACTGTGGCTAAATCCTGTCTTTTAAAAAAAAATCACATCTGAAGGACATTTAAAATTAGTAGTAAATATTAGTTACTGTTATTTTTTAAAATAATTTGTGAAGTTTAAAAAAATCTGACAACCTCATTTTCTTGAAACAACTTGCAAAAAATTATCAAGAGCCCCTACCCTTCTCCTGAAACAACAGAAGTATTTTTCCCCTTTACATCATTATGGTATGGGGCATTCATCAGAAAAATAATTAAAGAATAATCCCTTGCATGGTTAGATAGAGAAACGTCCGACAACTCCCAGTTGTAGGACTTTTTTCTGTCTAAACGTGCATAGGGTTGTGCCCTAAGAATAACTGAAGTAGTGAGATCAGTGGTTAAGAAAAAATGGAAGGGGGGGGAGAAGAAATGAACTAATTCTATACATATAAAAAGGAAACCTGATAAGGCAAATGTCAACACCTCTAAGGGTTACTTCATATGGGACAATTTTCCTATAAGTTGTATACTGTCTCTTTTGAAGAGCTGCAGGTCTTAGATTCCGGATCCATGTGCTCATGGTGAAAGAAAGACTCCCATCATGTTTCACAAGCAATGAAGTGTGTGTGTTTGTGTTTGTTTCTCTACATAGACTTTATCTTTGAGTAGGAACGATAATTTGTACAAAAGGTGCAAAATTTGTACAAAATTTGTACACAATTTGTACACAATTTTGTAAGCAAAATTTGAACTGATTGAATTTGTTTCCAAATAAATGAGATTTGGAACAAGATTTCTGTAACAGGTTAAAAGAAGATGAGAACGCAAATGCTATATAGGCTAATGCTCTATATATTCTATATAACATTCTATATAACCAGTTTTTAAATCAACGTATATATGAGGTCATGGTTCTAGACCAGAGTGTATTCTTTGTTTAAAGGTTTATTTATGTGTTGCCTAAAAATGCACCAACAGTGCAATCCTACATACATCTACTCACAAATAAATCTCATTGAGTTAAATGGTATTTGCTCCCATGTAATTGGGTATAGGTTTGCATCCTAACAATGCAAACCTATACATGTCTACTCAGAAGTAAACCTCAATGGGGCTTATTGCCAGGTATGTGGGTACAGGATTGCAGCCTGAGTTATATTGGCAAATAGATCCAGTTCACATTTTAGGACATTTAAATCACTCCACTAGGTGGCCACTGCCATATTGCAAACTGTTCCTATGTAGCAGCTCCCTATTTAAAGTATTTCAGGCAACTTGTTCCATTCCCCTAAAAATGTCCAATGGGCAAGGTTTGCTCTGGTGTGATGAAAAATTGCTCAATCCTTTCAGTAAGCCAAAACATTTCACTGAGTGGCAAGAGCTGCCACATGCAGCAATTTTAAAAGGCTGTAATGTGCAGACAAGCCCCTGGGCCATTTTACATGGTTCCATATTCCAAGAAGTTTCGATGCTGTGTCAAAAATGTTGATAAAAAGAAGCCGAAAAATTTAAATGACACTGCAATTTAGCATGATAAACTACAGCATTCTTAATATTAACTTTCCGATACAGATTTGAGCTGGAAAAGGCCACCCAACACGTAACTGCGGATAAAACCACACTTACGTTGCTCTGTTCTGATAGAACTTCCGATGCCAGAATCTGCTTCACAAAAACAAAATTAATGTAATACTAATCTGGCTTTTAACAGGCTAGAGACCTGCAGCTTTTGCAGGTCTAACATTTAGAGCAGGGAATTGGTGGAGAAACACTTCACAGAATCTACAGGGGGCAGCTGAAAACATTAAGACTTGAAGGTTCGTAGTTTACCAAAAGCAAAAGTACCTTTAACCAGTAGTTCTCAGAAACCTGCTGTTACATTAGGGAATTGAGATGAGTGTGAAAGATTGATGATACAGTAAAAGAAGAGTAAAGGCCTGCATTTTGCAGAGTTTAGCCTAGCCTAACACCCAACTATAATACAGACTGAAGCTTTCAATAATGAATTTCTGACTTCACAAAAACAAATGAAAGAAATAACTGCTACATCCTACTAGGATCACTTTAACGAGAAATAAAACACAAGTCTTTTCAAAAGCCTTTTCTTTCACTCTTCTCAAAACACAATGACATGGGGTTATCTAACAAAACTGGCTAGCAATAGGTAATGGATGGATAAAAGCAAGAACTTCTTCATGCAATGCATAATTAATCATAGAGCTCGTTGACACAGGAATGGATCTTGTGGTGGCCACTAGCATAAATTGCCTTTAAAGGGATTAGATAAAATTCACTGGGAAGAGGTCTATCAATGGTCATTAGCCACAATGGCTAAAAAAGGAAATCTTTGTGTTTCAAGGGAAGTATATCCCCAATTACAAGTTGTCGGTAACAAGCCTCTTTCACTATTTTGCCCTGCCTTTGAACTTTCCAAAAGAATCAGGCTGACCACTATAGAAGAGGTGTGGACAGTAGGTAAACTTGGATCTACTGGTAGAATGCTGGACGACTTCCAGTAGACCAGCAAGTATATCTGACTCCCAACTGTTTAATAGCAGCAAAAAATGACTTCCCCCACCCTAAATTATGCTGCTGAAATGAAGAAAGCTTGGGGGAACCATGAGTGGATTTGTGTCTGTGGAAGGACTGTGAGCTCCATTCAGTTTTGGTACCCAAAATTCCTGGACTCAAGAGTGTATTTCTTTTGCATCAAGCTCCAGTTGTGAAGTTTTGGACCTGAAGTCTGCCCACCCCTCTGTAGAACACTGAGTGTTGTACCCAACCCTGACCATCCGACAGCAGAACAGGAACTGACACTGGGACACTTTCCTCCTCCCCTTGTCCACCATGCTACCCCAAATCCTACTCCAAAGGGTTAGGGGACCCTCCACAGCAAATTTGGAAGGTGCACAGAGAGCTCCAAGGGGGAGGAGAGCAAGGGGCAGTCCACACCCATGACACTGGAATTAAGCTCGAATGCTAAACTAGATGGACCTTGGTCCGAATCCGAATGGTGGTTCTTAGCCTTTTATGCTAGACTGTTAAAAATGGACTAATGTCAATCTGAGGCCAATTTAACATGGATCCAGCTGTCTGCTCTATGATCAAGAAGAGCATTTGGAAGTTTGGAAAAACATTTGACAAAATTACGTAAGAGAAGGAGAAGAATGGCACACAAAATTACGTAGGAGGAGGAGAATGGTACAGAAATGCAAACAGAGAAGATTGCATGAGACGAAAATAGAGCAATCTGCATGGTAGAAGCAGCCTATGATTCTTACTTGTATTTCCAAAACAGTGAATGCTACTGTGCAATCAAAAAGAAAATAAATGTTAAAGAGGGTTCCTTCTTTCTCTTAAGACTAGTTTACATGCACCAGAGGTCTCCATACAGTCAATGGGGGAAGTTAACACACTCTTCCACACTGGTGCTGTTTGTATGAACCACTTCCTCCATATGGCGACTGTGTGCACAATGCTTGCAGAGAACTTGCAGAGGTATGCCTTGCCTGCATTGTGTGGTGCAGGGGTTCAGTATCCACTGCGACCTTCATCCCGGCTAATGGAGACTTCTAGGCTGCTCTATCTTGCTAACAGGAAGTAACTCAAAGAGAAGTTGGTCTGAAGGCCATTTTGAGGAGTGTGAACGCCAGAGCAGAAGGACCCCTAGGTCCTGTATGCAGAGAGGCAGTGATGCTAACACAGTCCATATGCCTCAAAGAGACTGATCAGGATCTATTATGAAACCGATCTGCCCTTTTAGCGATGCAATTTACAATGTGCTGCATCTGTCAATTGCTCAAAACCAAGAGTGAAAACAGCAACACCCAAAAACCACATGGGAAGAACAACATAACCTTTTAAAAATCATCCAACAAGCTCAGTCACAACATGAATAGCTTAATTCTGAGTAAGCATGTCACAGTCCAAATACAAATGAGCATCCTTCCGATGAAACGTATCCTTTTATCTGTACCATGACAAATTACTAAAACAACAACACAGAATATTTGTTTGCATCCACATTGCATTCATGAAATTCATTCTCATACGTCATTATAAAATCAAGAATCTCCCTCTGACCTAAAGAATGTGCAGCTGTGGTTTTGGAGCTGAAAAATCTTCCCAATCCAAGATCTCCAAGTTTTACTACTCCTGTAGCTGTAATGAATACGTTTGCAGGCTTGATGTCTGGAGAAAGAAACAAGTATTTTAACGTATTTTTAGTAGGAGAATAAGTCCACTACTGCAGCACTACCTATAATGTATGAGTAATCATCACATTCTGCTTCAGGTTGAATATATTTGTGAGTACTGCTTTCAAAGTATTAAAAACTATCAATTATTACCTTGGACAAGCAGTCTTCAAACATGATGCATACTCAAACTTCACATGCAATATTCTTCATTAAAAGTTACTGAACAACAATATTATAAAACCACTTTTTAGTGTTTTATATAGAATGAAGGAACGATACTCTATGGTGGTAACTACACCCTTGTTAGGGTTATTGATTTACCCCAATGAAAGCTGTAATCACTGTGGCTGCAAGCCTCCAGTTGGTGGATCTATTACGACGGCCACCCCTTAGCTGATGGATCTGGAAAGGTTCCAAAATTTTCTTGGGAAGTCTTCAGTCAGCTTTATCATCTCCCTTATCAAATCCCTTGTCCCTGAATATGGAGTTAGCTCAGATGTTGATACAGTAGCCCTGAACAATTTAGGACCAGGATACCTAAAGGACTGTCTTTTCTGACATGGTCCTATCTGTCCACTCAGACCAGCTGAAGGGGCCTTTTGTGCATCCCAACACCATCTGTGTTGCATTTGGCAGGAACACATGAGAAATTCTCCTCTGTTGTGGTGCCTGGGCTATTGAAACCCGTTTTGAGAGATCTAACTAACACCTATCTTGATGATGTTCCAACACTGGGTAAAAACAAGGTTGGGCCAAGAGTAGCATTTGGCAGAGTTCCACTTGCTATGGATGATGGGAGCGGGGAAGAAATCTTTGTGATAATGTTTTCCTCCTGTGGCCCACAATGACTCCTGAAGAGCTGGAGCATCCTCTGGAATAGCAGGAGTAGCAAGAGCCTCCAGTGGATCCCGGAATAGCCAATATAGATCCCATCCACAGGACAGGATCCAAAATAAGTTAATTGAACTTAGAGATTTTCTTATATTAAGTAGTATATAAGAATTAGAAAAAAGGAAGGAAGGAAGGAAGGAAGGAAGGAAGGAAGGAAGAGTTTCCACTGAAATCAGTAAGACTTAAGTTATGACTAGTGCATCAACAGAAATTAAGTTCAACTAACTCATAGATGCTCCAGTGGGGCTTTGGCCAACTAGTATTGTGAAGTCTTTAATTTGCCTGGTTCCCTTTGTTTTCTGAATTTACTAGCTCCTGCTCTTGTTTATGATTACTTTATGTTTCAATTGTTGTAAATTTGTTCTTATTAGCTGCTTTGGGCATTCCTGGTGATACAAATAGGCAAGATATAAATATTTTAATAAACAAATCACTCCAAAGCACCCTTTCCCACAAACTAGAGCCCACCCTTCTCCTTGGTATTCCAGGAAGAATAGCAGGGACTACAGCTTGAGCAGCAGTGGTGAAAACTGAGCAAATCTAATCAAGCACAAGTTAGCGCCCATCTGAAGCCCTATGCCGAGGCAGTGAAATCTTCCTTCACTTCTACCATTGTGTCTACGCTATGCTGTCTGATGGAGCTTTCTAGAGCTATTACAACCTTAATTGCAATCAAATTCAACCTTTGCTCGTACATTGCTAATGGATGAAATTGTGGATGAAATTGTTAACGTCCATGCTGACTTACAGTAAACATTAGGTATGGTTTCCATGAAGGATATGTCCATAAACTCCACCTGTATTTTTTTTAGATGTGTTTTGACTGATATGATGTAATCAAGGGGATGGGAAATGCCTCACTTCAGAAGGGGGAGGAGTATAACCCCCTTCCAAGAGATGAAAGCAAAACCTTTGTTTGTTTGATTTTTAAACCATGAGGCCTGCACAAAGTGAATAATCTGATTTCCAATTTGCAATTCTTGGGCAGGATGACTAAATGATCTCAACTGGGTTTTTTTCAAACCAAACTTCATATCAGGTGGCTATCCTATCTAGTTATGGGATAAGAATTTCAGTTTACCAAATATTAGGGGTACAGACCTCATCACTTAGGGAAAAAATACCAAAGATGTTTGATTTCCTACTGAAACCACAAATTATAACCATTTTATTTTTGTTGCAGCAATAACTGAAATGCATACTTGCGTGTGCCACACTGTGGTGATAGCACTGCACTATCCGATCAGAAATCGAGATTTGCTACAGTTAAAATATTATTGTCCAATTGCACTAGGCACATTGCAACAGTTCAAAGCTAACTTTTCTGACACGACTTCACAGTCAAACAGGGTCCTTTGCTTTGCCTACAATGATAATTCAATAAGCACAACCTGCTGTTCTGTATCTCAGGCTCCAGGGCCTCTCAAATGCTCCCCCTCGTCTCTCCCAACTCTGACTGATGCAGAGGAGAAAGTTTTCTCTGCATCATTTTCAGAGAGCAAACCTCCCGTCAGAGATTAGTGGTAGGCCAATCTCCTATACTTCAAGCTTCATCAGTAAAGTAGTGTGCGTATGTTTTAAAATCCCCTTAAGTTTGTGACACCTTTTATAAGCACGTCTCATCTATGTCTAGGAAAGGCGACAAGCCTAGGGCCTGTGGCATTAGGATCGGAGGGCAGAAGGGACGCACAATGGCTTCTGCCACTGGCCAGGGCATCAAGGGTCACCAGGTGGTTGCACACCCTGCCTTTCAAGACGAACATCAAGATAAAGAGAAGATAAGCCTGGCCCCATCCATCATCCAGAGAAGGAGTAGCTGGAAGACGTTTGCTGTCCCACTCCCTGCCAGAAATAACATTTGGCTCCCTCTGCCAGTTGGTTTAGGATTGCAGAACCAAAGAGAAGCATGCTGTAGTCCCAATCATCAAGCAGAGGACAAAGGTGTGTATGTGAATTTAGGACGGGGTGTTTTTGTTTTTATTTTTATTATTATTATTATTATCCTTTTTGGGGTTATTATTACCTGCTTCATCTAAGCCACCTCGAAAAGAAATCGGAAGGCATGGTATAAATCTTCAAAATAAATAAACAAAACATATAAACAGCATGCACATGAATGTAGATTTTTCATTTTAATCCAAGTGTTCTAACATATATATCTTTCCAGAAAACAACTGAAAATCCATTCTCTAAAGGAAGGAAGCAAGATCTTCACTATACTCAATGATCCATATTGATTTGTTTATTCATTTAAAAGATGTATAAGCCACTATTTAGTGTAAACCCCCCTAGGCGTCCTACAACAAAACGTGCAATCGTAAGACATAATAAAACAATAATAGTTATCTACTTTGGAAAATAAAAAGAATGTGCAAAAGCCGTAAAAGTCACATGCGTATTACCTACCTGTGAAAAAGAAAAAAGGTTTTTTCTTTCAATCTCTTACGTTTGCACTATATCAGCTTGAGTTAAACATTAACTTGTTTAAATGCAATGAAGTTACCTCGATGCATGACACGCCGTGAATGCATATGCTCCAAGGCGCTGCATAGCTGAACAAAGTACTTCCAAACGGTCCTTTCCGGAATCAGCCTCTTCTGCTTCTTGAAATGCTTTAAAAATAATAAAAATTATACTGTCAATCTGGATTTATAAACAGAGTAAAATTGCAAAAGAGTAACTTATTGAAAATTATAAAACCTGTCAGCATGTCAAACCAAAAATTATGAACACCATGAAGGTGGCAGGGCAGCGTTTGACTAAAGAGAAGATTCCCTCAGGATATTTTTTTTTTCCTTAAATGAACTGGATCTGAAGAAACCCAGCGTGGACCCCAAGGGAAAGGGGTCTGACTGGGAACTTACTCATAATTTAAATTGAACCTACAGTTTCAGGATTAGGAGGTAGAGCTTCTGGTGATAGTAGCTGCCCCCGCTATCCCTACTAGAATATATGCTTACACTGGGCAGTTTGGACGTCATGGTTTATCATGACAAGACCGAGCTTCAGTGAGCCTCGACCTTTTACACTCTTCCTCACACTTCTCCTTCCTCTGGTACAGCCACAAGGAAGAGAATGGAAACTTCTGCTTCCATTTTAACCAAAAATTGAACATTATGTCTAAACCCTAAACTGTGGTTAATCGTAACTATGATTTGTTGAAACAAGCTAGTTTCATAACCATGTTTTATTGTGATGTCCAAACCGGCTCATCAGAATACATTCCAATGCTCCCATTTCATTACCGTTAAATTGGCACACAAACTGCCATTCGCTGGTTTTACTTTTGCGACTTGCCCTTCTTTAACAAGCCAGATATTATTTCCCTCCAATATTTTATCCTCACAACAGCTTAGTGATACTGACTGATCAAAATGAGATTCTCTATATAAAATACACTACTCTGACCCTGTTCAGATGACACACTAAGCCACAGTGGTTAAGCATTTTGAGCTAAACGTTATGGCTTAGCATGTTGGGTGAACTATGACTTTGTGTGTTGTGTGAACCATTCCTAACCATGGTGGCTATATAACCATGGTTTAAATACGCTGCAAAGGGGTTAGTGGCCTAACCATGGTTTAGCATGTTGTCTGAAGAGGCCCATTGACTCTCACTAAATATTTAACACAATCAAATTGACCTACCTTGGCCAGAAGCATGTGTGTACACACACACACACACACACACACACACAGATCTTTCACAAACTATAACAGTAGGATAGCAAAACAACTGCAAGTTCTCTTTTATAGTAGGCTAAGAACAAATAGCGCTGCCAGCTCTAAAAATCTACAAGCTTGGCAGGAGGAAGGTTGCTGTCATAGATATTCAATCTGACAGGAAAACTGCTGCCTATAAGTCTGCCACTCATCTATCATTTTTATATGATACCTTCCTCTTTTTGACAGGATCAGGTTAAGTGGGATGAAGAAAATGGCTTTAAAAGGAAATTATCAGCCGTAAATTAAGTGTGTCAACCAATATTTGAAACAATTGTGTCGCAAACTACATTGGCAACCTATGCCCTTAAAGTAGCACAAATCTGCCTGTCAAACTACTGATGTTTTTTGTTCAACATAGTTAAACGCACACTGACTCAACAGCTGACTCTGCAGAGGGTTACAGCGCAACTCTCCAAGTCTGAACACATTTATTTGGATACCATATTGATTTTCATGGAACTATAAGCAAAGCAAATTGAAACATTCAGGACAAGCACATGGTACTATCCTGCTGAACCACAACATTTTGGAATTAAATTCTCTACGTCACAACTTGCCGGCCAGTCGGAAGCTAGAGTTTTAGCCTAGCGCTGATGCGCTAGCTTGCCACTTGCAGAATTGTTGTAAATCGCCCAGAGAGCTTCAGTTATGGGGTGGTACAGAAATGAAATGAAATAAACAAATAATTCAAACACACATCCTTTCATCACCGCATACATTCTGAAGTGCCCTGGGAGGAATGAGCCACGCAAGTTGCCTGAATTATTTGAACCTGCTCTTAATTCCATGTAAGGATTATCGTAAAAGTCAAGAACCTATAAAATCATCATTCATTTAGAATGGCGAGCTCATGAATATACTACTTAAAATGTGTTAAGGTTGAGTTGCTGACAGTAAAAAAAATGCAATTCTTTTTTATTTGTTGGCATGATTCAGATGACACTATTTCAGTCTAATAAACAATAGTTTGATAGAGAGCAACCAAGCGTTGTGCCTGTTCATTCCCTCCTCCCCTTTTAGTTCCACATCCTGGCTGAAGTATAAAATTAAACCACAATTTACCAGTTCAGATGCAATGGGGAATTGTGGTTTAATACAGGGGTGGGTAGAAAGTAGATCAGGATCTACTGGAACATCTCTGAGTAATCTGCAATAGAAGAGCAATTTCTTTGCAAAAGAAAAAAGAATCTATACCAAGGCTGGTTTATGCTAATTCCTTATCTGTACCAATGTAATATTTAATTGCAATTAAAGGTAAGGCGGGGGGGGATTTTCACCCAAGAGGAGACAGGGGCAATCCTGTAACCTGCTCCAGTTAAAGGAAGAGCAATGTTACATCTGCACCGGCCCTAAGAAACACACACAAGACACAAACAGAAATACACACACACATTTAGATGATTTTTTCACACTATTTTCAAAACCGCAAATGAGGCAATGTTTGAATGCCAGTTCCTTAAATGCTATCTTCACTCAGACCTGGATTGAATCCAAACAAATTCTATGTATCTGTTCTCCCCATAGCTGGGATTTGCATATCAGAGGATTGTTTGATGTCAACAAGAAGATAGAGACCAGGTTTCTTTTCATTTAAAAACAAATACACAACTTCAAGTATACACATATAAAAGCACATTTCTTTGTTTATAAAATGAATTCTGAAAAGTTTTTAACAATGTACTTTTAAACAAACTCCCCCTACTAATTTAAAAAAACCCTCCTTAGACCAATGGTCTTCAACTGGTCCAGATCAGAGACCCATCTTGGACTCCCAGCCTGCCACATGGGACCCACTTTCACAATTTTCACCATGCCCAACATGGCAGCAACAACTTTGCATTGACCCATCTGGATTGATCTCATGACCCACTTTGGGGTCACGATCCACCAGTTGAAGAACACTTGCCTTAGACAATGCTTGCTGTACCTAGATATCCCACTCCTTACATATCTCAAAATGTTCTTCACAGTATATTATACCTGGAGCTTGCAAATACAACTTTTCCAGGATACAATGCGTTACGGTACCAGATGGGGGTATGTACAACCCCCCCGCCCCAAAAATACAGTCCATTCACAACACCACCAGAAAAGTTTTTTTTAAAAAAGAATATCAGGTTATTATAGTTTGTGAAATATCAGGTCCCATATGTTACACTCAGGACAACAACAAATATCCATTTGCTAATCAAATAATAATTTTTCTTTCTACAATAGACAACACAGATACAGACCAGTCCTGTTGATTTGCCACTTGGCTGCTTGCCTGGGAAGGATAGCAATTGCCCCAGGTAAGTAACTAAGTGGCAAAATGGGGTAACTTCCGAAGGCATGATTTTCAAGCACACAATGAAGCAACCTTGCTGCAGCTAAACTGGCGACTAAGATGAAGAGCAGCATAGATGTGCATTCTGGCACTGAGCACAATACACATAAATTAAGCATTTTCTTGCCCTCTTTTAATCTCAAAGCGCTAGCAGCATAACAAGAAGGAATTCAGTCAACTTCAGATAACAATAACTCAAAATATGCCGTTCAAGGATACCAGACATTAGACAAGGTGGCAAACTAGTTGTCAGGATCCAGTCCTGCTGGATCAGACTAAAGGCCTATTTAGTCCAGCATTCGGCTCTCAAAATAGCCAAACAGATGCTTACGCGAAGTTCACAAGCAGGATAGCAATGTATAGCACGCACCCGCTTGTGTTCCCCAACAGCCAGGATTCAGAAACATAGCAAACCTGATACTGGAATATATAGCTATCGTTACTAGTAGCCATTGATAACCTTATCCTCCATGAATGTCTAATCCCCTTGTAGAGCGGTCCAAGTTGGCAGCCATCACTACATCTGGTGGAAGTGAATTCTATAATTTAACTTAGTGCTATGCCGAAAATTTCTATTCTTCCATTTTCGGCATTTTGGAGGGGGGAACGAAAACTCTGTCGAAAGAGGCTGGGAGAGATGAGAATTTCAGAAAGAATTTTCTCCTTGGGGAGGGGGACAGGGTTTCCACATACTTTTTTAAGTGTGGGCAGTTGTTGAGGGGCTGTCCTATTTTTTTAAAAAAACCATCAGGATTCTGCACAGCACTAGTTTAACTAAGCACTGTGTTAAGATGTGCTTCCTGTTGCCCCCCCTGAAGCTCCCATTATTTAACTTAGTGGTCTTTCATTGTCCAAACCCGAGGCTCACCTCAGACTCCCAAACTGCAACATGGGACCCACTTTCACAATTGCCCAACATCGTGGCAACAGCTTTGCCACAGCCCATCTGGACTGATCTCACCACCCACTTTTGGCTCATGACCCTCTGGTTGAAGACCACTGATTTAGTTTTACTGGATGACCCCAGGTTCTAGTATTATGGGAGGAGAAAAACATGTCCCTATCCACTTTCACTACACCATGCATATTTCTCTACACCTCTATCATCTCTCCCCCTTACTCACCTTTTTCTAAGCTAAAAAAAACCCAAACGTCGTAAACCTTTCTTCATAGACAAGCTGCTCCAGCCCCTTGATAATTTTAATTGCTCGTCTGCATCTTGAGCTGCGGTGACCAGAACACAGAATTCCAGGTATGATGCACCATACATTTCTATAAAGGCATTATGATATTGGCCATTCTATTTTCAATCCCTTTCCTAATGATCCCAAACATGGAATTTTGGGCCACACATTGGGTCCACATTTTCATCAAACTCTTTACCACAGCAAACTTCCTTTTCTGGTCAATCGCGGCTTGCTCAGACCCCCATCATTCTATATGTGAAATTAGGGGGGGAATGTTCCAACATGCATTGCTTTATACATTTGCTCACACTGAACCACACATATCACTTTGATGGTAATTCCCCGTTTGGAGAGATCACTTTGGAGCTCTTTGCTGACCTTTTTTTTTACCAACCTGTCTAATTTGGTATCTGCAAACTTGGCTACCTCGCTGTTTACACCTAGCTACAGATCATGGATAAGTACAAGCCATGGAGACCCTTTGTGAGGTCATTCATTGCATGTAGGCAACAAAATCCTGAGCAGACAGCCAGTTGCCTTGAAAAAAGTGAGACCTGATCAGTCTGTTACAGCTGTTAGCCAAGCCTCTGTTATGGGCTTCCTTGATTTATGTATATTAACGAATGTGAAGTCTTCTACTATGCAATACACAGCTTGGCTTTGTCTGTGTTCATTCTTAAGAGTTCGTTGCTTAAGGGTGCCTACCTGTCAGTCATTACTGATGTTCTGGAAGCAGGTAAATGGTTCTTTTTAATTAAAACACACACAGACAAAACATTTCATGGACACTGGTCAACTACCTAATCTGGTGTAAATGGTATAAATAAAAACTTATCTTATTTATTTTTTTACTTCTTTTATACTGTCTTAATTGATTAATTTCTATTTTTTAAAAAACTGCTTTTATTGAATGTAAGTCATTCTGAACATTGGAAGAAAAGTTATTCTGTTTTAATAAATAGCTTAATTGCATTATAAAAATAATTTTAAAAATGTCATCCAACGCACCATACTGACTGAATCTGCAAACTATGAATTGAAATTAATGCATTATAGTTTCGTATAAGAACGTTGACCTAAAGAACCATAACAAGAAGGAGATTTCATAAACTTACATAAGCCAGTGGAAGACTTCTTATAATGCACTGCCAGAATGTGCCAGGGATACCATTACAGAATAAGAAACATGCTGAACAAAAAAAGAAATAGGCTATAGCATATAAACTCTAGTGGGCTATTAAAAGAGGTTGTGTAAACAAAATAAAGTTTCTGGATTTAGGGCTACTTTTCTCACGCAGCACTCTCCTACTAGTTCAGAAATAGCCCTTATGTGAGTGAAATATGCTTTCCACTAGCAGAGGGCACTTTTGTATCCAAGCCAAAGTATCTGGGACTAGAAATTGGATTATAGTAAAAATAAATAAATAAATGGTCAATTATTGCTACAAAATCCTCTGAGTAGACCCTGCCAAATCACTGGATTTGACTTGCCATACATTATATATGCACGAAGGAAAGTTGGAAACAATTCAAGAGAGTTTTGAGGTTGGCGGGGGTTCAACAGGACTAAAGGAACCAGGGATGCTTAGAGAAAACAAATTTGAGTGAGAATGATATTTCTAAAATGTTTAAAGGGAGTGTTGGAACGAAGAAGAAAACCAATGAAGAGTTTTGCGGCATCTTAAAAGACATGAATATTTGTAGAATGGAATCTCTCTATCACATTAGTAAAGGAGTTCTAATAAGCATATCTTATTGGCACACTTAAGTCTTGCAGCAAAACTGTAATACAATGGGTTAGATCCAGATTGACGTTGGATCAACTGGGCTGGTGGAAGTGGACTTGTCTGCCTTTCCTTCCTGTGGCAGCCCCTCCAGCCCCATGAAAATTGTACATAATGATTGGGTTCGCACAGCACAACAACCCACCATGAGCAGCCAACCATGGTGGATTATCATGACTTCAGCGAGTTTTCCTGACCCTGCTGAATGGGGTGAGACGGATCTCCCCAAACTGAGCCCTTCCTCTTGCAGAAGACAGATGCTGAATCCAACTCCAAAAACTGAGATTGCAGTATGCAATGTTATCAGGAGTGTCCAAACAGGCCAGACCAATGCAGAGTATGGATGAATTCATTATGTGTGCCAGAGTTAGGTATGCCCCATCTTACCAGAGGGCAAATATAGCCCTTTCTCTGAAAAGGCACATATTTAGGGCCGAAACACATAGGGCTACTTCTTGGAATAAAATCACATATATTTTCAACATCCCAAGACTTCATGTCTTTATTCCATTGGATCAATTGCTCTCCTCCTGCCGGCTCTCCTTTCTCTGAGGGGGGCAGAGCTTTGGAGAGGGGCTTAACCCGAGGCCTCTGTGGGCCGAATTCAGCCAGCAGTTCCACATCCCTGCTGCAGAACATGAAATTACTGTTGTTCGAGCTAGTGTAGAGCTTAATAAGAATTACATAATTAAATTTAGTTATTCAGTCATTCATCAATACATATCTGAGTAATTACAATACAATACACGCTGATCTGAGCAATCATGTTAATCTATGGGAGTAGGAGAGCAATTATTTTTCCGTGGGGAATTAGTGTAAAATATCAAGGCATGGTATTTCTTGAAGACGTTTCTCCTATGCCAAGGCAATACAAATAGCACAGATTTATGTTTGTAAGAACAGGAAGTTGACAACTCCACCTGTCCGCCATTGATGCACTTGTGAATTGTTATTTGCCCATGATAGGCATCACTCTGCATGCATGATACCCCTGTATCTTCGCAGAGTTGCCAAGTATGTCAGTGTCTTGTCCTGCGTTATTTGCCAAGTTTTGTCAAGATAACTGGGTTGCTGACAAATACATCATGCCCTTCTGTGCTATAGGAGCAGATCAGGCTGCATGAGTGCCACTGAGGTGGCCAATTTGGATCATGATTGTGGCTGGGGTGAGAGAGGTAAACCCTCTCCTTCCCAAGCACTGCAGTCCCAACCCAACTCGGGGCACCACCAGCTTAATATGAATATTTATTTATTTATTTATTTTGTACACAGCTTAATGGACTCAAGGAACATAGCTAGTTTCTCTTCTTGCTGTATGCATACGACAAGAACAGAGGAAGCTGCTGTAGACGAGTCTTGCTAACTGCAAAGAACAGCCAGTGAGGCTTTAAGGGAGGGTTGTTGTTTTTTAAAATCAATAAAAAAAATTGTCTTAAAATGTAAGGTAAGCCCCTCCTCCCACATGAATATTTCTCAGAAATTCCGCCACCCCACCCAAAAGCCACTGAAAAACACCCCATTTTCACAAGTGGGTAAATTATCCCATGAAAATGGGGGCAGTCATAAATCATTTTGGTCTTTTTTGCATCTTTTACAGATCTACAATATCTTTTTTAAGGTGTGATGATCAAAACAGTATTATTCCAAGTGTGATAGTTGCTGGTTCTTAGTAACCTTAAAATCACCAGCTCTCTCCCAGCCTCAAGTTACAAACCTCCCTCCCTCTCCATAAAACAAAGTTCACAGATATTATTGGGGGTTGTCAGTGCGTCTGCTGGCTGAGTAGTTGCATCAGAGTTGAGGATTGGGTCTTGAATAATAATAACAAATTAACATATTACCAAAATAAAAAGATAAAAATGTCAAAGGAACAAAAATTGACACAAAATAGGTAGTACAGGTAACTTCAAAATTTTTACAGCAAACACACATGTAGTAAGTTCAAAGCATTATTACTTCCTTTAGGAAGATGCTTAATAAAAAATATATTAACTTGAGACTTTGTTCTATAATTAATACATCCAGTGTTAAAGTTGCCAGGTGTACAGTTGGTTGTGGTTTTTTTTTTTTCAGATTGGGAACAACTTTTAAAAACGAATACACAGAAAATCTCAGAAGAAAAAAGTGACATAATGGCATAGATAACATATATCTTAGTGTTTGGATAAACAGCACATGGTACATATCACAAGCATTTTTCAGTTCTCAATATTAGCAAGTGTCTTACTCTAGGTTGTATGAAAGTCTCATATAAATATGAGAATTTAAAAAGTTTTAGTAAACAAACAAAAAATCTAACAATGGAAAACTCCTTAAAAATGTGGTTTTGTTCCCATGTTTGTTTGGCTCTCCCCACATTTCAGGAAGCACTATCCCCCCCCCCCCCCCGCCCCAACACACACACTAAGAATAACATTGTATGGTCCCCTCTACAAGATTTCGCTTTGATGCCCGGTTGCCCGATTATGCGCATATACGGATAAGCACATTTACTCCTAGTACCTATTCACGAGAGGTGGTGAAGCGCATTACGGGCTGTATGAAACGCGCTTTAAAGTTGTTTATATGCGGAGAATCACATGTTTACATGGCCATAAGGCGCTTTAACTCCCGCGGTAAATTTTAAGTCGCTATTTAACGCGCATTCGATAATGCGAATAATCGGAGGTAAAAAGCGCCTCGACCCCCGATTTGCGCTCCGCTCTTGTAGAGGTAAAATCTGTAATGCGCCTTGAAAGAGCTTGGTAACCCTATGTTACCAAGAAGCACGGAAAAGAGGAGAACATATCACTTCTTTCCTTCTGTCTCTGAAATGAGTTAGCTGACTCTCTAGGAATGAAGAAACGTGTGTGCTTGTGGAAGAAGACTGCCACCTACACCAGTCCTAAGAGCAGTTTCATTTTCAGTGTTCACCTATACACACAACTCTACAGGGGTGTGTAGGACCTTACTAGTACACCCATTACAGCTTACAGCTCCTTTTTACGTAACCTGCACCAAGTGCTCTTCTTGCACTGCTTTGCTAACATCAAAAACTCCAGGCGACGTTAGAGTCAATGCTGCAGCTCCTTGTGTCAGCACAACCCCCTGCTAGAAACTGGACTGCCATCAGCATCGGTAAGCGCCACAACAGAGGTCACTTCCACCTGACCCAAATCTTCCACTATTACTGGCGAAGTGCAGCAGGAGCACACACTGTAACATTCTCCATGCCCTACGTTGGAGAGAGGGTTGGGTTTGAATTGGAGGAGACCTGTGTGTGTTTGCTGTTCCCCTCCTTTACCAAGCAGCTGCAGCCAATTTCTGCTCTTCCCTCGGGTACTTAAGACAAGGCTACCAGAGATAGCGCCTCGGCATTGCACCGAGTGCGACGCTACTTAGTGTTGCACTTGGAGTTGCACAGGAGGCTCTATAATCTTCATGACTTTCCCATGAAGGTGATCCTCACATTATATCAAAACTCATTGGGGCATGAAGACTCTACTTAAAGACGTGTGAAGACTGCTCTACAGGACTTGATCTCACTGATATTCTGTTTTTTTAAGTGTGTTTTCTTTAAGCTCCATGCCCTATGTTATGCCAGAAGAAATGCTTGATCCCATATCAACCAGGCCATTTAATGAGCTCATCTTTGGAGGTTCTCCTCCAGATGCCCCCACCATCTGAGGCTAAGTAAATGGTGATCAGGTAAGGGTCTTTTTGCTTGTGGAGTCCCATTTATGGAATTCTCTCCTCAGAAAAGCTTCCCTGCCACCAACACTGCTTTCTTTTTGATGCCAGGCAAAGATGATTTTTAAGTATGTTGTTATTTTAATATATTAGATTTTGCATTGATTGAGGTATTTTGTTTTTGTAAACTGATCTGGAGGCATTATTGAAGGGCAGCATATAAATCTTTTAAATAAATAAAATGGGACATTCAGCTTGACAAGGTAGCAACACAGTTGTAGCAGAACCACTTTTCAAGTTGTTATTCAAGCCTCTCATACCAGTACAGTGTCATTCAGACATTAACACGGATTTATATGAACGAGTTATCAAACACATCCTCGCTTTCCTTGGATCTCCCTCTAAGCTCAAACACTATCAGGCTTCCTGTGGATTGAAGGCTGCCTAGTCCTAAAGATAGAAACGTGTTATTTTACTTTACATCCTATCATTGTGATGATATAAGTGATTTTACTCCCAAAGTGCTGCGCAAATATTCACAGTGGGTGTCTGAGAGCTCTATAAGATAACCCAAGGACTAAACTAAAAGAATACGTTAAACATTGAAACAGCCCTGCTGGACATCACTGTGCAGATGCAATGATGGCAGAAACATATTCCTTCTTTGCCACTGATACTGCCACAAAAGTAAGCTAAGATAAACTCTAAATTATGCTTGGTCACACTTGGTTCAAGTTTTTCTTCAGTTGCTATCTGGTTGTCAACGGCTTCATCACCCCCAACTACATGGTAAACAAAACAGCTATTCAGTGAAAATGGTTGCTTAAGAGTGATCATGTCTACAGTCCAGGTTGTTTCTAAATTCCATAATGAAACCAGAGCTTCAACAGGAGCGCCTATTATGCCAACAAGAAATTTCCCAAGGGCTCTGTGGAACCTCCCAAGATCCTTCAGTGAACCATCTTAACAGGTCCACAACCCCTGCAATGGGATGTTGCCGCTGTAAGCCTAAGTTTCACCAGAATAGATCTGGTCATAACAATAGCTTTAACAGAAAAACCCCATCTTCAGACAAATTAGCAATTCAGCCTGCTGTATTTGCTGGGTCAGTGACAAACTGGGAAAGATACATGATTATCATACTGACTGTGCCAATTTTGACCTGCACCAGACAAGGCCAGCATGGATGCTGAAGTTCCCCAGATGCACTATTTTGAGAGTCTCCAAAACCAAATTCAAGCCCACCTCCACCCGCTCAGGAAGGGAGTGTTAGGGAACAGGATGGTCGGCACACTAACAGAATCCCCAACAAATCCCTAGCACCCAACAACAGAAACAAACACTTAAGACTGGAGTTTGACCAGACAGAAAATCTGGAGAGACAGTCAGAGATGGAATCCCTATAGACCACAGTGACACCTACTTTCCAACTATTGAGTCTGGACTGATTCTGAGTACCAAAGAGAACTGAGATGATCCAACCCCTCCTAGCCCATCCACTTAGGTCTCACTGATGCACACCAGGTCAACATTACCAACAGGAGTAAATCCTGGATGCAGCAGTCTTTCCATTCATTGACCTGGCTTTGAGCAACAGCACTGTCAGGCTCTACGGCTGGCTGGGTGAGTAGACAACCACCGTTCTCTGGTTAGGGAGAAGGGGACAGCCCTCAACTCCCTGAAGGGGTTACTCAATGAAAAGCTCAATATTGGCAGACAGGCATCCCTAACAGAGAGTTTGTTTACAATTCCTGGTCATTGTTTAAAAGTTCGGTACATTCTAGGATTATTATTATTATTTTCATTTCCTGTGGGTTGATGGTTATTTATATTCAACAGACCCCAAGTGAGTTGAGAATGTATTCTCGAACAAACACTTTATTCCTTCATTTTATTTCTTCATTTGCAATGCCTCCTAGTTCCTTCGCATACAAAAAGTTATAAAAAGAGGGAATTCCAATTGTGATAATAAGTAACTGTAAAAGTAATGTAACAAAAGTTCCCTGAGGGTAGGAAATTTGCAAACCATTTACCTACGTGAATAAACTAATTCACACTATTATTATTATTATTATTATTATTATTATTATTTACATTTATATACCACCCCATAGGTGAAGCTCTCTGGGCGGTTTACTATCAACATGATAGTGCCACTGTAGTAAATCATCCATTTAAACTTTTAAAAATTATATTATTTATTTTGTTTGCTTACTAGGGCAAGGCACTCAGTAGCACAACACCATGCTGAAAATTCATCCAAACCTTCTAAGAAAGAAGAGACAGCAACTCATTAACATCCTCATTGGCTTCCAAGAGCCTAATTACTATTTTTCCCTGCTCATATGACAAACACCACAAACTCTGAAGTGTTCTCATTTCTCTATTGTGCTACATATCCATCCCTTCTCTTGTTGGCAATGCATTCATTACACTTCCCTCCTTCACTCACCCCTTATACACCTAACTTAAACTCATTCTGATCTCACTACAAGAACTATGAAAATATGAGTATTTTGTGACACCTTATACATATTTAATCATAGCCTGATAGGCTGTCATTAACTTCAAACAGCAATCTGAGTTCACTACATTAAACACAATGCCTATGTTAAGAGGACATCATAAACTTCCCTCAAGAAGAGATGAGTAACAAATATTCAAATTTTAACACAGCCAAATTGCACTGTGGGGTATCAACGGGATGAAATCATCCCAAAAAAGCACCAGGAGATTAATTTAAGAATTCAGTAATCATAGCTTAAAACTGTGGATTTTTACAAAAAATTGTTCATACTCAAAGCTGGCCTCTCTGAAAAAAATACCCGAAAACTGACAGCATTAATGTAAATGATTTTTGTTCTCCTGTGAATTCCGAAAAATCTATAAAATGGTTTTCAAATTTATAAAGGATATACCTGTATTTAACTATTCAAGAGGAACTGCTATCTTCATTAGATAACTTCAAAAGAGATCCTTGAAAAGTATCAGTGGAGTTGAAAACTAGAATACTTATTTCAGATGGTTAAACGCAAGACAGTTAAATTGACTAAAAGTTAACAATTTGACAGGCCCAGGTAAAATAAAGGCATCATTAGGCCATAATGAAATCTGTCAGATAGAGAGAGAGACCGTATATTAATAAGTGTTATGTCAAATTGGAATATTTAGAAGAGAAAACAAAACCTTTATGTTGTAGGAAATGTAAACCTACAGAATTATTAATTCATAAACAAAATATATTACAATTTGGTTACAAATATTAACAGGACATTGTCAATAGCAGACGTCTTAGCTTAAAACTGACATCTTGGCAAGGAATATTATTCAAAGCACAAAGATAAATTTCCAGTAGTCCCTGCTATAAAGTAAAATTAATATTACTTGTAAAAGCCTCAAAAACAATATTTTGATGGCACAGGGAGATGATGAAATAAAAAGCAGACACATTTTCCTATCCAACAAACCTGAGAAACTTAAAAACAACAATAAGGTAGCCTGGAGAACAAAGGCCTCATGGTGGAAGAAAAAATATATATGTCAAGATGCAAATCAAAAGCTTGCATTTCCATGTAATGATCTAACCAAGTTAAAGTATTTTAAATTCATAGATTTTGGAGCAACTTATTTAGTTGAGTACAATGTAAGAAACAGGGGATGGGGAAACTACTATGAAGTTATTTTAGGGTTCCAGTGTGCTTTAAAAAAAAAAGTATTTTGACTAAAATCTACTAATTTGGCAATAACATAAAATGTTCAAAAAACTGACAAAGCTTTCAGTTGCCATTTAATATTGAGATTAGGATTAAACAACAATAAGTCTGGAGAACAACAGCGTCATATTGGAAGAAACAAACGTCGATAGATTTACACTTTTTTCAAGACATAATTTCATACAGTTCATCCAATGGTAACTGAAAGCTTTGACAGTCTTTCGAATATGTTATGTTATTGCCAAATATAAGAGTTTTTAGTGTGCTTGAATTACTAATTTGTCGGAAAAACTCCATTAATAGTAATGGCAAATGGCAATCAGTTGGTCTTCCTACCTTCCTTCCCAGCCTATGATGCTGAGGTTCTTGTTCTAAGTTAGGTTCACAAACCATTCACGCTCACTCCAGTGCTGCCAAGTAGTTCCCATTCCTTTCTCTAAACCTTACAGCGAGAAGATAGGCTGTTGGTTTGCAGAACTGGATTGGAGTTTATTTTGCTACAAACCCAAAAAATTGAGGGTGGGGAAGGGGGTGAGCAGACCTCTGAGACTATCCAAGTCCTTCATTCGTTTGAGTGTGAAAAGGACCAATGGAACAAGTTAAGCACGATCTTGTATCCTGAGACAAAATCCGAATGGATGGCAGATTCTAGGACTCCAGAAATCCTGCTGCTAATGTTTACTGCTTCCTTAAGAACTAAGATGTGAATACTACCTTGAATTTAATGGAACTAAGAAAGTTGTTTATTTTTTAACCTTTCTACACTTGTAAAAAGTGTATACTTCCTACACTTTAGTAATCCAATATCAGGATCAAATATACCCTATTAAATCACAGCTTTAAAATAGAGAAAGAGATTTGATTTCAATTTAATGTAAAAGTATGAGAACTATATTTAGAATTATTGTTTATAGTAGAGGGGTACAAGTATGCATGTATAATCTGTAATGATCCCCCCATGTTAATTCTTCTGTGTCTCATATTTTATCCAATTTAAAATCTCCTGGAGATGTGAATAAAAACAGTGCTAAATCACTAACACTTACTTATCTTAGAAGCTGTAGAAAGTAGCTATTGTTAAATCAGAGTCTGGATACAGAGGGTTTCATTTTGGGCTTATTCTTTTTAAATGGAACCTGCCTCCAAACCTGCACAATAATCAAACTCTCTATTGTAGGAGGATACATATAATATAAAGTGGCACAGGTGAGAGGTAAATGTTTTGCACATTTCTATACCTCTTGGGATCACCTGTGAGCCCAAATCCATAGGATTAAGAACAGAAACAAAACAAAGTGAGCAACTAGATATATTTCTTTTACAATAATACAAGAGGGGAGAGGACACATCAGCATGGGTGATTGCGCCTAGCCCTGTGCTGATTCCAAGTTTCCAACCCCCCAACAGCAGGAAGTTGAATGAGCAGAGATAATGTGGACAGCACATTCAGAATGGTGGATTGTGGAATGACTATTCCAAATATCACGCAGAGGCTTGTATTTCTACCTTAGCTCTTCCAGCTTGGTGCCAATACATGTAGCCAGGTAATAGCTAAAGCATACCAGTGTCTGACCTGTGAATAGATGCACTGGTATCAAGCCTTCCCATTCTATTACATGTGGGATCATTCATACTGTCAGAAAAACTTACATCCTGCAAGCCTTCCAAGGCCCCAAAGATTGGTTATTTTGTTTTTACAACTTCAAAGTATGGATGGCCCCGATTCACATGTAAGGAGTAACCATGGTTACTGATTATTTTAATTGTATATATTAATTATGACATGATTATCCCATGGTTAGTCGGAACCACATGATAGCTAAGGGTGTCCACTTTCTTGCCTGTTTAACAAAGAACCCAGGAACACCCCATTTGTTTGTTTGTTACAACGTCTGAACCCAGCACTCTGGGTTGTTGAGGTGTGGGGTGGAAGACACAAGAAAACCAGAGTTTTAACCTAGCAACAAGCCATAGGTTCAAATGCTGGGTTATTTGTCCCTCAACAACCCAGAGTTGCAATGAATGTTTTGTAGTCAGGAAATAAAGCGGAAGCAGTGAGGGCAATGACAACCCATGGATTGTCATTATCTGCAAACCGGGTCATTGCCCATATTTTAAACCTGCAACTAGTTTTTACAGATGAGTAACTAATTCTCTGGAAGGGGCGAATTTATAATGGAAATACAACAGAATAAATTAGTGTCGCACAATGCCAAATCTGAAATATAATGGTGATCTCTTCTCTCCATCCACCTTTTTTTACTGCATTTACAAATAAGGTGTAAACTTTGACAACCAGTTACACTTATTATTATTATTATTATTATTATTATTATTTATTACATTTATTTACCACCCCATAGCCAAAGCTATCTGGGCGGTTTACAAAAATTAAAAGATAGAACACTAAAAAGACAATATACAAAATTTAAAACCATAAACATAAAACAGCTAATATTTAAAACATTTTAAAACATTTTAATTGTTAAGCCTGGCCACAATGCCAATCAAACCTCAACTTGAGCTGTTAAAATGCCTGGGAGAAAAGAAAGGTTTCAACCAGGCGCCGAAAAGGTAACAGTGTTGGCGCCAGGTGGGCCTCATCGGGGAGATCATTCCATAATTGGGGGGCCACCACAGAGAAGGCCCTCTCCCTTGTTGCCGTCCTCCGAGCTTCCCTCAGAGTAGGCCCCCGGAGGAGGACCTTTGATGTTGAGCATAGTGTACGGGTAGGTTCATGTCGGGAAAGGCATATGCAAGTCTCAATTGTCTGGATAGGATTTATACATCTGAAACAAGAAGTAGGAGTACAACCAAGATTTCTAATTTTGGTTACCCTAGGATCCACTTTTGAAGTAAAACCTTGAGTAATGAGAATCAAAATAAAAAAATGAAATACATTCCTTGTTGTTTTCTAAATAAATAAAAACATCTAAAGAAAGATATTATACCTTGATCATCCTAGAAAGGTCTCCGGCATCTGCCAATTCCAGCACTATATTAAGTTCGTTGTCCTCAATAAATGATGCATAGTATTTGATTACATTTGGATGATTCAATTGCTAGGAAAATAAACAAAATAAACTCAATAGCTCACTATTCATATCTTCAAGAATCTATTGTTGAAGATGATGATGAGAATTAAACATCCTTCCACATTTAAGACTAAATCCCCACAAGGGAAGAAAACCCTTTTCTTGTAGTACAATTTATAAACAACGTTCACATTTGTATTATTTACATGAACACCAGTTTTTAGAATAGATAATAAAAAGCCTGACTTAAAAATCAGTATCAAGCTTGACAAGAATGAGGGACTCGGACTAAACCAAAATCACATTTGTATCAATCCATCCCAGCTCGGCCATCATTATCTCAAATCAGTTCTTCAGTTGTTGTGTTTGTTTGTTATCTTCAAGCCCCTGGTGCTGCCAGTGAACATGTCATTCCTGTGATTGAATTTGAGCTTCCCATATGTATAGCATGTGCTCTTCCCCTGAACCTCTGGCCTGTACTTTCAGAGGCTGCACATTAAGAAATGTAATTAATAAATAATTAATACACTCAATTCTATTAGATGAACCTTCGAATACAGTTGTTTTAATTAACTTAGACCAGGGTTGGGGACCTGGGTCCCGTGTGCCAGAAAATAACCAATAGCCTTCCCTTCTTGGCCCTGGCCCTGCACCCCAACACTGCAATTAGACTTAGAAAATCAAATAGGGCTGTTTTCTAAGCCTAATTGCAGCTTAGGGGTGTGTGTGATTTGGTGGAAGCTGGGGGGAAGCTGGGGGGAAGCTAGTTTATCTTCCCCAAGCACTGTCTCCCCCCCCCAAAAAAAATATCTCCCCTCTCTGTGAAGATTAGATTTAAGAAAAAAAGCTTCCATAGGTGCCAATGCTTTTTTCCCTAAGCCTACTTGCTCTATGGAGAGGGAGATGAAGAGGGGATGGGGGAAGTGAGGGAGGGAGGAGAGAGAGAAGAGGGGAAGAGTGTGTGCATGTGAGAGGTTGGAGGTGCACGAGAAAGGGAATGACTGGGGTGCATCCATGTGCACACACCCATGCATGCGGATGGGGGCATGAGAACGGATAGATGAAGCATGTGCGAGTGGAAAATGGAATACAATGTCAGTAGAACCTCAAGAGGTTCTCTATTCTATTCTCCACTCACACAAGATGCAGGACTTTAGCTTTTCTATTAAATGGCACAGGTAATAGTTAATGTTATTCTAGGAATTGGCTGATTGGCATAACAGATAACAAAAGAGCACTTCTTTCATACCAGGATTAACTATTACATATGAAAATGATACCACAAATCCCCAAATATGAGTCAGATATCTGCAATGTTTTGTGCTCTCTCAAAAATTACTGTATGCTTTCTATGCTGAACATCTCCAATAATTTAAGTGAGACAGACAAGAAGTATGGAAAAACTCAGCAATTGACTTTTGGCAGACTTGCGACCAAGTGAAAACAGCCGTTTGTGTAAGTGAAAAGTGCTAAAATGTTAGTATGAATCACTAATAAAATCCACCTAGAGTCTAGAAAGCTTGAGCAATGTAAAAGCTTCTTACGCACTGACTTAATTTCACCAAAAACAGTAACAAAGAAACTCAGTTTTGCTTTAAGAGCAAAACATTTCTGCTTCTTAGGTTGCATCCAACGTTAGTACTACATTGGATACAGCCCCTTATCTCCTCAGCACTCTCAGACACCTCAGTAGTCTTGGACACTGACCGGCAGAACTAAAAAGTCATTCCAATACAAACTATCAATCTGTTAAGTAGAAGATCAGCCATTAAGGCCTACTTCCAACTCCAGTCTTTAACTGGCTGGGATGAGGGGCAGACCCTTTAATAGTATGCTCATTATAGAATCGCCCCCTGAGAAATTCATGAAGCTAGGTCTATTTTAACTTGCTTATAATTTCAGCAGGTGTTTGAGATTACAGCACATATTTTTAGCATACACTGACCAGCCACCTGCTTGATGAAACTGTATCCCAATGTATTTTGCTGCTGATTTAAGTAAAATTAATATGGCTAAAGTTAGAACAGTTTTTGTTTTAGCGTTGTTTTTACTATATTATGAAATAAGTCAATTTCCCTGAAGGCTGTATGGAGCTATGCAGTGGGCAAAAATCGCAAAAGTACATGCATAAAGTTATATAAACATGCATGAAGTTATGTCTTCTGGTACCTAACTACTGAGGCTTGAAATACAATGCCTTCTGCTACAAAAATCAGTTTAGGATATACAGTTTTCGTTTTGGCTGTATTGGAAATGCAAATATAGTATCCCAAGTACAAATCCATAAAATGAAGAGGTCTCTCAATTTTTTAGAAGAGTGATAAACATCAAAATGAATAAAAACGAAGAACACTGTACATTATGAAATACTGTATGCAAGAGTCGTGTTATCCAATCCTGGTAATTTCATTACTTCTTTTATCATCATTATCATCATCAACACAAAAATGCTGCATTACACTTTAATCCAGATACTTCTGCAGCCAAATGAGTATTTACCTTAAGAAGGTCTATTTCTTTGATGCAATCAGCACGGGCTTTCGCATCCATTAAATCGAATATCTTTTTAAGAAAAGAAAGAGAGGGAAAGTTACTAAGTGAAAATAAATTCACAGGTTATAGGTCTTCAGTGTTTGCTTTAAACTGAGAATGCCCTAAAAGTAACCAATCCATTGCAAAACTGACAAACGCCCAAACTGTGTCCCATGAGAGATATATTAAACTAAACAATTAAAGCCTGTGAGCCCAAAGTACTATCCACAGAAAAGCACCCCCTGCTGCACTTCTGCCTGATTTACTACTCCAATGTTGCCATTTTCCAATCAACCTATAGGAAGGGAGTTTAATAATACTACAGCATCTCCATAGCAAATGTACATGGATCATTAAACCATTGTCCATGTAGTTAGTGATGCAGGAGAATGACACATTCTTAGAAGAGGCTTTCCATAGGGTCAGAGCTCTGTGATCCCTTCCTTCCACTTGTGAGGCATGCGCAGGTAAGAGATGCATACAGAAACTAGGCTCCAGCATAGGGAATATTTTAAATGCTTTAAATGAAAACCTTTAGCAACATATAAAAAGTATGCTTTGAATTTTAATTCTAGAATAAGCGTGTCGCAGCTATATTACATTTTGGAAAAAGTGTCTGGCATAAATTGGAACCATGGTATTCATTTCCTAAATGTGTTCAATATGAGGATAATCAATATTCTTGCAGACTTCTGGCACTGAGTTTCTGTATACACTATGACCCTATTCAGACGACATGCTAAGCCACAGTGATTAAGCATTTTGAGCTAAACATCATGGCTTAGCATGTCATGTAAACCATGACTTAAGTGTGTCGTATGAACCATTCCTAACCATGATGGTTACATAGCCATGGTTTAAACACGCTTAGTAACCGTTTGCTGCAAAGGAGTTAGCAGCCTAACCATGGCTTAGCATGTTGTCCAAACAGGCCCATTCTCATTTAAGAAGGCTCTCTCAGCAGAGGGCTCCTGAAGTCTATGTGGCGACTCCTGTTCCCCAGAGGTGAGTCAGAGTCTAAATTGAAACGTTAACAGTCAGCACCCCAGAGGGCCACATGTTCACCCTGGGAATCAGCTCTTGGAGAACACTGCCTTGCTAAAAAAAGTAGCAGTTTCTTCTGCCTGGTTTGCCAGTGTGGTTTCAGGTGTGTCATCAGATACAAAGCAAAGCCTAGATTTGTGTTGGGATTCAAAACTTCAAAGGAGTGTGCTTCATTGCTTTAAAATATGTTTTTAATTTAGAACAGATGTCCCTATCTTGTTAAAGGCAAACAAAAAAGTCTCTCAGAAGAACAAAACAAAAACCTCCCACACCCTATAGTCCACTTCATGTCTGTCACTCAAGTCCTATCTAGCCATAAGGTAGGAAGGACAATGGCCCTTCAAATCATTTTCCCTTTATGACTCCGCTCAAAACTCTTAGGAGGTCTCCTGAGCAAGATGTCTTATTGAAGAAGAGTATTTCTTTACTTTCTTTTTTCAATGTTTATTGTTTATTAATTTCTATATCACATCAGTTCATGAATACAAATAATGATAACCTATAAGCATAATCAAATTCATACCAGTTAAATTTCTCCTAATAGTAAATAAGGTTGCATTGAATCCTGAACTTTCTCTTTCCAATATAAAATAAAGAGATTCCATTTCTCTATTAAAAATATTTGCTAATCTTCCTTCTGAGTCTAATCATATTAGTTAATTTAATCATAGGAGCCATATTCCAAATCCTCATATACCAACTGTCAATTGTTGGAGGATTAACTCTCTTCAACTATAGTTTTTTGCCATATGGGCAGCCATCAGTAAGTGAATAGTCATTTCAACATGGTCAACTGGGACTACCACCCTTAATATATCCAAATAAAAATATCAATGGGTCTATAGAAAGCTCAATGCCTTCAATTTTTGCAATTCCATCATTTACCATCCTCCAAAAATTTACTATTTGGGGACAAAACCCAAACCATGAAAAACATTTGCTCTGCTGAAACCACACCTCCAACACCTATCATCTGCCTGCCTACAGCTTTTACACCCACACACCCACATATTTACGGAGAGAGAAAACATACAGCTTTGGCAACCAATGTTAACTGAAGAATCAGGATGCTCTGTAAACCTCTTGTGAGAAAGATAGTACTAGATATACATTTTAAACCAGACAAATGGCTACGGAAAGTGGAAAGAACTTCAGCAGGAACACACCCCAGAATTCTCTCACCTCCGTGCATTACAAATGCTAGGATGATAGAAAGCACATCCTCTGGGCTACAAGTTATGATTCAGAAAGGAGACTGAGTGGCAGAGCAGAACAATAGCAAGGTAAGTCACATGAATGGAATGTTAAGACTAAAAAAATAATGTCTGACTAATAGAGCGGGGGTGGGAGAGGAAGTTCTAGCACTGAATATTTCGTTTTTTGACTAAATACTGAAAGGTAAGCTACCGTTGATGGAAAACACAGAATAAAAGTTTACGACTTCAGGTTTAGAACATGCCTGGCCAAAGAGAAACATTGCGGCCTGCAGTTGCCTTAAGTCTCGGAGCCAAAATGAAAAAAATACACACACTTGCTTAGATCATCTTGGCATTAAAATCCCAAGTCTTGGCACACGGTCAGCTTCCAAGGATCTGATTACCTTTTGGAAAATACAATGGGCATGTTTAAATGTTGCTTACTAGTGAGGACTCTCCATCCTCTTAAGAGTTTCAAGCTCTTTACCAATTAATTTGAGACACTAACAACTGGACCAAGCTGTACCACATTTGATTGTACAATTATCCCCTGGCCTAGGTTCTTGATCCATCCCTGAAAAAATAATTGGGGGCAAGGGGGAACAGTCATAGAGAGTCTGATTCAAATAAGCACAGTCCCAAATGTTAAATTCAGTAACGGAATGCCTGAAGTGCATGACAAAGTATTTATCTGTAGCAAATAGTAGCTTTGGTTGGGGTGGGGTTAGTAGGGAAATTACACGGGGGAAAGGATTAAACTCGCACTCCCACCGCACCATGGTTCCAATCTGGACCAGCCCTCCTGTACCTGCTTTTGTTGAGAAAAGAGAACGGGGCAGGTCATAATCACATTTTTTAGCTAGCATGCTTAAAATAACATGTAGTTTGGCCCATTCCCAGGAATAAATTGGGCAGACTTACATGGAAAAGGGAGGCAAATAGTATTTAATTCAGGAGCATTGCCCCCCCTCACCAAATCATACTTCATTATGAGTATCATGCTTACATTACAAAAGTACTGGGTAACTGCTTATCATCTTAGAGTTCTTTGCCTTAACACCTAGATGTTATATTGTATGTATTATGCATCCTGGATTTTACTTAAGAATGACAGATGAAGCAGGCTTTATAGCTATTATTTGCAAAGTTCAACAATTGTAATTTAGGCCTCCCATTTCAAATCTATGGTAATGGTTTTGAAACGGAGCACATCCTATTTCTAAGAGGCTCACTACCAAAATAGCAGAAATGCCTCAGACAGTATTCATAATGATTTAGCCAGCCACAATTGTTTTAAACAGCGGAGCTATTATTTTACTGGGATATAGGCTAATTAACAAGATTAACTGAGGTGATCATTATTCGGTGATAAGTTTGTATGTCACTGATAGCAGGTTCTTGTGATAAGACAGCTCTGTCCATAACAGCTGGCTGGTAACTGTGAGAGCCACACTTCATACAAACATGCTACCCATACTTTACAACGGTTTTACAAATTAACCTAGTTTCCCAGGGTGATGGAAAAGAGGCATACTGAAGGCACTCCTGTAAACTCAAAGCAATCGCTCAATAAACTCTTTCCAACTTTCCCTTTCACAAATTAACTGCACGCATACTAATAGAATCTAGGGTCACCTAATGAAGATGAATGGTGGGAGCTTCAGGACAGATAAATGGGAGTACTTCTCCACAAATGCATTGTTAAATTGTGGACTCTTCTACCACAAGATGTAGTGATGGCCATCAAGGTGGGTGGCTTTAAAAGGCTAGCAGAAAAAAAATCATGAAGGATGAGGCTATCAATGGGTACTAGACATGAGGGCCATGTATTACCTCCAGGACCAGAGGCATATGCCTCTGTATGCCAGTTGCTGGGAACACAAACAAGAGAGTACTGTAGTCCACAATGTTCAGGGGGTGGAGTGGTGTCTGAGTGAATGCCTGCCTGCCTGTACCTGTACAGCTTTGCACGCAGCCTGCACACCACAGAAATATGGGGCCTGAGAGCTTGTCCACAGACAATTGTGGCTCAAATGTTTCTTCACCCATGTATCAGACAGTTCTTTTCTCTGCTTTCCACCTCCTTTATTGTTTCTTTGCCTTCCTAGGCTATTTCCTAGTCTCTTCTCAGGCCTGTTAAGACCAGCTGTATCCTGCCTTGCCTCTGCCATATGAACTGTGATCTTGATCTGAGTCTCCCGCTCTGATGCCCTGCCCACTTCAACTGCTTCAAGGTCACGAGTGACCTTTGCAGCAGCTGGAATGTGGTATTACTAGGACACCAATATCGGCATCTGAAATATCTCGACATACTACTGCAATTGCAACAATTCCCTTTCATCTTTTAGGACTGCTGATACTAAAGAGCCTAAAAGCAGGTATGGGCAGAAGGTAGTCTAAAGGCCAAAACAAAGGTGACATTAGGCACATTGAATGCTGTGATGTCTCCCCTGTGGTCCTCCTTTATTTCCTCTATTGATCAAAAGATCCCGACTATGCTGCTGACTCTGTGACTCACTGACCCTTTTTGGCCTCACAGGAACCAGCCCAGCACACTCTATTCACCCTTGTCCTTCACCACTGCCACCATAGAACACTGAACCCTACCTCAGGTACCTTAAGAATCCAATCCTGTCTTAGGAAACAGAAATAACTTTTATTTAACAATAAGTAAGGTTATGCAGTTTACAAAGCTCATGGTTTCATCAGTTTCAATACCTGTTTGTTTCAACACGGTTTCATTTGCAACCCTGCGTACGCTACCCCCTAGTCTCTCCTCCCAGTCACTCTGTTCCCAAAATAATAAAAGAAGTTGATCCTACTCTTGCTCTAGACCCCTTCACAGACAAACCCAGACTCTAACTGACTCACTCTCTCCACATACACCCTCTACTGCTTCCCTTAACTCCTCCCTCTCACTGCTAACTGCCAATCCAGACCTTTGAACCACCAGCCAATCAGCATTCACTTCTCATTCTATTCACTTGCTCCCCCTCTCACCAAATTTAACCACTTACCACCGTTGTATACGAAGTTCACCCAGCACTTACATCCTAAACAGCAAATATCATTAAAACATTGCAAATACTTACAATTTATGTAACTGGCAATAAACAGTAAAACATCACAAGTGCATTTAACATTTTGTTTTTTACTATTAAACTAATAGCCATGGGGGGAGGGCAATAGAATGTAGACTGTGGCGCACCGAGAGGATTTTTTTTAACCCTCCCCCTCCCTTAACCCTGCTATTAGCCCCAGGAGGGAAGCTGCCAATAGCCCCATAGGAAGCTTCTCTCCTGGGACTAACATCAGCTGCAAGGGGTGATATTTGGTTGGACAGCAGCACACCTTGGTCCTGATCCACCCTGCTCCCAAAGTTGTTAGATAGTAAAAAAAAAAAAAAAGTATTTAAATTTATCCATGTAATGCCACACCCTAAAGTTCACCAGTACAACTCTTGCCAATTTCTCATGGTCCACCTAGCACCTGCTAGTTGCTGGGATTCTTAAAACGCATACTGATATATGTGGATCTTCACCCGATTCAGCAGGTATTACTAATGCTGACTGCATGCTAAGGATGACTTAACAGATGCCTTAACTGTTGAGAGATGCTAATCCAGACTCTTGTTTTACACATTCAGAACAATGGGTATTTTAGTAAAACAAAACAAAAAAAACCTAGGAGAAACTAAAATGAGCTTACCTGTATTCTAAAGAGTCCAGTGTGTGCCTGATCCTTTCCTAAGACATGTTCATTCATTGCTTGCCTTACAATCAATTTGTCTGGTAAAATTTTGTGGTGGGCATGACCTATACCAAACCTTTCCCCGATAAGAAAGGGATGCACAGTGCTAAAATGAACATGCTGGGAGAGGAGGAAAGTTAGAAGCCTTTTCATAAATGACATTCTTTCAGGTTTGTCAAAGCAACACACAACACCTGGCATTGATTAAATTGATTGCCTTAAGAGAATTCCTAAAGGCCAGATTACAATTTAAGAGAAGTTGGCTTTGTTCATGGTTTACTGTGGAAGAGCCCATTAACACACTATTAATAAGGCTGTGTTTTCCTCAACAATCCCAAACTACTGCTGCCTACAGATTTTACAATAAATGCATCCATTTTCTTGACTAATATCAACCAGCAGAAGAGCTTCAAATACTTAGATGTGAAATGAGACATCCTTAAGATGGGTGTCATACTTCCCAATACCTTATTTTCCTGGAGGGGCTTTGTAATCATAAATAAAATTAACTCAGATATTCCACTTAGCATACACACTTAAACTCTTTTGAAAACAATTAGTCAGGAAGTAATGAGGGAACAGGGAGTCACAAAGACCTTTTAAAGGGTTTTAAGGCAATTTGTTGCCAGAATGTGAAGTTAACGAACATTGATGCATTAAAGTATTCTATTTCTTTCACTTTCTCTGCATTGCAGAGGACCTGTAAATATACCTGCTTCTACATCCGACAAAACTTTAAGAACTGCTAAAGCCTTTCAAGGGAAGCTGTAAGGAATGAGCTAAAACACTTTTTTTAAGAAAAAAAATTGGCTGGAAACAATCTGGAACTGCTCAATAAACTGCTGAGGAATTAGAAAACAACTTCTAACAGTAAACTAAGCCAATCTAAATATTTTGCGCAGTTATCCATCTATCTACATGATGCTTCAAAGTTTATCTATACATATTGTCTATATATACACAGGAAGGAAATACAGTATATTTTCAGGATAAAAAATGATTAATGAGATAGGGGAGAGGAAGAATAGGCAAACATTTCCCATGGGGAAAGGGAAAGGATTATGCTGAGGAATGGATTAATTTGGGTGAAAGAAATACTTTCAGTGAGAGACAAAGAAATGAATAGAGAGCAGGGTATATTCTAGGCTAGGTGGTTATGTTGGTAGATTGGACAATGGGTGGGTATCCATCTGGAGAAGAAGCATGGAGGTAGAAGTTTTGGAGGTATGGAAGTTTTCTAGACTGGAATCTTAAATCCTTTGTAGGATTTAAGTCTTACAAAAATCTAAACTTTGCAATCTGTTATTTATATGTATGTTTGGGCTCAGCATTTTCAATTGTTTTGAGCTCCGCAGCCTATATTTAGTTTACTATTTTAAAGACTTGTTTGAGGTGTTTTAATTGGCCCAAATACCTACATTTTGCTGAACTGCTGTAAAAGTGGCTGCAAGCACTTGCATTTTATCAGTAAGTTTTGTTTTATTCCTTTTTGAGGATTTAATCAGCAGGCTGGGGCCTTATCTGTTTTAGCTGCTGTGAGCCCAAATTTATAGTGGGAGTCACCTTTTGCTTCGGCATTCTTATACTCATTTAGCTGCCTATGTTTTATGTTTTATTTCCAAGCTGCGGAGCCATTTGAGTCCTGCTGTCGTCATTGTTTATTCTAGCATAATTCATTTTTTTATTTGTAAACTTTTTTTCCCCTTTTCCTGCTGGTTCCTGCTAACCACATTAAGAGATTAAAAATAATAATGATAAAACTTAAACAATAGAGAGGTCAAGGAACCTAAAAGACCCGGGGAAGGAACTGTTTCCTGACCCACTTACAATTCAAGCTGTGTAAAGTTTCACACACATTCCCACTCCTCTGTTCTGGCTTGCTACCATTGATAAAAAAAATTGCTGGGACTTGTAGAAGAGATGATGAACAGAGGCTCAGAATTCCATGTCAATGCCCTGACGTATTAATCAGTTGAAGAGCAAGGACCCTCTGTGGAGTCAAGGATCTTGAGACTCCAGGTTCCAAAGGAGGACACAGGAAAGCTATTCGTCACTCCCTGGAAGCAGGTCACCTGGTTGACGCTTTGGAATTGCGGTCCGATGAGTGTGGTTTGCTGCCCTAAAGAGTTACACCTTGACCAAGAAGAGAACATGCCTAACTGATTTACAGGGGGCTGGACAGGTAGGGTGTCCTTGGAGAGCTGCATTACTCTTTTGACAAATTTCAGTTCGTGGAGTGAAAGGAAGTGATCCTGAAGAGGCCTCGAAGAGTTTGGAAAGAAATAAAAAGAACATTTACTCATCTTAGTTTTGAGCCTCAGTTTGAGGTTTTCTTTGGGACCTTTGATTTAATAAGCAGTTTTTTAGAGGCAAATTTTACACAGCCTTTGGTACCAGGAACTTAAGGCAGAACTGGTCTGTTTCATCCACATAATAACAATATTCCTTCTTATATGGTGGGGGTATGTACTTCTGCCTCTTTTGCTCCTGCTACTTTATTATTTCACTTGGGATGGGCAGGCTCCAGATGAACTAATAGATTTTAGGTTAAAATATTTGCTAAAGCATTTTCGTTTGATTGTTTGTTTTAAAATTTAATTCCGGGGGGTTTAGTGTTTGATTATATGTACTCATATATATATATATATATATATATATATATATATGTATATGTATATACACACACACACACACACACACACACACACTTCGGTCTGCATATTTTAATTGTTATTTGAATGTTAAATGAAATGGGTGCCAGAAAGCATTCCCGAAGTAATTCTAATCAGTCTTTTCCCCCTCATACCAAACAGCTTAAAACTGATGATCATTTTAGATCTGATAGGTCAGTATTAGATGATAGTAAACCTACAATTCCTACTTTGAATAGATTTGATGTTTTAGAAATAACCATGCAAGTGGGAGCAGACATGAGAATATTAATAAGTCTATTACTTCTCTTAGTAACAGTGCACATCTAGCAGAGCAATATAGTTTGGTGGCCAAAACAGTTTAAAAATATTTATAAAGAGCTCAAAAGAATTTCAAATAATGTAGATACTGTTATGAAAAGTGAAAGCTCTGCTTCTCTCCTTAAGCCAACTATTGAGAAGCGGGATGGTATTAAAATACCAAATAGAAAGGAAGTTGGTCTATCCTTCCAACCTCCCATAGTTAAGAAGAGTTTCTCTATGGACCCAAATCTACTTCTTCAGGTTAATAAGGTAGCTCTAACTGTTTATTCCTATAGAGAATGCACTTTCTTGTGGAACACAATGACCTGTGCTTTGAAACATCTTAGCACTTTATTACATTTACCAATGAAGGAGATTGATCTTTCATTCATCAAAGTTTTGTATGCCCCTCCTCAGATGAAAAATACATCCTAGTATTTAGCTCAGACAGAATTCCATCTCTACTACTGAAGAGGAAAGAATTTTGGCTATGTTAGGACTGTATGGAAAATGATCCAACTCTTAATGGTTTATTAGTAGAGTTTTAAATTGTATAGTGTGTTTTTTCCTGTAATTGTGTATAATGGCAATTTGCTAAGTCACAATAAAGAGTGTGTGTGTGTGTGTGTGTGTGTGTATATGAATGCTTCCAGGATGCGTATGACTTTTGTTTGTTTCACCGAGCATTTGAGATAGAACACAATAAAATCTAAATAAATAAAAATAAAAGCACACATGTTCAGGGTGGAAAGAAATCTCCAGCTACAGTCTGAGGGATGGCAGTGTATGAACAAGATGAGAGTCCAAGCTGATTATCGTATTTATTACCAAGATTGAACACCCTGCTCTCCAGACATAAGTCTTTCAGAGCAGCTTAGAATAAATTAAAACAAAAACAAATCAATACAAAATTAAAAATTAAAAACCTTATGATGAGTTGTGGCTGGGGTCCCCTGGCAGCAGAAACAATGTGTTTTTCCTTGTCCCTTGCTGTGGTGCTGTGGGAGAGGGCTACAGATTCTTAATTACTACTTATTTCTTTAATTAATTATAGGCCTTTTTTCCTCACCCTTCCAACATGTTTCCTTGGTGGCTTACAGTAGTTTTTAAGATAAGAAAAAATTAAATATTATAATAATAATAATAATAATAATAATAATAATATATTTATTTATCACCCGCCTCTCCCAACGGATCGAGGCGGGGAACAACACCAAACACAAAATACAAAAACTGATTAAAAGCAGATAAAACCAGTACATCATTAAAACACCAATAAAACACCAATAAAACACTTTAGATCACAATATACAATTGTGATCTAAAAGAAACAATTCGATATGAGCAACATAAAACAATGGCCAAACTAAAACGAATTAAACTTAAAAAGCTAAATAGCTTGGTTTTCACTAGGGATGTGCACTGGATCGGACCCGATCCACGATCCGAGTCCGGTCCAGTGGGAAATCGGATAAATTATCCGATTTCCGATCCCGCAGCTGGATCGGCCGATCCAATCCGAACCGGTCCGAAAAAGCTCCGAACCGGTTCGGCGGATCGGCGGATCGGCGGGCGCCCACTGGCGCCCACCGCCGCTTCCATTGGCGGGCGCCAGCGGGCGCCCGCCGATGAAAGTGGACAGCGGGGGGGGGGGGAGGAGGGGGGCACTTACCTTCTCGGCCCGGTGGCTCCCGTCCGGCGCCGGCGCCTACTACTACTAGCAGGCTCCGCGGCCTGCTCTAGGGTGGCGCGCCGGGTGATGTCATCACCCGGCGCGCTACTCTAGAGCAGGCCGCGGAGCCTGCTGGTAGTAGTAGGCGCCGGCGCCGGACGGGAGCCACCGGGCCGGGAAGGTAAGGAGGGGGTGCGTGGAGGGGAGGAGGGGGCGCGCGGAGGGGGGAGGGGGGAGGGGGGCCCTTACCTTTCCGGCCCGGCGGCTCCCGTCCGGCGCCGGCGCCTACTATTCCCAGCAGGCTCCGCGGCCTGCTCTAGGATGGCGCGCCGGGTGATGTCATCACCCGGCGCGCTACTCTAGAGCAGGCCGCGGAGCCTGCTGGTAGTAGTAGGCGCCGGCGCCGGACGGGAGCCGCCGGGCCGGAAAGGTAAGGAGGGGGTGCGTGGAGGGGAGGAGGGGGCGCGCGGAGGGGGGAGGGGGGCCCTTACCTTTCCGGCCCGGCGGCTCCCGTCCGGCGCCGGCGCCTACTATTCCCAGCAGGCTCCGCGGCCTGCTCTAGGATGGCGCGCCGGGTGATGTCATCACCCGGCGCGCTACTCTAGAGCAGGCCGCGGAGCCTGCTGGAAGTAGTAGGCGCCGGCGCCGGACGGGAGCCGCCGGGCCGGAAAGGTAAGGAGGGGGTGCGTGGAGGGGAGGAGGGGGCGCGCGGAGGGGGGAGGGGGGCCCTTACCTTTCCGGCCCGGCGGCTCCCGTCCGGCGCCGGCGCCTACTATTCCCAGCAGGCTCCGCGGCCTGCTCTAGGATGGCGCGCCGGGTGATGTCATCACCCGGCGCACTACTCTAGAGCAGGCCGCGGAGCCTGCTGGAAGTAGTAGGCGCCGGCGCCGGACGGGAGCCGCCGGGCCGGAAAGGTAAGGAGGGGGTGCGTGGAGGGGAGGAGGGGGCGCGCGGAGGGGGGAGGGGGGAGGGGGGCCCTTACCTGCCCGGCCCGGCGGCTCCCGTCCGGCGCCGGCGCCTACTACTACCAGCAGGCTCCGCGGCCTGCTCCAGGGTGGCGCGCCGGGTGATGTCATCACCCGGCGCGCTACTCGAGAGTAGGCCGCGGAGCCCGCTGGTAGTAGCCGCCGGCGCCGGACGTGCCGAGAAGGTAAGTGGCGGGGAAGGGGGCTTACCCCCCCCCCGGAGCCGTCCGCTTCTATCCGCTGGCGCCCGCGGGCGCCAGCGGATGGAAGCAGGCGGCCCCAGGGGGGGTAGGGAGCGCGGGGGAGGGGGTTTACCTGCCGGGGCCGTCCACAGCGGACGGCCCCGGGGGGGGGGAGGGAGTTAGGCCCCCCCTTACCCACCCGCCGCCATTTTTTCCTCATAGACTTGCATTGCAATGCAAGTCTATGGGGAAAAAAATGGCGGCCGATCCAAAAATTTCCGATTTTTGGATCGGGATCGGACTCGATCCGGTCCGGGGGGCCTCCGATTTTGTCCGAACCGGTCCGGGACAAAATTGGAGGTCCCGATCCGGGTCCCGATCCGATCCGGGGGGTCCGTGCACACCCCTAGTTTTCACCTGGTGCTAAAATGAGATCAAGGATTCAGGCAAACCTCTTAAGAGAAGGCTCTTGGAACTTCTTGATTTCCTACCTCTACAGACACACACAATAATCTTCTGACCTACAGGAGTACCACTGCATACTCACAGATCTAGGTATCTCCCCATTTCAGGACTCACTGAGACCACAGAGCACATTAGCCACCTAGTCGGGCCTAGCCGATTTGAGTAGTCTGATACTGAGAAGAGACTACCAGCAGTTAAACATGTTTTGCATGCCCATATATAGATGACAAAAATCGGCCCAGGGATGTGGCAACTTAAATATGGAAGATGTGTAAATGGTCATTAGAGATGGGGCTAAACTCTGAGTAGTGACTAGACTGAGATGAAGAGCCAAGCAGGGGCCAGCAGAAAGTTGTACCAGCTCCTTTAGGCACCAAAAGACACTCCCATTAAATCCTATTTTCCAAATTCAGCTTTTATCTCTCTTATCAGGGCAGATAAAAAGAAGGGTTCCCCCCCCCCCCCACACAGAGCACATAGTTAAACTATGGAAGATGCACTGATGGCCACAAATCTAGACAGCTTTAAAGGGGGATTAAACAAATTCATAGAGGGTAAGGCTATCAATGGCTATGAGTCATGATAGCTATTTATTACCTCCAGTATCAGATGCAGTTTGCCTCTCAACGCAAGTCGCTGGGGGGGAAATGGTGTGAGGGTACTATTGCATGCAAATCCTGCATGTGGGCTTCCGATTGAGGCATCTGGTTGGCCACTATGGTGAAAAGAATGCTGGACTAGACAGGCTTTGGTCTGTTCCATCACAGTTCTTGTTATATTCTTAATCCAATGACTAAATTTAAACCGCAACTTTTGAAGTCTTATAAAATAACTCAAAAGGATACTTCTTTCGGAACACCCCCAACTACAAGTGATTCGGTTCCTTTTTCTGCATACTTCTCTAAGATCACTACTGTTTGATCTTACAGAGCAATGCTCTTTTTATTCAGAATGTATGAATGGCAAGCTGATCTTTGGATCTTAAAACTTAACGTTGCTAATGCAGGGCATTTAAGCAATACATCACAACCTGTAGAATCATAAAAATAAGTCTGTGGGATTACCTAGAAATACAGGAAAACAAAATGGCCAGTCATAGTTTTATATAGCATGAAACTAGAACTTTCTTCCTTAAGATTAATTAGTTCTAATTTAATCCTCAAGAGGCAATTCACTGACAACGCAGAATGAATAATTAATCTATGTGCCAGATAAAAGGAATCCTTTTATGATCTTCTAACACAAGGTACTAAGTGTTGAAATGAAAGGCAAAAACATGAAACTACTTAGGGCACAAAATGCAATGGAGTTTCTGAAGAGAATTCCGGCAAAGCATTTCGCCCTAATTCCTGAGTAGACCAGGCTGGCTAAAAAACGCGCAATGGATGTAGAGCAATACATCTGTAAAAAAAAAAAAAAAAGTTCCTCTTCCTGGGCAATTCAAAATCCCGTTACATTCTTAAGTTTCAAAATAGTTCATTAAAACACACATACCTACAGGTTTTAGCTGTGCTCCGTTTCACATTTTATGTTGTGATTTAATGCTACCCTACTCCTCCTCTGCCCCCCCCTTTTCCATTACACCACAATAAAAGCGTATACTTAGGTCTGCTAGGAAGCTTTTTTTTTAAAGGACACTTTGAAACATGAGCACGTCCTAAAAAGTTGCAGCATTGCTTTAATGCTCCACAGTCTTCCAGGTGGAGAGCATTTTGAAATAATTCAATTTAAGGTCTGAACAATTTTTGTCAAATAAACGACATAGCTTAATCCTAATCATAACTGGTCCTATAAAATGCTTAGAATGGGGTGCAAAAAACACCCCACCCATATTCCATCATGCTACAGTGTGTCAACATCACAAATGAGCCCCCGGTGTCTTGTCAGGTAAGGGGATGCATTCGCACAATTACAGGACGGCAGCAGGACTGGAGAATGACTCACTAAGCCAAATTTCTGCAGGGACTTTCCATTCTCATGAAGGAACTTCTGCGCCACAGCACATAGGACTTGGAGAGAGAAAAATAATCCAAATAAAATGAAGCAATATTTATAACACTAGCTATCAAGTAGCTAGGAATGAAACAACCTAAAACAGAAGGGGAAAAAGGTGGGCTTACAGAGATATAAAATGCAGAGAACTTATTGATGTTCTCACAGCTATTTGAAGAGAACTGAGCAGGAAGGTATTTGCTTGAATGTGCACACACAAGGGCAATGCTTCCTATCCATGAGCATATACAATATTGTTCAGAAACTATGAAGAACTACCTGCCCTAATATCCTTGGGGCCGGCACTCTTGGGACTGACACTCAGGATGGCCTTGACTGATTTGCTTTGTTCAGTGGGCTATTGTAATTGCTTTGAAGTAAATCAATTTGACCATTACTGCCACATACATCTTTAGGACCAGAATAGTGGGCCTAATCTTAGAAACAATGGCTATCATTTGCAGGAATTCTGAAAATATCTACATGGAGAAGTAGATTTCTTACTCAAGACCATAGGCTAACTTTATTGTAAGAAGGTTGTAGAGCTCTTTTTATTTTTAAAAATCAAAAATACTATTTTTCTTACTTTAAAATAACATAAGTACAATTGTCTCATCAAGAGCATGCTAAACCTACACTTACAGAATCATAAAAATGAATTAATGGCTCTATCACACTCACATACGCTGATAAGAAATTCAATCAAACATGAGCAATCATTTCATGGAAATACCTTCAACTACCAGCCTAACTACCAGCCTTTGTGTCTTGAAAGTTCTGGGCTTTCAGTTTTTGGTTTTCTGACTAAAGTTACATGTGCAAAGACATAGGCTGGATAGGATTGTTATTCTGTGCTTTTTTAGTGGATACAAATCAATATTTATTAATTTTTAAAATGGATTTTTTTAACCATTTAAATTGGATTTGTTAATGCAAAGATTAAGCTCTCTTAAACAATATAGTTTGAATATAAGCATGTAGCTGTACAGTTAATCTCTGACCAGAATCAATCTCTAAATTGAATTAAAGGAGGCTTTTCTTTGTAAAGGAGGAACCAATCCAATCAATTCTCAAATATGACTATTGACACTTTGCCTACCAAACATAGGCATTTTCTTTTCACCTGATGAAAATAAACTGTTCTAGTCTGCTCCATGACTCTCACACCTTGTGTGAACCTATCAGTCATAGGCATGTCATTTTTAGATAAAATTCTCCAGTGTGCATCTCCTTGTCGGATGCAATTTTATAATCTCTTGCCTTGGAGTAATCCCCATTGAACAACAGGGAATGTATTTCTGAGTAAAGGATGTTTAGGACTGCACTGTTAACCTGAAACTGTCATAGGTGCAGCTTCTAAGCAATACCCTATATGGGATATTTTAAAGACATTATAGAAAAAAAAACATGCAACAGAGGGACAAAGAAAAACCTGCTTGTAAGAATAGAACAGTATAAATAATACTCTATTTAATTGTAAATTAACATGCCATAGCGGTCAGATTTGAAACGCTGATCAGCAAATACATGTAAAAGTTTCAATGGAAGACTCATGATTTAAATCAACCTTTTTTGCTGCTGCTTTAAATCAATCCACCTTTTTTTAAAAAGGTGATTTCTTTAATAATTTGAGCTTCTTTTTAATGCATTTCTTCAATACCAGCTAGCAATACAATTCAGTGCCAGGCTTGAGACATTTTTCCTAGTCGTTTATTCTTTTAAAACTGGCACCCAGATTGCAGTACGAGGCATAAAAATTGTACTTACAGATGCACAATCATACACACCTATCTATCTAAAATCTGGTGCCCTAAGTGACTGCTTCACATTGCTTCCTGATGAGGGCAGATATGGGGCTACTGCATCCAGGGTCACCAGGCACAAGTAGCCTAATGCCATCCTCATTTTTTTTAAAAACTAAAATTCTAACTTAAACTTCAAATATATTTCAAGTTCTTTGCAGAAAAGAGAGATAAGATTTTTCAAGCTCTACTTCCTTTATAAAACGTATGGTCTCTTTCTTCTGTTTACCCACTGAAAGGCATAGTAGGTTTTAAAGGGGGACCTAAAGGCTTATCTCATGGCATAAGCATTGAGTGACATAGAGTCACTATTCAGAATTTCCCATAATGCTATAAAGTGGCACTAGCCTGCTTTAGACTATCAAACAACCCATGCCGCCCACTTGCCCATTTCCACTTTCAATTAACAACCGTGGTAACACCCCATTCCTGGGTTGCTTCATGACATCAGAACACAGACCAATAACCCAGATTTAACCCAATAGTCACCCATGGTTTGTTGTTCTGTTAACTCTGGGTTGATTAACCTATAGACAACCCAGAGTTTCCAGATTTACATGTCAGAAAACAACCCAAGAGCAGGGCATTGCTGGATTATTAATAAAAAGCAGAAACATTGAGTGCGCAGGAGGCAGCGCACTTATCTCTCTGCTTCTCCTCAGCAATTCCAGAGTTAAATAACCCAGGAACTGCAGCATGTTGTGTGAACTAGGTCAATATATTTGAGGGTATTGTGGGAAATTAAATTGGTGCTTCAGATACAGGCATGTAATGCAGGGGCCTCTGGCCACGAGCCCGCATAGTGCTGGGCCATGACAAAAGTGCTGGGATCCTGGAAGCTGCCTGAAGAGGCTGCCTGCTGACATCAAGCCTGTCTATACTGTTCTTAGGATCATCATCAGCCTTTCCATAATATGTTATTTCAGCAACCTGGACTTTATTGAACAATCTGAAAACAGCAATTTACTACTGCCCAATATTTATTTATTTACTGCATTTTTATACCGCCCTATAGCCGAAGCTCTCTGGGCGGTTCACAAAAATTAAAACCATGAAATCAAATAACATATAAGCAAAACCATGAAATCAAATAACATATAAGCAATCACTCCAAAATCAATATCTAAGTTCTCCACGTTGTATTGTTTGAGACATCCTTACCTGCACCTTTTTTAAAGCTACTGGCACGCAATCCAACAAACATGTCGCTCTGTAAACTTCACTAAATTGTCCACGGCCAATCTTTTTTTCTATTCGAAAGTTGGCTAGAGTATTGTAGCCCATGTCAGGTCGTAAGGCTTTCTGTGGTCAAAAATAAAAGAAAACGTGTTAACCTCATAAGGCATACATTACATACTGGAGTACATGCAATTAACTTTTTTTTTCTTCCCAACCAGCCAATTGTTCATATCATTCGCTTTAAGAACATGAATGTGAGAGAAGCTACGCAGAGAAAGTTAAGTTAATGTATGTGTTGGCAGGAAAAGGGAAATATTCTTTCTTGCCGGTAGTACCTAATCATGAGGTTTGAAAAACAGTATGTTTGTATTCGTTCTGCATTTTCTAATGCTCATTTTAGAATTGGATTTGATCTGTATGCTGGAGAGTCTGCATGCAGCCAGTTTAAATTGAATTTATGTTACAGTGCTTTAAATCTAAAATTAGTCCATGCTAAGTTTTTTGTGCCAATACTAAAAACTCCACCACCTTCACTAGTTGCCAGTTTGCTTCTATTACTCAATTTAAGATGCTGGCTTTTACCTTCAAAGCCCCAAATAGACTGAGACTACAAACCCTCAAGAACCAATCCTCCCAATATGAACCTGGCCATGACTTTCGAAATGAAGTGGCTGGGTATCTAGAAGAGGGTATTTTCGGTTGGGGTGTCCAGGATGTGGAATGGCCTTCCAAAAGGGCATGGCCCCTTCACTGTCTGCATTCAGGTGGGCAGTGAAGATGGTTTTATTTAAGTGGGCAAAGGTTATATCTGCTGTTGTTTGATACTGTTGTTTTAGTTTAGTTTTTAAGTTGCATTCTTATTTGGTGTATTGCACTTTATTGACTTCTTAGATAATCCCCATTGTGTAAAGGTGGACTATAAATGAACCAATTAAACATTTCATTCAAGGTGTTTAATGAATATTAGTTGCCCTTTAATATACTTTTCAAAAACCTTAAATACACATGTCCAATACATACGTTCTATTGTGTTTTATTCTTTTTATGTGATGACAGTTATTTGAAATGGTTGGTTTTAATTGTGAGCTGCTCTGGAAACCTTTTAGATTTGAAGATCAGGGAAAAACTTGTAAACAACACGTTGTAATATTGCAGTCTGGAAGCCACTTCCCCACAGCTTGAACCCAGAACGGGCAGGGTGTGGGAAGTTCCTGCATCAGCCCTGCCAGCCCCCGGGAAATTCCTCACGTCATCTATCTATGAGACCCAAGTGCATTTATTCAAACATTATCACAGTCTTGTAAAATCACAAGTAGACATTTCCCACACCACTTTGGAAACAGAGAGATCAAGGAGTGCTGAAAGGCTAGATTTCCCTCCCTCTCTACTCTCTCAATGGATGATAAATCGGTGCAAAACTTAGCCTGGTTGTAAACTATGTTAGTGACTGTGAGTTCCATAACCAGCATTTACTATCTTTTAGGATTTCTTGAAAGTAAAAGACTGTTATTTTGCATGTGGCAATATGGACATTTCTACTTTATGGACTAATGTGTCCTAAGGCCATGGGCAAAAGTGCCTCAGGATCATGGTAGAAGGGTCACTTCAGCAGCTGTTGAATATATTCCAATTGGGGCAGGGCACTGTGAAAAGGCATCTCTGCTGAGTTGTTTATTTATTCATTAACATGTATATCATGCTTCATCTACTAAAAAGGCATCAAACAATTTAAAACAACAAAAGACAGTAAGTAACAATAAAAACAATAACAGTAAAAAAAGTAAACATTTTAAAAGACTAAACTGAAAAGATCCATCCTTCTAGAAGCCAAAAGAGTGAGTGTTGAGGGATCGCATTCCATAGTTTGGGGGCTTTACTAGTCTCATTTGTAGCTCCTTGGCAGTTGTCTCTTCAAAAGCAAACAACCAAGTTATAAGGAGGCCAAGTGTTAAGTGTGGGCCTTTCAGGGGAACCGGTTCTCAAACAAGAGCCCTCACATTCCACTACTAGAGCTTAGTCCACTGAGCCATGCAGAGCAAACAGTAAGTAGCATGGGGTCTTCTTCATTATGGTCGTGGTAAGGAAGGCTAAAAGAATTCCTACTGTGACAAGGCATTCACATTGACTTCGTTTGCACATAAGCTAACCCATGGTTTCTTTAACTCATGGTTAACCCATGGTTTGTTGCACTACCCAGGGTCTGGCAGACAATCAAATAAAGCACAGCTTGTTTTCTCAATCCCTGGAATATTTGTTTCCCTCTTCCTTCACCCATTCTTTCCATGTATCCCAAATGCCTTTGCAGCACTGTAATACTGACATGTAGAGCAGCTGGGTTTTTCTACCACTCTTGCCCACTGCCTCTGTAGCCTGGTGACACAACCTAGGAACAAACCACAGCTATGGGTTCATACATAACAACTACCCATAGTTTAAACAACCCAAAATTCAACAACCCATATCATAGGTTAATGTTATGTGTGAACCCAGCCATCGTCTACTATTCCTCAGTTCCTGACCATGAGTTCCTGTCAGCAACTCCATGAACTCATACCCTTCCTGCCCGTACATGAATCCTCTGATTGCCCCACTTGGCTTGATATCTTA